>OY759236.1:2617472-3269745 GCA_963662185.1 Eilema griseolum
TGCTAAAAGATTGTAATAGTAATACGAAGCCAAATTGTCCAAACACATTTCTTGTTACCAAAAAAGGAGTTAGTTTTAATCCTACTGCAGCTAAACCCCAGTCACAAGTAGCTGTATTCTCTGGGAGTGGTCACACTATAGACAAAAGCAAACAACATATATCTGATTATAGAAATGTGACGGAACATGTAAGAAATATTTGGGCAAATAAAGAAATACCCACTGTAATTAATAAAGCGACAAATAAAAAAGTTGACGCTATTTTTAATAAAAAACCTGTTAAGAGTGCTGGCATACCTAATTCAAACAAACATAAAGCTAAGGATATCGACCTAAAATCGCCACCAGCAAAAATAAAGAAAATAGATGATTATTTCAAAGCTACATCTTTATTGAAAGATTTGTATGGCGAAGATTTTAAAATAACTCAAAGTCATAATAGCACAAAACTGGTAGCTGTGGCCGTAAGTCAGGACTTAGTAGACTGTCCTACTTGTAATGCTAAAGTTGATAGTAGAAAAATAAATGAACATTTAGATGAATGTCTTAATAAAGAAATTATTAAACAACTAAGTCAAGATAATGAACTAGTAGAGGAAACAACTCCTAGTAATAGTAATATAAATAACAATTTAACACAGATAGTCGGAAACATACCACCTATACCTGCATTTACAGGAAAGCTAAAAAATCCACCTACTAATTGTATAGACTTAACATATTTGAATAATTTTGATACTGGTAAACCTAAAATAACTAGTATCAAAGGTAAAAGAAGAACTGATTCTCCAACCCCATTAGAATCCGGGAAAGTCAGCAATATGACATTTATTAACAAAGTAGACAATAAAATAAATAAAACAGTTCACATATTGGATAGCAAAAAACCAGTTCTTAATAATATAAGAAAATCTATTGATTTTAATATGAAAAATACAGATGACATATCTAGTGTTGTAAAAACAGAACCAGCTTTAGAAGTCAGACAGACAGTTACAAATGAAATTCAACCAGGACCCAGTACAAGTAAAGAAAGCAATGAATTTGAACAAACTTGTCCATGTTGTGGAATCAAATTTGATAAAACAGTTGATGAACACTTGGACGAATGCTTAGTTTTCTCTCAAGACAGTAATATAACAACAAAAGGAACCGCGACTACATCTGTCAGTAATAACACTACTATCGTAATAGAAGATGAAAACGATATATTTGATGAATCACAAGAGTTCAATGCCACAGGAACAAAGACGCCTTGCCCGTGTTGTATGGCAATGGTTGAAGAAGCTGCTATGAATGACCATTTGGATTTATGTCTGGGACTAACCCAATGTTAAAGATCTTAATATCATTTTGGATCAATTTCTTTCTATGAACAAGTAATGTTATGTTATATGAGAGTCACTGTCGTAGCTAGGTGACCAAGTATTTGCATAGAAGGATTTTTTTGCTAGTTCAAGGTTTGCTAGCTAATCGGTCTGAAGGGCCACTAGACGAGGAGCTCTGAGCTTAGAGGCTTCTAGAATTTGGGGGCTAGCCCTCCAATAGTTATATCAGTGATCAGAGTGATGCTTTTGAAAAAATGTATGCGAAGAATTCTTACCGTTAATTTGGGTTCTGGCAAAAATACAGACACATTTGTTTTGAAGATATCAGAATGGCTTAGCTAATATCAGTATTATGTATAACACCCAGGCGCGCAATGATTTGTAACCGATTTCAAAAAGGTTTTATTACATACACATATGCACGCCTGTTATAGGCATAGGGTGCATTGACAGCCACAGTTCAACAGCTATCATTTTTAGTTTTACGTAATAGAGGGCAAGCCTATAGCCGTCAAATGGGCACTCTGTCAAGGGCCATGTCTGTTTACTGTCGGATGGACATCAGCCCTTAGTCGCCTTCTACGACACCCAACAGAGAAGATGGTGTGGCTACCAACATTATATTTGCTACACGTAAGAATTGAGTGTTTCTATCTTAAAGGAGTCCATCATCGAAATATTAGAAAAGTGTTCGATTCACATCACAACGCCATTCCAATTCTTCGTAAGTGAATTTTTAAACGTCTTATTTATATTTATTATATTTTGATTTTAATTAATTATATTAGTGATTAATTATATTGATGTCATAATGAACCATGTTAGATATAAAATAAGATCATGTGATATTAGAATAAATGTTTGACTTTCGTTCATAATAATTAATATAAGAAAGTATTTAATTTTACAATTTGTAAAATTATTAACATTCATATTCCTTCTTTTTAGGGTTCCGTACTTCAAATAGAAAAAAAAACGGAATCCTTATAGAATCTGCTGAGTGTTACCATTGTCACATAGTATGTTTAAATACTGGTGACTCTCTTTTCCGAGACTTTGCCTTCAGTTTACCATCAGGTAAGGCGAGGTCTAATTGACGTGTCCTATATAGAAAAAAATCGCTTCGTTGTCCGTCTGTCTGTCTGTCAAGACCTTTATCTCAGGAATGCGTAGAGGTATCAAGTTGAAATTCATACCACATACTGCTGGTGCAAATGTGGAACTCCCTTCCGGAAAGTGTAATAAAAGGTGACCAATCATTTGACAAAAAAACAAATGACAAATTTTCATTTACAAAATAACGTTTGACAAAATTATACTTGATAAGTTTACCTTTTACAAACTAATTGTTGAACAAACTATTCATTTGACAAATTATTTACCAGAAAAAATGTCAAAACATCATTTCGTATAAGGGATTATTTTTAAAAACATGTAGTAGGTAAAACAACGTTTAGCATAAATAACATTTGACAAAATGCATTGCTTGGTAAAAGTTAAAATATTTAAAAACACATAAAGAATATTGTATTTTTAGCACGATGTCATATAGGTAACATATTTAGGGTCAAAAGGTTATTAACTGAATTAAAAGTTCGCAGTTCTAACCAAACCAAACCTAGTCAAGGTTAGGTTTGGTTAGAACTGCGACCACAACCACACACAGCCAGAACCGAATTCTACTTATTTCGGTTAGTTAAGGCAGTGTGTTTTTTTAAAGTTATCTTCTATCATTTTGTACAAACATCAATTTGACTATCGAATTATTTGGTCAAATAAACATTATTATACTAAATAACATTTTGACTAGTGAAATATTTGCGAAGTAAACCATTTGAGGCACCTGTATTTTGTCAAACGATTATTTTTAAAGTAATATGTTTTAGAAATGAAAGTGTCAAATGATTAGTTAATCTAACGTTGTTTTTAAAATGATAATTTGTCTTACGTTTTTTATCAAACAATAGTAAACCGTAATAAAAGCTCCTAATATGAATGTTTAAAAATAGAGTTGATAAACATTGGACAATGTAAACACAAGTGTAGTGATATACACGCATCAGCTTATGCTGCTAGTGTATTCAATAATAATAATAATACTCAGGTCTATAACATCTTGAAACTGCAAAAATCATAAATCAATTTCTAAGTCAACACATTCTAAATATATTACAGTTCACGTAGTTTAAGTTACGGAACCCTCGGTGTGCGAGTTCGACTTGCACTCGACTGTTTTTTTAATAATTAGGTCACGAAATTGACCACACTGAGCATGATGGTATACTGAGGTGCAGCTTTTTTTTTACGTGTGCAAAATCCCCACGGATACCTCCCCACCGGAGTCGGTGGAAGAGATTATGTCGGACTCGAAACGACTAAAACGCACGCCGCCTGTGGGTCGCTTTGGTTGCTGAAGGTGAGGTTGACAGGTAAATTACCTAGCACCCCGGCCGACCCAGGGCCATCTCTCACGACCCTCTTCTCGGGTGTGGGGACTACAGAGTCCCCAAAAGTGAGGTGCAGCTTACACACTCATTGGGTGTAATGATATTTGCAGTCAGTACACCTAGGTTTGAAAACCTAGGCTATGGCGCAGGATTTTCTTTCGGGATTGAGTGCTTACACAAAAGCAAAGAGAGTGCAGCAGGGCTTCAAAATGCAAGTTTTTCAAGCGGCTTGATTTTTTTTTATACGACTTAGGTGGCAGACAACCGCACGGCCCACCTTATGGAAAGTGGTTACCGTGGCCAATGGACGTGTGTAACACCAGAGAAGCCACACTCGCGCTGCCGACCCTGTAAGCACAGTCTCCGTGCGGTCAGTGTAGAGGACAAAGCAGGACAAGCCTTTAGTCATCCCACTGACAGCACAAATTCTCCAGTGAGCTCTGGCTACCCTACTCACCGCTGGGAACACAACACGAAGTTATTATAACCGCGGTATTCTGTAGGGCGGAGGTACTTGCCCAGTCGGACTGCTCAATTGGGCGGAAATACCGCCGTGTCCTACCTCCTACAAAATTATATTATATTTTTTAATATTATATTAAAAAATATATATATATTGATGATAATAAAACAACATTAGGTTGACTTTGGATCGAGACCACCATAGACCTATACTCTGCTAACATCTCATAGCTGCTTATAATAATGCAAAGATTTAAAATATTCAAATCAAACTCACAGTGATAAGCGGCTTGAACAGCAACCTCTCCTCATCCGATAGAGAGTCCAAGATCTTGTTGTATCCCTTCACGACGGCCAACACACTCTCAAACACGTAGTACACCGTCTTAGCCTTCATGTAAACCTGTTGACAAGCAATTTCTCAGTGAATGAGCTTTGACCCGACTAAAACGCACGCCGTCTGGGGTTTAGGGTGCTAAAGGTGAGATATATCTCTCGCACCCCGGCCGACCATCTTTCGAGATGTCCCTTTTCGAATGTGGGAACCAAAGAATCCCCATTTACTTTGTTTTGTGTTTTTGTTGTTTTTACGTAATACAAGTACCTAACCACATTTCACCAATCATTGAATTCGGTCCCACGTAATAGGGGGTGAGCCTACAGCCGTCTTCCGGGCACTATTGTTGAATCTAACTATGCATCTGTGCCTGAGTCTGGGCTGTATATATCTGTCAGATGTTAAACAGTCCTATTCCTTAGTCGCCTTGTACGACTCCGCATGGGAAGAGATGGATTGGTCCAAATTCTACTCTGCCGGGAACCACACATCTCGTACTAAATCTACAAGTACCTAACAAAACATTAAACCCAACAATGCAAGTTACCTCAATGATTTACTTTTGCATTACATGTTGAAATAATATAATAGAAGAATAGAATAGAATATATATAAATAATGGAATAGTTTTCTGTGCTTTTCGAAGTTAGGTATGTGTGTATTTATCGCAGGTTTATAAGTGCCCGGTTAATGGCAATAGGCTCGCCACCTATTACATTGGGACCTAAACATAAACTGGTGAAATGTGGGCGCTAGCACCTCTGCCTACCCCTTCTGGTATAAAGGCGTGAGTTTATATTATGTTATGTTAGTTTTCTGTACATTTTTATGTTTTTGTGAATTACCTGATATGCATGGAGAGGGATATCCATGTGGAGATTCTCCCAGTGCGCAGCTTCATGGAACAAATCTAGGATATTTCTGGAACAATTGACACGATTTCTATACTCTCGCGTTTTCTCCTCAAAGATAAAGGGGTAAAGGATTGGGGGATGCAAGTATATTTTACAATTATATTTGGTCCTGTATATTTGAGTTTCGTTTTACTAGTACTTATGTTAATCAGATCGATCAGTCACATGATAGACGCTTCCATAAAAACCATTTAAGCCAAACTATAAATATGCTCGCGCCTATTTTCCTCCGAGGTATGCAGAGACAACCGCCTGCAAACATACATATACTTCAAGAGCAGTCTGTAAACCTTTCATGCAAGTCTGCCGGTTTCGAATGCTTCCAAACCAAACCTTCTTCTCCAGAAGTAAATTAATCCTGGGATCGGAGGTGAAAACCGTAGATGCAACCAGTAACGAACTAGGATAATGAATACCATAGATTATGGCAGTACTTACGCGTCAATATTACACTCCAGGAGACCAGGATTTTCGACGCTCCTCCTCATCAGAGTCCTGTTTAGTCCAGCTCCACACTTCTCGTCCAAATTGTACTGTGAAAACATGTTTCATTCAGTACTTAGGGATTCAATGGTTTTAGATGAGATTAAGATTCAAATGAGAAAGAAATCCATGGTGTCTTCAGCATGGTGGCACTTAATGCTGCGCGTATATTTATTTATTTAAACTTCATGTACACATGTACACAGGCGGACTTAATGCCACAGGCATTCTCTATCAGTCAACCCAATAGGTGGTGCAGAGAATTGCATTACGAAAGGTAACTAGGTAAAATATGTAGTAATACATACATACATACACATAATAATATCTAACCATATATTCATAAATATAATTACAATGAAATATCTTGCAATTTGTTCATATTTATTTAACGGCTTGTGGCCCTCCTTATCCCGAGAGGTAGCTTGTTCCAAAGAAATATAGATTGCATAGGAAAGGAAGAGTGAATGAAATCGGAACAATGAGTAGGACAGCGCAAGACGAGGCTGTTTGTTGAACGCAAGTTTCTGTCATTATTGGAGCCAAGATATTCCAAATAGGGAGATAGGTAAGAGGGAGAATTAGAAGAAGTTATTATAGCATAGAGAGTGGTAAGAAGAGCGCGTTGGTTCCGACGCTGATGCATCGGCAACTAATTTAGTTGCGACCGATAAGCAGACACATGGTCATACTTGCGGAGGTTGAAGACGAATCTGATACAGTTGTTTAGAAGACGGTCAATCTGTTGAGATACTCTGCATTCAGGTCAAAGTAACAAACATCGCCATAATCAATTGCGTGCACAAGCTTTGCTTTGGTGTAGATAAGCAGAAGGTTCCGTAGACGGTTAATTCTAGTGTGTGAGTGTTGAAGGAGTCGGCCTAAAGAGCAAGAGGTCTAGGCTTCGAACCCTGGTCATTACATTACTGATGTGAACATACTCCTAGCACTAACAATTTAGCTTAGTTTGAGGGGTTAGCGGAAATATTACTAATTCGCTTCGGAAATATATATATCACGGAGCAAAAACAGAGAGGTGTTGTAATTAAATTTCTCTATGAAAGAATGCGTGATATTTTGCGGGAGGGAGTGTGGTGAATAGTGGTTAGAACCTACCCTGCACTTAAACTAAGAGAGTTAATCATAGGGCGGACGCCGACAGTACCCTGAATAAAGCCACGTTACTGTTATGACATCAGGCTAACCTGATGTCGAGAATCACAGTTGCTTAGGTCGTCTCCTCTCTGTATTTGCTGTAATACATACCGTCGAAATAAAAACGAACAGACACAAGCTTGGATCAGATGAATGACTGTATCAAACATGAGTAAAGAAAAATCAATCCTATGAGTAAATGTTAACTAATTCCCTGATTTCTTACCGTCCAAGATATCCAGAGCTCCCTGACGCCCACATCAATAGCCCCTATAAGTCTGTTCACGTGCATGATCACCTCCTCAGAGCTACTGCACGGCAGCATCCATACAGAGGCGTCTGTCATTATCTAGGGAGAGTAGATAAAATACCAAAATTTTGGAAGAACAGAGCTTTATCAAAGGACAGTTACTCTATTTGAGTACGTTATTATAAATTACCAGTCTATAGTTATCTGAGTGAAAACATACAATGTAGATTTACCTACATCTCATGTAGGAAAAACTACTCGACATTTGATTTGGAACGTCCAGTAGACAGAGTCCATGCTTTCCAGGATCTGTGATTTCACAAAAGTATGCGCAAGTACGCGCACTCACTGTGGAAAGTGGATCGTCCGTGATTCTGCAGATACTTGATGAAGTTAGGACACCATTGTTGGAGGTAGTACACGATAGTATGTCCGTCCAATTGAGCAGTCTGACTAGGGAAGCCTCCACTCTACTGAATACCGCGGCCTTAATAACCTCGTGTTGTGTTCCTGGCGGTGAGTAGGGTAGCCGTAGCTCACTAGAGAGTTTTTGTGCTGTCAGAGGGTAGGCCAAAAGCTTGTCCTGCTTTGTCTTCTACACTGACGGCACAGAAGCTCTGTGCTTACAGGGTCGGCAGCGCAAGTGTGACTCCCTTGATGTTGCATACGTTCATAAGCCACGGTAACCACTTTCCATCAGGTGGATCGTGTGCTTGTCTGCCACCTAAGTGATATATATATATATATATAACGATACTTCTCGTCTCGTCGTCCGTATCCATGAAACCTCATACTGTGGAATCTCTGCGTGAGATCTATTTCGTAATTATACAACGATTCGGGACATTTCGCGATTAAATCACTACTATTCAGGGATTGTGCGTGAAGCCATTGAAATAAAAAAATATAAAAATTTCAACAGGGAAGGTGGATTCAAACTATTCGGAGCATGGAATCCAGTGAGTAAGGTGGACATAGTGAGTTTGGTGTGTCGCAAGCCTAACCGTTCATAATAAAAGTAATGGTAGGCGCACAAAAATGTTCCCCGCTTACCTCTCAACGCTCGCAAGCTAGTTAAGTCATCATCCGAAACGTCGGCAGAAATAGTAACAAACATAACGTAAACTCACGCCTATATCCACATTTCGTCAGTTTATGTTTAGTTCCCAATGTAATAGGTGGCGAGCCTATTGCCATTAACCGGGCACTTATAAACCTGCGATAAATATACACATAACTTCGAAAAGAATCGAAAAGTCATTGGTGTGTGCCATGGTAAAAACTGGGATCGAACCCGAGACCTCGTCTCAGCAGTCCATTACCCATACCACTAGACTACCGCGGTTATGAAAAAAAGAAGTAAAAGAAAGAGTACCTAAGTTCCATGATTTAATCGCGAAGTTCCGAATCGTTGTATAATTATGAATTCTAACTGCAATGGTTTAAAAATAAGATTTATTTCGATCTTAGACGGACTCTTCAGCGTAAATTAAAAGTTGAATATCATGGACATATACAAGTTTTAGTTTCGAGAGATCCGTAACTTAACTCTCGAATCAACAATAATCTACGATTCAAAAACAAAACTACTCTACGTCAGAGCCTACCTTCTTCAAGTACAGCAGGCGGTTCTTCCTCATCCGGAGCACGGCGGCGCGACCGGCGAAGGATGGCATATCGGCGGGGTGCTGGCTGCGCGTCGACACCATGTCCTTCTTCGACTCCTGCACCTCTTCGCTGAACATCGACCATACCTTGCGCATGAAGGTGCGTTACTTACCATACGGCAGGTTTTACAATACCTAGGTAGATCCTGGTGAGGGCTATCAAGAAAAATGCATCCGAAACTTCGAACCATTTCGGTGCCATGAAGATACTTCGATCCAGACATGTAGGGGTGAGAATAATATCATAAGGAGGAAGAACTGAGAAGAGAATGAAAAGGTGGGAGGAATTTATGAAAGTGAAGTGAAAATGAAGTTGAGATGAGTACAAGCTGAGACGGATATAAAAAGTAGTTGTGCAAATAAATGTGTAGGAAGATGATGGTAAATTAACTTCAGATATCTTTCGATAGGGATGGTCGATGTACCCGATTGCACGACAAAAGCATTTCATGTATTTTGTCAAAACTTAGGATGTACTTAGATCTTACTATTAATATAAATACAAAAGGACTATAAATATAAGAAAATAAACAATAATAATACAAAAGAGGTTTTTTATAATCTGGAAAAACACATCGGCTACTTTTATCTTGGAAATTAACCTATAGTAGTAGGCCGATTAGGTTTTTGTAGGTTGCGGGAACGGGTTCACAAGCTTATAACTTACCTCTGCAGTCTTCCTTTTAAAGATCCGTTTCAGGTTGTTACGTTTGGAGTAATTGTTGAGTGAGAATAGTGCCACCACAGCCTCTTCTACGTTGTTCACACCCTCGAACACAGTCTCCACCAAGTTTTCTATTATTATCTGAAAAGAAATTGGCTAAATAGCATATCTGCTTTTTACACATGATATATGAATCCTCATGATGAGTCGAAGGTCCTATTTCCTGGATATATGAGGATCTTCAGAGTCCAAGTTCAACCTCACATGCAAGTCAGAAGAACTGCTAATTGACGGATGACGCTGACGCAGGCTCTATTCCGTCACCAAACCAAATTAGCGATAAGAAATTAGAAGAGTAAGCCACAGGCTCCAAAATACAGTCATGGAGAAGATACTGTTAATACAGTCGAGCGATGCAACAGGAGAAACTCATGTACGTACTTTGATACATTCTCCTCAGCATGGTTCAATCCAACCAATCTCGATAAAGGAATGTGAGTGTAGGATATTGTGCTCGAACGACCAAATAGGTAAGATTAGTACGCTGGCGCTGGTGGGTATATTGTAGGCACCTTTAGATCCTCACCTCGATGTCCTTGATGACGGAGCGGAAGTGCAGGATGTCGTCGTACCAGGAGGGCGCCTGCACGTCGAGGATGGTATGCGACACGCTGCGCACGTCCGACAGCGCGCTGAAGAAGATGCGCTCGATGTTGTCGCACTTCGCCTCGAAAATGTCGCCGCGCGCGCCCGCGAATATCGACTTGCTTATCGCTTCCATTTCGTCGATCCTTGGTAAAAAGATGAATTTAGAGGTTAACATTCTTTGGGAAATTCTACCAAACAGCAGTTTTTCAAAATTTTGTACGCTGTTGGACTTGCTAGCGAATCTTTAGGAGAGTACCGAACTAGCTTCAACATAAAACAGATGCACTCACCTCCCAAAAATAATCATGCAGTTACAAACATCTAGCATATCGAAGCATCTTTGGACAAAAGAGTCGATATAATTGAATATAGACCCTGTATCCAACTCCCAACTATTAGGTTTCCTCTCGTTATGAGCCTCAGCCATTACATCATATATCTCTCTGTATTTTTTGCAGCAGTCAATACATTTGCTGAATTCTCCTAAAGCTTTTTTCGTATGTCCGTCGAACAGATCATCCAGTTTTATGTAATTTCTGCACAAAATTATAATCTGGTTGCTTAGAGCCTTAAATAAATTCGTGATTCTTGTTTCGGAATTATAGTATGGCGATTCCAGCCAAATGAATCTGAAGAGGTTTATAATTTTTGGGACGTGCATAGATATTTCGTCAGGGTCCACGACACATTCTAGAACAGCACATGGCTGTTTGATCACTTGCAAGTATTCGATGTTAGATGTAGCTTCGGCGATCTTTTGGATCACTTCATCGCATAATGCTTGGAACTGGTGAATAAATGTAGAATGTGTGGTCACTAAGATCTTAGTGATATGTTTTACTGCTGGATTTTTCACTTGGTACAGCAAAGCATTGAGATTTTCATCTGAAAAAATAGAACGAAGCCGGAATATTAGACTCGGATTCTCCGACCTATTACCAAGAACCAAGATTTACTAGCCGGAATCAACAACACCTCAAAGAAAGTCAGCCAGGTTTTGCCATAACAATAAAAAGGTTTACAGACCCAGGAACTACTAAGGGGTTGGTAAAATATTGAACAGGTTCTCTACTCACGTCTATAAATCCAAAAGTCATATTCATCACTAGGACATAAGAGTTCCTTTTGTGATGCTACAAACGCTGTATCTTCCAAGCACGACTTCATTTGATGGGTCCAGTACACCACAACTCCTTCCAACCTCTTCACCAGCTCTCTATCAGCGCTGGCATTTTCAAAGGATAACTGTTGGCCTTCCTGGGGTATGTAGAGAACTGTCAGGCCAAGCATTTTGTAGTACATATCAGTTAGCTTGGCTAAAAAGGTATGGATGCGGCTGCAAAATTCACTTTTGACACCTGAAAAATAATATTGACACCAAATGTGATTGAACCCTACGTCACAAGGGGCGAACGCACTGCCGTAAGTCGGACCAGTTTTTCAAGCAACTAAAATTTATCTAACAAACAATCTAGTAACATCGTTCTATCCGGTAGTCGGGAAAATTAAAGGTAATTGCGTAATTACGAACGTGCTGTTCGTATCCATAACAAACTCACGCCTATATTCCCGAAGGGGTAGGCAGAGGTGCTAGCACCCACATTTCGTCAGTTTATATTTAGGACCCAATGTTATAGAATAGAATAGAATAGATCTTTGTTTGCTAGAACATTGTGATAAGGATGTTACAAATTATGTCTTATGACTAGGTACATCATGTTCTGCCTAAATTGGCCATGCAAATTTTCCTTATTATCTAAACACTATGAAGTCAAAAAATGACAAGAATAGGTGGCGAGTCTATTGCCATTAACCGGGCACTTATGAACTTACGATAAATACAAACATAACTTCGAAAAGCATCGAAAAGTCATTGGTGTGTGCCATGGTAAAACCTGGGATCGAACCCGAGACCTCGTCTCAGCAGTCTATTACGCATACCACTAGGCTACCGTGGTTTTTCGTATCCACATTAGTGAAATAGGAAATACGGGCCACCCCATCTCTTCCCTACCAACCACACCACTAACCCTTTACCAACAGACCCGAAATACATAGCTGACGAAACGTAGGTGTCAACATACCCCTGTAGTGATTCCTCTGGGAACATACAGGTATGATAGATAATATGTATCAAAGTAATCGGGATATTTACCATGTTGTATTGTTTTGAGTTTCCGATATTTCGGGTGAAGGTGAAACCAGTGGTAGTGTAGATACCCATAGTAAAAGAACTCGAAAGACGGTAAATAGATAATTATATCTTCTTATCTTATATATAAAATTCTCGTGTCACGGTGTTCGAACTTGAACTCCTCCGAAACGGCTTGACCGATTCTCATGAAATTTTGTGAGCATATTGAGTAGGTCTGAGAATCGGCCAACATCTATTTTTCATCCCCCTAAATGTTAAGGGTTATCCACCCTTAACATTATATGGCAAAACGACGTTTGCCGGGACAGCTAGTTTACTTCTATAAAAAACATTTTTCACTGTTCACCGCCAATATTCCAGTTCCTCCGTGATCATGGTGCTTGCAATAGCGCCGAAATATCGGAAACTCAAAACAACGTGGTAAATATCCCGAATACTTTGATACTAATATAAGTGACCATGATAGTTTAAATACCTATATGATAATATGTATCCATGCATGGACTTTGGAGTATAAAAACACCGAGAATCAGCAAGGTTGCATCCCATACCATGGGGGAGTGGCTAGAGTGTGACCTACACGACAGCCTCTCGTACCGTCTGTCGCAGATGGTCACCGAGCACGGGCAGTATTTTCGTCGGATGGAGAAAGAGTCAACGTCCGAGTGCCATCACTGCGACACGAGTGAGAACTCGGGGCTGCACATGCTCATTGAGTGTGGGACACGCCGAGACGGGAGCTGGTGGACCTCTGCCTAACCCTCCAGGGATAAAGGCGTGATTATATGTATGTATGTATGTGTTCATAATATTGTTAAGTACTTACTGTCAGGCCATGTTGTAACAGCGAAGAAAAATGGGGCAAATACATTTTCCAAGATTTGTATCATATTGGATTCTATAGAATCCACGAAAGTTCCGAACACAATCTCGTCGTGGAAGGTGGCAACTTGAAACACGTGGTCAGGGGGTCTCACAAAATACATAAGGTCATATACAGGAATAATAGGTATTTCTGGAACCGCTTTAAGTTTGTCCCCCCTGAAAAAAATGCAGAGGATCAAGTTCTTTGGTTCTAGAATCCATTCCTCAATTCCCTGTTTCGCATCGTCGGTCCAGTCTTCGTCTCGAAGGTCGTAGAGGGTAGTCATCTTCATAATAAATTGTATCAGCTGCTCAAGATCTTCGGGTTGGTAGATCGGCTTGGTTGGCGTTTCTGCGAGTTCTCTTTCGAGTTGGGCGAGACGTTCCTTTTCTGAAATTAATAATTAGAAATTTAAACATTTATGTAATGCATTTACATATACGATAATTTTCAGAGGCAAAATGCTCGAATTTTTGTTTCTACAATTTTATTTTTTTAAATTTTTAATCCCCGACGCAAGAACGACAGGGCTGTTATAAGTTTGACGAGTCTTCGTGTGTGTGTGTGTGTGTGTGTGTGTGTGTACTCTTGAATGAATGGACCGGTTTGAATTTAGTTTTTTTTTTAAAGGTATATTAGTCGGGAGTGTTCTTAGCTATTTTAAAAAAAAAATCGGTCCAAGATGGCCGCCGCTACAAAATGACAGAGTACTTACGTATTTTTTCTCAACTCCCTCAATACGGGTATCAAACGAACGCTTGACTAGTAGATAAGTTTAAAAAGAGTAAAATAATAATTCAAAAAGGGGGTTTATTTAATTTTTCTTGTCATGTCGGGGGACCCTAAGCACTAAGTCATATTATCGGAACGATCCAAGGTCCCCCCGACATGACAACGCTTGAATCAAAATATGTATTACTAGGTACTTATATCAAAGTTATAGGGCTAACTAACACAACTTATTTTCGACTTTTTGAGGGTTGTTTTTTGTAATGGGGGTATTTTAAATTTTATTTTTTTACTATATCCCGATTCACTAGGCATGTATCATCCTTTCTAAACAAACATGGATCATAAATAGACATTGTTTTTAGTAGTGTAATTTTGAATAACGCTTGAGGTGTCCACTTTTCAACAATAAAATAATCATAAAAAATCATTCATAATTGGTATTACAATCTCGTTATAAAAGAAAAATGCGATAGAATTGAGAAATTTCTCCGTTTTGAAGTCGGTTTAATACCTATAGGCGTCTAATCTAAAAATGATATTGGGATATTATGATGCTTTTTATACGTAATGAAGGAAGGAGATGTTATATTTAATCAATCAAATAAAATAAAACTACTAAGTACAATATTAAATTATAATCGTAGGAGTAATTTTTCTTGTTTTCTTACCTCTATCTTCCTCAGAATCATGACTTAGATCATCACTCCATGCAACTTTAGGCCGTTTCCTAGGAGTCGTTTCTTGCGTCATTTTGGCGCTGGATGCCAATTAACACTAATAAACAACTATTGTTTACGTAAAATAACTATTAACTAATTAATTCAATAAAAATATACTATATTTCTCAATGAATTGATATTCTGTTTACCATAGAAACAATAGAATGGCTACATATTTTCCCGCTTTAAATTTTTGTTTTTTTTCTGATTGTGGAAACAGCCAGGCAGCCAAAGCTCTATCGACAAAATGTTTGGTCTGTAAAAAGGTTTGTTTATCGGTCGCTTAGCATCGTACTAATTAAATGAAGAAATAATTCTTTTTACCATTATTATAATACTTATTTAGTTATATATTCTATATTGGGGAATTTATTAGGAAAGCATAACTATCTCGAAGATTTACGATCATTGAAGCTTTGAATTTAATATAAGTATTTTGGAGAGAATTTTTGCATTGTATCTCCATGGCAACCAGCTATTCCAAGCGATGCCCACATACATGTTTATCAGTTTATCAATCTTAAGAAGCCCTCTAAAATCCAACCACACGTCCTGATCGACCACCTGAATCTCGTGGGGGTGGACACACGGCAACAAATTTACTGGCGTGGCTAACGTGGCTCTGGTGAAATTTCTTGAAAAACTTGACATTGGCGTCTCGCCATTAATAATTTTATAAACATTTACAATTTACTTGATATTGGCAAAATTACAGCGCTTTGTTGAAGAGACCATTAAGAATGAACCAGTCTGTCGCAACTACGTACAAAAAAAACGTACTATGAAACGGGGTAGAATTTTAATGTCGACTATATTTGTCTCACTCAACTTCCTAATCTGTCTCTCTCGTTCCTTAATTAAATGTCATCTGTCTGACATGTATCTGTCACTTTGTATTTTGAATATCTAATCGTTATTTTCAATGTTTTTCTTTAAATGTTATTAGTGAAATAATTGTGATAATAACTGAATTTTATTATAAATTGCTTAAGGACGTTCTCTAGGAAAGACTGTTTTATACATTGTTTATTAAAATGAAGTATAGAAAGTGTGAAATATGTGGTTTAAAATCTGGAAGAAAGGACGGCAAAAAACGGTTTTTCATGGCCAGATTTCCTATGGATGAGCTTCGGTGAGTAGTATGTTATTCAAATTATCAATGTTTTGTAGATTTTATGGGATAAAAAGAATGAAAATTATAATTGTAAACAATAACCTGTAGGAAAATAGTGTGGTAGAAGTATTTTCATAATTGTATATCGATGTTTTATTTTTAGGTGTAAGGAATGGGTGAAGAGAACAGGCAACGAGGATCTTGCTTATATACCCATAGAGAAACTCCATGAGCTAAAATTTGTTTACGGAAAACATTTTACTAACAAATTAAATATTTTTAAAATAATGTTTTTCAATAAATAAATAATTTTATGAACTTATCATTTTAAAAGCCCAAATGAGCCTATATTCTGTTTTTGTAATGAAATGTACTGCCTCCGCGAATTTAAACGCTTATTCATTTTCAACATATAAGTTGTATGACGCAGTACTTTAGTTCAAAAATGGAGTATAGCGTCTGTGAAAATATAAAATTATATTATAAAAATCAGAGACCACTATTTATCGATATCGGCAAATTTAGTCGATATCGATAAATCAAATAATATTAAGGGCACATCTCTATTTTTCCCTTATGTTGGCAACTCTGTGCCTATGTGTTACGTGCCTGTTGTTAGGTTGGCTACGTTCAGTTAGCCCTGATTTGACATTTCGTAAGATTATTTTGCACTATGGAAGTCCCGTCTCTTCTTACGTAGTATTGTATTCTCTTTGGAATGAACATTGAACAATCTTAAGAACACTGTAAATCAGCCTGGGCCGGCAGTCTGTACATGAGATAGCGACCGAATTCGGATGTTAAGTACGTAGCGACGCAAACTAACCGAAATTCCCAAGTCTGTACTTAAAGTTACGATTTTTGTCGGTTGCCGTACCGAAATTCGTCGTTAACTTAACAAATTCTCGGATAGTACCTTAATAGCATAGACAAGCATAGAATTTGTCACTCTTACCCTTAGATTCTCTTTGGTTAACTGTGTAATTTGTTGACATTTTTATTATGTTTGTACAATTATGCTTTATGAATTTGTAATTGTATCTTTTTTGACTGTACAATTTCATCAAACAGAAAAATCTCTCCGCTGATTGATTTTTCACAACACCCTTACCATAGATTATTGTACACATATATATAGACCAAACATAGACTCTGACATGGCAAGTTGACACAAGTGACATAACACACAAGCAAGAAGCCAAGAA
Source organism: Eilema griseolum (assembly GCA_963662185.1). Taxonomy (NCBI): domain Eukaryota; kingdom Metazoa; phylum Arthropoda; class Insecta; order Lepidoptera; family Erebidae; genus Eilema; species Eilema griseolum. The sequence goes on from OY759236.1 coordinate 2,634,618, forward strand.
GCCTTGAAAAAGAATTGAATATTTTTGGAGGTTGTAGGGAAATACGAGAAATATTATGGCTGAAGCGTGTTTAGCATGGGATTAGTTTACTCTAGAACATAGGCGGGAAGCGGGAAATGGTAAAGCGACGGCGAGTCGCATGGATTCTGCGCGCTAGTGAAAATTATTTGAATTTGGCTGATGGTGAATTCCTATCATTGTATCGCATTACAAAGGCAATGTTTAAAGAACTTGGTGATGAAATAGCGCTATCACTTGAAAGAAAACGCCCTTGCGGGCTTTCTGTGGAGTCCTATGTAAGTTTCATTGTATAACTTGTACATTGTTTATCATTTATCTAATTCAAAATTATTATTTATCTAGAAGTACTTCATCTCATTTAATATATTGTAATTGTATAATTTATGTGCTTTTTATCATTTTAGGTGTGTGACACTATTCTGCTCATTTTCAATATAAATGCTCGATGGCCAGAAGCTCTGCATGATAGCCACATATATCATATGAAAATTCCCCAGTTCATGCCACATGAAGACGTTTGTTAATAACGGAGACCACCATGCATGGTTACTTGGTAAGTTTTGAGTCAAATAACTGAACACCTCATGTGTCAATATACTATTACTGCCAGTGGGGATGCTGTTGACAGGACGAGTGATCACCCTTTCTGTGTGGACTATTTCTCCTATATAATGACTGTCATACATGTTAACTGCAACCAACGGCTTAACATTTTTTCTGACGCACAACCAAACCAATCCTAATACCCTTATTCATACAAATATTTGCACAAAGCAGCAGCTGCATTTAATACCGTTACACCACAGAGGCTGTCAATGTGTCAATATAACAATTATAACATATATTATATTTTGATTTAATCCACAGGTGATGATGGATATCCACTAGAACCATGGCCGATGACCCCAATGATGAACCAGCCCCTTGGCCTAACGACAAGTATACACTGAAGACTGTGTATTACACTGAACTGACACTATGGTGGACATCTGTGGCATTCCACTACCCCAGAGAATCATTCAGAAACATTATTTTCGATTGTTTTCGCCTTGTCAACTGTAAGTCAACCAAGTGGCCAAAATTATACATCAGCAACACTTCAGAGGTGCCATATTACAAGAATGTGCCGACCCAGTTCTTGAAAATGGTAATTATTGTACAAGTAACCTTGCGAGTACCATAGTAGTACATAATATATATATACCCCACTGACACACAAATATGTAACTTACATGCAAGACACTACAGTAATGTTCTACGTGAAGTAGGAAGTGGTTTCTTCTCTTTCATACTTAGATGTGTGCTATGCACTTGCAAATTAGTAACTACTATAATATAAACTAACAATCCCAAACCAACATTCTGCAGGCATTTTCTGCATTTCATGGAACTAAAGGTTGTATCCATGAGGCTACAGTTTATATCAGAGGAAAATTGTATAATCCTTTTACTATCTATTATTATTCATTACAAATGCCAGCAGCTGTCACTCAAGCTCAAGTGGTGGATCCTTTCAGCAGAGAAGCTGTTAACCGGACAGATGGTTAGCCCTTCTGTACGGGCTTTTGCCATATATAACGACTCCCATAGATGTTAGTATGGCAACCGGAGCAGACAATAGGCAGATACACAACCATTGCAAATAGATATATTTGATTTATATACATATTTTCACTGAACGGAAATTGAACATTGTCATCATCATCTTTGTGTAGACATACTATACTGATTGCATTGTTACCTCGCAGTTCAGGGTCCGCCTTCGGCTTTTTCTCCTCCACGACGTCAAGCCTACTTTCTTTACCTGGACCTGGTGGGAGCCCCATTGCCAGGCATTTGTTGCCTCAAAACCTCCTGCTGGTTACCTAGTTGAATATCCCCATCCCACAGAAGCTGTCATTGCAATAAACTGAACATAGCTTTCCCAAAAGTAATATTCTTTAGGGATTTACTGCCTTTAATAGAACCAAATGAAATAGCGAACGAAATGAAAATATTGTAATCCTATAACTATCTATTTCTTTTCATTGCAGATGCCAGCCGTTGTTTGTCACTCAACTCAAGCCTGAGGAGAGGATACCCATAGCCGAAGTCATAACAAAATTTTACAAAATGAAGACTGAGAAAATTTTATTGTCTGTAAAAACTTAATAGAAACTCTTTGTATTAAGTACTTTGAAGTAATAAATGCACAAGATATGAACCTATATATATATATATATATATATATATATATATATATGTTTTATTTAATTTACCTATATAGAAATCTACTTACTACCTACCGATAATCTTTGTGTGAACTCTGCAGTAACTTATATTGTGTTAGTTACTAGTCCTACAAACATGAACATGACAGTTACTAATAAGCATCCATCAGAATATAATTATCTATTTTATGGCCTTGGGAAGTTATTAAATATGAAATTGAGCAATATAACACACATTTCACCAAAAGTCTACAAATAATAACTTGAAGCTCAACTAAGTTCACCAAATAAGCATCCACCATCTTATAATTGTATTTTATCATGAAATTGAGCAATATAGCATACATAAATCACCAAAAGTCAACAAATAATAATTTGAACCTCAACCAAATAAGCATCCATCATCTTATAATTCTATTTTGTCATCCATTTCATAACCTTAGAGATTATGAAACATAAAATTTAACAATATAACATAAACATATCACCAAAAGTTAACAAATAATAACTTGAAGCTCAACCAAATAAACATCCATCATCTTATAATTGTATTTTATCATCCATTTCATAACCTTAGAGATTATTAAAATGTAAAATTGAACAATAAAACATCATTATCATCTAAATAATAACTTAAAGCTCAACCAAATTCACTAAATAAACATCCATCATCTTATAATTGTATTTTATCATCCATTTCATAACCTTAGAGATTATTAAAATGTAAAATTGAACAATAAAACATCATTATCATCCAAATAATAACTTGAAACTCAACTAAATTCACCAAATTAGCCTCCATTTTTTTTTTTTTTTTTTTTTTTTTTTTTTATATAGGACACGCCAACTTGACCTCACCTCGCCTGATGGTAAGCTAAAGGCAAAGTCTCAGGAAAGAGGGTCACCATTACAGACACTAAGTGCTACAATGGTGGCACTCAGCTTGGCGGCCTCATCAGATGCTTTTTCACGCCCCGCTTAAAGGCCCCGGGACTGTAGGAAGAAGGAAACACGTGTGCTGGTAATGAATTCCAGGTCTTGGTGGTGCGGCAAAGAAAAGAGTCTCCGAACCGCTTGGTTCTTGCTCGTATATTCTGCACAGTGTGAGGGTGACATCTAAGGCCTGCACGTGTTGTCCTATGTAGGAAAGGAGATGGTGGGATTAGTTGGAAGAGCTCGTCAGAACACTCACCGTGGTAGAGACGGTAAAATACAGCCAAGGAAGCAATATCTCTACGCATCTGCAAAGGCTCGAGGGTGTTCGTGACCTCAGGGTTCCCAATAATTCGGACCGCGCGTCGCTGCAACCTGTCGAGAGCATCTAGTAGGTATTTCGCGGAGCCATCCCAGAGATGCGAGCAGTATTCCACGCAGGAGCGAATTTGTGTCTTATAGAGAAGACACCGCTGCTCCGGCGTGAAAAAACGTCTCACTTTGTTTAAGAGTCCGAGTTTCCGCGAGGCTGTTTTGATGATGCTCTCGATGTAATTTCTGTTATTCAGTTTGCAGCGAATATCCATGCCTAGGATATAGAGATTGTCCTGCAGTGGAAGTGGCGTGCTCTGAAGAGTGGGAAGGGGAAGGAAAGAAGATACCTTTGCTGTGAACGCACAAGCCTGCGTCTTCTTGGCATTGAACTCGACCATGTTCTCGGAGCCCCATTGAGAAATGTGATTCAAGATCCGGTCCAGTTCAGTGACAAGAAGCTGTCTTTTTTCCACGATATCAGACTGTTTGGCCGCAGGTTGTCCGTGATAACTCCCGTGTAAGGTGCTATCGTCTGCATAGCAATGTATGCTGCCGGTGGACAGCATGTCGTTGATATGCAGAAGAAAGAGAGTGGGAGATAATACAGACCCCTGCGGTACGCCAGCATTTATTTGCAAGAACTCCGAGGCCCGTCCATCACAGAGGACGCGGATACGGCGCTCCTGCAGGAAACTAGCAATCCAGTTGCACAGTCTAGGAGGCAGACCAAAGGCTGGTAGCTTGGAGAGAAGCGATTTGTGCCAGACTCTATCGAAAGCTTTGGCGATATCAAGACTAATTGCCAGTGACTCGCCGTGCTTGTCCATAGCCTCACCCCAAAGATGGGTAACGTATGCTAGAAGATCACCCGTTGACCGTTTCGGCCTGAAGCCATATTGCCGGTCATTAATTAAGGAGTGATCCTCTAGGTGACGCATGAGCTGTTTGTTAATGATGTGCTCGAAGACCTTGCACAGCACTGAGGTGACGGCTATGGGTCGATAGTTGGCTGGCTCTGAGCGATCCCCCTTCTTGGGGATCGGCTGTACATTCGCCTCTTTCCAAGCCGAAGGCACTGTACCCGAGCTGTAGGACAGTCGGTACAGCCGCGTAAGCATCGGAGACAACTCCGCTGCACATTTTTGTAAGACCACCGCTGGAATACCATCCGGGCCACTGGCTTTCCGGACATCGAGTGATTGAAGCACCGCACGAACATCGCATTGCCTGATACGTATTTCAGGCATTACGTGGTCACCATTGGGTAGTGTCGGCGGCTGTATACCGCAATCATCGACTCGGGAATTGGCCGCAAAGAGATTTACTAGCATATTGGCTTTCTCTTGCGGTCCATGGGCCAGGGATCCATCAGGGTAGCGCAGCGGTGGCAGCGAAGGCTGACAGAAGTTGGCCTGCACGGCTTTGGCCAGTCGCCAGTATCCACGGCTGCCCGTGGGATGTGCCACTAGCTCTTGACCAAGCCGCGCAATGCGCAGGGCATCCGCTTTGACGTAAGCCCTCTTGCAGACCTTTGTGGCTCTGTTGTACGCCGCCTTGAAGTGGCTCACATTGGGATCGTGCGTGGCACGCGCCCTTACCCAAGCGCGATACGCGGACTGCTTTTGATCAACAGCCCTCGCACACTCGCGCCCGAACCAAGGGCGCACTCCTCGGGCACCGGTGACATCAGTGTAAGGAATATAGTATTCCATACCCAGACCGATCTCACCGGCAACAGCAGTAGCACAATCCGAGGGTTTCTTACCTTCAAAGCAGCGTTCAACCCACGGGATGGACGCAAAATAGTTGCGCAGCCCATCCCAATCTGCTGACGAGTAGTGCCAGAGACGCCGCTTCCCCTGCACGGGTCTTGAAGGCGCTATAATTGGCACCTTGGAGCAGACCAGACAGTGGTCGGAATTGCCTAAAGCGGCTTGTACCGAAACACTGTACAGGTCTGGGTGACTCGTCAGCAGAAGGTCTAGCAGAGAGGGTGCTAGGCCCGACCTTCTTGGTATTCTAGTGACCTCGTGTACCAATTGGGTCAGGCCATGCGCCAGAGCAAATGCATGGGCGGCTCTTCCCGCATGGTCTGTTTTGGAGGAGCCCAACCAGGTTTCGTGGTGGGCGTTAAAGTCCCCCAAAAATACCACTTCGGCGTTCGGAAACCGTTCCTGCGCATCATCTGCCGCCTGACTCAGATATTCAAAGAGTCGAGTTGTCTCAGCATCTCCTGTATGGGAACGGTAGAGGCACACATAGATCTGACTCGTAGAGCCATGGTCTACGTGTACCCATAGGGTTGAAAAGGATGGGTCCTCAAGGCAGCGCAAACGGCGACAACAAACATCCGCCCTAACAAACACGCACACCCCGGCTTTTGCACGGAAATTTTCCTCGATAACATAGCCGGGGTAAAGCAAGTAGGTCGTGTCATCAGGGCGGCCTATTTGTGTCTCCGTGAGAAAGAGCATATCTGGTTTCGCCGTCTCAAGGTGTTGGTGGACGGCGTTGAGGTTCGCATGGAGTCCACAGATGTTAGTGGACTCCACCTCAAATAGCGAGCTTGTGGGAGTCTGTAGAGCCGCTGTGTTGCCCAATACTCTTAAATGCGCTGCCATGATGAAAAGGAGAAAAGGGCGTGAAAAAAAGAGGTGATTGTCGTCGCAGCACCGCGTGACAAAGTGCGGGATATTGGTTTTGTCTATGATTATGAGGCATGGCGTGAGCCGACACGCCGTACGGAAGGGCCCCCGTACCCCCCCGAATATGGTCGCCTGGCCCCCACTTCCGGTCACCAACCGGCACGACGAGCCATACCGGGATTATGCGCGGTCTGGTGAGGCAGCCTTCCAGGGTGGTTAGTCCCAGTTGGGCCTCTGTACTATACCGCGGGCGGCCAGCGGCACCACCGTTTCTACGGGTCTCCCTGACCGGCGCGTCGCCCCGCACCATCCTCACTAGACTACGCCAAGACCCACTGGTCCCACTAGTGCTGCGACCACCATCACCCCTACCCGGCTATGCATTTGCTGATCCCTGAACGCAATCCAACCGAAATTGAATTACTATGAAGGGTTTTTCGCAATATTGCACGGTGGTACCAACCCGGTCGAAATTTGTGACAAATTTGTGCCGTCAAATCTCTACCACCAGTAAAATTAAAGTAAAACATTTATAATATATAATACTTATTTCCTCAATGTTGCCCAATTTCATATTTAATATTCTATTAAAAACATCAACAAAATGTGGACAAATAATAACAAATAGTTAACGACGTTAACTACTTTGCGGGCCTTCAAGAATGCTCGCATTCTTTACGACGAAATTTGTTAAGAAACCGACAATTTTTGTTAACTTGGAAGTCGAGACTTGCTAATATTGCCACCGTACCAAATACCGTCGTTAACTCGCACCGATACATGTAGAGACTTGCATCCCCCATACATTATTGCTCGCTTAGTCGCTACCTCAAAATGTACAGACTTGGGTTTGACGCAAAGAAACCGAATTTTGTTGTTAACTTTGCTTACGATTTCGTAAGATAAGTATTAACGACGAATGTACAGACTGCCGGCCCTGATAACTTGTTTTCGGCCATGACCAATGATATTACATAAAAAAGAGGAGAGTATATAATATCATTGGCCATGAATGAAAATATTTCTATTTTTAGAGAGATTAAAATTAATTTCCCTTAAATTTCGTTAGTTTTTGTACTACGTATTGTATGTTGGTAAAGAATTGAAATGATGATTAAAATTGCTGTTATTTAAGCGAAAATATTACATAACATAACATACACTCACGCCTATATCCCTGAAGGGGTAGGCAGAGGTGTTAGCACCCACATTTCGCCAGTTTATGTTTAGGTCCCAATGTAATAGATGGCGAGCCTATTACCATTAACCGGGCACTTATAAACCTGCGATAAATACACACATAACTTAGAATAGCGTCGAAAAGTAATTTGTGTGTGCCATCGTAAAACCTGGGATCGAACCCGAGACCTCGTCTCAGCAGTCCATTACCCATGCCACTAGGCTACCGCGGTACTAAAAAAGGCAAAAAAGCCAAGTATGCTGTAGATTATTTAATCTCAGTTCATCATACACAATTCACATCCGCAGACCGTAGATATAAACGAGTCTGTTTCGGCCTATTTTTGAAAAACTCTTCGCAACAACGGTGCACGCTCGCAAGTTTCAACCTGATGTTGTCACTTAGACAATCCCGTGTCAATGTCAACCACGCTGTGTTTTGTGATGAGTTTGTTTCACGAGCATTTTCATTGATACATTACGAATAACAGGTACAAAATATAATTATTATAGTCATGTAGGTTTGCAACGAGCGTAAACTTCAAACGCTTGAAAATTGGACGAACTTTCAAATACTGCAAACTCTGCTTTGATGTGTGGGCGTTATACGATTATATTTCTATTGTTGAGATCAATGATCTTATGTAAAAGTGCACAGCATTGCATTGTGAATATATGTAGGTTCTACTTACATATTCATGCCTGCAAATAATTGTATGAAACAGAAATAGTACCGTGGCCTTTGACTTAGCAGTCCAACGCTCTACCGCTACGCCACAATTTACCTTAATATTATATCATTAGTTAAGTACTAAGTAATAATAAACCTAAAATTTTTGTATAACACCACGTGTAGGATACATAGTTCTAGTAATATAATATTATGATGAGTAGAATCGCATTGGCTCACTACTACACTCAATAGCGCAGGTGTGTGTCCCTGTGTACGGATACGCTCATCCGTATTATCAATGGTCAACTCCCCAATGACAGCTAACCCCACTATTGGTGTACGTGAGACAGTGTATATATCTATTCTATAGATACAAACACTACACTACGTATGAAAAATACTTTTTGTATTTGATTCTTGGGGAAGGTTATAATATCATGTTATGACCCTTAGCAGCCGCGCAATAAGAGGAACTAGTTTATTGAGACGCGTTTCGGCGTTGTGACAGGGTGGAATAGAACCGAGTTTATTATATGTCAATTAGATGGTAGACAAACACACGGTCCACTTGATGGAAAGTGGTTAAAGTGAACTATGAACATGTGCAACACCAGGAGCCTTACAATCGTGCTGCCGACCTCAATCAATGAATCAATTTCATTTATTCAGTCTAGTCAATAAAGAGCACATATGAACGTCAAAATTTTACAACTATGTCAAGAAATAATACAAAAATATTTAATAATGTAAAAATAAACCATTGGAAAATAATTCTTTCGCTGGTTCGGTAGGTCAGTTCTACTGAGAAGATAACTACTGAGAACAGCAAGAAACTCAGAGAACTATATTAGAACTAGTTTCGGTACCTTTCTTCTTTAAATTTGCGTTAGTTTATAATTTATTTTGTGCGAGCAAGCAAGAGACTTATGTTGACCACGCATTAACATCATCAAGATACTTTATAGTCTCTATAGATCTACTTTATATTAACCTTTTTTCACTTCTAGTTTAAATTTATTTAGTGGTACGTTAATCAAATCCTGAGGCATTTTATTACATACAAAACTTATGAATTCTGACGCCCTTCTTGAAAAACCCCATATTGATAGTCAGTCGGAAAAAGCACAGACGGAAATCGTTCCACTGCTTAAACGCGTGCGTAATTGAACCAAGTGGGGCAAGAGGAACCGTGGGGCACAGCTTGTTAAATACATCATGGACTGTAGCAGATGGAAACATGTGGTCTCTGCCTACGCCACTGGGAACGAGGCGGGACTACATATATATACGTATATTGAGGAGGTAGGACACGGCGGTATTTCCGCCCAATTGAGCAGTCCGACTGGGGAAGTACCTCCGCCCTACAGAATACCGCGGTAATAATAACTTCGTGTTGTGTTCCCGGCAGTGAGTAGGGTAGCCAGAGCTCACTGGAGAGTTTTTGTGCTGTCGGTGGGATGACCAAAGGCTTGTCCTGCTTTGTCCTCTACACTGACGGCATTAAATCTCTGTTCTTACAGGGTCGGCAGCACGGATGTGACTCCACTGGTGTTACACATGTTCATAGGTCATGGTAACCACTGTCCATCAGGTAGGCCGTGTGCTTGTCTGCCACCTAAGTTGTATAAAAAAAAATACGAATGTCGTTCCCAGCATGGTGCAACACAATGTTGGATGGCGTGGGCCGTGTTCACGTTCAGTAAAGACGGGCGGGCGCGGCTAGCTGGAGTACTGCGCGCACTGCTCATCGCCCAGCTCGTGCTGTCGCTGTGCATGGTCATCTTCTGCTACAACACCTCCCTCAGGGTCATGATGTTGCTGAAGCATATACACAAGGTACGTACCTACCTATCAGATTTCTTGATAGGGCTGATATGTTGGAGTGTACGTATTATGCATTGGTTCCTTCGTTTTCCATGATAGAGGTACAATTATGTTCCAGGAAAGAATGCCATAGGTAAATCTTTGAACTGCCTGTCGTCAGTCATAGTACAGAAGTAGTATTACTTTCTTCATTATAGGTGTAATACACGCTCACAAACCGAAAGACTGGTCTCATCGTAATCGTCATTATAGTGGAAAATTTTGAGCGGAAAGCGGACTCAGTCCGCTTTCGGCCGATCCCCTTACCCTAAGAAGATAGCCTCGTTTTTTAATCAGCACGTGTACCAGCTAACTGGTAAGTTACATACAAACTCCATAACCGGAAGATGTTGGTGCAACCCTTAAATACCGATAATTTCGGAACCTTTCTTTCCTTTAACCATTTGTCTTCTGATTCTACTTATATCTACAGGTACCTATAGGTGCTGTCTACATCAGCAATTACCTAGGTAATGCAAACCCATAAACCATAAATCTCCAGTCAACATTTTCTCAACGTCCTTGAAAAAATTCCATTTAAATGACACATCTAATTGCGATCACAAATTGCAGGTGACAGTTATCTTACTGTACGGTCTGATACTCTTCCAAGCGTACGGCATGAAGCTTCATTACACCGGCGGTCTGCGCCTCATCACACTCCTCGTGAAGTTCCCTTACTGGAAGCGCGCCAACTACGTTAGTAGCGTGTGGCTGTGCACTGGGAGCATGGTAGCGGCTAACGGCATGCTTGTGTATGCTGCTTGTAGAGGCACTTTGAAAGTATGTCTCTATTAGTATTTCAACCATTTTTTGTTCAAATTAACCAGAAAAATGATCAGCTATATTGTTATCTAAACATAACATAAACTCACGCCTATATCCCTGAAGGGGTAGGCAGAGGTGCTAGCACCCACATTTCGCCAGTTTACGTTTAGGTCCCAATGTAATAGGTGGCGAGCCTATTCCCATTAACCGGGCACTTACAAACCTGTGATAAATACACACATAACTTTGAAAAGCATCGAAACGTCATTGGTGAGTGCCATGGTAAAACCTGGGATCGAACCCGAGGCCTCGTCTCAGCAGTCCATTACCCATACCACTAGGCTACCGCGGTTGTTATCTTGTTATTGGATATCCACTAGGACACCATGACAGAATTTATTGATAAGTTATCCAAACTTTTGTATAAATTGGAAGGACTAAAATGAACTACGTATGTTGCATCGTGTTATCGCTCACACTATGTAAAACATTTACATGTATTTCCAGGCGCTCATGAAGGAACTGACTTCGTCATTACGAATCGGCATATCACAGTACTTGACAGAGCCGACGTGGAAATCGATGATGGACACAATGCAGGTAAAGAAAATCACCATCAGTTCTATGACAAAGAACGTGATAAAAGGGCAAGACCCTGCCAAAAACTTTTGTATAGTCTACGCAGAAACATGTGCAACATCAGCTGTTTTCCAAGGCCTGCGATTAATAAGGAATTCTTTTTTTCTTTCTTTATACCACTCAGGTGGCAGACAAGCACACTTCCCACCTGATGGAAAGTGGTTACCGTGGCCTATGGACGTTTGTAACACCAGAGGAGTCACAGTCGCGCTGTCAACCCTGTAAGTACAGAGTTTCTGTGCCATTAGTGTAGAAGACGAAGCAGGACAAGCCTTTAGCCTTTGGAATTTCATGGAGTACGTTTTTCATATTATATGCGTCTGTGAAACTTTACCAATTTGGTACATTTGGTAAGATTGAACTGGAAGGACTACCCAAACTGAACTTAGGACGTTTCTTCCTATCGTTGATGAAATCTATCCTGAGAAAATAACCAAACGCATACGCCTGAACCTGCAGGATTGTTTAGCTATATACAGTTTTTAATCTTTTTTTAAATACTTTAATCTAGATAACTTCCGTGTACATGATATGATAGTAACTAAATATTTGTAATTCATCAGGTAGAACTGAGCTGCTGCGGAGCGGACATGCCGTCCGACTGGCACGAGATTCCTTGGATCAACATGGACTTCCTTAACGACAGTTCTAAGCTGGTCATGATGTAAGTAACGACCATCATCATTAGTACCCATTTTACTATTCTTTCGAGTAAGTAGGGCTTCTTCAAAAGGGGCATTAGAAGGTTTCTTCAGGGTCGGCAGCACGAATGTGTCACCCCTGGTGTTGCACACTTTTGTAGGAGGTGGGACACGGCGGTATTTCCGCCCAATTGAGCAGTCCGACTTGGGAAGTACCACCTCCCTACAAAATACCGCGATTATAATAACTTCGTGTTGTTTTACCAGCGGTGAGTAGGGTAGCCAGAGGTCACTGGAGAATTTGTGCTGTCAGTGGAATGACTAAAGGTTTGAAGAAGTTCTGTGCTTACAGGGTCGGCAGCGCGAGTGTGACTTCTCTGGTGTTACATACGTCCATAGGCCACGGTAATCACTTTCCATAAAGTGGGCCGTGCGTTTGTCTGCCACCTAAGTGGTATAAAAAAAATACTTCCATAGGCCACGGTAACCCCTTCCTATTGGGTGGGCCGTGTGTTTGTCTGCCACTTAAATGGTATACAAAAAAAAGTAACACCTAATGCCACATAGGGTTACTTTCAGCTGTGCAATTAATTCTCTAAGCATCCAGGTCGAACTTAGCGCTGCTTCCGACCTTCATAGAATTTGTCATTGAGCGATCTCCAGTGAAGTGTACAGTCCGAACAATGACAATCTTAACCAAGGTAGGAAACAGCGCTGTGCTCGACGCTGAGTGCTTAGTGAATTGCAAAGCAGGGTTCTCACGCTCTCCACCTTACTCGCGGCTCACGGCGATGGTCCGAGCAAGTAATGCTCGTGAAGGAGGAGGCGGGGTGGGAGCGGCAGCGGGAACGACTAAGGATCGCAAGCCAAGTTGCCCGCGTACGAAGGTAACTCGGGCGTCAGAGGTCGATGAACGACCTCCGCCCCCCATGAGCGCAGGCCTGGGGGTGACTGGTGGAGCCGCCTGGCACCCTGGCAGAAGCAGGCCGCGGCGGCGGCGCGCCTGGCGCACCTCCCCGTTTTCCAGAGACGAGTTGGGGACTCTGTAGTCCCCACACATCCGAGGAGAAGGCCAGATCGTGAGAGATGGCCCTGTGTTGGCCGGGGTGCGAGGGGTATGCCTGTCAACCTCACCTTCGGCAACCAAAACGACCCAGAGGCGGCGTGCGTTTTAGTCGGTTCGTGTCCGACATAACCTCCTTCACTGGCTCCGGTGGGGAGGTATCCGTGGGGATTTTGCGCACGTAAAAAAAAAAGTGAATTGCATAGCAAGGAATTTGATTGACATACCACGTATACTGCTACAAATCCATTTAATTTTAGACTTTAAGCGATGCGGCCAAAGTCCAAAATTAAGAGGGTTTTAGGCATAGTAAATGAAACTGTGATGAAACTCTTTTCATTCAATTTTGTATTTTAAGCGTATAGAAATAAAGTCTAAAATTTTATGTCGTTGGGTGTCTTTGGAGTGTGTGTTTTACTTTAATAAAATCGAGGGCCAGGTAGGCTGTGTACTTGTGGTATTAATAAAAACAAATCTGAGTATCTTAATAAAGAAAAACTTGTCTAGACTGGCAGGTAGTGACGGAAAAGTGCTTCCGCCTGTGTCACCGTACTCGTGCTGCACTCCTCGAGTGATGGCGCCCTGCTACCATGATCCATTACAGCAGGTACCTATAGAAATACAGTAGCTTAAGGCAAGTAGTTTAGATTGATTGTAGGTCGTAGTAGTGCCCGTGGCCGGCCCCAGATTATATATTACTAAAAGTTCCGCTCAACTAAGTCATGTGTGCACTTGTGACCATATTTGCTGCGGTTTTCCCAAGCGCCTACAAAATGGGGCTCCTTAAGAGGGGCATTAGAAGGTTTTTTCAAGGTCAGCGGCGCAAGTGTAAAGCCCCTGGTGTTGCACACGTCCACAGTAACCACTTCCCATCAGGTGGGCCTTGTGCTTGTTTGCCACCTACGTGGTATAAAAAAATAACCTTCCATGAGTTTCCTCGACATAGTAGGGTCGGATTTCATTCTAACTAATCACGGCCAAATTCCGATCGTCTGCCATTTGACTTCTTCAATCAACTTGCGATATCAATGTTCTGTAGTTGGGCTGTTTAGGGCTTCAACTACCCTTACGAATCAGCGAATGCCACAGTTTGAATGGTAATGAGGACTGACGGCTTTAATGCACTTTTCGAGGCGCGGAGAAGACTCATTCACGGATAAAAAAGTGATGATTGGTGCTCAATAATTTACTCAGTTAAGTCAGAAGTTTTGTATCTCCAACATGTGTGTGATGTAGTCGGAGTGGCGCGAGGTATGGTCAGAACATTCGCCGCTGCTCACCGCGTCGCTGCACACGCGCGGCTGCGTGGAGGCGGTGCGCGCCCCCCTCACTCGAGCCCTCCTCGCGCTGCAATGCTTCAACATGCTCGTGTTCCTGTTCCAGGTACGCCCTGCAATCTTGTTTTATTGGCTTACCTGTAGTCTCCGTACGAGGAAATTTAGTAATAAAACTCTTCACTATACAGGCAGTTCGCTTGTGGAATGCACTGTCACTATATTTAAAATAAGCACAATCTCGCTTTTAAAAAATGTTAAAAGAATATTATCTATCTTCCCTTGAGTAACTTTATTATGTAACTTTTTGTACTTATAATGTTGTGTAGAATATAATAGGGATACTGAGTAGTATATGTAAATATTCATGTTTATATATTTAATTTATATATATATATATATATTTTTTTTTATACCACTTAGTTGGCAGACAAGCACACGACCCACCTGATGGAAAGTGGTTACCGTGACCTATGGACGTCTGTAACACCTCTGTAACACCAGAGGAGTCACAGTCGCGCTGCCAACCCTATAAGTACAGAGTTTCTGTGCCGTCAGTAGAAGACACAATCAGGACAAGTCCTTAGTCTTCCCACTGACAGCACAAATTCTCCAGTGAGCTCTGGCTACCCTACTCACCGCTGGGAACACAACACGAAGTTATTATAGCCGCGGTATTCTGTAGGGCGGAGGTACTACCCCAGTCGGACTGCTCAATCGGGCGGAAATACCGCCGTGTCCTACCTCCTCGGAATCTGTAGGGACACAGCAACAGTGCTGTAAAACTGCAGCGTAGGCATTTAATTACAATGTAGCACTTAGCACTATGTAACTGCCGGCTGCGCACCGGGACCCATACTGTTACTTCAGTCTCAATTATACCATCAGTACGAACACGTCGTCGTTTTAATTCCCAAACCCAAGTATTTCTGATCTACTAACTCAGTGAATATTATAACGTTAGGGCAATATAACGTTGAATATCATTTTTCCTTCTTCTTTCAAAAATAATTGTACATTACTATAGCTTCTTTCCATACAAATATACATCCGTACATAGTGATAAGGCCGGCTATTGTAATTATTGGTAGGGTTGCCAGGTGTCCAGATAAAGCCGGACATAAGCTTTTTCATTGCGTGTCCGGCCAAAATAAGCGGTGCCCGGCTTCCCGGATTTTTACAATTCACAAACGACAACATTTTAATTAGGTATGACTTACTTGATCATGGCAACCCTAATTATTGGTAAATTGTAATATTTTTATAGTGTACAATAAAGACTATCTTATCTTCATCATCAGCTCAGCTTGGTTCCTCTGGTTGTATCCGAGGCTTCCAAAACGTGATCTAGTTGAAGGATTCCCCATTGTGTCGGAGGAATTTCACACATTTTTGCTCCAACGTCACAGTCACTGTGACGTTATAAATCTTCATCATCCATTAATATCTTCGGCATCAACTCGTATGCTTCAGCATGTATCCTGGCTTCCTTTTCGTTTTAGCAGCAACCAGCTACGCAACATTCGCTCTGACTCACTGTGACTCCTCAGTCAGTGTCCAGAGCCCCCGTGCCATAATTCCTGGTTCCCTGTTCGTTAGATACTGATAGTGGTGCTGACGCAGCTGCTCCGCACGTCCGCTCGCGGCGCGGTACTGCGCGGCGTGTGCGAGGGCGAGGGCCGCGCGGGGCTGTGGGGGAACCTGTCCGATGACGACCTGGTGCTCGACCCGGTACGTACTACTGCTGGTATACACGTTTATTTCGGATATTGTCGTTGTACAGTGTTGCACAGCACCATGTACCATGAAATGGATTTAATTATGATAGTTTTGTTTATTATTTTAATTCATCGCGGCTTCTCAATGGCGCCGTTTATCCGTATCGAAGTTTAACGATCATGATAATGTATGCGAAAGGACGACACGTCATCTGATCATACATAAATGGTGCATAGAAATAAAAGAAAATCAATTCCGTAATCCGGTCATTTGTCTAAAACTAAACATTTACATTTTTTCACAAAAATTAAGTGGCGCCATTGAGAAGCCGCAATGAATTAAAATAATAACAAAACTGTATTACAATGTAAAATATTCTAGTCTATATCATGGCACTTGGTGCTATTCAACACTGCTGCGTGCTGCAAAGTTCCTTATCAGACATTTAGACTTAATTTTGAACTTCTTTTTATAACGAACTTGGTTCTCTGTTCAATTTTGTTCAACAAGGTGCTACCCAAAACAATTTCACAAAAAACCCAAAACAAAAAAAGTCAAAAGTTATGCCATTAGAAATCCTATATTCAGCGTAATCAATCAAAATTGGTTTAGAACTCAATATAAATGCTCCCGGTGAGCGGTGGAAAAGTCAGGAGGCCCTTTGTTTCGAATACTCCCATTTCAAAGGGCCTTCTGCCTTTTCCACCGCTCATGCGCATGCACAGGCACATGCTGTAAGAACGTTTCGAACTATCGAACGGATTTGACAACTGAATTCGAGGTGAGATCTCAATTGCGCATACTCTAAATTTTGGACGTCACGTTAGACGGAATTGCAATCTCACCGCGAATTCAGCTGTCAAGTTCATTTGAACGTTCGAAATGTCTTACACATTTCTGCCTGCTGTACACGTTTTTCTACCTATCCCTTGAAAGTCTGTATGTGTAAGTGTTGTTGGTGCGGTTTGTGGTGTGCAGTTGCCCAGCTCGTCGGACTTCGGCACGTACGAGCGCATGTGCGAGCGCGCGGAGGGCGGCGCGGGCGCGGGCGCGCGCTGGTGCCGGAGGGTGCGGCGGCGGCGCGTGCGCCGGCACGAGCTGTCGTGGTGAGTGCGGGCGCTTACTTTACTAGTACATGTACCTAGTGGCCGGCACACAACTTGACAATGTACAACTAAGAACTCTAGGCTATTTGACAAGATCGTCCGATTCCTCCCAATACTGCTTAATATATTGGGAGGAAACGGACGATATACGGACGATAGACGTGTGACGTTACACGCAGGTACGTTTCAGTATGGACCGTGTTCGGGCGGCGCGAAAAAATCAAACAGCCCATTATAGGGACTATAACGGGCCACTGTCTCCTCAACAAGCACCTACACAACATCAGGGTCACGGACAGCCCCCTTTGCTGGGGGTGTTTCAAAAGTCGACGCAGTCAACTGCTGAACACAGGCCTCTCCCAATGTGCACCATTTTATCGGATCCTCTGCTTTCCGCATCCAGTTTGTCCCAGCCACCTTTTTCAGGTCGTCCGTCCATCTGGCTTTGGGGGTGTCCTACCTCCCGCTTGTCTTCTCGCGGTCTCCAGTCTAGGACTCGTTTGTTCCAACGGCCTTAAGGAACTTTAATAATTTAGAATGTTGTTACAGATGCAGACAGATTCAGTACTGTGAGCATCTGAAATATTTAGTGATGTTTATCTGATCATGATACATATACTGTGCTGTGATGCGAACATTGAACTACTGTACTGACGTAGGTACTTACTTTATCGAATAAGGAAGTGCAATATTGTTTATAATTATTATAGTATATGTAGAATAGAAGATGTAAATAAAACAAACATTATAATCAATTGCAAAGGCTTTATTTTTCGACTTTTATAAACAGTCCTTACTACCTAGTTTTAAGTAACAATGCGAGCGTGGATGCGATTCGAAAGCCTTATTAAATAGGCGTTATCGTTTAAATACAATAAATATCGTCAGTCCGGAGGTTTTCGGTAACAAATATACAAAAAGTATGTACAGGCCGGACCACGTGGAATGTGTTTACAAGTTATATTAGGGGTTAAATACTTCGGGGTCCTTTACACCCCCTTACATTTTTCAGAATTACCCCCAAAATGTCTTTAAATAAATTTTGCTTGACTTTCCGAATAGTGTGGAATTTTATATATTACTGGAAAGTTGGGGACGAATTGTACCCCGGAATATATTGTTGCGTCCCCAGGGAATAAAGTTAAATAAATTTTCCTACTGGAAATGCCGAAATGATCACCTCTCCTTGGGAGGGCGAGAAATGATCATTTGGCAGTAGTAGGGGCTGGCTACGTCGTGGGTCGTCTCCTCAGAGTGGTGGGGGTCCGTGGGGGTACCGCAGGACTGGTTCGAGGGACAGCGGTCTAGAGTTGCAGTCGGTCTGCGTATGAGGGGCGAGGGCGGCAGCACCCAGCAGGAGAAGCAGCAGCGCCTGTAGAGAACAAAAATATTGATTCATAGCTGTTATTTTTTTGTTTCGTACCATTATACTTTAGTATTATGTTATCTGTGATACCACAAAGGTGGCACACAAGCAGACGGGACCAATGGACGTGCGTAACACCAGGGGCATTGCCGCCGATCCTGTTGGACCCTTCAAATGCCCTTTTTGAAGAACCCCATATTGTAGTCGATTGGAAAAGTCACTGCAGGAAGTTCATTCCACAGCTTAAATGTACACAAAGACACAAACAGCTTCAGTGTGCGTGCGGTAAAGTTTTTAATGTATTAGTATGAAAATAAACATAGTTAACTCTGAGACATTAGTGTTGAAGATTGTATGTGAGCTCCATCAGAATCTTTGGAGCCCAAACCCAGCTCACCTGCTAGCCAGTATACCTGACGATTAACGGACGAAACTGACGAAGACCTTCTCACGGGGTTAGATGGTAGGAGTAACGACTTTTGCAAACACCAAGATAAGTCAAATCATAAGAAAGAATGGGAGAGTGATACAATTATATAAAAAATGTCATCATACCTGGAACGGTAGAGAAGCTCGCGCGACCCGGCACACGAACCTGAGCCCGCGCTGTACGCCGCTCAGCTGTTCCTCCTCCGGTTCGCCACTACCCACCATTCTGTTCATAGAGGAGTAAGGTTTGAATAAAATATTAAAGCATTTAGTATGCTAACAATTCAAGTCGATTAAGATATAGAATAAATTGGATCAGTTTGGGATACGAACCCGCGAACTTTCTCATACAATTTTTTCTATATCGTAATTTCTTATCTTGTTTTTCTATATCTCAATCGATTTGTGGAGTAACGTTCATATTAGTCCAACGACAAAGTATATAAAACACAGGACCCTATATCCTTACCATGAGTAACCTCATAAGTTTTTTCGAACAATGCGATAACGGAAATATAGAATTCCCTGCAGCCAATAGTGGGGACAATTGGGATATCTTTAAATGACATCTCAGTCTTAACTTTTCTCAGCTTTTCAAAGACATTGGGGGTAACATGTCCGAGTGCTTATCAGTTAGGGAGTCCCCCGACACGACAACGTGATTTATTTTTTCAGATATTTTGGTGTTATTTTTGTGTCAAGGGTTATTTTTTTTTAAATATTCAACTGAGAGATCTACAGATGTAAATGATGTAATTATTATTACATTCAATTAGAAATAGCTAAAAGTAAAAAGTCACGTCGTAAAATAATGACATAAAGACACTAAAATATAGCACGAAGTGATAGAAGGTACAGCTTAGTACAAGTAAAAAATACAGAATATTATCGACATTAAATAAATGTAGTCGTTTTATCTTTACAGTAAAATACTAGAAAATTCTACCTACATTTATGTTATGCAACTGAAAGAGTGTTAGGCTTTCAAACTATATACCTGTTGCATGCAGGTGTTGTACACTTTTGTGTTATTTTGTAAACAGATTTAGAAGCAAATTATCAAATTTATATCAAGTCTAAGTATTATCATAAATGTTTTTTAAATTAATGAACAGATCATAAATTCTCCAAAGTCAAAAAAATTTACCATAGACGGTCGGTTTTTGAACTAAAAAATTTAAGTTGAGTCTCTTCAACACCTGCATGCGCAGTACAAATCTGTGTGTAACTAGGTGTCGAAAAGACTCAATTCAAAATTATAAATTTAGAACCCGGCCACATGCATTCACGTTCCAAAAGTGTATAACCTCCAAATGACTGAATTACTAACTAAACCAAAGCTTGTACTCACCCCGCCTCGTCGAGCGGCGGCAGCTGCAAGCCCGCCAGATCGTCGTCGTCGTCCTCCAAAAGCTACGACAATACCACAAAATACGTCAACGGTGCGAAGCTACTACTTGTGGGGCGTGGGTACTATACTTACTGCAAACACTGCATTTCCTAGTCAATTTATAGTGTTTAAATTGGATACTAGTCTAAAGTAAAAAATAATGATTTACCTGAGCTTAGTAAACATAAGACGGTAAATAAAAATGTCTGTTTGGATTTTAACGTTTTAGTTATTTTATATTATTCCAAAAAAAGTTTATTGTTTCACAATAATGACGCGTGGCATGACGTCATACTTCTGTATTTTAAATAAGTTTTAATATAACGTAACTACAATTTACATATAAATCGACTTGTATAGATCTAATATTATAATGGGCACAGAAGGGTATCTGGAAGATTATTAAATTATATTTTTTTAATATTTTTGTGCAGTGTTTGCGTTTCAATATGAAAATTACATCTATCATCAACATTTTTAGTATCTAATGTAACTGTGTACCTACAGAGGAGTCAGTGGTCTCTGTAATGTCATAAGCTTGCTTCGTGTTTGTCTCTTATTTCTGCGTATACTGTGCTTTGCGGGGGAAGCGGTGGTGTGACGCAAAATAAATATGTATTTTACTGTTACTATTTATGTTCTAACTATAAAAATATGGTATTTTGAGTTACTTTTTGATTGATGTGACATTTGATACAAAGGGAGGAATTCTTTGTCCCAACGGTTAATGCTGGGTTGCTATATATATTTTTGTCAACAAGAACGACATAACTAAGATCTAACGAAAAAAAATCTAGATTGGGCTTATAGTCCGTCTGGTGACGGAGAAAGAATACAAGTATCCACCCTACCTCAACCGGAGGGTGTTGTAAGAGGCGACTAACGGAAAAATGCGCAGACGATATCACTGCGAAAGAAGGGTAACTCGAAATAAAATCTTGCACCAACCTGTGGATACAGCAGCCAAAGCCTCCCTATATCGGGAGAGGCCTTTATCCAGCAGTGGAGTGCGATAGGCTGATTGATTGATCGATCGAGGCTTATAGATAACTAGCCTAACCTCCATTCTCTGTACCATTGCATTCATTACGCGATGGCGGTATAATAATGTCGATGTTATCATTGGATAGGTCATTTAATTTGCCGTTGTAGCACTGGCGGTTTCATTTGAACCCGCGATGTGAGTGAGTAGCTAATGTGTGCTAGGAGATGTTAGTACCTGTGGCGCGGCGGGCGCGGCGAGCGCGGCGGCGGCGGCGAGCGCGTGCGCGGGCGCGGCGGGGCGGCGGGCCAGCGCGCCGCCCAGCTTCAGCGCGTACACGGCGCACAGCTTGCGCAGCGACTGCAGGCGCAGGCGCAGCTCCGCCAGCCGCGCGTGCGCGCCCGCGCCCGGCGCCAGCAGCGCCGCCGCCTCGTGCAGCGCCAGCACGCGCGGCTCGGCGCGCCGCAGCTCGTCCCGGAGCTCGGCGAAGCGCCGGAAGTCGCGCTGCAACTCGTCCGGCTCTCTTCCCAGTCGTAGCGGCTCACGAGCCCGCACGGCGCGTTCGGCGGCAGCCAGACGCGCCACCAGTTCCACAACGGCGTCGTGGAATTGCCGGTTGTGGAGCAACGCGTGTTGAAGCGTACGTTGCCAGGTGTGAGCGCGGGCGCAGGCGGCGTCCCACCGCGCGTTGGCGGCGGATAGACGCGTCCGGACGCGGTCGGCCGCGCCCGCGGACCGCGCGTGTGCGGCCACGTGTGTGCCGACTACGTTCAGGGATACTACGATGGATTTGTGCGAGTCGAGGTCGAGCAGGAACTCGCGGTGATCCTAGTGAAGAAAAGAACAACAAAACCGGTTTTTAAGTTATGTTTATAGAACATTATTTCTAGAATAATTCTTAACTGCAAACCGCGGCTAATAATAAATATACGTAAATAATACCTGTATGACATCTTCAAGCGCATCGTACTGTTCTGGAGGCCCGGTCCGGGCGTCGTCGGTAGCCTCGGCGAACTGCAGCCACTGCTCCAGCCGCCACAGGTCGTTATCCAGCTGCTTCCAGTTACGTTCAGAACATAACGGGCACGTCAGCCGACCAGATTCACTGTGGGGAGGAAGGGGAGTTCACGATGTGAAGACATAGGTACGTATGAAAATTTTGGCCAGTTTCTGAATTGAAAAAATTGAAGTCGAGTCTCTTCAAGGCCTATTAACGTGCAGTACATTTCACTGAAAAATTTAAGTTGAGTCTCTTTAACGCCTGTTTACGTACAGTGCGTTTTATTGAGAAATTGAAGTTGAGTCTCTTCAACGCCTATTGTTGAAGAAATTTAACTTCTATTATCATTTCAGAAACAAGCCACTAAAACTTAATTGAATACAAGAAACACTGAATTATGTACTTGTTTAATTTTATAATTATAAAGCTATAGGGTAAACAATTTAGTTAAATGTTATATTGTCAAGATGCTCACATGAAAAGCCACTTTAAATAAAAGTTTTACTTTTCAATATTTTTATTATTATATTATTTTAACACCCATAAAAATAGTTCATTAGTAAATTTCTATTAGGTATTTTACTTAAATTTCTTTATTAGTTATTCTCATGTTAACATCCATAAAAATAAGTCTACTAATCTTCCAAAAACTACAACATATAAGTACATACACTACTATTACATTACATATGCTACTACATGAAATACTACAATAAATAAAATACTACATTAAATATTGCACTACAAAGACTACGTAAATAAGTAGAAATAACTTCCCATGTAGGTATAAAGCTAATACAAAACCTGTGTGGTACAAGTGCAGTGCATATTCACGGAAAATACAACAACAATTTGGTGTTTTTTAATCAAATCTATTCTCAATATAATAAATATGCACTATCTACTAGAATGGATTAACGCATGCGAATCGTTTATATTCCTGCTACATTAATAAATAAAATATTACGAAAAAGATACTATCATAATTTTATTAAGACAAACGAATAAATAAAAAGTTCTAGATGTACGTGTTTACAAATTATATATATTGGATTAATGTTAATAATTATGAGACAACACATACTTAAGCCATATTCACACTATAGTTTGATAATAAAGTGCAAAATAATTTTCAATAATATTAAAACATCATCAATGTAGCAAGAACTATACGACAATATAGATTCAAATATTAGAGAAGCAGTACTCACTGTTCGCACGTGAGCGCGTACAAGGCCGAGTGGGGCAACCTATGGGACCAGAAAATGCATGTGTTTAGAGCATGCCGGGTTAGGAAGCTGTTACACACTCTTCAAGACTAACAATAAAATATTGATACGCTACTATGGAAAATAGAATTATTGACCGTGTTTTTGTCACCACATTCCCTCTTCGACAAGTGGTAATTTGTTGACCGGTGTATTGTAGGATATAATGATCAATGTATGCATTTTACGTTTATGACAGTTGTCAACATATGTCCATGCATTGATCAATATATTCTATTATATTCTACAAACGTATTGCCACTTGTCTAGAGGGGTATGTATGCAGTATTAGGTAATTCATCAACATGTTCTAATTCAGCCTTCAAAATATAGTGTTGGCACTGCAGTTTACGGCTTTAGGTATAATATAGCCATTAAGATCACAACTCAAACGGTACAGCGTATCTATTTTTATTATTTAGTCTTTTTACTATTTCATCTTTTGAAATGTTTATTTTCTCATTTAATATTTGTGAAAAGATAAAAATAGATTCAGTAGATCGTATTTGATAAACATGTAAAGAATATGATCGTAATAGAATATGTTTGGGATCGACAAATGTATAGAGTGTGCTTTTACAAAAAAATCTGATCTTTAAAATAAGTATTGTATGTTTAAACGAGTAACTGTATATAAAGTACAAAATTCACTGTTCTATGACAGCTTTAAGCCCCAACACCAGTTGCCAAACAGTGCTATAAGTGCTACCACAGATAATAATATATAATAGCAACACTGAAGACTTCATACAAAGACATTTCATATAGGGACAATAGTGCGAAGTAATTGCAAGACAAGTGAGAAGAGATTAAGACTTATTATAAGGTGGGGTGTGTATGCTTTCTTCTCTAACAATTTCAGTAGATATTAAGGCGACATGCAATAGAAAAAAAAAAAAACTGTAAATAATTTACAGAAAACAGAATACATTACACATCGAAGAAAATACTAAATTTTGCAATGAGCAAATTAAAATACGACAGAAATAATGATTTGAACTTG
The DNA here is from genome assembly GCA_963662185.1 of Eilema griseolum. Lineage (NCBI taxonomy): Eukaryota > Metazoa > Arthropoda > Insecta > Lepidoptera > Erebidae > Eilema > Eilema griseolum. The sequence continues at coordinate 2,659,105 of OY759236.1, forward strand.
ACATCACAAAATACAAATTGTATAAAAAGTGTTCATAAAAAATAAGCAGGAGCTCTTTCTAAAAATTGTTATATATACATTGATCAAGTCATAATAAAAATGTAATCACTAGCAGAGAATGTCATCTACATGAAATGTCCGAAGAAATCATTAAGTTAAATTGAATATAACCATACGCCAAAATCACACATCATTATAGCACAATTAAGTCTATAATATCGTGCGAAATTGGAGACTGACCTTAAGTTGTTGATTTGGAGTTCCCGTTTTTTCGCTTGATTCAGAAGATCCTCATAGGTCAGTGATAGTGATTCTACATCCTTTAACATTGCCTCTTCTTCATTTGAATCACATTCAGTCAAGAGTAGCTCAGACAAATGTTTGGCCAACTCTAATGTTTGTCCAGGTTTGGCACCAGCTTTGGCAATTTCCTTCGCGGCTGTCGCTAGCGCATCACTGCCTGCTGTTTCATCTGGTTGTGTTTCGAGAGCTATTCTAAGTACATCTAAAGCTTCTGATGTTTGTTTTACAGCAATTGCCAGCTCTGCTCTGTACGTTTCTTTGGATGTTAATGTATCTACTTGGAGAGCAGCATCTGTCTCCCATTTAAGAGTATCCACCTGTTTGAAATACAAAAATCGAAATGAGTCCTTTATGCTGCCATACGCTAGATCATAAATTACTCTACTTATTATATCTGCATAAAAAGTTTAATTGTACACTGTCTTACCTGTACAGCAGAATCAACGTCCCCAACAATCTCCGCCCTAGCCAGATCTAATCTGGTTCTGACGTCAGCATACAAGGCACGGTATTCTGCCACCATATCTGATACTCCAGGCGTAGTAGACACAGCTACCGCTAGGCGGTCTGCGTTGTCTACTAATGCTTGACATTCCATTAGTTCTTGTTCAATAGTCTGCAAAAAAGAATTCAAGATTCTGCAGGAGTCTGATTTATCAATAATTATACAATATATATTTTTGGATATGGTTTAAAACTAAAATGGGAATGAAATCTTTTATTTATTTATATTATTGTACAAGCAAACGTAATAAATAAATATTTATATGTGTAGGCTTGTAATTAGCAATATGTTTAACATAGTGTAATCTATATATTATTGTTATTAGTCTGTAAGCCTTCCTAAAAGTAATAAATAAATAAATAAATTTTGAAAGACTTACGTCTAACTCGTTGAGTGTGAGAAGCTTATCTTGCGGTGCTGGAGCTAGATGCAATGCCCTTGTAAGCCTTACGTCTGTCTCTGCTAACGCTACCACAGCAGCGCCATGAGCGCCTACAAACTGTCTCTGAGCATCAGCACCTGCTGCTGCTAAGCGAGCAGACAACCTCTGCCAACACCTGACAGCATTACGTAATCTTGCCGCATCATCTGCAGCTGTACCTCGAAGCTCAATACCCCGAGTCCCTGCGATTCTGCCGTAGGCATCTTCTAGACGTTTTATATCAGCACTAAGATTCTCTAGTTCATCTGTCACAGCCTGGCTGACACTCTCATCCTCAGGTTCACCACGACGCTTTCTAGTCTCAATTTTTTCAACTCGCCTCTCAATATTTTCAAGCTTTTTCTCCACCTTTGGTAAGAGTGAAACAGTTAGTTCAGCCGATTTGCGAATCTCTTTCAATGCCGTCTTGCGTCTTTCAGACATATCACAGATATTCTTCCATTTCTTTTCTACAATGTCGACACCAGTATGAAGGTTGCGGAGATCAAAATTGCCTCGAACAATATCAGGGTCATTAAATACAAGCTCGCAAAGATTTAGAGTTTCTCCTACTTCTCCACTTTCTTTCTCTATGCTCTTATGAATATCGTCTTGATCTTTGAATTTCTCATCAACAGATTTCACAGTCAACGACTCTAATATTACTGCAGCAGATAGACTGGATTCTATTGAGTGCAGTTTTAGTCTTATTTCAGTCAGTCGTTCTTCTAGTTGAGTTATAGTTTCTAAGAGTTCATTAATCTTGGCTATCCTTGATCTGCCGGTTTCTTGTAATTTATGCCAACGTTCTTGTACATCTTTGAGGTGTTTGGATGTATTTTTACTGTATGATTTTTCATCTTTCTTAGAATATTCGATTAGAGAAATGCCAGTTTCACTTAGCCATTCAAATTCACGCTCTTTCAATGCTGTTTCAGCCTGTATTTCTGAGTTTATCCTTCTGATAAGATCTTGGGGATCAATGGCACCAATTTCAGTACTTTGGTTTGAGGTTTCCAGGCGGGTTTCTAGTATTGTTATCCATTCAACAAAGCGTGTAAGACGGGATTCGAATATTGTGTATACCTCTATTCTTTCTTGAAGTCGGTGGATGATGATAGACAGTTGGTGTTCTAAATCAGCACTTTGCTGACGCAGTTGCCATACTCTTTGATTGACAAGTCTTATATCCTGTGGACTCAAGCATTCCTTAAGTTGTTCCTGAATAACGCTTAGAGTTTCAATTTGAGTTTCAGTCTTTACAATCTTTGCTCTCAGATCTGTGTACTTTTCAATGGCTTTCTTGAGCTGTGGTCTCGATAGCTTTTCTTCGTCAGAGTAAGACATAATGTCATCTTGTGTTTTCGAGTATAGTTTAAGCAGTTCATTGGACATATTTTCATACTCATTTATCAGGCCAAGTATCCTAGTTAAAAAGTCTCGCCACGTGTCAAGGCTCGCTTGTAAGTTATCAACCCTCTTTGCCATGCCTGCATATTCCATTCTCACAGACGCCCCATATGCCTGTTCAGTAAATTCTAAGACTTTCTTTAAATCAACTAATAGTTTGTCCGATTGCTTTTTGCCGTCAGGTACCTTATCCGAGAGATTCTGTATCTTAGCTAATATTTTGTGTATTCTCTTAATGTGTACGTATCTAAGTTGTAGCTTTTCCTTCTCCCGTTCCATATCCTTCAACCACCTCAGTAGTTCCGTATATACTTCTTTGTAGTCATCCCACGCAGCTATCCTTGTACAGACTTCATCATGCCTTTCGACTATTCTCGCTAAGGTCTCATTGTGGAGGTTTGTTAGCGTGTCGAACTTGTCAGCTAAATCTCGGTTACTTGTTTCTCTATTCTCGTTCATGAGCACAGATCTCTGTGACGTCAGTAAATTTTTGTGCACTCTGCACAAACGACGATGTTCAGTCAAGTTCTCATAGTCAGCAGGCACGGAACCTGACAGGAAGGACTGCAGATCTATTAAGTATTCGTGCCATAGTTTTAACGCTGTGGCTGCGTCTCCAGACCTTATTAAGGCGGTAGACAGTCGGTGGTAATGGAAGAAGGTATCTCTGAACATGGCTTGCCATAGTTCTAAGATTCGGACAATTGAGTGCTCGTCGGCAACATCACGGTCAATATCGGGCAGTTCAGCTTTAGCAGGAGCGATTTCTGCTTCGCTCTTTCCTAATGCTATCAAATTATCTCGAAGAGCAATCAGTTTATCCTCGACTATTTCACTATCTTCGTGTACAGGAGCCAAATCCTGTAAAAAGAAAAGACATACATTTCAATTAAACAAAGCTCATTCTGAATCTAGGCAAAGGTCAAATGATTTGGTTCCATTGTAATTTCAATATATTGTGACTGCTAGCATTATTTAGTCGGTCAATAACCTATATTTAATATTTCAATTGATGGTTATAATAAAAAGGGAACTGTGTGTTATTTCTTTTTTCACTAAATTCTACCAACCTGTCTCATATCACAGAATTTCTCCTTCGCATGCTGTGCTCTGGCCCTAGCCAGTTGCCTGGCTTCACCAAGGTCTGCCAATGCCTGCACGGCACCAGTAACCAACTGGAGCCTTCGGGCCAGTGCGTCAGCATCTGCTGGCAAGGCGCGGGAGCCTGTTTCTGCCGCCACTCTCGCAGCTAAAGAGCGGAGCTCTACGACTCTCGCCTCTTGTTCTAGACATGCCTGTAAAAGAAAAATAAGTCTACTAAGTATTTCGTCGATATATTGACAAAGATAAGACTCAGAGTAACGAATGTTTATTCTTATAACAACTGAGACTGGCTAGAAAGATGGCCACCCATTTTAATTATTGTGATGAAACGGATCCTTCCCGTTTATTTTTTTGGTTTTTTTTTACTATATTTCTACTCAACCTATTAATACTGTAAGCAGGGTATTCAATGGATTATGTCTTGGGATTTGGTCAGAAATGATGTAAGATATAAATCAAAAGATTACACCATTATTTCGTCAAGTATCTACGTTTTCCGAACGCTTTTTATGCACTACCACGGGCGCAAATGGGACGAGACGGTTAGTTTTATACAAAATATTTAAATATATTTAATGTTCCATGATACACATTATCACTACCACGAGTTGTTAACCAGGATGACACCGTTGGCGGACGTTGTGACCTGTTTGTATAATAACCTATAATTGAGGACTGCACATCAATTTGTGACTGAGGCACGAGGCAATTTGTGCTGAACAATACAATCGCGATTCAGGCTAGAGGTTATTGACCCGAATTCGGTGAAACTGATAAACTATCAGCGGATAAGAGATTTAGTTTTAGTTCCTTATTAGATTTCTTAAACTGTCACTAGCTTTTCCAGCGGCCCCGCCCGTCTGGCAATCAGATCCCATTTTCCCGACCCATTGAACCTATCCCAAGGATAAAGGGCTGTATGCCTATTTGCTAACTGCCACTAATATTATAACTGTGAAAGATTCTGAAGATATTTGAATGGTTGTTACTTTATCACGCTCTAACGGCTGAACGGATCTCGTGGATAAGTGGTACAGGAACATAGAGTACCCGTAGAGATAGTTATAGTTTGAAATAACATATAAGCTACTTTTTATCTCTGTAATACGTTCTCATTGATTGCAGAGGATTAAAATACTAAGCAGGCGGAGCCTCAGACCACAGCCAGTGTACCTAAATATACGAAATTTTAATAACTGGAAGTAAACGTCTATCACTACCACTTTGTAATTGTACGAGGCGAATAGAAATTGCATTTATAACTAGTTTGTATTCGTATGTATCTAGTGAAGCGTGACATGTGTTCAAGCATTGCAACCGTCAGTGAACAAGACGCATATCTGCATGCGATATTGTACAGATATCTTAGTGTATTATAGAATATTGTTCAGTCGCCATCTGTAAATATTGCATGACAATACTATTTATAATAAGTTACCAAATAGCCTCAAAGAAATTAATACGATCAATGCATTTAAAAGAAAACTGTTTACATTAATAATGGATAAATGTTCTTATATTTACTATTGACGGATTTTTAAATAATGGTAAATTGTGATATTTGTTTTATTTGTATGATAATGGTATTTGATAATTTTAACTATAGAATAATTTAGTTTTAATTATAAGACATATTGTTTTGTACGCCACATAGTGGTAGAGTATGGCTTGCATCTAAAATGCAAACATCCAAAATTTCAACCCACCCACTCATATTCTGGCAAATAAACTTTCATTTAATTTAATTTCATTCCTACTACTACGTTTCAAGTAACCAAGTTAGATCATGAATGTTAGTTTTCAGCAACTGGCCTAATTTATTTATATTTAATATGTCTTGTTGTAAAAAGTCGCCACAAAATTGTTTGCCTTTGGTTTGGTGCCTGAGCGAATGGAGTACAGTCTCGCACTCGACCAATAAATTGAGCATGCAGTGGCTGCCTTGGGAGGTTAAACTAACATAAGTATTGTATGCGTATGTGTGATATTGTATGGTATTGTTGTATTAACTAATGGCTGTACTAATTAAATAAATATATAGTCTTCTGTACGTTTTTACGTTCTGTATATCTTTTTTATCCGAGCGCCAATCCTGGTTACACTTCTCATTGTCAAATACATATTGTTTTATTGCAAATCATAAGACAATTTAGTGCCGGTCGGGGTGCGAGGGATATGTCTCAGATAAACTCACCAGCGGCCCACACAGTCGGCGTGCGTTTTAGTCGGTTCAAGTCCGACATAACCGCCCCCACTGGCGTCTGTGGTGGGGGTATACGTGGGGGTTTTGCGCACATTTAAAAAAAAAGACAATTTAGTGCGATTTCACGAAACAGAAAAGTAATGAAAGGACGGTTTCCAAACTCAGTCCACGGAATTTTGAGTTTGCTATACGTCATAGAAAAAAATGAGGACGTCGCAGTTAAAGACTAGCGAGTTTCTTAAATTGTTTACTTGTCGCTTAGTCATGCTCCTAATCATAAAAATACAAACTGATATAACTAGGTACATGTGTTTACTATTTAACAAGGTTTTGTAGAAATCTTGTACCTTATCACCGAGGAAGTGACAACGTTGTGTAACCTCAGATCAGATGTCCTTGGTCTAGATACCGTTACAACATAACATATTAATGTAACTACGACTATGAGTCAGAAATGTTCTTAACTTTGGTCAAGAATAACCAGGTTCATAAAATCCTCCCTGCCTTAGGGTCTATAATGCTTTGACAACCTTAAGGTCAAATTGCACTAGCGCGACATTGTGGAGCGGTGATGCGAGGCACGTCAGCGAAGCGGCGTGTCAAGAAAAATATATTTGCCCCTGTTTCTTGTGAATTCACATCAAAATGACTTCACATAGGTGAAGCTTCAGTAATAAGGGATACTATTAAAGACATCAACAATATTACAATGCCTTTAACTCGATGGACTAACCAGATACATTTTCACTCCCCGCCTTAAAGGACCTATGATTGCAGGTAGAACAAAACTTAGATTGATACCGAAGACATCGTCGTAATGTGTTATAACTAACTACATATCATCACACACACAACTACCTACGCTGGGGGATCTATGCGACATCTCCTGGCATACAGTTAACAATCACAAAGTTACTCGAAGAAACCAAGATATCCAAAACGTGAACCATTCAAATAATTCTGGAAATAAAAGAGGATGTCTATTAATTTTTAGAATTATTTCCGAGACATTAGTCATACAATAAAAATAGCACTGCAGAGACTGAAAATATCAGCTCAGTCAGTGGGTATTTTATCTGAACATGAGCACGTGCGCGTGCGCATTCCGCGCGTCGGATCACATCCGCGCCGCACGTTTCTCTGCAGCCGATGCCGATGTGAATAGACAAGTATTCGGATATCTACGGATTTTTTTATAAGAAGGAATACTCAAGATTTCTTATATTATTACTTGAAATAACGTTCACCAATTAGTGTTGATCTTAACAAATAATAAAGTCGGGATCATAAAATAATTGCTCGTAAACTCGCGAAAGTCCTCTTAAAAGATCTCGAATAAATTTTAAAAATGTGTATTTTGCAAGTGGTTACGTTTTTACACGATTGCATCAAATAAAGTAGGTACTTACTGCACGATTTACGTGCAAATAGCACATTCTACGAAACACAGCTCTATCGTATATCTAGTTCTAATATATTCGCTGAGTTTCTTGCTGGTATCTTCTCAGTAGAACTAACCTACCGAACCAGCGAAAGAATCGTTTTCCAATGGTTTATTTTTACATTATTTAATATTTTTATATTATATCTTGACATACCTAATTGTAAAATTTTAACATTCATATGTGCTCTTTATGTGCCTAAACTGAATAAATGAAATTGATTCTTTGATTCTTTGATATCTAGATCCAAAGTAAACGAATAAAGCTGAAGAGTTTGTTTGTTTGAACACGCTAATCTCCGGAACTAATAGTACGAATTGAAAAAAATATTTTTGTGTTGAATGGTACGTTTAACAACGAAGGATTAAGGCTATATATCATCACGCAACTATTCATGTGAGCGGAGCAGTGAACATAAATGACAACATATTCGGCAGAATCCCTAAGAAACTAAAGAAATACGGGCTCAAATAAATGTGATATAACATTTCAAAATTACTGGGGTGGGTAGTTAGTAATTATAGATTCTAGAATTCGGATAAACATAATGAGATACATTTATTTTGTAATTTAGACTACCGGACTGAAAAAATACTTATGTCTCCCCTGGGGGGATATCAGGGAAACCGGGAGACATGAGACTGAAGCAAATCAAATGATCATATGCATGTATCTAAAGCAAATTTACTGGTGGTAGAAACTTGGTGGCACAAATTTGTCTCAAGTTTCGACCGGGTAGGTACCACCGTGCACTATTGCGAAAAACCCTCCATAGCAATTCAATCTCGGTTGTATTGTGTTCAGGGGTCAGCATGTGCATAGCCGGGCAGAGGTGGTGGTTGTCGCAGCACTAGTGGGACCAGTGGGTCTTGGCGTAGTCTAGTGGGGATGGCGCGGGGCGATGCGCCGAACAGGGAGACCTGTAGAAACGGTGGTGCCGCTGGCCGCCCGCGGTATAGTACAGGGGCCCAACTGGGGTTAACCACCTTGGGAGGCTGCCTCACCAGGCCGCGCATAATCCCGATATGGTTCGTCGTGCCGGTTGGTGACCGGATTTGGGAGCCCGGCGACCATACTCGGGGGGGTACGGGGGCCCTTCCGTTCGGCGCATCGGCTCTCGCCATGCCTCACATTCATAGATAAAACCAATATCCCGCGCTTTGTCACACGGTGCTGCGGCGGCAATCACTTCTTTTTTCACGCCTTCTCCCACCCAAACTCATGGCAGCGCAATTTACAGAAAAAGGCAACACAGCGGCTCGTCACACTCCCAAAAGCTTGCTATTTGAGGTGGAGTCCACTAACATCTGTGGGCTCCATGCAAACCTCAACGCCGTCCACCAACACCTAGAGACGGCGAAACCTGCCATGTTTTTTCTAACGGAGACGCAAATACACCGCCCTGACGACACGACCTACTTGCTCTACCCTGGCTATATTCTTGAGGAAAGTTTTCGTGCAAAAGCCGGGGTGTGCGTGTTTGTTAGGGCGGATGTTTGCTGTCGCCGTTTGCGCTGCCTAGAGGACCCATCCTTCTCCGTCCTTTGGGTACACGTAGACCATGGCCCTACGAGTCAGATCTATGTGTGCCTCTACCGTTCCCATACAGGAGATGCTGAGACAACTCGACTCTTTGAATATCTGAGTCAGGCGGCAGATGATGCGCAGGAGCGATTTCCGAATGCCGAAATGGTATTTTTGGGGGATTTTAACGCCCACCACGAGATCTGGTTGGGCTCCTCCAAAACAGACCATGCGGGAAGAGCCGCCCACGCATTTGCTCTGGCGCACGGCCTGACCCAATTGGTGCACGAGGTCACTAGGATACCAAGAAGGTCAGGCCAAGCACCTTCTCTGCTAGACCTTCTGCTGACGAGTGATCCGGACCGGTACAGTGTATCGGTGCGAGCCGCGTTAGGCAACTCTGACCACTGCCTGGTCTGTTCCACGGTGCCTATTATAGCGCCCCCACGACCCATGTAGGGGAAGCGGCGTCTCTGGCACTACTCGTCAGCGGACTGGGATGGACTTCGTGACTATTTTGCGTCCATCCCGTGGGTTGAGCGCTGCTTTGAAGGTAAGAACCCATCGGATTGTGCTACTGCTGTCGCCGGTGAGATCGGTCTGGGTATGGAATACTATATCTCATACACCGATGTCACCGGTGACCGCGGGGTGCGCCCTTGGTTCGGGCGCGAGTGCGCAGAAGCTGTTAAACAAAAACAGTCTGCGTACCGCGCTTGGGTAAGGGCGCGCGCCACGCGCCATCCCAATCTGGGCCACTTCAAGGCGGCGTACAACAGAGCCACAAAGGTCTGTAGAAGGGCCTATGTCAGAGCGGATGCCCTGCGCATAGCGCGGCTTGGTCAAGAGCTAGTGATGCATCCCACGGGAAGCCGTGGCTACTGGCGACTGGCTAAGGCCGTGCAAGCCAACTTCTGTCAGCCTTCGCTGCCTCCGCTGCGTAACCCTGATGGATCCCTGGCCCATGAGCCGCAAGAGAAGGCAAATCTGCTGGCTAATCTCTTTGCGGCCAACTCCCGAATCGATGATTGTGGTACGCAGCCACCAACACTACCCGACAGTGACCACGCGATGCCTGATATCCATATCAGGCAACGCGATGTCCGTGCAGTGCTGCAATCACTCGATGTCCGGAAAGCCAGTGGTCCGGATGGTATTCCAGCGGTAGTTTTGAAAAAATGTGCAGCGGAGTTGTCTCCAATGCTTACGCGCCTGTACCGGCTATCCTACAGTTCGGGTACAGTGCCTTTGCCTTGGAAAGAGGCGAATGTTCAGCCGATTCCCAAGAAGGGGGATCGCTCGGAGCCAGCCAACTATCGACCCATAGCCGTCACCTCAGTGCTGTGCAAAGTGTTCGAGCACATAATTAACAAACAGCTCATGCGGCACCTAGAGGATCACTCCTTAATTAATGACCGGCAATATGGCTTCAGGCCGAAACGGTCAACGGGTGATCTTCTAGCATACGTTACCCATCTTTGGGGTGAGGCTATGGACAAGCACGGCGAGTCACTGGCAATTAGTCTTGACATCGCCAAAGCTTTCGATAGAGTCTGGCACAAATCGCTTCTTTCTAAGCTACCTGCCTTTGGTCTGCCTTCTAGGCTGTGCAACTGGGTTGCTAGCTTCCTGCAGGGGCGCCGTATTCGCGTCCTTTGTGACGGACGAGCTTCGGAGTTTCTGCAGGTTAATGCTGGCGTGCCCCAGGGGTCCGTCTTATCACCCACTCTCTTTCTTCTGCATATCAACGACATGCTGTCTACCGGCAATGTTCATTGTTATGCAGACGATAGCACTTTACATGGGAGTTATCATGGACATCCAGCGGCCAAGCAGTCAGATATCGCAGAGAAAAGGCAGCTTCTTGTCAGTGAGCTTGACGGGGTCCTGAGTCACATTTCTCAATGGGGCTCTGAGAACCTGGTTGAGTTCAATGCCAAGAAGACGCAGGCATGTGCGTTTACAGCAAAAGTATCTTCTTTCCTTCCCCTCCCCACTCTTCAGAGCACGCCACTGCCGCTGCAGGACAATCTCAATATCCTAGGTATGGATGTTCGCTGCAACCTGAATAACAAAAACTACATCGAAAGCATCATCAAAACAGCCTCACGAAAACTCGGAGTCCTGAACAGAGTGAGACGATTTTTCACGCCGGAGCAGCGGTGTCTTCTATACAAGACACAAATTCGCTCCTGTGTGGAGTACTGCTCGCATCTCTGGGATGGTTCAGCAAAGTACTTACTAGATGCTCTCGACAGGTTGCAGCGACGTGCGGTCCGCATCATTGGGAATCCCGAGATCACGAACACCCTAGAACCTTTACAGCTGCGTAGAGATGTTGCGTCCATGGCTGTATTTTACCGTCTGTACCATGGTGAGTGTTCTGATGAGCTCTTCCAATTAGTCCCACCCTCCCCTTTCCTACACAGGACCACGCGTGCAGGTCTTAAATGTCATTCGCACACGGTGCAAAACATCCGATCAAGAACCAAGCGGTTCGGAGACTCTTTCCTCTGTCGCACCATTAAGGCCTGGAATTCATTACCAGCTCACGTGTTTCCTTCTTCCTACAGTCCCGGGTCCTTTAAGCGGGGCGTGAAAAAGCATATGATAAGGCCGTCAAGCTGAGTGTCACCATTGTCACAAGGTATGTGTAAGTAATGGTGACCCTCTTTTCTGGGATTTTGCCTTCAGCTTACCATCAGGCAAGGCGAAGTCCAATTGACGTGTCCTATATAAAAAAAAAAAAAAAAAAAAAAATATATACAAAGTATCAGTTTTAAATATGTATGTAAAATCAATAGCAACTTAATGCAGGTGACGTTAGACATTAGCTATCGATGAGTTTTCCTTCCCGGAAAATGTAGTGACCATATAACTACCTATCTATAATAGTTACTAACCAAATAATTATGGAAATATTCATAATATTATACCAAGTTGTTATGTAAATTTTTCAATATGACCATGATTTTTGAACTGTTATATAATAATATTTAAATATATTACATCATGATGTTTATTTATAAACATGTGAATTTAGGTAAATGAATAAACCTATCTGTAGGAAAGGAGGACTAGAAGAGTGCCTAGGGCTCCAATAGGTAGGCTTTAGTTGTAACCAGAAACAATCCTTCTCAGAAGATGAATTTCTGTCGAATGGTTCCCGGCAGAGTAGAATTTTGACCTCCCCATCTCTTCCCATCTCTAGAGGGTACAACTCTGAATCAATTGACATTTTGATTATAATAATATCTAGAATTTGACATTCGAATAATTTTAACTCTTTTTTGACATGATAATATGGACATATGTTATGAGAATAATTAAATTTGACAATTATTAATTTTAAGATTTGACATTTATAATCACATTGATATGTAATTGATTTTATTTTTTATTTTTTATGATTGCATGCTTGATTCTTTTAACTATTATATTTATATCTATTGTGTCACAAATTAATTATTGACTGTTTGAATATTCACATACCACACAAAAGTGGTAGAATGTACTAGGAAACATTATTTTAATTATAAGACCACACTTGTTGTACCTTGGTGTGACCGAATTCAATGATTGGTGAAATGTGGGTCTTCATTCTTCACCTTCATTGGTCACCTCTGTCTAACACTCCGGGGAAAGAGGTGTGATTATATGTATGTTCATCAAAAATTACTAGATCGATTTTGAGGTTAAATGGGAATGTTCAACCACACCTGTCTCAGTGGCAAAGGGTACATTTAAATCGATTCTTGCCAGCTCAATAAGTCCCATTGTGCATGAAAAACTAGATCGGGGTAAGATATTTTTCCACCGCACTTCCCTTCCAAAATTTCACGCTTCGCCACTACTGTCTACCCTTTCGTGATATAAGTATACACGTAAGATATATCAATATCGCGATTCAGGATCCCACGACCCACCAATCATCAACTACGGGTCACAGTAAAAGTAGCATCGTTACGTCGTACTATTGTTCGCTTCGTACTTTCACTGCAGTATTTGGACGGCTCACGAACGGACAAACAGACGGACGTGAGAATTGTTGTAACGGCCGAAGAAAATAATGTTAGCACTATGATTTCTGCTGTAATTTGGCTGCGTGTGAACTTCAATGGTCGGCTTGGTGAATAGATCTGTTGTAATATCACGATCGGTACAACAATAAATAATTGTTTTTAGACTATACTTTAAGGGGAAAAAATTGTTGTGTACATAGAAAAGAAAGTCAGTCTATGTTGTCATATTTACTTTTTTCTCTCTATTAACTGAAGAGTTTAAGGATGTAAACTTTCGACAGTGTCATTAAGAGATCTTATTGCTGGAGTAACTCCTCAGCGTCTCTGCTATTCCCTCTGTCAATTGAAGGAGGTAGGACACGGTATTTCCGTCCAATTGAGCAGTCCGACTAGGGAAGTACCCCCGCCCTATAGAAGACCGCGGGCATAATAGCCTTGTGTTGTATTCCCGGCGGTGTGTATGGTAGCCAGAGCTCACTAGAGAGTTTTTGTGCTGTCAGTGGGAAGACCAAAAGCTTGTCCTGCTTCGTCTTTTACACTGACGGCATAGAAACTCTCTGTGTTTACAGAGTTGGCAGCGCGAGTATGACTCGTTTGGTTTTGTACACGTCCATAGGCCACGGTAACCACTTTCCATCATGTAGAACGTGTGCTTGTCTGCCACCTAAGTAGTATAAAAAAACCTCCTTATATATATATATCTTATCAGAACTTGAATTGGTACGTACCCTTTTCTTTATTATTTCTTTATTCTATCTTTCTATGTTCTATCTTTCTTTTCATTTTTGCAATTGTGTTAAGTCCCGAAATATAACTATAATATTATTTCTGCAGTGCCTAAAGCCTCCTATATGTTAAACTACCTCCTATATATTGATTCCTTCTGTGACAGAAGGAATTGACGCTTGTACTACCAACGATGTAAAAGTGATTCAAACATTAAAAATAGGACTTTATTACTTTTACGCACCCGGAATTTACATTCCAGTGCCGACTTAAAATAAGTCTTTAATCATCAAGATTACTCATGGGTATGAATAATCCGATCTGTGAGACTCCTGTGTGGCGGTGTACCAGTCATCATTTGCCTTCTGCTCCTAAATCTTCCAGTCGTTTATGGCGTTATGTTTTCATCAAAGTTTGATATCATCTAGTCGCAGTATACTTCATTCTATTCCTGTCTTCATGTTAAATTTCACGCAATTCCTATATCTTTTCTTCAATCGGCTTCTTCCCTTCCATCCACAAATATCCATACTCAAAATTGTGTGTCTCAAAACTGTAATCACATCTCATAACTATTCCATTCAATTTTCAAAATGACAAACAATACTGATGCTGACATTTCTGCCGAATGTTATTTTTAAACTTTCGCGGTGTGAATTCATAATTATACAAGGTAGCGGGACTTCTCGCGAATTAAAACATGGAACTTACTATTTCTGCTGACGTTTCGGATGCGTTGCAGCACCCGTGGTCACGACTTGATTGTGCGCAGTCAAACGTAGTAGAGTTTTATGATAAAAGAAGCCAAAATATAATGTTGAACTCATTATGAATCTTGTCGGACTTAATAGAAGTCCTTCCCATAATATGCCTATTCCAAGATTTTCTTTCATCCTTTCTGTCAACGGAATCACTTTTAAACATCCTTCTACATTTTCATTCCTTGGCTTGTATGTCCTCGTGACTCGTATTCACAGTGTAACAGTTACCTCGTTTAGCAACGGTTCTTTACGCCTCATAAAATGGACTACATACAAACTTAAGACACAATAATACCCACTACAACCCGGTGTATTAAAATAGCTACCACTTTGGTGCAAGTTTTAAATTATATTATATATCGTATAACACGCACGCATTGACATTAAGACAATATTGACATTAGATTACTCACACATAACGCATATTTCGACCCGTATTTTGCGATGAATTTTGTTTCTAACGAAATTGTCTGTGTCTATACAGTACATAGTTTAAGAACCCAGGTATCTACTCTAAGTGATTGCATGTATCTGGCATAGCGATTGCTTAAATTAAAGCTAAGAGCTTCAGCACATTAGTGAGAGTGTTTCCGTTCGCATATGCACCCATTTCGCTTAATCGCGGCCATGTTTGAAACAATCCAGACGCGGTATGACTAAATTTAGTTATGAATAAACTGGGTGCAGCAAACTTGGAAGCTTTTAACAAAATTGTTATGACGTGGCAGGGATAGGCATGTTTCAAATATTTAAAAACAATTTCAGCATATTAAAGCAAAGGTTCTTATAGATTTTATACTTTTAACATCATTTCAAAGATCAGATATAATTGAAGAAATGGGGACCAGCCACACCTCTCCAGTAAAAAAAAATAGGTCTATAGGTGGACCTTTTGTTTTATGATTACCATATGACATGACTTTAGGCATCATTTCTATAGTATATATGTGACTTTGGTGATACATATAATTAAGAGGGTTAGGCACAGGTGAATTAACACCCACATTTCACCAATAATTGTATTCGGTCCCACGTAATAGGGGGTGAGCCTATTGCCGTATTCCGAGCACTATATTGTTGAATCGAGCCATGCATCTGAGGCTGAGTCTGGGCTGTATATATCTGTCTGATGTTAAACAGTCCTATCCCTTACTCGCCTTGTACGACACCGCATTGGAAGAGATGGGGTGGCCCGAATTCTACTCTGCTGGAAACTACGCGGCTTCTAAAATTGGTTTAGCAAATTCAAATCAACAGTCCACTTTATATGAGACGTTGACTATCAGCTTCAAGACAATTTTATATCATGAAATGTTTTTGTTTTTTATAGATGTTAGCGATCCTGACATGTTTAATAGCTGAGAGAACAGAGGCTTTTCTACCACACCTAATAATATCTGTTTTCATTTAGCCCTTGGAAATAGAAGCTACTATTTCGTCATAATTATACAAAGTGAGTAATATCGAACAGTGAAAGTTACCGCCGGAAGCTTTTAATTTGCAAAGTGTAATATTGATTGATTAACACGAGCCCCCGGTCCGCGGCTAATCGCGAAGTTTGTTCAACAAAACGCAAGGACGCCCTATCGCACCACCCGCTATTAAGACGATTTCAGCTATTTCAGATGTAGACTGAATCACGAATAGAGCGGCCTTCTAGTAGCTTTTGCAGCTAATTACTTTAGATAAAGCATGCCGTCACTGTTATATGCTCAAAATTTCGAAGATAAAATTGAGATGACTATTATTTGGATTTATGTTAGTACTTTTCAACCGGTGTACGGTATAGTTAAAAAAATTGACCCCATGAAAAGAGCAAGGAATATAGTTAAATAACAATGTAATTTAATGATCAAAGACTTAAACGATTTCTATACGACTGATGATCGCATACTAAAACCGGTTTGTGTAATAATGTTAAGTACGAAGTATATGCATTTATGTCAAACTGATATACAGTCAATTTCGTTAAAATAACTGAAACATTTTGAAAACAAAAACGAGGTAACTACCGTGTTATCTAGTTGCCCTGAAATGATTCACATTTCAATGCGAGTTGACTGAATTAGATATTTAAAAATTACATGCCACAAATTCACTGAGTACGATCTTAAGTTTTTCATAAAAGAACAGGCAAATAAATTGCGAAACATTTGATACTAAACAGCACAAGTATTACAGGAAAAGTGTGGCTATAAGTTTTATTGCCCGATTATTTTCTGACAGAAAGTATCAGCTATTGCCTCTCATCTGGCTATAAAAGTACATATAGATATATTTCTATATAAATTGCTTTTAATTATTGTGCAAGCAGCTGTGGAATACTTTGCCAACACACGTATTTACTTCTTCCTACAATGTTAGAGTCTTTGATCGAAGCGTGAAAGAACTGTTGATTGGAGTGTAAAAATGCTTTTGATAAGGTCTTTAAACTGAGTTTCAGATTTACCAATTATGCCACCATTGTAGCATTATTATTATCATCTACAATCGTGACCCTCATTTTTGAGACTTGCCTTTTGTCTTAAATACTTTCAGGTGACTTGAAATTGTATCAACGTGCCTTATTTACATAAAAAATAAATAAATCACTGGTTGTAAAATATGCCGTATGTCTAAAAAATATAGTTCCTGATGTGCGATTAACTCTCTCGATAAACAAGGTAAGACAGCACCTAATATATCAGCTTTTTCTGCATTGACATCGCATGTGCAGACTTTTTATTGACCAAAGTAAGCTACTCTAGGAATCTAAATGCAAAATTTATACGGTAACCCTTTTATAGGAAAGAGAGATCTAGGTATACGAATACCAGCACTTGTTGGTACCATCTATACAAAGAGTAATTGCTACAAGAACCTGGAGATAGCTAACCAATTGCCTATTTTATTAGGTCAAACTAAAAATGTTAGATGTCTGAAACATTAAAGATTTTCCCAGACACGGATGTAAAATGCGCAAAGTTTGACTACAAAAGTTTCCAGAGTGTAGTTAAGCCAAGAGACATCGGGATCAGTGTTAAAAATAAAATTATAACAAATAAATAGTAAAAGACTTCGTTGAAACAGTTCTAAATCAAAGTAAGAGTGACATAAAATATTGAACCCAGCATATTGGTCGTTGTATGAACTCCCTGAAAGGCAAAAGTTCATTTCTTATGGAGTATTTAATAACATCACATGCAAAAGAGTTAAGCAATTTAAATAATAATACGTTTATGTATTATAGATACCCATGCGTCATAAAATTCTTGGATTTTTTAAAATTAGAACGACTCACTAGTCAATCGTGAAGCGTTACTTTTTCGTGCTTGTTGCGTCACTACACAACAGATGGTTTAGCTGGTGATGTGATGCTGAAAGGATTGCATTGCGCGTAGGCAGATTTATTGTTTACGATTTTTGGGGTTTATGTATAGTAGCAATTTAGTAATAACGATACTATTGACGTAGATGCTAGTTTAATTTCCTTTCTTTGTTGATTATGTCTTAGGATAAAAACCTATAAGTATACTGTTCCAGACTAAATCTATCACCGTGCCAAATTCATCTAGATCTTCTTCAGGCGCTTTAGCGTGACTAAGTAAAAATACACATCTATCCGGCCTATCTTCATTTATAATAATACCTAGTAAGATTATTATGGATATGTTATTTGCCCCACTCCAAGTGCAAATACACATGTTATGTGACATACAGTAAGTACACATAACTTCTGCCTTCGAAACAATAGCAATTAGTAGGACAATACATTTCATAATTTTCGGTTGTTCTTGAACATTGAAAATCAGTTCTATTGTAATATTTACTTCCATTAAGTGTCTAAATTCTCACACACCTTGAGTAGGTAATTGTGCTAAGTATTGAAAACAGTAAAATCGATATAGTTACATTGTATGCTCAGTCTGCAGTATAACGCAATATTAGGTACTAATTAATATCGGTTTTGTTTTCAATATCGATTTTTAGTTAGGTATTAATAGCTACAACATGATTATTCGTATCAAATTCGATATTATTTTAACTCGGCAAATGTTTACGTGAATTTTTATCTAAGAGGAAATCCTGTACCGTTGATTGTGTTTCATGTAACTTGTATTGATGTCAAACATTAGTATTCGCATCAATACATTTACAATTTATTTTAAACTGATCCGTACATTTTACCAATATTATTGTCTGCGTAAATGGAGGCAATAATATTGGTGTAATTTACGAATCAGAGTAATAAATGACCGTGTAATGGAGTATTATTCACGGCATTTTTTTAGACAGATAAATTCTTATCATACATTATTGCATGTAAGAGGTATTAAGAAGGGGAGGATGACATGTGTTCTAGCCATTCAAGAATTGGATGGAATCTCCTTAGCAGAAGGCACAGTGAAACAACAAAATCCAGAAAGCAGTCCCCGGGCTCCGATGATGCAACTGGGACCCAACGCTAAGATAATAATAATGATTGCACGGTAACCAAAAAGTTATGCTTTGAGATTACACAGCCATTACTAGGCAGTCGTAATAAGTCTTAATGTGGTTTTATGATACATTTTGTGGTATTTAGATTACCATTTGTCAAAATACGTTAATTATGTAGATTTCTTCTTTAATCTGTTCGTCTATTTATCTGTATGTGACTACGATTTCTGCTCTTTAATTGTTGTGGGCATTCAGACAATACGTATAATCTTTTAATTACTTGCCAAAGAATAGTGTAGTGCATTAATTTCTAATCTGCTAGTATCTTTTACAAGTAAAAGTAAACCATCAAAGTTGTAATTAGTAATAATAATATTATGAGACATTATGCAGCATTGTCTAGGTTCAAATTGAGTAGATAGAACATTAATAAGAATTTAAAAAGTTAGTAATAAAGTTAGCGGGATATCTACCATGTTGTATTTCCGATATATTCGAACAGCGCCGAATTATCGGAAACTCAGAACAATACAACATGTTAAATATCCCAATTACTTTAATACTAATGTGAGTGATCATGATAGTTTAAAAACCTACCAGCCCCTTTAGTATTTCCAGCCCCAGTTGTGCTTGTAGTCAATTACTGATGTGGACTAACCTGCTATACTTTTCTGTATATTCTGTAGTCTCACGATTTCAACATATTTATTCTACAAATACTCGAAATCGATCATAATTCACACATTTTGTCAGATTCCTTGAGACACGACCGTGACGATATCGCAATCATATCAATATTATTCTTATATAAGCTAGTGCTGAATTCTATATCTATATAATGACTAGATGTTAGATAACGCTTGCGGAAATGTACGCAAAAACGCATTGCAATGATATAACTGTTATTGAATTATATCGCGATGTATTAGCTATCGAATTGTAATCAGATACAGTGTTGAATAATTTTATTGTAACCGATCTTAGATAAAAAAAAATAATCTAACGCATATTTAGGTGTAAGTAATAAATAATAATAGTCGAACGAATTTCCAACAATAATATGAAAGAGTGTGTTAGACTGTAGTAAACCTACATCAGGTGAGCAAAAATAAACACAGATCGTAAGGACGGAACTGTTCTAAGAGGGGAGGAAGCGAACAGATCAATTTCCACCTGCTTTTGTTGTTTGAGGTGGAATAGATCATTATATTGTATTACGAAACAGGTAGGTTCGAAAGTGGAAAACCCACACCTTCATCAAAAGACAACCTGGGGAAATGGATGAAGAGACCCGCAATCGAAGTGGCAAGTGACTCATTCTTCTGAATGTTTATTATATTTTTTATACCACTTAGGTGGCAGAAAAGCACACGGTCCACCTGATAAAAGTGGTCACCGTGGCTATGGACGTTTGTAACACCAGAGGTGCCACACTCGCGCTGCCGATCCTGTCAGCACAGAGTTTTTGTGCCGTCAGTGTAGAAGATAATGCAGGGCAAGCCTAGTCTTCCCATTGACGGCACAAATTCTCCAGTGAGCTCTGGCTACCTTACTCATTTTATTTATAGAAAAGGCTAACTAGACTAATTGACGTGACACTGAAAAAAAAAAAAAAGAATACTAGCTAGCTACTTAATAATATTTTCTACACGTCTATGCGTTATGTGGTCTACGTGCGAGGCGTAGTCAGAGCTAGGAGTTCTCCTACTTTTCGCCCTTGGCAAGTTAGCGGCACGCTAATCACAGTGGCATCGCTTCCACAAATGTTTTTAATTATCTTCCATTTGTTTGACTTTGGAAACTACAATTAATTTTACGTAGTTTTGTTTGTAGACTCGTAGGCTGTATAGTAGAACAATATGTACTTGTAATACTAGGCTACTATTGATATTATAATACTCTTGGCTTTGGTTAACATTAAGTTAAACTGAGAAAACATATTTGCTGGAATATAATTCAAACAATAATTTAACGAACTTCGAATTAATATTTTCCATTCCGTAAGTCGTGTAGACTTAAGCTTTTCTCAGCACGAATAACTTAATTCTTCTTTCGTAGCTGGCTATCAAAAAATCGATACGAAAGCGGACGAATCCGAGTAAGCCAACTCAATCGAGTTGGAGAGACTCGACTTCATCCGATTTATTTCCTCCTGATATTTTTATTTTCCTAGTGCCTACAAATAGCAAATAATCACATATTTCTTTAGCAACTTATTAAGTGACTAAAATACTATAGATTATTCATTGCTGGAGATAGATCTCTCGAAATTTTGGGAGGCTTTGGGCTACTGTTTCCACGCTTTTACAGGGTTTTATTTCGAGTTTTCCTTCTCACGCAGTGATATCGTCTGCGTTATCTTTAGTGAATTACATATATACTTATATTATGCGTATTAAATAATACTTTAGATAGCTTTATGCAGTTGATTAGCATCGGTAGTTTGTTTCAACCATTGATAATATTAATAAACCTTTATAATAGACATTGATTACAGACCATTCATCGCAGTTTTTAATAAAACAAATATTATATTGAAAAATGCCATGTGGCGTATAGTTTATTTACATAGCCGGGTTTTATCTATATACCGACAGTGGTACTTTGACGAGGCCCTTGAGCATTCAACTGCAACGTGTATAAGTAAATATGTTTATTTGCATTGTCTGGGTGTGTGCATGTATAACATATTTCGTGTATGTTTAGGTAACAAACAAAGCTTGGTAGGGATATGTTTATTTGCTGTTTTTAGTTCCTCCATGATCATGGTGCTAGCCACACCGCCGTAGTATCGGAAACTCAAACAATGTAATATGGTAAATATCCCGGTAGCTAATACTAATTGCCACTAATTGGTATACAAGTCCTATTATTTACTTAGAAATTTAATTTATAAGATCCTTTCATAAAACACATTTCCTTTAAAAAAAAAAAATTCGTGTGTTAATACAAGTTGCATGCAAAGTCTTGGAGCATAAATTCCGCTCTCTTACTCTTCTTATTGGCTTCCCAGCATTGGGAGAGGCCTATGTCCAGCAGTGTACTGCGATGGACTAATTTATTGATTAATTGACTATTATTTAGCTTAGGGTACATCGACAGCCGTCCGGACTTCCATCAGACCCCAAGAAGCCTACATCCATGATTCATTAATCAGCAGGTAGCTCTGGCAGTTTGATTTGGACCCCGAATGTATCAGTGGGAACCCTATAAAACCTAACTACGTTTAAACATAATTAATTCTGCGATAAACTGACTTTGGCACTCGCTAATTGTAGCTGAAGTTATCATGCTCGCGGCCTTGTGTGTCTGCTGACAAACAGACAAACTAACGAAACTTAGTGTCATGACTCCAACGATATGTGCTAATTACTGAGACAGTTTACAATTAGATTTTAACATGCATTGTACTGACAAACCAGTAGGTTTAATTAAAGAAAACAAGAAAACTAGCTGTTACTCGCGTCTCCGCCCACGTGGGGTTATTGCAACCAAACTTATTCTATGTCCTTTTCCAAGGTCTAATCTACCCCTGTACTAAATTTCATTGTAATCGGTTCAGTGGTTTAGGTGTGAAAGTACAACATACAGACAGAGTTACTTTTGAATTTATAATATTAGTATGGAAATTAACGGCCGGGATGCGAGGGATATGCCTGTTAACCTCACCTTCGGCAACCAAAAACGACCCACAGGCGTCACACACAGGGTTGGCAGCGCGAGTGTGACTCCCTTGGTTTTGCACACGTCCATAGGCCACAGTAACCACTTTCCATCAGGTGGGCCGTGGGCTTGTCTGCCACCAGGTGGTATAAAAAAACGAGAATTTGTTTTCTGGTGTCCCTTCTGTTCTTAACCATGCTAAGATATAAAGTAGGTACTTATAGACGTATTTACAAATATAAACAATAAAAACCGGTTTTGATCCGCTGGAGGGTTATAGACCTGTCACTGTTTACGCTTAACTGAAGTCCTTAACCCCCTCTATTTGCACAAGATCCTTGTATTGACATATAATATTGAGAACAACGACCACCTACCGCGAATATGTGTGATCAACAAATATTGATCCATTTTTTCTCGTATTTATAGAATTTTGTTACCGGGTTGCCATACGAACATCTATGGCAGTTGTTACGGGAAGTTGGACCCCTGAAAAAAGTCCGACTAGTCGCCAATTGGTTGTGTGTGTAGTCCCTTCACGGAAAATATCGAAATTCAGCCGCAACTTAGTTGGACCAGAAAGTCAACCTTAACAGTGTAGGGAAAAGGCTCAGAGAATGTTGTAACAGAAAGTGAGCCTATTGCTATCAAAAGAGCACTTATACTTGATTCAGATTGCTACTGTGAATTTCCTAACAGAAATTCTAACATCTATTTGGCTAACCCGGGACGCACCCGGGTTCGCCCGGGCGAACACGCCTGAACCGATTCAGTTTTTTATATATTAGATTTTTCTATAAAAAAAAATTCTCAGCAGCCCGGTTGACAGCTATTACCAACGTGGAACTGAAAACATAGTGAAGTGTGGTTGATCATACACTTCTGCCTACCTCGTTAATATAATTTCACCTGGCGTGATGGTAAACTAAAGATAGTCTCAGGAATGAGGATCGCCATTATAAACACCAATGACTTTACAATGATGACCCACAGCGTAACAAAACATCTAATGAGGCTGCATTAGAATTTTTTCACGCCTTGCTTAAAACACCCGGGCTTTGGGAAGAAGGACCCCACGGGTACTGGTTTAGGTCTCACCCGAATCACAGAATAAATAATAATAAATATAGTGTATAAAGTGTAGTCTTAGCTGACAGTATCAACCAGTTCAAAAACAAACTTGATACATTTTACCTCAAACTAGAGAAATAGAAGGAAAGAAAATGGAAACTGGATACAGGCAATATCAGTTGTCTACGACTGCCTGCCTGCTAACTTACAATAATAATAATAATAAAATAAAATAGTAATAGTGCCCAAATGCAATAATAAATCATTTAAGAGCATACAATTAGGTAGTTCGTGTTAATATATTCGCGGTCTCTTAGATTTACTGACGGTGATCTCATCATACAGTGTTTGTGCCGATTCCAATGAACTTTGCCTTGGTTTCCGAGTGTTCAGAGATAAAGCATTATATATTTAGACCTACACCACGGTATGTACGGCTGTTTACTTTATAATAATCACCAATTTCGATTAAATTCTTATCAATGAATGTCACACGACCGTGAACAATGCTTACGTCAGACTGTAATAATAATAAAAAAAAACTACAGCGAGTATTTTAACCGATATGAAAGAAAGAAATAGAAGAAAGAAAGAAAGAAATATTTATTTGGTGCAAGGTGGTCCCAGATATAATAATAATCAACAATACAAAAAAGAAATGTAAGAAAAACAAATTAAACAGAGTGGCTCACAGATACACCAAATAGGTGTCCAGTTCAGCATGTGCCAGGTATAAACCTGACGCTGGTTTTCAACTGGAACCTAATTTGCCAATGATACCACACAGATGTATTAAAGGAGGAGGTTTTCAATTGGATTGGTATTTTTTATGTATCATATTCAAATCGATCTTGACTACAAAGTTTCAAAATGATCCTAATACGATGAAGTGAAATTGTTTTATTGATTTAAATTGTATTATCGTCCGAACTAAAGGTATGTACCAAATATCAGAATAATAAGTCAACAGGAAAGGGGGAAACCAAGGTATTAACATCATTCCTGGGGGTGACAGGTGGAGTCGCCTGTCACCCTGGCAGAAGCAGGCCGGTGCACCGCGGTGGCGCGCCTGGCGCGCCTGGCGCGCCTCCCCTTTTCCGGGGACGAGTTGGGGACTCTGTAGTCCCCACACCCGAGAAGAGGGCCAGATCGTGAGAGATGGCCCTGGATGGTCAACCTCACCTTCGGCAACCAAAACGACCCACAGGCGGCGTGTGTTTTAGTCGGTTCGAAACCGACATAACCTCTCTACCGGCTCCGGTGGGGTGGTATACGTGGGGATTTTGCGCACGTAAAAAAAAAGTCGCGGTAGCCTAGTGGTATGGGTAATGGACTGTTGAGACGAGGTCTCGGGTTCAATCCCAAGTTTACCATGGCTCACATTAATGACTTTTCGATGTTTGTCGAAGTTATGTGTGTATTTATCGCAAGTTTATGAGTGCCCGGTTCATGGCAATAGGCTCGCCACCATTGGGACCTAAAATATAATCTGGCGAAATGTGGGTGATAGCACCTCTGCCTACCCCTTCGGGGATATAGGCGTGAGTTTATGAGTTTGTGAGATGAGAAAAAAAAGCATTAAGATCATTTTGAGTACTTGGTTCGTCAATATCGATCTGATGTTGATTGTACATCGATCATTCCGAGATTTATGATTCGATTTGATTTGTGATTATTCATTAGTTTGATGCGGAATAGTTGCGATTTTGTCTCATAAAAAAAATAGATAGCGCATTAGTTTTTGGTTTATGTATGTAGAATGTTGGATTGGAATAAAACATGGGAGGACAGCACAGTTTAAAACTAGAATTATTAATAATCTATTAAAAAAATTAAAATAAGTATAAAAACAAATTGTGTTAGGTTTCAGAGTAGAATATAAATACAACAGTCAATCGTCAATTTTATCTTATGTAAATCAAATTCAGTTCAACCCAAATCTGTGTAATCTTACCTCGTGAAGTGACATTTTGTTGATAAATCGGCTAATCACACTGTGATCCCGTGACACATATTGCTTATCACTTCACTATAAAAACAAGATCACTTCTCACATTTGATATAATGGCACCAATCATACATTTATCACTTAAATTATTAAAATTTATCCTTCTATTTTAATTAATTTATTCATTATTGTGTTTACGAGAAACAGATTAAAAATAAATAATTAAAATATCAACGCGGAGTTGTTAAGGTCATTTGTGACATAAATAATAAAAAGCTGTTTTATATTTGAGGGTAGTTATTAGTAATAATTAATTTTATTGTGAGTCCTTTTCGCGGGTTTATTGTGTCCAAACGTAATAGAAATGACGTCACTTTGTGCGTGAATTTTACGCGAAATTCAAATTTGGAACATCAGCTTAAAATTGAGTCACGGCCGCGTTCCAAGGTCGGTGTTGTATGCAGTTGCCGCTTTATCGCCTAATGATCAAATGAAATTATGCACACTCAACAACTTAAACATTGTTCGTAGGACTAGTGTTGTGACCTTGGGTGTTATCGATTTTGACACTTCTTGTAGTTTTGGATTTTCGATATTCGAGTAATGTTTCGACTTGTTCGTTTGTTTTCGCGGTTGTATGCAGACGTCCTTCGTGCCGGACGCCCGCGAAGCGACTAGCCCGCGTTTGGTTGGACGCATTATCACACGTTATCACAGTGACTTTATTGTGAATGTTAATGAAGTTTCACTGCATTAATGTATTGCTTTATCATGTTTATGCAGAGCGAAGGTACCTCATTCAGTAACTTGCGTTTTACAATATCAGTAATTGAACTTAAGCTGGTCTTTACTTTTACACAATGTACTGTTTGTAAACTGAAAAAGATAGAAGTTTTCTTGAACTTCAAAATACAAAAACGACAGCACAACGTACTAAGTAAATAAATATTACAGTACAGTTAGTAAATAGGTAGGTACATGTAATTTGAAAGTGGGTACCGGGAATGAGCTCATGTATGAATACAATTGTATTTTAGATGTGTAAAACGAACCGCGGTAGCCTAGTGGTATGGGTAATGGACTGCTGAGACGAGGTCTCGGGTTCGATTCCAGGTTTTACCATGGCACACACCAATGACTTTTCGACGCTTTTCAAAGTTATGTGTGTATTTATCGCGGGTTTATAAGTGCCCGGTTAATGGCAATAGGCACGCCACCTATTACATTGGGACCTAAACATAAACTGGCGAAATGTGGGTGCTAGCACTTCTGCCTACCCCTTCGGGGATATAGGCGTGAGTTTATGTTATGATTAGCTGTGCTTCAAAATATGTAATAATAATAATACATTTTATTACGTAGACTTAAAACTTGAGCTTGATTGCTGGATTTTTAATTAACTACATATATTTTTGTTATTTTCGCTTCACATTATCATCATTTTAGAGTTGTTCACGGTTGTATACCAGGTTTCCTACTTTTGATTTGGCTTATAACGGGTTTTATGGTTCCCGGCAGAATAGAATTTGGACCACCCCATCTCTTCCCATGCGATATCGTACAAGGCGACTAAGGGATAGGGCTGTTTAACATGAGACAGATATATACAGTCGAGACTCAGCATCAGATGCACGGCTCGAGTCAACAATAGTGTCCAAAAGACGGCGATAGGCTCACCATCTATTACGTGGGACCAAATTTAATGATTGTTGAAATGTTGGTGTTAATTCACCTCTGCCTAGCCGTCCAGGGATAAAGGTGTGATTATATGTATGTATGTTATGAGAGTGATCGACGTCATCCGACGTCCCAACACTGAGAGGAAGACCTGCCCCAGACCCTCCATAAATCATTAGTTGTACCTACTGGCCTACTGGCTGTGGCATGTTTGTAGAAAATAATACTACAATCTCAAAGAAACAAGGTGTACAAAATTACTTAGCTAGTGACAAAATAAATAAAAGTGAAAACCTCTACCTTTCTTAAATTGGTTAGAATACTTTTCACTTCAAATTTAGTTCTTTCAAGTAATTAGCAATTTTTGTATTCGTTTCTAGGTATCACGCGATTATTGTCTACGATTTCTTGCAGAAAAGGAAATAAAGCAGTTAATTTTTTTTTAGCTTCCATGTCACAGCAGCGGAACTGGAACCAAATACATACATATATATAATCACGTCATTATCCCTGGAAGGTTAGGCAAAGGTGAATTAACACCCACATTTCACTAATAAATGTATTCGGTCCCATGTAATAGGGGATGAGCCTATTGCCGTATTCCAGGCACTATTTTTGCAAATACAGAGATTACAGATACCGAACACAGAGATTAGGGAATTATAGGTATTTATTTAACTCTGCCTAAGCCGCGTGGTTCCGGCAGAGTAGAATTTGGTCCTCCCGATCTCTTCTCATGCGGTGTCGTACAAGGCGACTAAGGGATAGGGCTGTAATATCAGACAGATATATACAGCCCAGACTCAGCCTCAGATGCATGGCCTAAGTCAACAATAGTGCCCGGAAAATGGCAATTGGCTCACGTACTATTACGAGGGACCGAATACAATGACTGGTGAAATCTGGATGTTAATTCACCTCTGCCTAACCCACCGGGGATGAAGGCGTGATTATATGTAGGTATGCCTAACTCATTTGGTCACTAAATGTATATATTTCAGAGATCTTTGTTCCTGTTATGTTGTTACGTGCAATCTCAGTATGTTGTATGTACTGTGTGTAATGGCCCAGTTAACTGTTTCAGGCAATTAAGCGGTTGAACCACCGTTGTCTTACTAAACACGCTCTCATACATGGTTACTGTAATTTTTATTTGGAAATTATACTAGGCGTCGTCATGAAATGTATACCTTGGCCTATTAAAGGTGTTTAGGCTTAAACGATTCAGAATCAGAGAATCAATTTCATTTATTCAGTTTAGGCACTTATAGAGCACATATGAACGTCAAACTTTTACAATTATATCAAGAAATATTAAAAACATTAAATAATGTATAAATAAACCGTTACAAACTGGTTCGGTAGGTTAGTTCTACTGAGAAGATACCAGCAAGAAACTCACTTCTTTTTAATTTGCTTTAGTTTACAATAAAATGTATGGTGTGCGAGCAAGCAAGAGACGTAGTTTGACCACGCATTTACATCATCAAGATACTCATCTACAGTAACCTTTTTTCATCAAACATTTTTTCACTTTAATTTTAAATGTATTTAGTGGCATGCCAATCAAATTTATGAAGCCTAAGTTTGATTGATTACATGTTGCATTTTGTTTTCATAATAGAGAAGAATAATTAATTTATAACCATGCCATTATGTACGTAGGTAGATTGAAAAGGAATAAAAGTATCCCTAGATCCAAAGGTGGAGTATTGAGGAAGATAAAGTAGTCAAGGATCCACCGGTGTATTAATGAACAAGAAAAAGAATTCTATGAATCCACAGCTGAATTCTTGAGGAATTAAAAGTATCCATGGATCCCCGTGGATTTAAGTGGAAAAATAAGTATCTCCAGATCCACATGTGGATTCAAGTGGAAGGAGGGAATGTATGCTGTATAATTTTCTGAAGCCCTAGTGCCTAGTGCCTAGCCCGAGTACCCGCATCACAGATAATAATTGTGACCAAGTTAATTTAAACTGAACTCTCATAAAACGCGATATCGTAGTCTCTCTTGATCGTCGTTACTTTCTATGGTGAAATCTGCTCTTAAATAACTAGCTAAAAATACCTATTGGTGTTCTGTGAGTTTTATTCTTGTCAAAGCGGTCCCAAGTTCTGGCTGCAGGCCTTGACCACAGGCTGCCTGGTGCCAACCGTTTTGCCGACCAGCTTGTTACACCACTGATGTTTTGTGTCAAACTGTCAACTGTGTAATGTTGTTAATAAACATAAATCGTGCGAATGCCCGCCATAATGGCCGGGTGTTTTGTCAATTAGCAAATAAGGTTTTTGTTTGTACCGATGTGTTCACAGAATCGTTTACTAACCTCGTTATTAGTTGTGTTTCTTTGTTATCTCATTAGTTTTTGTTTATCTGTTTCCTTTCACTGTCGAGAATTGACAGGATGTATTGATATTGTGGTTTACTATTAGTAGTGATTGATTTGTACGTCACGAGGCGTAAGTAGAGTATCTGGGTCACGGAATAAATATTAGTACTAGATACTAGGAATACTAGTTCCTAGATACCTATACATATACCTACCGGCTGATTTTATGGCAGTTTCAGAGCGATTTTTTTTTGGATTATTGTTATGAATTATCATTGGGAAGTATTTATTTGAAATAAATAAATAATATAAAAACACGTTATATAGTTTTTTTTCTTCAGATTATCAAGAGATAATATATAATCCTTTAACTTCAAAACGACTGAAGTAAAATAAATTCAAACAGTATATTTACATTTATGAGTGTTTCATCATCCCTTTACTCTTTTCTCAAATCAACTTCCTGTATATCTAAGCATGTTTATCAGCATTTTAGAACTGTGCTTAGTTTTGATCCAATTAGTGCTATCAAGTTGTACCACATTACAAGCACTAAATAAATGAATTTGAACTTAGATTTGAATGTGAATTTGAATATGTTTCATGCTATTATTATTGTTTTCGACAAATTGCCTATACTGTAAAATGGCTACCTTTTCAAAATGTATTCTCTCTATACATCGATGTCTGAAAGCTAAATCCATGTTCACGTCTAAACATAAACAAAAGAGTTTTATCAAAAAATAATTATGTTTTATGTATTTTTTTATTATAAATAATGTTTACTTTCACCATAGGCACATTTTAGTAGTTTTAAGTATTAATTAAGTGTTAAGTACACCTAATCATTCTCACTTTTGAATCATTATAAACTGACTATTCGCTGTGGTTTCACCCGAGGTACCTACTCGGTTATATTCCAATTCACATCGCCCACCTACTCGTGCCCTACGTCTTTTTTTTAAAGTTCCATCCCTCTTACCCATGAACTGGGTTATCAAATTCGAAAAACATTTTTCAAATCACACCCGTAATTCCAGAGATTAGCATGTTAAAACTAACTCCTAGGTAAACTCTAAAATTCTTTGATATTATTATTAGAGGGGGGTCCTAAACTAGATAATAATGCCTTGTTTATTTGCTTTATCTTTATCAAAATACACATTTACAGTTTCCATCTAATCTTAATATCGTAACATTATCTGTAATTACCATAATTAGTTTGTAGTAATTACTAGTAATACTTATTACTTATACACACAATCAATCTTTTACAAACAATCTTTAATTATTCATTAAAGATGTTACACAAATAAACGTAAAAATCAAAACATAACCCGAAAGAATAACATAACATGACATAAACTGACGCCTATATCCCCGAAGGGGTAGGGAGCGGTGCTACCGAACCGAAAGAATAATTTATCAAAATAACTTCACAAAACCGTTTCACTCACTTTGCACAATTCGCACAACATAATATCGGTAGTCGGCACACCGCGCACCGAATGTCAATGTCAAATAACCAAGTTTTGTCATTCAGAATTACTCACTGACATATTAGGTAGTCGATGACAGCATCAGTGCACTATCGATATTCTATACACGCACAGTCGTACACCCCATCACTAAAATCCCGAGAAATATATTCATATTATGACATCTCTTTGTCCCTTTCCGTTTACGCTTTATGCTCCAGCATGCCAGGTTTTCTTATATGAATAAATCTTTCATTAATTTTGTCCTCTGTGTGGCTTTTGTGACGTAGTGGTAGAGCGTTCAACCGCTAAGTTGCGGGTTCGATTCCCGGTAAATGCAAATATTTGTATGCATGAATATGTGTATTTATACCGGGTATTTTTCTGTATAATTTGTATGTATTTACAAATGATAAATGTATGTAAGAATATATATTCGCAGATTCCAGAATATAATATATTCGTAGGACACAAGCTAGGTAAGATATCTTTATTTTGGGTCTAGCTGGCGTTGTGTAAAATGTCCTAGAATATTTTTAGAATATTTATAATATAATGTTATATTTTTTACAGCGTAGCTTGTAACGTGCATGAAATTTTAACTTTTACGCAGAATACGTAAGAGGTGTACATAACGGTATTGTTGCGGTCACTCTGGTTATTTACCTCTGATGCAAATCTCCAAGTGTATATTTTTGGAACGAACAACCAAAATGTATAGTTTTATTTTTAAATAGCAAAATGACACAAAGGACAAATAACGATAATAGGTTCGTCCCCCATTACGTGGGCCTGAAAATCTTAATGTGTGGTTGTTAATACAGACTGTATATCCCTGAAGAGGGAGGACCTTCGGGTATATAATATAAGGGCCTACCTCTTCGGGGATTTATACATACGTGAATATTAATTATATGTATGTATAATCGTGGTAGCCTAGTGGTATGAGTAATGGACTGCTGAGACGAGGTCTTGAGTTGGATCGCAGGTTTTACCATGGCACACACCAATGACTTTTCGATGCTTTTCGAAGTTATGTGTGTATTTATCGCAGGTTTATAAGTGCCCGGTTAATGGCAATAGGAATACATATGCACCTATTACATTGGGATCTACACATAAACTGGCGAAATGTGGGTGCTAGCACCTCTGCCTACCCCTTCGGGGATATAGGCGTGAGTTTATGTTATGTTATGTGTATGTATTATGGACATGGAGACTTCGAGGATCTTTGGACACTACACTTTCGCCGCAGCATATTAATCTCCGTGATCAGTAACAATATCTCTGAGTGAATTCACAAGGGCATCGTTGTATGTCATTAGTTATAAGTTATAGAATAGTTAGGATTAGTTATAAGTTATAGTTAGTAGAATAGAATAAATAAATATTCCACAATATTCTACACAACAACAAAATCTAGTTCTAATGTAGTTCGCTGAGTTTCTTGCTGGTATCTTCTCAGTAGAACTAACCTACCGAACCAGCGAAAGAATCATTTTCTAATGGTTTATTTTTACATTATTTAATATTTTTATATTATTTCTTGACATACATAATTGTAAAATTTTGACCTTCATATGTGCTCTTTGTGTGCCTAAACTGAATAAATGAAATTGATTCTTTGACAACGCTATCTAGACCCATGGTAAGCATAGCTTAACTAGCTTGTGTTATGGGATCTAGAATGCGGATAAACATACTTAGATACTTTTTTTGTTTTTGTAAATACATACATGTTATACATAGAAACACCCAGACCAATGCAAATATATATACATATTTATGCATACAAATATTTGCATTGAGCGAGAATCGAACCCATAGAATAAATTTAGATTTACAATATACAATTTACTAATTGCCGCATTGGGGCAATCTGTTAAGGTAATACGTATAACGTAATATGTAAACATAAGGAAAATAAACAAATAAATAAAAATATATCCATGTCCGTGACAATTAGCTCCAGCTACGTAAAAGATCAAGACCTGATAAGCGATGGAACATTGAATAGCAATTTGTGCGTCATTCTCCTTTTTTGTAATAGTTGAAAGATCTCCATCCAAAGAAATTGGGCACGAATTAATAGACTATTGTTTAAGATTGATTGCACACCGAATGTCTATGTCAAATAACCGAGTTTAGTCATTCAGAATTACTCACTGTCATATTAGGTAGTCGATGACAGCATCAGTGCACTATCGATATTCTATACACGCGCGGTCGTACAACCCAACACTAAAATATGGCGATTTTATTTTATACCACTTAGGTGGCAGACAAGCACACGGCCCACCTGATGGAAAGTGGTCATCGTGGCTTATGAATGCGTGCAAAAACCTAAACCTTTTATTTATTTTTATACCACCCAGGTGGCAGATAAGCATACGGCCCACTCGATGGAAAGTGGCTACCGTGGCCCAGAGACGTTTGTAACACCAGAGGAGCCACACTCGCGCTGCCGACCCTGTAACATAGAGTTTCTGTGCCGTCAGTGTAGAAGACAAAGCAAGATAAGCCTTTAGTCTTCCCACTGACAGCACAAATTTTCCAGTGAACTCTGGTTATCCTACTCACCGCTGGGAACACAACATGAAGTTATTATGGCCGCGGTATTCTGTAGGACGGAGGTACTTCCCCAGTAGAACTGCTCAGTTGGACGGAAATACCGTAGTGTCCTATTTATGACATCTCTTAGTCCCATTCCGTTTACGCTTTATGCTGCAGCGCGCCAGGTTTTCATATATCAATAAATCTTTAATTAATTTTGTCTTCTGTCAGGCTTTTATAATTAGGTATTCAATTATCAGACACTAGACTTTAAATAATATATTGTATATGTGTATAGTTTGATTTGCATCGTTAGGACTAGTGCTTAAATGGTCGTAACCTATAAAAACTATGACATTGAACAACACGCCCACGCCCACACCCATAATATCACTAAAAGTGCGACGACCAGCGATGTACCTACATATGTATATATGCTTTGCAAATATTCGATGTTGTGTATTGTGGTCATAAGCACACTAAAACGGCAAGTTAACATGAAACGTTTTAGCAATCAATGAATTTTGGCGCCTTTACAGCTGTGCGATTCTCTAAGCACACAGCGTTGAGTTCAACTGCGACAGTCTTTATAGCGATTCTCATTGGTCGGACTGGGTGACGTCACTGGAGATCGACCAATGGCAGTCTCTATCTAAGATGTCGCAGCGCTGAGCTCGACGCTGTGTGCTTAGAGAATTGCACAGTAGATCACAGCTACAGAAAGTTTTTTTTTTATACACTTAGGTGGTAGACAAACACACGGCCCACCTGATGGAAAGTGGTTACCGTGACCTATGAATGTGCGTAACACCAGTGGATCACATCCGTGCTGTAAGAACGTGCCGACCCTGTAAGAAAAGAGATTTTATGTGCCCTCAGTGCAGAACACAAAATCAGGACAAGCCTTTGATCTTCCCACTGACAGCACAAAAACTATCCAGTGAGCTCTGGCTACCCTGAGTTAATTGATCGCAGTTTCCATCAACTCAACATCTTCTTAGCATTATTTTCGGTTGTATTGCATCTGAGGATTTCACTTTGAAACCTAGGACCTGCTTGTTTTTCGGCTTTTGAATTTGGTGCATAGGAATTTTAGGGGGCTACAATCAAAATATAAAAGTCATAGTCGTGAAATATTAAAGTACTGGCAAAGAGTAGCCTTCAAGTCTAGAGCGAATAGGTTACTTCTAACATCGGACAGATATATACAGCCCAGACTCAGCCTCAGATGCATGTCTTGAGTCAACAATAGTGCCCGGAAGACGGCAATAGGCTCACCCTTTATTACGTGGGACCGAATTCAATGATTGGTGAGATATGGGTGTTAATTCATGGGCGTGATTATATGTTATATTTATATGTGTGTTTAAAAAGTTTAAAAGAATACGGCAGTTTTTTTAATTGTATTCTCCCCATCTATAACCAAAATGATCGTAATACCAATAGATAATTCGTAACACCAAGAGATAAGATAGCAGTGTTCATATTGATGTTCAAAATTAAAATTAAATTAAAAAAAAACCTTTACATAATGTCATTTAATCACATTCTTCCTACAGTCCCGGGTCCTTTATGCGGGGCGTGAAAAAGCATATTATGATGAGGCCGTCAAGCTGAGTGTCACCATTGTCACACGGTATGTGTAAGTAATGGTGACCCTCTTTTCTGGGACTTTGCCTTCAGCTTACCATCAGGCAAGGCGAAGTCTATCTGTCGTGTTCTATCTAAAAAAAAAAACCTTTTCTATCCTATTCTAGTACAGTCTCTCTCTTTCATTTGGAACAAAAGGTTCGTTCGTTTTGACCACTGATGCTTACAATCGTTTGAGCTTTGTTATAGCAAATATTAAGTTGTAATTTTTGTATTAAGATTATTTTGAGTACATTGCTATTCAAGATCAATTTGCTGAGTGTACAGTGACGCACCATAGAAATACAAGTTAAATAATTTAACAGACTCGTCTCTTTGGCTACCGTGAAAACATTTCACTACTGAAATCGCGAAGTGCTGAGAGCATCGACCTCAATCTATTAGGCGAGTTAGGTGCGGTCAGTTGCGTGACTCAGCGTCACTTCGAGGCTTCGTTTGGAGCACCTGCGCAAGTATTGATCTAGAGGTGTGTGGTATATTGCCAAGCCTTCGACTAGCCTTCGAAAAGCGAAAGTGGATGCCCGTATGTTTGATAGCAAAATGTTGTAAGCATTGTCAACATATTTTTCTTAAGTGCAGCCCGACTACTGAAAAGGTTTTAAAAAAGTAAATATCCAGGATAGCCGTGGTCGTCTATCACTTTTCCATACAATGTATTAATTTGTTAGACTAAGTGGCATATGACTAAACTATCCTTATATTATATTATAAGATATTTTCTTGTTTAAAACTTTTTCAGTAGTCTGGTTTTCGTTTTAAACTTATTTTTTTATTTATATTATTTTGGAGCACGCAATATGTATAATTTATATATATTTAACATGTGCAAATTAAGCCCTTTCAGTTGATAGCAAACATGACATATTTATCTCAAATTTATTGTTTAACATAGTACTTTATGACCGCTGGAGGACGCCACATTAGATTCATTGATACGTTATATAGCCTATAACCAGCGGACGACTAAGATGCCTCTAACGATACCTCATTTGTCCAGTTCTGATTAATGTTTGAGGAGCTATGAGGGAATAGATGAACGTACACACATACATGGCCTGTCAAAGTCATAACCCTCCTTTTGTTTCGCCGTAGTCGGGTATAAAGTATTTCCACTTCAAACAGGTCAATATGAATTGTCACAATTTGTCAATAAATAGGTACAATAGGTACTACTGGCCGTATAAAAATTAAAAACACATTCACCAGTTTGACTCCCTAGTGTTTCTTGTCATGAAGTTTTGAAATTTTTTGATACATTTAATAATTTTTTTAATTATAGTACAATTCACTTATCCTTTAGTTTAGTGTCTGAATTACTTTTGAAACCAATTGAAAGGTAAAATGCCTGCAGCAACACACAAATGTTTTACATAGATCATATTTTGCTAATAACAAAATGTTAGGCGCCAGTGCCGAAAGGTCCGTCCCTAACCCGATTCTTAGCTTGCTCTGCAAGGAGACACCGTAGTAAAGATATTTAAATTTACACTCTAATATATAATACACAATGCATTAATTAAATTGAATGTATCTGAAACCCTGTAATATATGCACGAAAAATATACGGTACTGTCATACCAGAATCATGAGTGACCTCCAATGACCTAAAGTGAACGGTGAAAATACCTTGGTCTAGTTTGTCACGTACCATGCGATTCATTGAGAAGCCGGCAGGAATCAGGCTATAGGGAACTAAGAGCCAATCTCATCCGCTGATTAGCAGACGAGGTTTAGGTGCATATTATCCTCTCGTGGTTAGAAGGTCAGACGACAGTTTCTTCCGGCAAAAAGTCATACATATTCCAGAGAAGAGACAATAAGCCAACTCAGTAGAAACAGCAGGAGAATGATAAGGAAGTTAAATGACTGACCTGTTTCATGGCGGGCGCGTCGTCAGGTCGCAGGGCATGCACCCGGGACTCTGCGCTGTCAGCGAAGGTACGCACAGCCGCGGCGGCATCGCGGTACCGTTTCCATAGGCCCACTGCCTTGTTGTACCTGGAGGAAGAGACTGGGTTACTTATCTGTGACCAGTAATTATTTAATAATGTTTTCATTAATATACTAATTATTAAACTCGTTTTTTTTTAATAATATTAGCAACCACAATTACTAATATTCCCTCTAACCACTTCAGTTAAGCTAAATTGCTTGTGCTAGGAGTGGGTAGTGTAATGACCAGGATTTGGATCCTGGACCTCTCGATCGTAAGTCCGACTCCTTAACCATTAAACTACTGACGCTTTTCATACCTACAATAATGTAAACGGGAACCAATGAGTCAGTCAGTCTGTGACCACGGCGGGTGTTACCTGGTGGAAACGTCAGGCAAATCAAAGATTGTATGTACCTGTACTGTAATCGCGTTAATTCCTGTAAAAATTATTGTCTTCTATATAAAACGGACCCCAGATTCACAGGTGAAAGTTTCGTATGCGAATGGGATTAACGATAGGATTAAGAAAAACATTATGGTTTTCAATACACTACTGGGCTGGGCTGGACGCTATCTAGACGCTAAATATGAATAGTTTAATCTATATCATACTTAGTCGTTAGGTCAAGACGGAGGTCCATAGACCTGAAGAGACTGTGTCAGTGCTGGTTACAAACTACAGCTCAGGCTGGGAGTTGCGATAGCAATCGCTCCCAAATAGTCCATAAAACCAAACCACATCTAAGCGGAGCCTGGACTCCGATGTAAAGATCCTGGGATGGAAGCGGGATTAACGCAAGGATGGTACCAGCAGTACTTACTTATCGCACAGCTGTGTGAGGTTTGCACAAGTATGGTCGTAGGCGGCCGCTGCCCCGTCGAGGTCTCGTCGGAGCGCCGCCGCCACGCTGGGCTCTGCCCCCGCGGCCAAGGGAGCCCCCGCCGCACGGAGCTCACCTACTAACTCCCCGCTGCGGCGGGCCAGGGACTCGCTCAGCGTCTGCGCAACAAAGATATATTGTAGGAAGTCAGAGGGTAGTCAGATATTTCAGGTTCTTCCACTTTCAACCGATATTTTTTAATCAATGCATATGTTTAAAATTGACATTATTATTCATGTGTCAAATAATTAAACAGAAGAGTGACTTAGTGATGTAAATTTGTTTTGAGATACCTATTCCTAGTTGCTCGAGAACTTCAAAGGAAACTATCAATGGTACCCAATAGACAGCAATATACTCGAATCATACTATTGGTAAGCGATAAATTATTGCTAAATATGTACATACTTCTTCTTCGGGTCAATGGCTAAATCGAGCACATTAATGGTCTGGTATTTAAATTTTATTAGCCATAACTTGGCCACAGCAACAGCGTTCTTCGTTGCTCTACAAAGGTCATCGTAACTGCAAGTGTAGGTCCACAGGCAGGAAAGAATATATCAATTAAAAACCATTTTAATAAAGGTACCCAAAACGGTATACTGTGCGGGTTTAGTTAGTTCGATTTCGTCGTAACCACCCCGCTGGCCGTCGGAAGAGTATCCATAGAGAAATCCGCACGAAAAAAAAAATTTGTCTGAACACGGTACATAATTTTCCTGATAACATTACTACTAATATTATTTCTAACATGTGCGAAAACTCACCTCCAATTTCTCCGTGGCCTTAAGCAGTCGATCATAGTCCACTTGACCCTGGACAGTGAGAAGCTCCACCATGTAGTCAGCCTCCCTCACAGCCCCGTGGACCATCTCCAACTGTCTCTCGAACCGTCGCCACAGGTGCAGTTTCGCACGAAGGCGGCTGCTGAGCTCGCTGCAAGCAGCTTCAAGTTCAGCGTGTGTTTCCTGTGAATATGAATTGTAGTTTTAAAAATACATACCAAAATGTAGTTATACCATTCTGCTCCTGGGGTAGAAATGACCTTTAGTTGTATGGTAGAGAATATCTGTGGTGTTAAGTCAGACTATGTATTTATGCAGAAAATTACATACATACAATCATGCCTTTATCCCCGAAGGATTAGGCAGAGGCGAATTAACACCCACATTTCATCAATCATTGTTTTTGGCCTCAGTAATAGGGGGTGAGTCTAGTGCCGTCTTCCGGGTACTATTGTTCACTCGAGCCTTGTATCTGTGCCTGAGTCTGAGTTATATATAATATATCTCTTGGTAGCTTTGTACGACACCGCATGGGAAGAGATGGGGTGGCCCAAATTTTACTCTGCGGGAAACACGCAGAAAGTTAACTTTACTAAAATTAATAAAGATTTTTGAGTTGAATTGCTCGAATATCGATTGCAGAATCTCAATTAAGACTTACGTTAGCTACCTAATAATGATATTTCCTTTTCCTTACGATATCAAAGATTATGAGGGAAATGGGTAATAATACAGGAATTCATTTCCTTCATTTTAGCGTTAATCCCAGTCGCATCCAAAGTCTAGGGTCCGCTTTACCAGTCTAATTGTCGGTTTGGGTGAACTTATATTTTCTGTGAAGAGATTGCCATCTCACCTCCACGAGCCAAAGGCGATATCGAAGCATTACAGTTAGACCAGTTGTAAGAATTTGTAGCGCTCCTACTACCCATAACGTCTGCCATAGATGTACATATGGCAACCGGACGGTCCCGGTGCAAATACTCATATTTTTGTGTACAAATATTGCACTGAGCGAGGATCGAACCCGCGCCTTCTGTGTATTCTGCCGCATTCACTACCGACACACCACAGAGGCTTACATATAAAACCTCTGGTGTACCAAGCGTTCGTAGGCCGTAGCTCAACGCAAAATTAAATAATGTAACTCACCTGTAATCCAGAGATGTCCCTCTCGATCCCAGTTGGTGATACTACGACCTTCAGACTAGTCGGCAGCGTGTGAAGCGCCTGCCTCAACGCCAGAATATCCCTCCATTGCACACCTAACTCGTCAATCAATTTATCACAGTTCTCTGAAGCGCGTTCCACTACATCACTGCCTAGTCTTTCAGCCGCTTCGCATTCCTCCAAAGTAAGCCTAGCGCGTCGTTGACTCTTTTGGCACCGAGCTATACCATTCTGTACTTGGACAATCTTTTCTTTCAACAGCATACTGCGTTCTAGTTCTTCAGCAATTTGATCATCAAGGATGCCAGATTGTGTCAGTAAAGCGCCAAGGCGTTCAGACTCAGCAGTCGGTAGTAGGCTAAGTCTTCCTAGTTCATTCTGGATGCGGTCGATTCGGCTAGTCATTACTTGTAGTCTTTCAATGTAAAGGTTAAGTTCATCTACACTCTTGATCACACCCTTGAGACCGTCAACGGCTGTCCGAAGCTCTCTTAGTTCTTCTTCGAGGATATTTAATTTCTCTCCTGAGGACACGTCGCGGTCCGAGATGTTCTGAATGGCTGTTGAGTGAATATTACTGATCTTGGAAGCCAACTCACTCCATTTATCTTCGATCTTTGAGAAGAACTTACGTTGTACCATTTCATCTGAGACAGGAAGAATTTCCAACGCTTTCTCAAATTGTACTGCAGATTCATTCTTTAGATTATTATATACTTCGTGTTGTGCCTTTAGCTCCCAGAATCGTCTAAGGTTGCCAGTGGTTGTGATATTGTCTGGAGTAATAAACTCTAGTTCCCTATTAGCCACTTTCATCCATCCTTCGATCCTATCAATAAGGTAATCGTATGTTACCCAATTTTCTTTGAATGCTGTTAATCGTGTCAGCCTAGAGTCTACGTCCTCTTGTAACTTCAGTAAGGTTTCCAGTGCTACAGAGCATTCTGTTTCTAATCCAGAACATACAATTAAATATTGGAGACT
This sequence comes from Eilema griseolum, assembly GCA_963662185.1. Classification (NCBI taxonomy): domain Eukaryota; kingdom Metazoa; phylum Arthropoda; class Insecta; order Lepidoptera; family Erebidae; genus Eilema; species Eilema griseolum. The sequence continues at coordinate 2,700,074 of OY759236.1, forward strand.
CTCTGTAATAGATAGTAGACGTAACATCTTAGCATAGTGATGTGAGAGGTCAAGGCTGATAGATTGATACAAATTAATATATTGTTCGTGGTCGATAGACGTGACATTACTTAGATCTGGCACTCTCTGTTGAGCAACGACTAACCATTGCAGCTCTTCCTTCATTCCAAGCTTCAGTAAGGACCACCTTGAAGCTGCTAAGGTCATCTGTTGAGCACGACTTGCAGCTCGGTCTATAATAACCGTAGCTCTGTCATGCAATAAATTGTGTAAAGATGTGAATTTTGCTCTAGTTTCATTATCTAAATTATCTTCCAACGATTCAAGAATGGCTCTACAGTGACTCAAGTTAACGAAGAACTTTCTATGCTTCTGAATTTCTTCATGTAGGTGATCTAGGTCTGACACAATGATTTTGCCATCCAATAGTGCTTCTGCGACATCAGTAATCTGTCCAAAGTCTTGCAGAGTTTGTTCGTATTCTTCAGCTAACGATGTCAATTGCAACAGACGGTCTCGCTCTGTATTGATAGCATTTTCTACTTGTTTAGTATCATCTTCACAGTCGTAAAGTTTTGATGGGCATTCTCTCTTAGGATTAGCTTCAATTATGCTGCGACACCGTTTGAACATTTTTCGTATTGACTCGGCGTTATCGAAGTTGGTTGATTCTATGTTGTCAAGTTTTTCTAATTTTTGTTGGGTTGGAATCTCAGATAGTATTACATCATCTAATACTTCCTTGACAGCTTCAACGGAATTAGAGAGTTTGTCAGTATCATCTAAAAATTTAATCCATTCTTCCTCATATTCTTGCACTTTGATGGAGCTTTGATTGTTTAAAGTGTTAACTGCATCCACTTGCCGTGTTAATATTTCAATCATAGTTATTATTTCTTCATTTACTTCGGTGAGCTCGATTATATGCTTCAGCTTAAGAATATTTCTTTGTAATTCCTCGAGACGTTCAGCTTCTTGTGTTGTTCTTACGCCAGTTTGAGTTTGCCTCTGAATCTTATACTGAATTTCTTCTAACCAAACAGAAATAGTTTCTATGATAATAATAACACTTCTCTCTGTTTGCAATGGATGATTGTTTTCGATAGCATTATTAATTTCATCGAATTCTTTGTTAACGACTAGCTGGTATGATTTTTGTACTGAAGGCTCCAATAAAGCTACAGTTAAAGAATCATCAGGAATATTTTTTTGTGGTTCTATCACTGCTTGTGTTCGCTTCTCAAGTGCCTCGATCAATCTAGCCTTTTCAGATTTATGAGGAACTACCGTCTTACTAGGAGATGGTGACTTGGATTTTGATCGTTGAACTACATCCGAGTATGTCAACTTAGGTTGTGTGATTGACTGATTTGGCATCATAGGACTAATCAATTGAGAAATTCCCTCGTCAATCGAGGATGCATCTTTGAGCGAGGTATCGTCACTAGTCGGCGTGAGAGACATTGATAACTCAGTATTTATTAGATCTGACAAACTTTCAGGAGACTGTAACAAGGGTGATTCTGTCTTCTTTTTTGATTTTCGTTTTCTTTGTTTGTATTTGTCACCCAAAATGGACATTGGGGGATCTTCAAACTGACGTTCATTATCTATAAAATCTGTGGTAGCTTGTGGGATAGTTACTTGAGCTTTCAAGTGAATTTCATATGGCTCACTAGTTGATGTCGAGATAGAGTCATCAGAATAACCTCTCGGCGTTGTTTGTTGGATGTTATCAACAGTCACGATTTCTCTTCTTTGTAAATCAAGTTCTGGTACCACTGTTGGGATTGTTTCTATAACAGGTTCTGCTCTTGGCGATGTCTGTTGTGTATTATCCACCGTCACAACCTTCTTAGGTGATTCAGATCTAGATTCTGGTGATGGAGACATGGATTTCTCTAGCACTGGCGATGGCGCTTTCGTGATTTCTTCAGGTTCTATTGGCGTTGTTTGCTGAGATGTATCAATGGTCACAACCTCCTTGATTTCTAATTTATGTGTTTCTTCTTCTCTCGGTGTTGTTTGTTGTGTACTGTCTACCGTGATTATCTCTTGCCTGGTAATATCAAGAGGTGGCAATGATGGCATTTTTATTTCTTCTACCACTTCCACTTTTTGCTCCACTGGTTCTGGTGTATCAGATTGTGTAAAAGTACTAACAAGATGAACTTCAGGTGTTTGTATACTCATTTCAGTTAATTCCTTTTCTTTGATTGGACTAGTAGATGTGGCTTGTTCAGCAAGCTCTTGCTTTACTGTTTGAATATCAGTTTCTGTTGTCAATACAAGAATTTCTGTGGACTTTTCGTCCGTCTGTATTTCTGGTTCTGGAGAAGTCTGTATCTCTCTGGATTCTTTTTCAATCTCGGGTGATATCGACTTCTCTTCAACTACGATTGGCTCTTCGACCACTGGTGAAGTTTGTGAGAATTTTTCTGACGGACTTTGAATATCATTTGGTATAACCTGCGTAGTAACCTCCGATTGAATAATTTTTACAGGAGATTCTGACCTGCTAGTTTGTATTTCGATATCTGACATTATTTTTTCTACAGTAACTTCTTCAATAGTTTGTGTGTCAGCCTCTTTATCTTCCACAGGAGTTGTCTGAGTAATGACTTCACTTATAGAGGTAGGTGTGGTTTGAAGTTCAATGTCAGAGGTTTCTGGTCGAGTTATCTCTTCCACTGCTTCGGTTTCCTCAGGTGATGTTTGAATAGAATATTCCTGAGTTGCAATTTCTTCAACCACTTGAACAGGGAATGTAACAGTTGTAGGTACTTCTTTCTCTGCAACCTCTGGGCTGCTTTGAACACACTCTTCAACTATTTTTACGGTGCTAATATCTGATGTCTCACTCATAGTGTGGTATGATTCTTCTTTGGGTGATACAACCGTTTCAGTGCCATGACTTTCAGGTTCTATTTCATTTAACGTTTCAATTACTGGTTCTGGTTCTACTGGGAGTTCAGGCTCTTGAACATCTAGTTCAATAGTAGGCTCAGAAGATGTCTTTTTCTTGCGTTTTCTATCTTTACCTTTCTTGATAGGTTCAAGCATTTCAACTGGTGTAGTCACAGTCGTGTCTTCCGTTTCGGTGGTGGTAATTTTTGGGTACGTTGTTTCTTCACTGACACCATGCGGTCGTCGCTTCTTATGCTTTTTCTTTTTGTCAGGAGTTGGTACTGGTCCTATAGATAAATCCTCGGGTTCATAACCTCGCCCTTCCGAAACAGAAATATCTTCTGATTCTACATACGAGTCAATTATTTCTTCTTTAATAGGAACTACTGTTTCCTCGAGTGAAGATTCTGTTGATTTAACTTCGCTAACCACTTGCTCTAGTATTTCGAAATCCGGTTCTTCAATTGGAGTCTCTAAAACGTCTTCAGTAGGCTTAGGAGAATCGACTTGAGGTGATGTCGGTAATTCGACATAATGACTTAAAGATGAACTATCAGTTTCAGTAATACTTTTATCAGTTTCAACCTCAGTTGAATCACTCGCGGTTGAACCTGGTTTATGTTTCTTCTTTCTTTTACTTTTCTTCGGCTTTTCAACTGAATCAGGAGCTATGACTTCTTTGGGTTGTTCTAAGATCGCCTCAACTGGTGGTTTGGGCGTTTCTCTCGTAATTTTTATTTCACTCGGTAATATAACTTCTATGTCTTTTTTAACTACAATCGGCTCCGTTTCAAATTCTTGAACCTTTAAGTCAAATTGCACTTTAGGAGCTACTTTCTTAGGTTCTCTAAGTTCTGTTAGTGACATCGATATGTCCAAAGTACGTTCAGGTTTGTCAGATTGTGAACTTATTGCCTCCGGCTTAGGGTTTCGAAGGTCCGTGTCTTGACGCTCTGAGTGAAGAAGCATAGTGATGTCATATTTCGGAACCGGTTTTGGTAAACTTGAAGTAGAAGTGCCCGACGCTTCTGCAGTTTGTAATTGAGCATCTTGTTTCTCGGGTTTGTCAAATACAGCCAGCAACTTATTAACACTGTCTGAAGACCCCACAACTTGAGGTTCATATTGTCTTATGTAAGATGTTTCAGGTGCTTTGGGTGATTCAGCTGCATCAAATTCAGTGATTACAGTTCCTACTTTTAAGGGCTCAACTTCAATAGTAGATTGCGTTGGTGCTCTTGCAGTAGTTACATGGCTAGTTAAGGTTTCAGTTTCTGCTGGGTAATGTTCGGGTACTTGTTTCGATGGGACTTCGTATTTACCAGTTCCTTCTTGAATGATAAGATCTTGAGTTAGTTCTATAATACCAAATTGTGGCTCCTGGAAAGCAACCTCACTATGGAGGAATGGAAATTCTGTAGTGGGCTGTTTTTTATCTGAAGCGATTTCAGCGGTACTTGACGTGAGATGTTCTTTATCCTTTACCTCATCTACTGTAGAGGTCTTACCAGGTTGTATTACGTCTTTGAGTCCAGCACTTGACTTTGTCACTTCTTTAATAATACTCTCTGTAATGTCATCTGTGGGTTTTAGCGCAGAGTGTGTCGAATCTTCAAGTTCCATACTTGATGTTACGACTTCTTTAATAGTATTCTTTTTGAGATCGTTAGCAGGAATCGCTTCATCAAAACTTTTTTCTGTTATGTCTTTCTCGGTGCGTGTCAGGGAGCAAATACTTTCAACTTGTTGGCTTTCTTTCTCTAAAAGATGAATAGTAGGTTTACCTACAAGTTCCTCTTTTAGTTCTTGTATAACATTGACATCAACGGATGTTTTTTGTTCAGATTCCATTACATCAGGTTTATTTAACTTTAGTTCAATTTGTGCAGTAATAGTAGAATCAGGAACAAACTCTTCATCTGATCCTTCAACAACTGCTTCAGTGACGTATTCTTTACCATTAATAATTTCAACTCGTTTTATAACCTTAATGCGTTTAGTTTTGATGCCTTCATTTTGTATGTTGTAGGATTCTTTTGTTGCCGATATTATTGGTGTTTTAGAAATTATAGTATGATCCATTTCGCTACCAATAAAACTTTTCGTCGCATCAACAAGTGTTGTATCTTTAGGTTCAGCATGTGTGACTTTTTCAACGTGAGGTAACTCATGTTCATATTCTATTGTTCCTTCGGTAACCTTAATTTCAGGTTCAATTTTTGTTATTTCTTTTACTAGTTCTGGTTCAGACGTTTTTATCGATACTACCGATGAATCAGATATTGTTTCATACACTTTCACTATTGTTTCTCTAGGTTCATTAAGTGTAATATCTTGTTGTGTTTGTAAATAAACTTCGTCGATAGAAATGGGTTCCTCAACTTTTTCCTGAGTCGTTTCTGGAACATTTTCTTCTCTTATCTTTTTACTTTCTACTTCAGGTAGTCCTTTTACAGGTGATGTGGGTAATTTAGATATAGAAGTGTGATCCATTTCACTACCAATGAGGCTTTTTGTCACATCAATAAGAGTCGTATCTTTAGGTTCTGGAGAAGTTTCTGTAATTTCCAGTTCAATTGTAAGAGTTTCTTCAGGTTTAGGTTCGACTTTTGTCGTTTCTTGGACTAAAGTTATTTCTGAGGTTTTAGCTATCAGTGGTGAGGATGTAACGGTTTCAGTCACTTGTTGTATTAAAGAAACATCTTTTACAGGTGCTGGATCCTTTGATTCTTTTACTAATATTTCTAGAGACGATTCAGGAATATCTGCGATAGCTTTTTCTACTTCAGGTTGTATTTTAACCGGCGATGTAGGTAATTTAGAAACAGAAGTGTGATCCATTTCATAACCAATGAAACTTCTCATCACATCAATAAGAGTCTTATCTTTACCTTTTGCAGAAGGTATTGGTGACATTTCGGTGATATCTACATCTTGAGGTAAACCGGGAGTGACTGTAAAAATTTCTTCCGGAACAGGAATTTGGGGCTCTATTTCAGGCGTTTCTCTGATTAACATTGTCTCTGGAGTTTTTCTCATTGGTGTATCGAGCGTAGTCTCTTGTTGTGTTATTGACAAAACGTTATTTTTAGGTGCTTCAAATTCTTCTTTGATTGGAATATCTTCAGTTTTAATTTGAACAACGGATTTTTGTTGAATTGGAGATACAGGCGTTTTAGATACCATAGTGTGTTCCATTTCACTTTCAATAAAACTTTTGTGAATATCAATTCGGTTTATATCCTGTGGTCTATCCGTTAAACTTAATTCAGGGAAATCTGTAATGATCATAGTATCATTGGGTTTTTCATTGCCAATTTCAGCTATATTAATCGTTTTTGAAACCGTAATTTCAGGTTCAGTAGTTTGAACAGATTCTTGAATCTCTTGGATAACTCTTTCTGATTCTTTCACTCTTGTTTCCTCACATATTTTTGAAGATATAGGTCTGCTGTCAGAATCTTTAGATGCTACGGTTTCAGTGGTAGAAATTGAAATTACTGTCTCAGGTTGTTTGTCACCTTTTTGGGTTGTTGTTATTTTCTCAGTTATTATATTTACGTCAGGGCTAGAAGTCTTGACAGTTTCACATATTTCTACTACCGATTTTTCATTTCCAGTAAGTGACCCTTCATTTTTTTTAAATACTCGATCGTCATCAAGTTCACTGGTGATTAATTTATTTGTAATGTCAATAACGCTCGGCTTATCATGTGTTTCAATGGCTCCAAACTGTATAGTGGTGCTTTTACCTTCTGATATGGGCACTGTTGAGTGAGTTGACTCTCTAATAATAAGGTTCTTGGTAATATCAGCATTGGAAGGTTCATCGGATTGTTTCAGTTTTACATTAATCTGTGCAATCATTGTAGAGTCAGGAATAAATTCACTATCCGATTTTTCTACAACATCTTCAGTAATGTGTTCTTTACCATCCACAAATTGTACCCTTTTAATAATCTTAATGCCTTTAGTTTTTACACCTTCTGTTTGTAAACTATGTAATAATTGAGAATCTTTATTGATATCTTCCTCTGGTTCCTCAATGATTTGTTCAGTAACATGTTCCTTGCCATCTATAACCTGTACATGCTTTATAACCTTGATTCGACTAACTTGTGGTTCTATACTATGCGTAGTAGACTTAATTTCATAAGGTTCTTCAATTACCTCTTCGGTAACATGCTCTTTACCATCCTTAATTATTACATGGTTTACAATTCTGATTCGCTTGGCTTCATAGGGAGTTTCATCTAATATTGAGACATGTTTTTCAACAGTTTCAGTTTTAGTCGTCGTTACAGGAGCATCAATATAAATATCTCTACTACTCTTAGTGCCTAAATCTTCTATTTTTTGAGTTATTAAATCTTCATCAGGTTCCTCAACGATATGTTTTGAAACATTTTCTTTACCATCTATAATTTCCACATGTTTGATTAAATTTACGTCTTTAGTCTGCACATTATCAGCTGTATCGCTTGGTAGTACAGACTTTTTAATTATTTCCACATTATTAGGTTCTTCTGTCTCTTCTATAATATGCTCTTTTCCATCTTTAATTATAATACGCCTTACAGTTGATCTTGTTTGAAGACTTAGTGGTGTTTCTGTGATAATTTCCTCATCAGTGGGGTCTTCCACGACCTCTTCAGTGACATGTTCTTTGCCATTTATAATTTCAACTTTCTTTATTATTCGCATACGTCTAGTTTTTACGCCTTCGGTAATACTAGTAGCAATTTGAGGTGCCTCTCCAATAATTTCAACATCATCAGGTTCTTCAATGACTTGTTCAGTGACATGTTCTTTGCCATTTATAATTTCAACTTTCTTTATTATTCTCACACGTCTAGTTTTTATGCCTTCGGTAATACTACTAGCAATTTGAGGTTTCTCTTCCATAATTTCATCATCATCAGGTTCTTCAATGACTTGTTCAGTGACATGTTCTTTGCCATTTATAATTTCAACTTTCTTTATTATTCGCACACGTTTAGTTTTTATGCCTTCGGTAATACTACTAGCAATTTGAGGTTCCTCTTCAATAATTTCAACATCATCAGGTTCTTCAATGACTTCTTCAGTGACATGTTCCTTTCCATCTATTACAGTGATGTGCTTGATTATACGTTTTCTTGTCTTTGTGATCTTTCGAACCACTCTTTGCACGACAGTAGCAACATTTGTTGAAGTTTCATAAGTTGAATGAAGGGCACCTTCAGATGTTATTACGGTTTGCGTTTCTTGAGGTGAACTTGCACTTGGGAATATTATATGCTCTACTTGAGGTTCTTGAACAATGTAACTAATATCCTCAGGTTCATCTTTCATTTTATCAGCAAGCAAAGCTTCGGCAACAGTTATAGTGTTTACCGGACTTGATTCCTTTGAACATGTTACACTATGAGATTTTGAGCCGCTTTCTTTCTTGATAAATTCCTGCATGAGGTTTTCAAGTTGTTGTATTTGAGTAGAGTCTGTGATATTGATTGATTGACCTTGATCTTGTAAATTGGTAGGTTTATCATCAGGATTAACATCAGGTTTATCGTCTGATTTATCATCAGGTTTACGATCAGATTTATCATGAGGTTTATCACCCAGCTGATGTGGATATGCTGGATAATCATCTTTGTTACTTTTATCGTCTTCATCTGCATCAATAGTAACATCTCCTTGCCGTTTCACACTAATGGAAATTCTGGGTATTTGCTCCTCGAATACTTCAACATCATCAGGTTCTTCAATTACTTCTTCTGTTACATGTTCCTTACCATCGATAATTACAATGCGACGAATGATACGTCTCCGTGTTTTTACTATCCTCTTAGTGACTTGTTGGACGACAGCTGTAACACTTGATGAAGATGTTTGAACCTGAGCAGGCACTCCTGTTTCCACAAGTTGTAGAATATCTTCAGGTTTCATATCTTTATCCATAGTAACAAATGTCTCAGGTTTAGATACGTACTCTTGCACAGTAACTTCGCTACCTGGCAGACTTGATATGATCTGACCTTGGGATGTTTGATATTGAATGTGCTGTATTCCACCATCATCTAACATAGAAGATGAAGCTCCTTCATTTTGCGAAAGTGCTATCTGAGAGTACGTTTGGTTGCCTGATAGTATATGAGATTCATGTTGTTGGGTTTGCATTACATGCTGTCTTGTGACTAATGTCTTTCTGATTTTCTTTACAATTATTCGTTTGGTACCATCAGCATCTACTACAACTTCTGTAGTTGTCTCGTCAGGTTCAAACATAACAGTTTCAAATGACTGAGGCAGGCTATGAATTATATTTAATTCAGAATCCTTTTTAAACTTATCGTCTCTATAATCAGCGTCGATGAGTAATGATTGTTCATCGACTCTTTCATCTCTATGTACTGGTCGAGTCGCAATTTCGATGGTTTCGTGACCATCAGAAACAGTCTGTTTAATTTGAATACTTTGAAGAACTTCTTTTTCTGCGGAATGTGGCTCACTAGTTTGTACTTCAACTTCCTGTAGCGGAATACAGGTTATGGATTTGTCATAAGTCTGTATAACATCAGGTTGGCATATAATTGACTTGTCGGATACTGAAGGAGGTTCTGACATTAGACTTTTTCCAGTTTGTGTCTCGATAGCTACAGTTTCTTTCAATATTTGAATCTCAGCTGGTTCCAACTTTCCATGGCTAGGTTTACTTTCTTGTACTGTCAGAACTTTATCTACACTATCTTCCGCGGATGGCACTTTAACTGTTACTTTCTCTTCACTAGGCACCTTCTCTTTTTCAGCAATCTGTTTAGCGACATCGACATCTCTAGGTGAGACAATTTCTTCGGGCATCGACGTTGAGTCAATTGTTCTATCTGTTTGTGAGATATCATCGTCTGCAACTTCAGGTGCCGATCTTAAATGTAGTAAAACTTGTCTCAACCTTTCTATCTCTATAATGACTAGATGCTTAGTATCTTCCAACGCTTTTTGCATTGCATTCAATTTTATTCTCAAGGACTGACTAGATTCATCATTACTTATCACAGTTATTGATTTTAATATAATCTCATATTCTTCATACTCTCTTATGTAACGTTCATATATTTCAATATACCTAATTATATCTTCTTCAACAAGTATTTCCGACTGTACTGTAGTTTCTCTTAAGCCATTATTGATGGTTTCAAGCCACCTGTCCAGTTTTGCGAGTTGCTCTTTTTGTTGTTCAACCTCTTTGGCTTGACGAGCTATTTCAACCTTGGCATTCTGAAAAGCATAAATTTTCAGGTTTAGCGTTGTTGGTTCTGGGAGAATAATCTAGGACTATTAAATAAATAAATAAATAAATAGTCCACAACATGCTACACAACGCTATCTAGACCCATGGTAAGCAAAGCTTAACTAGCTTGTGTTATGGAATCTAGAATGCGGATAAACATACTTAAATATTTTTACGTACATATTATACATAGGATAATAATGCAAATACTACATTCATGCATACAAATATTTGCACTGAGCGGGAATCGAACCCGCGCCTCGTGTGTGGCGGTCGCGTTCACTACCGCCACGCCACGGAGGCTGTCAATAAACGATATTGTATTCACAGCCTAAAAATGTATATTAAGCTATATTTTAATTAAACTAAACACATTTTCATAAAAAATACTGTCAAATTTTACCACATTTATTAGTTATTTTTATTTTATTTTATTCATTATTAACTTCTTGCTAACTTATATCATTGAGACGTTATGTTCAGGATTTATTATTTAATTTATTGATGTGGGATAAAAGAATAAAAACAAGCGTCAACGCTGATTATGTAGCAACCAGTTTCATAACAACAACATCACTTGCCAGGTACTATAACATGTTAGTTAGTTTATCTCATTAACGTTTAAGTAAAATTATTATTTATTATATTCTTTATTGTACGCCAATTACAATATTCATATTACAGAAATTGAGAAGACAAGAGCAGTACAAAGGGCGGCCTTATCGCTTTACACAATTTCTTCCAGGCAACCTTTATATATTTCAAAATTTAGTAAATACAAAAGTTTGCATGAAGTAATGGAAGTTGGTAAAACAGGAAAGGTAGAGAGTGCCAGATTGGATAGGCTGTGCAATTTCAAAACCTAGTTAAAGACACGAGATATTATTTCCTCATATTACTTTGGGCGTGAAAAAGCATATGATGAGGCCTTCAAGCTGAGTGTCACCATTGTGACATTATAGACTCAGTCTCAGATGCATGACCTGAGTCAACAATAGTACCCGGAAAACGGCAATAGGCTCACCACCTTTTACGTGGGACCGAATTCAATGATAGGTGAAATGTGTACGTAACGGTGACCCTCTTTTCTGTGACTTTGCCTTCAGCTTACCAAGGCAAGGCGAAGGCTAATTGACGTTTCCTATATATGTTTTTTTTTATATTCTCTCTTCTTCTTCTTCATGGCAAGAGCAACAATTTAGTAAAAGCTCAATGGCCCAGCCCAAAACTCGTTTACATTGACCTTCCGTCGCTTTATTCGGGTCAGCAATTGCGCAAGTATAGTGGCACTGTGGGCACGACAGGAGGTGGCCCATTATTGCAGAGGTGCATCAGTCACAGCCACCACTACCCGAGTCACCCTAATTAGTAATTTCCCCCCAAATCCATGTATCCCAACTGATATAATTATGTTTACCCGTAGGAATATATGACAGCCTCTGTGGCGTGGCGGTAGTGAACACGACTGCTACGCAGGAGGCGCGGGTTCGATCTCCGCTTAGTGCAAATATTTGTATGCATGAATATGGGTATTTGTATTGGTCTGGCTGTTTCTATGTATAATATGTATGTATTTACAAAAAAATTAAAATGTATTCAAGTGTGTTTATTATTACAGATTCCATAACACAAGCTAGTTAAAAAAAAAGAATCGTAAAGATAATCTGAAAATATGAATCGATGCATTGTAGATTTGTAAAATGCAAATTCCGCTATTAGAGCTCAGTTGTCCATAATCAGGTTTCAAAATTGCCCAGTCGAGGAGTAAGTTAGTATAACACAATAGATATATCTAAGAAATGATAAAATTTTACCTTCCTTACCTGGATGACGTGTAGACCATCACGGGCTTGGTTCAGCAGCTTCAATATCCTCGTCTTCATGAATTGCAGGTCCTTCAGCAGAGACTGCACCTCCTGCTCGGAGCGGTACTCCATCACCTTCGACTCCAGGATGTCTGCCGCTTCTTCACACTTCTCTAAAATCGTGATACCCTCCTGGAAAACATTTTATAATACCAATTTAATTTTGTTTAATATTGTTTTTTATTAGTATTCACAAATAAGATCAATAAGGTGTCTGATGTACATGGTTGACAAAAAATCCTTACGGACAATCGCGGTCTTACTAAATAGAACGAAATCCAGGACATTGTACATATCGCTATCTAGATACCTGTTAGCTACCACAATTAATAAGAATTTTTGGAAGACAAAAATTTGGCATCAGATCAAAATGAAGCTACTTAGAGAATAAATATTTAGATAGTAATTACTTGTAAAAAAGAACCAATCAATCAATATTGCAGTCCACCGCTGTACAGTGCAAGTGTTAATTCTTGTTGGCGGGCGTATTATTGTAGAATAGAATGCAGATTATATGGTACTGACACATATTTGACGTTTATGACAGTCGTCAATATTATGTCAATCCTGTACATTGATCCATCAATCTATTCTATTCTACAAACGTATTGCTACTTGTCTTGAGTGGCAGAGCGGGAATCGAACCCACGACTTCTGAGATAACAGTCAAATGCAAAGAACGTTTTCTTTTGGTTCACGATTTGCAATTAATTACCGGTAGGAAATAATTTGGACCACCCCATCTTTTCTCATGCGATGACGTACAAGGCGACTAAGGGATAGGGCTGTTTAACATTAGACAGATATATATGAACAGAGTCAACAATAGTATCCGGAAGACGGTAATAGGCTCACCACCTATTACGTGGGACCGAATTCAATGATTGGTGAAATGTGGTAATTCATCACTGCCTAACCCTCCAGGGATAAAGGCGTGATTATTTGTATGTATCTACACATAAATGTTGAGATAAAACGTGTTAATTATTTAGACTGCATGCTTTCAACACATTCATAAAATACAATCATAAAAATAAACTAATTAATTTTTTGTTATGATTTTAAGAATTATGTTGTACCTCAGTCGTAAACTTATCACCTTTTTATTGTAACATAAATTTATAAATTACATTTTCATTGCCCATATTACTTCCACAATTATTATAATAAGTTATAATTTTAATAGAGAAATGCCTATTGTTGTGTACCGAAAAAGAAAGGAAAATTGTGGCCAATGCGGAAAGTGAATCCGAGACCTGACACACAGCAGTCGTATTTGTACATTCTTATTTGTATTGAAATATGTATTTAGTAATTTTATTTGACTATTTGACTAATTCAATGTTATTATGCTGCTTTAAAGTCATTATTATGTTGAACGCAAAAATACTGACAGCTAAAATCTTGACATGAAATATTTTATTAATGAAGATTATGTACTATTGTCAATAAGTTATGTGACATTATTGCATGCCAATCTGGTTGAAATATGGTGGAACCCATATGTAATAATTTTATACACAAACACCTTTATATTTATACCCTTATTTCGCAATAAAATATATTGAATTGAATTGAATTATACCTCAGCATCATTCAGAATAATAATAATAAATGGCGGTAACAATAGATTTTGTCAATATTAATAAGCAAATACTATTTCAAATGAATTAGCATCATAATACGAGTTACTAAGAAATCGTCTAAAAACTGTTTAAATATTTGCTCTGGTCTGTGTTCTTGTGTTGATTGTCAAACATAAATCTAGCACTTGAAGTCATACAGGATGTCCCAGAAATCAATGTCAAGCCGGAATCAGGTAATAACACAAATCATAATAATGTTTTTTTTATCAATTTATTGATTTTGTATGAAATAAGAAATATTTATTTATTTATGTCACTGAAAATACACTGGTAAAAGCGGACTCCAGCCTCTGGCGAGGTGAGACTGGGATTAATGCTGAGATGAAATTAATGTGGGCAATGATGATGCTTTCCAAGCCCATTTTGGCTACGGTGATATGCTTATGGCTAATGCGTCCTCACATGGCTGTTATAGGTACTTATTTCTAACTTTGAATGTAAACAGTTGCTACATGTTAGGAGGCCGATAACAAAGTCCTATAGGTAGATAGACAGAAAGATAGATAGACTGATTTTCAAGAGATTTTTTAAATGACTACTAAACTTTTAAAATACTAAACTAACATTGTTTTAAATATTTTTCTATGGACTGATTATGTTTTGGCTTATTAACGATTTCAGTGTCGGCTGTATACATAAAAGTTGATTAAAATATTATATATTTTTTATTATTATTGTTCAAAACAGGTTTGATTATATTACAATTTTTTAATTACATTTTCATTTAAGATGGTAAAACAAAGTTGGGTGAAGCAGTGTTCTCCTAGCTAGGTTGCAGAGCAACCTGTGATAAGGATGATGCAAAATACGTAAAAAAACAACAACAGATCGATGTTAAATTGCATCGCTGATTGTGAAGCTAATGAGATAGTATAAAGTAAACAGTATATGTACTCTTGGAAGTCTAAAAATAATAGTGATCTCAGTTGAAAGATAGCACAACAATTATGTCATAGCCTATTAAAATGATGAATACAGAAGCAAGCAGGAGTGAGTTGTATTTATACCACAAGTTATAATGATGAATAGATATTTTAATAGTTGGATAGATATTATCGAGAATGACGCAGAGGTCATGGATTCGAATCCCATTTATTACCGACATTACCGATGTAAACCTAACATAACATAAACTCAAACCTATATCTCCGAAGGGGTAGGCAGAGGTACTAGCACCCACATTTCGGCAGTTTATGTTTAGGTCCCAATATAATAGGTGGCGAGACTATTGCCATTAACCGGGCACTTATAAACCTGCGATAAATACACACATAACTTCGAAAAGCATCGAAAAGTCATTGGTGTGTGCCATGGTAAAACCTGGGATCGAACCCGAGACCTCGTCTCAGCAGGCCAATACCCATACCACTAGGCTATCGCGGTTAACATAATCCTAACCTAACGAACAATTTAGCTAGAGGAGCAGCTAGCATCATTTTCTGAGGTTTTTTCCAACTCAGTTAGAGTCGGTTTTCGTTTTGTGATGTGGCTAAACTTTCATATATTATGTAAAGCGACTGCCATCTGACCTCCATAATTTAGCTCCTCTATAATAGGTACCTATAATATCAGTCGAAATTTAGTATAAGACTATTTGCTTGCGTAGTGGCGATTTATGACTAATATAGATAATTATGAATAGGGCTCAGAATACTGAACAAACCAGAAGCCGCAATCAACAATATCTGTTCTGTATTCTGAGGAGTAGGGTATTTATTCAGTACCATGACTGTATAAATATACCCAAAATTAAAAAAAATATTTTTTTTCTTCTTATTTTTGATGGTTTCTGCTGCAACATACATACGTATAATCACGCCTTTATCCTCGGAGGGTTAGGCAGAGGTGAATTAACACCCACATTTCACTAATCATTGAATTCGGTCCCATGTAATAGGGGGTAAGCCTATTGCCGTCTTCCGGGCACTAATGTTGACTCAAGCCATGCATATGAGGCTGGGTTTGAGCTGTATATATCTGTATGATGTTAAACAGCCCTATCCTTTAGTCGCCTTGTACGACACCGCATCAGAAGAGATGGGGTGGTCCAAATTCTACTCTGCCGGGAACCACCCAGCTATTGCTGCAAATCGCCGCAATTTGCCCATGTCAAGTAAATATCTAATGATTAATATCGAGACGCCAATGTAAAGTTTTTCAAGAAATTCTACCAGAGCCACGATAGCCACGCCAGCAAATTCGATGCCGTGTGTCCACCCCCCACGGGGAAAAACGTTTTCAATAAATTAAATGAAGAATTCATACGTCATTTAGTAAACTTACAGACGTAAATTTAAGCTTTTGTTTGTTCATATTTTATTATTATAGTAATCGGGATATTTACAATGATGCACTGTTCTGAGTTTCCGATATTTCAGCGCTGTTGCAAGCAACAGGGACAACTGGAGCATTGGCGGGGAAAAGTGAATAAGTTTTTTAGGAGTAATTATATCGATAAACCCACTTTTAAGTTTTTTACTACGCGTATCTGTACTACCATTACAAACACAAACCCGACCTCCATCACGTTCACGACATACGATGCTCACTGTATCCACTCGCGATTTTGTTTTGACTTGTTCCCGGTTGTTTTTGCAAAGACGGACCACTGGGTGCCAGACGTTCGGCAGTTGAACAACATTGTAAATATTCCGATTACTTTAATACTAACGTGTGTGACCATGATAGTTTAAATACCTATATCTATATTTAATATTATAAAGAGGAAAGATTTGTATTTTTGTATGTAACGAATAAACTCAAAAAGTACTGGACCGATTTTAATAATTATTTTTTCATTAGAAAGCTACATTATTCGTGAATAACAGGCTACTTTTTATCCCGATATTCCCATGGGATCAGGATTCACGCGGGTGAAACCGCGGCGCGGTGCTAGTTTTTCATATTTCTATTTTCAGTGTCATATTATTATTATTTGCTTCAATTAATTTGCTTGACATAGTTATAGTTTAACGTAGTTCAGTAATGAGTTGTTATTATAATTAACCTGAATTGGTTTTCCTGTAACGCCTCTGTATCTCATTGAGAGGCACATACCTAAAATGAACCTCAAATTCTCAGAATGGCATTTGTTCCTCAAACTCATGTATTAATACATAAATAAATACCTAGGAGTAGTGTACGAACTGAAAAGGTGGCTGGGACAGATTGGATGCGGGAGGAACGATAAAATGGCCCACATTGGGAGAGGCATATGTCCAGCAGTGCATTGTGGTGGGCTAATTATTATTAATTATATATAGATTGATTGATCGATTGAGTAGTGTATTTATTACAATTTGAGATAAATAGATAGCCTAGTTTTATGGGTAATGGACTGTTGAGACGAGGTCTCGGGTTCGATCCCAGGTTTTACCATGGCACACACCAATGACTTTTCGATGCTTTTCGAAGTTATGTGTGTATTTATCGCAGGTTTATAAGTGCCCGGTTAATGGCAATAGGCTCGCCACCTATTACATTGGAATCTAAACATAAACTGACGAAATGTGGGTGCTAGCACCTCTGCCTACCACTTCGGGGATATAGGCGTGAGTTTATGTTATGTTATGAGATTAATAGATTGAGATAATATGATTTCGAGATTGTAGTTAATTTTAAAATGCTAACCTCTAGAATTACATATGCAATTTGTGAAATTCTTTCATTTTTGAATATCACATTTGATAGTCCAATTCATAGAGAAGAATTTACGCTAAGTATATAATATCACGCTACTACCCTTACCCCTCGTTTACACCACGAAACAAATTGTAAAAATGTGTATAAAAAGCTTGTTGAAGACCTGTAGAAGATTAATCAAAACATAATACTTGTTTTATACATGTATCTCACATAGGATGTACAGCCATCAAGTTGTTAACAAGTATAAAACACCCCCCGAAAGGGTAGGCAGAGGTGCTAGCACCCACATTTGGCCCGTTTATGTTTAGGTCCCAATGTAATAGGTGGCGAGCCTATTGCCATTAACCGGGCACTTATAACTTCGAAAAGCATCGAAAAGTCATTGGTGTGTGCCATGGTCATTACCCATACCACTAGGCTACCGCGGTTTTTTACTTAGGTGTAAACGAGGGGTTATGAGTTAAGTAATCAGAAAAAATATAAAGAAGACGAGGGGGCGAATGGACGAATAGAACCGAATACCTCGGATGAAACCGTGGGGTTCAACAGTAACTGGTAATTGTACATACAGCAAGAACTATTTTATATTATCTGTGATACAGCGGACACATATGTGTTCAAGCGAGTAAGTTTTAATTACTCAGGGAAACAACAACTAAATGACTTTTTAATGGAGTAAGGATAATACATACCTACTTAAGATAACGCAGGTATGTTTAATTACTTAGTTCAGTACACAATATTTAACTAAAAACATACATATAATCACGCCTTGATCCCCGGAGGGTTAGGCTGAGGTGAATTAACACCTACATTTCACCAATCATTGTATTTGGTAACACGCATTACTGGGCACTAATTAAGCCTTCTGGCAACATAGTTCGATCGCACAGTTCGACCAATCGCACTATGAGGATTTATAAATCAACATAGTGCGACCAATCAAACGATGTTAACTTATGAATCCTCATAGTTCGATTGGTCGCACTATGAGGAGTTTTTGAATCCTAGCTGTTCGATCAATCGCACTATGAGAATATTTAAATCCATATTATTCGATTGATCGACCTAAGCGGATTGAAGCGCTCGGATCATGCATAGGTAAGTAATATACAATCTATTTACTACTAATAGTGGCACCATGAAGTTATATAAATGTTATATCCATATTATCATTCTTGATAGTTTGACCTCTTTATTAGAAACTGGCAGTTAAAATGCATTGATGTCAAAATCATTATTTGCAATAAGTGTTAACAGAAGTCGTTTTTTACATTTCATTATTACTCTCGTAATTTTGTTTAAAATGGCAGACGAACATATAGATATCATCAAACGTAAAGGGGGGAATGTTCTCTTACATAAAGGCCACCAATATTTTAAAAATAAAACTTACAAAAATGGCTCTTCAATTTGGATGTGCAGCGTGAAAAATAAAAAGCTATGCTACGGATCAATTACCATACATGTAAGTAATAACTTTAAGAGAACAATCCTTACTATCCTTATCCCTACTAATATTATAAATGTGAAAGTAACTCTGTCTATCTGTCCCGTCTGTCTGTTACGCTTGCACGCCAAAACTACTGAACCAATTTAAATGAAATTTAGTACACAGATAGTCGTGTACCAAGTCGTGTACACCTGGGAAATGACGTAGGGGTACCGACATCCACGCGGGCGGAGCCGCGTGCGGAAAACTAAAAATATATATAATTACATTTATTATTTCAGGATAACAATATTACGAGAACAAAAGAACACTCTTGCAACTCTGATTTTAATAAAAACATAGTTGAAAAGCAGATTAATAAAATGAAAGAGGCAGCATGTGAGAATTTTAAACCCATGTCAATTGTATACGCCGAACACGTAACGCCTTTGAAAGATGCTGGTTTGGAATTAATACACAAAATTCCATCTTATGTGTCAATAAAAACTTCTTTATATAATAATAGAAAGAAAGCTGCTAAAGTAAATAAAATAATATATAGAAGCCCTTCAGAAGTAGAAATACCGCCGAAATTCGAATCTTTTATTTTAGGAGATTACTCGTTTGATGATAAACGCATAATTTTGTTTTGCTCAAATGAGTCAAGAGATAAAATTCAACATATTGACAGTTATTATGCGGACGGCACTTTTAGCAGTTGCCCGAAGCCTTTTGTACAATTGTATACAGTCCATGGAGATATTGGTTCTTCTCTCAATTATGTTAATATAGTCCCACTTATATATGTATTGATGTCTGATAAAACAGAAGATAGTTACATTGCTTTGTTCAGCATTATTAAATCTCAATTACCACAAATAAATCCATCAAAGTTTATGACAGATTATGAAACTGCAGCGATGAACGCGATAAAAAAAGTATTTCCAGAAACTATTGTAAAAGGTTGTTTTTATCATTTTATGAGAGCATTATGGAGAAAGGCGAAGTTTTTTGGTATTAATAAACATCAAAACACCAGAAGAATAGTTGCACTAAGTACGATGCTTCCATTATTGCCTGCAGATTTAATTATGGAAGGTTGGTCATATATTAAGCGTGATATAAACGATGACGAAGAACCTGTTAACAAATTTAGGAAGTATTTCGAAAAGCAGTGGCTAAGAGATATTGATTTCATTAAGAAATGGTCTGTTCATGGTGAGATACATAGAACTACAAATTTCTTAGAAGGATGGCATAATAAATTGAACCTGAGTGTGGGTAGGAAAGGACCAAATCTTATGAATTTGTTGGAAATATTATTCAAAGATTGCGCATTTTATGCCATTAGGATGAAAGGAGGAGTGTTACAACGACGGCAAAAGCAACAAATAGAGCGAGATGAATTTATTATCAACACCAATATGATGCTTGTGAGTGGTGAAATTAGCGTTGGACACTTCCTTGAACGCGTGGCATGGAAGGGTTCATTGTTTAAATAAAACAATTCCAACCTGCTACTGCTACTAAGACACAATTTTGTTTTAAAATACTATACATAATATAATACAATATAATATAATACCTACATGGGACGTTTGACTTTGATCGAACCCTTTTTTTTTAAGGTTCGACTATTTAAGCACTTTGAAATAATGACAGTTCGTGTTTCGACTGATCTATCCAACACTCATTGTTCGATAGATCAGTCGAAACACGAACTGTCATTATTCAAAATGCTGATTTAAAAATACCGTTTGTTCGATTGATCGAACAGCGTGCACCTTTAAATAACGAAATCTCGTGGTTCGACTGATCTATCGAACAATGAGGATTTAAAAATACCGTTTGTTCGATTGATCGAACAGCGTGCACCTTTAAATAATGAAATCTCGTGGTTCGACTGATCTATCGAACAATGAGGATTTAAAAATACCGTTTGTTCGATTGATCGAACAGCGTGCACCTTTAAATAACGAAATCTCGTGGTTCGACTGATCTATCGAACAATGAGGATTTAAAAATACCGTTTGTTCGATTGATCGAACAGCGTGCACCTTTAAATAACGAAATCTCGTGGTTCGACTGATCTATCGAACAATGAGGATTTAAAAATACCGTTTGTTCGATTGATCGAACAGCGTGCACCTTTAAATAACGAAATCTCGTGGTTCGACTGATCTATCGAACAATGAGGATTTAAAAATACCGTTTGTTCGATTGATCGAACAGCGTGCACCTTTAAATAACGAAATCTCGTGGTTCGACTGATCTATCGAACAATGAGGATTTAAAAATACCGTTTGTTCGATTGATCGAACAGCGTGCACCTTTAAATAACGAAATCTCGTGGTTCGACTGATCTATCGAACAATGAGGATTTAAAAATACCGTTTGTTCGATTGATCGAACAGCGTGCACCTTTAAATAACGAAATCTCGTGGTTCGACTGATCTATCGAACAATGAGGATTTAAAAATACCGTTTGTTCGATTGATCGAACAGCGTGCACCTTTAAATAACGAAATCTCGTGGTTCGACTGATCTATCGAACAATGAGGATTTAAAAATACCGTTTGTTCGATTGATCGAACAGCGTGCACCTTTAAATAACGAAATCTCGTGGTTCGACTGATCTATCGAACAATGAGGATTTAAAAATACCGTTTGTTCGATTGATCGAACAGCGTGCACCTTTAAATAACGAAATCTCGTGGTTCGACTGATCTATCGAACAATGAGGATTTAAAAATACCGTTTGTTCGATTGATCGAACAGCGTGCACCTTTAAATAACGAAATCTCGTGGTTCGACTGATCTATCGAACAATGAGGATTTAAAAATACCGTTTGTTCGATTGATCGAACAGCGTGCACCTTTAAATAACGAAATCTCGTGGTTCGACTGATCTATCGAACAATGAGGATTTAAAAATACCGTTTGTTCGATTGATCGAACTGTGCGATCGAACTATGTTGCTAGAAGGTAATTAAGTAAGTAATTCTTGACTCAAACCATGAATCTGAGTCTGAGTCTGAGCTGAATATAACTGTTTGATATAAAACAGCCCTATTCCTTAGTCACCTTGTACGACACCGCAATCTTAAAGATGGGGTGGACCAAATTCTTTTCAGCCGAAATCGCGGGACTATTTAACTCATTTGTGCGTTAATCTTGGTTTTTATGAAAGCGACTGCCATCTCACCCCTAAACCCCAAGATGAAAGTCGCCTCGTCAATAGAGCATCAGGTATATCAGGCAGGTGCTGTTCGACTGGGTGCTGTAAATGGACTACAACTGCCAGGTTATGGACCCAGGACCCGCTAGTAGCTTGCCTCGGGTCCCAGCGACAAAAATAGCGTTTGTTTTAAGACAGCATCCTTAGTGATACATAGTTCAAAGAAGTACAATAACACTGATAATACGTGACCTAATGTCGAATGCAGTGAATTAACATGAATTAAATGTTGTATCTAGTTGTTTGGAAGTCGACTGATCACATGCAATGATTCATAGAACGTGCATGCATCATATAATGACTATGCATATGCATGCCAGTCGTAAAGTTTATGACGGTGAAACCATTACAAAGAGGTTAATTTTATGGACTGGGTGTAATAGTTATTTTAACGACACTCTGTGGACCTTTATGCGAGTTCTCTTTAATGTTCAAAATACGAGATCTTAATTGTTTATTATAAACTAAAATTTATTATGAAGTTACTAAGATCTATTTATACTTGTTGATTGATGGCACTTGGTGGAATTTGTTATTACACATATTGATAACTCACTTGTACTTTTCCACATTATTTTTAATTGTTACTGACCGGTTTTGCCTTACGGCATCCTCAAAGGTTTACTTGCGTGTAAATCTTTGAGGATGTGGTAAAGATCAAGTGTGTTCTCAATATGTGTTACTAAGATCTACCCCGCGGTTTCACCTGTAGTACTCGATGCAATTATATCGCTCCGTAATGCACGCATGTAGTACCTTTCTCATTTTGATTAATACACGTTACTATTTGATTTATAGATTGATTTATTATGTAAATTCGACATGGATTAAAATGACCTGGATATAAAAAAGAGACATGACCGTATAATTGTTTGTATAAAGTTATAACATTTTTAGCCGCGGTAGCCTAGTGGTATGGTGGTAATGGACTGCTGAGACGAGGTCTCAGGTTCGATCCTTTTCGATGGTTTTCGAAGTTATGTGTGTATTTATCGCAGGTTTATAAGTGTCCGGTTAATGGCAATAGGCTCGCCACCTATTACATTGGGACCTAAACATAAACTGGTGAAATGTGGGTGCTAGCACCTCTGCTTAACCCTTCGTAGATGTAGATGTGAGTTTATGTTATGTTATGTTACATTTTTAGAAACAGAAGTGATGTCAGACAGATTCGAATCTAAAAATCGATTACCCAAATAGTAATTTTACAGATGATCTAAGAGAAGATTCGCGATCATTGCTAAAGCAGAACGGACCAGCTGATTAGTGATCTCATTTCTAAAACAAAATGAGTGATACCCATCAGCCCGTGCACATAAAAGTGATGTATGGGGCTACTAACAATTTTACTGGACCACATGCCTTGGGTGACGTCAGAACAATACAGCATTTGCGAATCGTTTGTTTAGCTCCAAAAATATACAATAAGATACCAAATAGCTAGAAAAAATTGAGTATGGACATGTTTAAAAAGAATTTAAAGTACATGCTATATGATAAATGTTATTATAATATTGACGATTTTTTAAATGATACAATCTAATCAAACACTGACATCTTAATTTTAAAACTGTACCTATTGCATGTGTTGATGTTTAATGATTAATAATAAAATTAATCAATGTAAAATTTGTACGCCAGTATCGGCAGAATATGAGATCTGAACATTATGTAGCTAAACACCATTTTGTAACATATTCAACGAATAAAGACTTTGACTTCTAAACGTTTTAACGAATTTTGTAGTATTTTTTTAGATACAATATTTCATATTAGCTTCTTAATAATTTAGAGACTAAGGACGAATTCCACTAATGATAAGAATTGAGACCAATTGAAACAAAATGAATTTCCATTAAGTAAAAAGTGGAAAAAGAAATGAGAACTAAGTATAACTCTATTGGAGTTACCTATTTATCTATTTTATTTTAAGATTTAGTGGTCGGAGTTCGAACCGGTGACTTCTATCGTATGTCCAATGTCTCAGCCACTAAGCTACTGTAGTACCTAGTATTTATAAAAAGTACTGCATATACACTTTTGTATATAATGGAACGCGAGAGTTTAAAGTTAGTATACACTGGAGTTTTCAACTGACATACAACTATTGGAATACTATAGAATTGGGATTTGAGAGAAACAGAAAGACTAATTCCGCCCGCTTGAAAAACTAACCCTTATCCTGTGACCCGCATGAACCAATTCTCAGGATACAAAATAGTTTACGTCCAATTTTAAAACCTATGCACAAAAATTGTTCAAGCCGTAAGTTTGCAGACAAACACTCTGACACGTGGATTTTGTTTATTAGATATTCTATTATCGAACTATTTTAGGTTAAAAGCCAAATAAATTTATTCAATGAGTCCAGCCAACCGTTGGATGATGCAGTAAATACATTGTTACACAGTTTTGGTTCATCGGTTACCTTTATCTAACCCAACAGTATTTTTTATATCGGATTTAGATGTCAACTGGAACGAGGTAGGGCAAAATATGATAAAGTATCATCTTTTATGAGAGATAAAATACATAAACTCACACCTATATCTCCGAAGCGTTAAGCAGAGGTGCTAGCACCCACATTTCGCCAGTTTATGTTTAGGTCCCAATGTAATAGGTAGCGAGCCTATTGCCATTAACCGGGCACTTATAAACCTGCGATAAATACACAAATACAAGAGATTACAAAAAAAATTTAAGGCAGAAAACTGAAATATTTATTCAGATTTGTTTATTATTTTAAACCACTGAACTAAATACATACTGTATACTGCAAAACTATACCATATAATGTGTTCTTTCATTTTGTACCATAACAATAAATAACCTATGTTTTTACAGGGTCGGCATTACGGGTTTGACTCCCCTGATGTTGCACACGTCCATACGCCACTGTAACCACTTTCCATGAGGTGGGCCGTGTGCTTTTCTGCCACCTTAGTTGTATAAAAAAGGGATATTTGCTTTGATATCTGAATGGAGTATTTTATATACACTAAACAACTAACGAGTAACAAATTTCGGAAAACAATAACAATTTTTTTCTAAAAAACAACGTTACCTTTCAAAATAAATCACTACAAACACTTTAAATTCACAAAAAAAAAATCGACTCAATTCGATTTTATCGTAAAATTATTTTCACTCGAGTAATTCGTATTCGTATCGACTGCACAACGTTCGTACATTTACTAACCCTGCGAGAAGCCAAACACTAATATTATTATTAACTCTGTCGTAACGAGCAGGTGACATCATTTAGTGGATCACCACAATGAGAATATGGCCTACTCATTGCCAAGGCTATTGTCACTGCTGAACATTGTTGGAATATGAAAGGACTTGATATCATGTTTTAGATAATTAGGCGTAAAAGAAATGTAATTTATGTTTTCAGGGCTCGCGAGAAGTAGGTACATTTCACCTAAATTTTGAAATACCTGGACAGGTTTGGATGTGTGAAGTCTTTTATTATCATATGTAATGACACTGGATATATTTTAAAAAAATATTCATTGTTTTTCACAAACGGTTTTTGTAGGTATTTTCATGATAACTGGTTATGATAAACAAGCTTATGTATTTAAATAAATATGTACAGTGTTTTAAGTAACACTGCGTCAATAATATATCATAATGCAATTAAACATAACATAACATAAACTCACGCCTATATCCCGAAGGAGTAGGCAGAGGTGCACCCACATTTCGACAGTTTATGTTTAGGTCCCAATGTAATAGGTGGCGAGCCTATGTTTTCTTTAATACATACATACAAACATAAAATTACACCTGTTTCCCATAGGGGTAGGCAGAGATCACGGATTCGTAGACGTATTACTTTGTATGTAATTCAGTAGATTCTATATATAGTTAATGATAAATTTGATAATGAATCCACTTGTACACCGAATTTACTAAACCTACGGAATAATTCACTAAAAAACTTATACGTGAAGTTGTTAGAACAAGTAATTATTATGAATATCAAAATAGAGTTCTAGTTTTGTTTATAAGGTGGCGAAATTTGGGCAATTTTGAAGATGTAGTTAACTAATGCCAATATTTACTAATCACTAATAGACGTCATAAATTCCAGTCAGTTACTTTTGGTCAATGGTGTATATACAATGAAAACTTACCCTGAGGCCTTCGTCCATGGCTTCGAGACTCTCGTCTGGCAGATCAGACAGGCGAGTTTGTACATCTTTAATTTCTTCTAGCAGAGTTTCTATATCGTTAGATAATTGGTCCTGAGAACACACGCTTTTATTAGCAAAACACACTTTTGTACAGCCACGAAATGGAATCAAATATTTCATCATCTACAATCAATATTGAGAAAATGTTCTAATAATATAATCTTATAATAAACAAATCCATGTGTATTACCATTTCACGAGCAAAGTAAATCAAGACTAAATAAGTCTGCTAGTTTTGGATTATATCCAAGATATAAATTATAAGCTTGTATGTATATGTGCGTACGTGCTCATGTGGCTTACGTATAGACACACAGATAAACAGATTTATGTAGCATAGGTGTCCAAGGAATAAACACAGATTGTTGCAAAACAAAAGTTATGCTACAAAATTACGTTATAATTTATTTTTAACTTGGCTTGAGACGATAGCAGGAAATAGAAATCGGAAATAACGCCCACTTAGTTCAAATATTTCTGCGCAAACACGTGTGTCAAGCAATTAACACAACATTTACAGAATTTTAAAATCTTTATCGATTCTAAAATGCATGGTATAATTTTGATTCCATTTCGTTAAAAAAATTAGGGAGGTACAATCCACGTGATCATTCCATAGTCCACGTAAACTGTAGGTTAAAACACAATACAACAACAACAAAAAAACAAAATTAGTTCATAACATCAAGGTTGCTTGGCATGACATGCAAAGAGGGGTCTGCTGCAAAAGGGCTGTTATCATTCTCTCAGTCAACAAAACTAATCAGTATACCCAATTCAAGTGTCCTGTGCCGTCCACTACGAAAATTGGAGAATAGACATTATCATAATGAATTTTGAAAGAGAAGCCATATGCAAAGAAAAACATCAGAGAATACATATTTAACTATTTCAAATAAATAGTTTTCTCAAGCCATGATAATTTAGTTAGATTTTTATTGCCACTAGCGTGGTGAAGCGTGAGTCTTAGACATCGACAAGCGTTCGGAACAGTTTTCGATACGGAACACTTGAAGAAGGATAATTCACATCCAATATCAGTCGAATTTTAGAACAATGGATGCTATAATAATAATAGTATGTAACATATTCAAAGTGACACAATTAAATTACCATTCAACATTGGGAATTTTGTAAACAAACGTCTATGCAAAATCAAAATAACAAAAAAGTATATGACTGACCTTAGAAAATATTTTTGAACATTGTAAATAATCAGACTTCCTCAGATTTATATTTTAAGTCTGCGGTCTGGAGTCGTGAACTCATTGGATTACAACCTTATAAACTTTAGAAGCCCAATTACAAACTTACAACAATTTATTTCAAGCGACTCTCGTCTCGTAGTAGCCAAATTTTGACAGGGGTAAACGAATAACAAAAATAAAACTATCTAATCACATAAATAAAACAATGTACGTATTATTATTCAAGTTTATTACAATAAAAAATATCAGATCACTGACAAAGACTAGACAAATTGCAGATCTGACTAGAGTTGACTAGAATTCACACAATACAAAAATAACGAATCAAATGCGGTACTATATGCTACGACTGCAAATTACAGTGCACGCCAAAATGTGGCACTACAAGACGAAACGTGGCGTGGCTAAACACATTGCAATACAGAGCTGCGTAATATGTGAAATTAAGAATTTAGTAATTATATCATGCCAAACGTAAATTATATATTTAAAAATCGTACAATACGACTGTGGGTCAGTCACCTTTGTGGTCCTCAGGGGCGCCGTCCGCAGGTCCTGTATGGAGGAGGTTGGGGCCGGTTCTATAGGTAGGGTTGTTAGTATATCCTCCCTAGAAACATGTTCTTTCACTTCGTCGACAATTACGGGTGTTTCGGTGCTCAAATACGAGGACTTGTCTCTCCAGCTACATATGCCGCCCGGAAGGTCCATGGATATGTAACTGGAGTTATAAGGTGAGCCAGCTGCTTCTTTCGGCTCGTCGGCCTCAGAAGAATTGCCAGAGCTACCACCCTGGTCTCTATCCTTATCGTGTTCATCTTTTATGTTAGTTTCTTGAGTTGTATTAGATGGAGTTTGGATTTTACTAGCCAAATAAAGGAAATACTGACATTCAGCATCATGATACAAATGTTTTTCTGGCCAGAATGAATTATCATTAATAATATTTTCCGTAACGCTAATGCCTTCAATATTGTTAGGTTCATCAATGTCTTTAGATGTAATCGTTTTTTCTACAGATTTACGTTCAATCAGTAGTTTTTCCGCGTCATCAACTGTGTGTTTATCCGTCCAAAATGTATCCGATTTTAGGTTGGCGAAATTGTTAGTAGCAATGTCAATGTTAGGTAGAGGAATATTAGACACAGGTTCAGCTATTTTTGTTTCAAATGCAGTCCATGCATTTGTGGATAATGTATTTTCAACAACATCATCAGAATTATTTTTACGAAGAGGTAATTTTATTTCATCAGGTCGAATTGATTGTTGAAGTTCTTCTTCTGCATTAAATGAAGATACGTTAGTAATAACCGAATCCTTTAGTATTGGTTTTTCAGTATCAATTGTTTGCATCTCCCTCTTTTCGAGATCAGCATCTTGGTATTCTGAGTCAAGTTTAACTTCAGCTTGATATTCTTGCGTGTATTTTGTATCGACTTCTGCAGGAGTATGTACAGGCATTATCTTGTCCGTATCAGTCATCATTGGTATTGTTGTATACTGTTTTTCAGACTGCCGTGGAGTGTCTTCTTCTTGAGTAATTAAAAGATCTTCAGTGAGTTCTAACGATTGCGATTCAGTGATTGACATGGGTTCAGTGTCATCCAGAAGTGAGTCAATCATGCTCATGCTAATATGTTTGTTGTCTAATTCTTCTACATGTTTTGGTACCTTATATTGATCAGCAAAACATGCTATAGGTTCTTCTGATATCTTATAGTCAAAACTATCCGGTTCTGGTGTTGCTAACGATGGACTCATATTGTCCAATAATTCATCGTACTGATATTCAATAGAAGTTTGAGTATCGGTGAGTTCTTTAGGCGAATCATCACTCGTCATTGATGAGTCATTTTCAGGGAGTAACATCTCTTCAATTTCCCTTTGTAAGTCTGCCATTTTGCTTTCAAGTGATTGATCTTCTTTAATTTTAGCTTCAAGATCTTGTGTTTGGGCTGTGATTGCTAATATTTCTTGGGTGATAAATTGCGTGGCTGATTGAATTTCATCTGCATCTTTGGTTTCTTCAACTGGACTCTCAAGCGTTTCTTGTCTAGGTATGTTATCTTCTTTTATATCAATTTTTATTGTTTCTATTTGAGAAGACGAGAATGATGGTGCATGTTGTATTTCTACAGATATAATTTCAGATAAATTCAAACAACTCGGATCTGTTTTCCAATACTGAGCTTCCGAAAATACTCTATCTTTGACAGGAGTTTGATCTAACTCAGGCGATGACAAAGGAGTTTTAAGTTGTGTTATAGAATGTGGCAATGTTTCTTGTTCAGAAGATGTGACTTCAGCTGTTGAAGATGTTTCTATAACCTTACTAATCTCTACCGATTTCTTATCTTTTTTCTTCTTTTTGCTCTTCTTTTTAGTTTCGGGTTGAACAGTTGGGATGGTAATTACTTCCATTTCCTTTTCAATTTCAACTGGTTCTTTTTCTACTTTGGTTAATTCGAACTTCCCCTCAATGGGCTTAGCAACTTTATCTTTTGATTTAGATGATCGTTTCTTTTTATCTTTTTTTAGTGGCTGTTTGTCCTCATCAGAAGTACAAGGACCGGTTTCAAGTATCTTAGATTTTATTTCTTTTTCACTAGATTTAGATGAGCGACTCTTACGGCCGGGTTGTTTCTTCGGAAGTTTTTCATCTTCCAATGGACTCTGTGTCGATATGACATCGTCTGGTTTAAGGGTGCTAGTCAGAGCGTCAAATCTGTTTTCAGACTTCTCGCGTGTATCACGTTTTTCTGTGATATTAGATTGAGACAGGGTATCTCTAGATCTCGATCTGGACCTTCTATTTCTATCAACCTTAATGAAACCTTCCGCGTCTATTTCGATATCAGGTTTATAATCAATCTTAACTGATTCATCTACTAGGATCATTGGAGGGTGAGATTTTATAGAAACATGGGCAGTTTGCACGTGATAATCTTCTGTGTGTTGAATTCTTTCAGGTGATCGTCGTCCAGCCGCAACTATTTTAGCCCAAGATCCAATACTTGTATCACTTTCTGGAACCGTATCAGATAGATCTTCTGATTGCAAGACTGGTGGTAGGGGTAGTTCTTTCACTTTTTCAGTGGTTGTCGTTTGTGATTTTTGACTTGTTTTAACTGGTTTTACAATTTCTTTTCTTTTAAGATTCTCAGAATGGAGTTGTTTAAACTCAGCTTCCTCCTGCACTGAACCTTCAGCAACTACCTCAGCATACGACTTACCATCCTCAGCGGCTTTGTGCCAAACATTAACAGGCTCTGAATCAACTACCATTAATGTTTCTTGTTGTGATGTTGGAGTTGGCCCATGACATGGTAGTTTAGACATATCTTTCTTATCATCCCTTTCTTTCTTTTTTTTCTTTTTATTTCTCTTTGATTTAATTTCAATATGTTCTTCGTGAATTTCTTTAGATAAAGGTTCAAGTTTATGTGCAACATTTTCCACAGATGGCGACGACTTTTGTGCTGGTTCATCATACTCGTTTTTGGTTTGTGGGACTGATGAATAGGACGTATCTGGGATGACTTCAATAATTGCGCTATTGGCTTCTTCTTGTACAATTAAAGGTAAAGGTGCATCTTTAACTACTTCTTTTCTACTCTCAGACACAGTAGTTACAGTCTGATACATGTAAGAAGGTGTGAATTCTGGTGCATCAGCCGACAATTTTGAATACAATACAGTGTTTGGATAAGAGGGTTTGAATTCAGGAATAGAGTCAATTTCAGGAAGGAGATCATGCAAGCTATGTATAGGAGATTTTTCTACACGGCTAACAGTTTCCGATTTAGAGAGTTCCGTATCCGTAACATTAGTTAGATTTATTTGTTCCGTAATAACGTCCGTGATTTGTTTCGCATCAATATCAGGTTGAATATTTGATTGTGAGAGGTTTGATATAGATTGTAATGTTTCATTTGATATAAATTCCGACGAGATAGTTTCGGGCTTGGGTTCAGACATCAAATATGTTTCAATGTCTAACTGTTTTTCTACAATGTTACTTTCTTGTGATAGAATATCATCTTCACAAGTTTTAGGAACTGCAAGATTCTCTTCATCATCGAGAATGACATCATCAGCACAGAGGCATGCCGTAGCTTCAACTTCTTCATTTTGATGTGACTGTTTAAGCGCCGTGTCTTTCAAAGATTGTTCAATGTCTTTAATATCACCGAATACCATAGGTATAAGAGTATCATTTATGTCATCAATTTCGAATGCTTGAGATGGTGCTGTAAGTTCCAGTGCATTTAACATTTCAGGCTCTTGAAGAGCTTCTGCAATGAGATCTTGAACCACTTTATGATCATCGTCAGTTTTAGGAGTGAAAGAACTCACTGAGATGACTTTAATAACATTTTCAGTGCAAGATATTGATTTTTCAATTTGAGTCTCTGGATTAAAAATATTTTCTTTCTCTTCTTCAGTAACAATAGTATCTTGCGTACTTATTCCTGTATCAGTAACCTCACTGCGATCGATAATTTCAAATGTGTCTTCAAAGGAATCTTGTTGGATATTCTTAGCAGGTTCGTTAACCACTATATCAGATTTATCCGTTTTATTTTGATTGTCATAGAGAGGCAAATTAAACTCTGAAGTGGGTGTGGCATCTTCCATATTTCCATAAACAACAGATATAGGAGTATTACTGAGATCATCGACTTCGAACGACAAAGCAATCTTTTTCAGAGGAATTCTCTGTACTTGCACAACACGGTCTTCGATATTTTTGACTATCGTACTTTCTTCAATTTCTTGAACAGTATGCTCTTCTATCCCACTTGTTAAAACATCTTTCTCAATTTCATTTGTAGGTGCAATAATTTTATCACTCAAAACATGAAGCGCTAATGTTCCACTCGAGGTTTTCTCTTCGCTTGTGTCTATTTTCTGACCTTCAATTTCTGGTGTCGTTTCTCTAGATTTTAACGTAGCTAATAATCGCTCAGCGTCTTGGACTTCATGATAGCTATGACGCATTGGTTCAAATATATCACTGGATAACTTTTCTGTGTCATTGAGTCCAAGTTTATCGGTTTTTTCAATCTTTTCATTCTGGTTGGTTATCAATATTTCTGTAATAGGATCTTCTACAAGACTATCTTTTTGCTCAGGTGATATTTTTTCTGCTTCTTGGAAAGAATATCGGGTAGAAGCAAGCAAGAACTCTGCATCATGTAACTCATGGTAACTAAATCGTGGTACTTCGTATATAGATGACCTGACGGACTCGGATTCTGGTAAAGCTTCAGGGATATGCTCTATAGCTGGTGGTTTCAATTCTACAGTAGAAGTAGAAATATCGGTGTAGCTACATTTAGTTATAGCTTCTCGCTCGTGTGTAGTATCTTGTCTTATATGTTGCTTTTCCTTCTTTTCCGTATCAATATTTATAGAAAACTCTGTGTTCTTTTGTTTAGGATTAGATAAAATTGTTGCTAATAAAGTTTCCGCATCAGAAATTGGTTGATAATCCAATCGCGGAGGTTCATCAATCAATCTTGAATTAACATTTTCAATTGCTTGTATATCAGATGATAAATGGTGTTCTGTTACGTCAGCATCAACTGTAGCTGCAGCTTTACTTGTCTGAATTTGTTTAAAAATAAGATTTTCATCATTTTTCACTTCCTTTGAAGTGTGATAATCTGACGGTTTTTCAGGATTAAGTGTATGAACAGTATCTTCTTTTATGTCAAGTATTGGTTTTCCGTTCTCAGTGGTTTTAGTATCTAATTCAGCTAAAAGCTTTTGGCGTTCGATAACATAAGCAAATTGTTTTTCAGCGTCAATGATTTCATGATAGCTGTGACGCGGGGTTTCTTGGCGTAAAGCCTCAATAGAACTGTCTAATTTCGATCGCTCAACCACTTCCTGGTTACGTTGAAGGCATGTGCTTTGTACCATATAAATAGAGGTCTTTGTTATATTATCCTCTAAAGTTATATCTTCATTTTGATATAGATTATCTTTATTTGCAAAAAGTTTTTCTTGATCACTGGCACTTTTGTCTAATTTCTGCTCCTCTGATTTATCTGTTTGAATGTTCTCTGTATTAATTATTTCTTTAGAATCTGCTAATGAAGCTAATCTTATTTCAGCGTCCCTAATTTCATGATAACTAATTCTGGGCTCTTGTTCTATCACTGATGATCCGAGATGATCTTTTACTACCGTTGTAGAGTGAACATCGATTGCTTCAGTATCTCCAAAGATCTCAGAAGTAAGAATGTCGGTTTCAGTCACGCTCAGTGAATTCGATACATCAATTTGCTCACTAGATATCACCTCAGTGCTTTGCAAAATAACACAATCAATACTTTGTTCATTGTCAGATTTTACTGGTTTGGTAGCAAGAGATTGAAACAATAAGGCCTGAGCGCTATTTTCTTTACGTTTGTCTTCTGAATCGTGAGTTAGCGTCTCCATAGCTTTGACATTCAATGGAACGTTAACAATCTGAATATTTTCATAGGTAATATCAGGAACTTCTTCATTCACAGGTGATTCTTCTAAATTTATTTCTTGATGCTGATGTTTTTCTACACTGCAGTCTTCTTCATTTAATTGTTCAATTGTACTCTCGTCTTCCTGGGATTCATTTTGTTGTCTTGATATCAGCTGTGTGTATTCATAGTCTAACTGATACGTATCGAGGTCTACCGAATATGACTTAATTTCATTAACTAGCTCTTGGTAAGGAATATTGATATTTATATCCTTAACATTCTTGTCTATTCGATTACGATCTTGAACTGAGCCAAATATGGCACCATCAATTATATCTGAAAGTTCAGCTTCTGTTAATTGTTCGCTTGGCTTAATCTTTACAGGCTCCTGGAGCTCAGTAGATTCATTTTCTTGATTACATTCTTCGAGGACGTCTTTAATTATGTCAACTTGATTCTCAACACCCGATTGTATTACTTCAGTTGATTCACTAGTCGGATCATCGACCACACTTTTAATCGAAATTAAATCAGATACATTTTCTGTTGCTTCTGAAACAGTATCAAATATTTCTATACGGGATTGTCCAACGTCAAGATTTGGTTGATTTATAGCAAGCAAAGTTTCCTTGACATCACTTTCAGAATCTAATATGTTTTTGTGAATAACCAGTTCTTCTGTTATAACCTTTCTATCTAAAATATTATCACAAACATTAATGGAAGACTTATCATCAGTGATTTTGTCACTTGTCGTATCTTTACTTAAAATTAACTTATCTTCAATCTGTTGAGGTTCTTCTAGTGAATTACTTTTACTGTGTATCTTAACAGTCCTGATAGGTGGCAGTTTCTTTTCCTCGTGTGTTATTAAGTAGACTGTTCGTGTTTCTATATCCTGAGTAATTGGTTCATAGTGAGTTATTTCTTCAACAATATTAAAAGAACCTTCTTTTAACGCATCAGGAGAGAAATATTTATCATTATTATTCTGCTCATTTGCTGGAATTGTAACAACAGTAGGTTCATGAATTTCAGCTGAGATATCTATGGATTTTTTATCTTCAACAGATTGCAAAAGTCCTATTATTGCATGACTTGCGTGGGCCAGTTCCTCTTCTGAATTATCAACTTTTTTACTAACTACAGATGATTTATCTTCTATATATTCATTGCCAGTTTCTTGCAATATAGTAACTTGGTTAGCTAAATACTTAGTATCAGCAATAGTTAAATCAGATGCAGGTTGACTGATAGGCTCAAACGCAGTCTCTATTACACCTTCCTCTTCCTCCAACATATCGTTCCAATCAATATGTTCTACAGGTTGAAGGTTTTCTACTTCTTCCTCAGGTGATGTGTCTGAGTCAATATTCAATGTAGAGGTCATTGAATCAATTGCCACTGTAGAAGTTACGTAAGATTTATCTTCTTTAGATGATGTTATGCTGGTCTCGATAGTACGTGGTTTTGACACTTCTTGCTTCACTTTAGCCTTAAGCTGCTTTTCTTTGGGTTTCTTTTTAGAACCTTCAGAACGTTCGATCTCCTTCAACGCTTTATCAATGTCATCATCACCAAGTTTCACTTTTTTCGTTTTCTTCTTTTTATGTATTTTAGTTTCTTCTAATACAGGTTCTACTGTAGATAAATCTATAATTGGAATTTCAGATGCCGATTCTTCATCTTCTACCTCACCTTCTTTTTTGACTTTCGATTTAGATTTTTTCTTGGATCGCTTTGATTCGTCCTCTAATATATTATTTTCGTGCTCTTTTGATGCTATTTCAATATTTTGTACAGGTTCAATCTCTCTATTTACTGTTCTTTCTATAGCTACCACTGGCTCTTCAGTTATAAGCTTGGTCTTATTATGCTTCTTTTTCTTATTTGACCTATATTCTTCAACTTGCTCTACTACGTTAGGAATTTCTTTGACCACAGGTTCAATAGTTTTGATATTTTCTTCAATTGTTCCTTCTGTTTCTGTCGCTTCATAAACATGACAATCCGGTTTCTTATCTACTTTCTGTTGTTTTTTAGACTTTTTACTTTTAGACGAAGACAGAAATTCGTCAGATTTTTCAGTTTGCGATGTTTTGGCTTGTTCGTCACTTTTTTCTTTTTGTTGTACTTTAGCTGACTCCTTGGAAATTACTTGAGTAGGAATATTTATTGGAGCTTGTCCTTTTCCTTTCTTTTTACTTTTGAATTCATTTTTGTTTATGCAAATTTGTTCTTCTTGATTACTACCTAACATTTCAAAACCTTTTGTGCATACAGCTGCACCTTCTTGATAACTTTGATCCAAAGATCCTTCTGCAAGGGATTCATATTTGGACTCTTTTGTGCTATCTTCAAAAATTTCTTCAGTCCCTTCTGGTAACATTTCTGCAACGGGATCTTGACTAAGAGATCCTATTTTTTCTTGTGAAACAACAACATATGTGTTTGGGGGCATGTTTTCTGTAATGGTTTCAGTAGTTGTCATGACTTCCTGTGTGTTAGATTGCAAGTTGTTGGATGTTGTAGTATTAGTCTCTGAAAAAATATTTTTTGAATCTTCAAGTTTCGTAGGGAGCTGTTCATTGTCTTGAACTTGTGCTTGAGATAAAAGTTCAACAATCAATTGTTTACTGTCGTGAATTAAATTTTTAGGGGAATTAGTATCAACATCATCATCTGTAGACTTTTTAGAATCTACAGATAGTTCTTGAACTACAGATGCTTCTACCGTTATAATGTCAAGCACACTGTCAGTAGGACAATCCACTTTATCATGTTTTATTGAAGAGAATTGCTTTGGACCCTTCTTTTTCTTAGCCTTTTCTTTTGATGTCACATTCAATGACCCTGTAGGTTCAGGAGTTATACTCTCAACTTCTATATCACTTGTTTTCTTTTCTTTATCATATTGAGAACCTTTAATGCTTTTCTTCTTTTTAGATTTAGAGTGTTCTTCGATATTTGATGTCTTGGTAATGTCACCAGCATCAGACTCTGATAGGGTTTCATATTTTGGTTGAATTGCTGATGTATCTATATCTCTTTCTTTACAATTGTCACCTGCTTCTTTGCTTTTCTTTTTCTTATGTTTTTCTAAGTCTTCAATTTCTTTAAGAGCTTTTTGTATTTCATCTTCAGAGTTCTTAGATTTCTTAGATTTTTTCTTTTTAGGTTTTTTAAGCTCGACATCCCCAGCAGCCATCTCAAGTTGTGGATCTTCCGCAATGATTTCAGTAACAGTTTCAACAACTGTAGCGCTGTGCTTAAGCTTCTTAGTAACTTCTTTAGTTTCTTTAGGAAGGTCTAATTTTGGCATAGTTTGCAAAGGCAATGATTCAGGTGTAGATATTATTGGAGTTAGTTCTACTTGTATTTCAGTATCATCAAATTCTTGTACTTCTATGGCCTTTTTCATAGTCTTTTTCTTTTTCATGACTTGTACATCGTGTGCTTTAGTGGGCCGCTTCTCTGAAGTGCGCCTTTGTCTAGGTATTTCTCTAGATCGACTTCTAGTAGGTGGACGGTCCGGCCTTACAAGTCTATCAACTCTTTCTGACCTTTCCAGTCTCTCGGGCTTGTGTCGCGGTGTCTCAATCCGCTCACTCTTCAGCTCATGCTGATGTACCATCGGAGATCTCTCAACGCATTCTATTACAATCTCTTTGACTAGCTCTACTTGTGCTACTTGTGGTTGCGGTAGCGATGTCACGCTATGAGTACGGGGTTGTTTGCGAAGTCCAAGCGCCAAAATTTCGGCATATGATAATTCATGCTGGCGTTCCTTATTTGGACTAGGAGCTCTTTCTTGCTCGATAATTTGCAACTGCTGAAGTGGTGGCTCTGATATACTATGAACGACTGTCGCCTCCCGTTCCTGATAGATCGGTTCGGTTTCCTCCAGAGGTGGCTCCTGGTATTCTATCGGAGGGGTCGGACGGTGCTCCTGGACAGACTCGGGGTCCAAGCGTTCCGCATAGTCATCATAGTATAAGTTCACATCACGAGTGCACGTCTCACTGACACTACTATCGTAACTCGTATTGATTTCGTAAACACGGGTGTCACTGGGGTCACCGCTAACCCTCTCACTGATCACACACGATTCGAGCACTGGAGTCATTTCGATTTGAGCTTGGTCATCATAGCAGGCCGGGGACGGGGGAGCTCGCGGTTCTCCCCGGGAGCTCGAGCGCGAGCCCGCGCCCTTGACTATCTCGGCGTAGGTGGAGCCGCCCCGCGCCCAGGGCGAGCGCGCGCGCGCGGGCGGCGCGGGCGCGGGCGGGCCGGCGCGCCGCTCGGGCGAGCGCGCGCGCCGCGCCGCCTGCGCGTGGCGCGCGCTCGACACGAGCATCGACAGAGTGGCCGCCTCGTCCGGCGACATCACGAAGTACGGGTCCAGCGCGTAGATGGCCCCCGTCAGCTCTTCGATTCGCCGGCTGATCTCCTGATACGCAAGTACGGACAAATACATGATTTACAAGGGTGTTTCTTGGCGAACGGACTGAGCGAAAGGAAACGACAGTGGCTGCGATGCGACTCGTATATTTAACGTTCGTATGCTTATAAAAAAATACAGGGAGATGACAAGGAATCGACTTAAAACTAAACGCGAAATGAGACGAACTACGCGTCGCGAAGCGGGTCGGCGTCCGGGCTGCCTCGCTGCACTAGCAGTTTAACTCTCTCGTTTCGCGCCTGAATCTTGCTCTGGAGCGACTTGACTCGCTCCCGACATTCCTAGCGGAGGATACCGGTTCGACGTGTTAGTAGGGTGAGGAGGAGAGGTGACAAAAAAAAAATAAGATAAATAAATGATCGACTGGCGGGACCCGGAGGGCCGGTGAGTGCGATGAAGCGGTGCCCACCACCTAGCCCCGGGCGGGTCGCCCGACCGAGAGCCTCCTAAACAAAACTAGAATACTCGCTAGCCACGCGGTGTCGGGGTCGGTGCGGGAGTCTTACCTGCTGGGTGCGCTGCGCGCGCTCGGGCTCGCGCGGGCTGTAGTTGGGCTGCGCGGCGTGGCGCAGCTGCTGCTCGGCCTGCAGCAGCTGCGCCCGCAGGCGCGCCACGTCGGCGCAGTAGCCCTCCAGCTGCGCCAGCGCCGCCGCCAGCGCCGCCGCCTGCGCGCCCGTGCGCGCCGCCAGCGCGTCCAGCGCCGCCACCAGCGCGTCCGCGCCTGCCTGCACGCCCTCGGGCCCGCGAGACTGCGCCGCCACGCCGTCCGGCCCGAAGTGTACCTGCGCACGCGGAACAGCTTAGCTTGTGACCGTACCCTCCTATCTCACCACCACCTGGAATGCTACAGGATAACATTCGAAATACGGAAAATCGCGACGGGCGACTCACGTTGAGTTTCTCCACTGCGTACGAGATCTTGGTTTTTTGTGTGGAAATATCGTTGACGATCTTCTCCCTTATTGCGAGTCGATCTCTTAGTGGTTTCTTTGTGTTCTGCGGCGCCTCCAGTGTTCTAGTGGTCGCCTCGAGCCAGTGTCCGACGTCTTTTAATTTCTTCTCGCATCGCTCCCACTCCTCGGCGAGTTCTTGTAGTAGACCGTTCTGCAATAAATGTTCGAGATTAACGAATTCGAATCGATTTCAAAAATATATCTGATTTGGTTGAGCTACTGACTGTCTTCGCCAATCGTTTTTCGACATCGACTGTGGCGTTCTCCGCCGCTTCTAGCCTCGAGGGTAAGTCCCCGGGGCTGGTTACGCGTTCTATCGCTTCTATCTCTTTAGCCATGTCCGCTAGGTTCTTGGCTTGCTGCTTACAGCTCTTGAGCGCGTTCTGAAAATATTTAAAATTATAAAATAATGTTGAAATGATACTAAAAAGGCTACTCGACCAAAACGTACCCCATATTCAGTCTGTTTCTGTTGCGCCTCCTGCAAGTCGGCCAATGGGAGTGGCCGCGCAAGGAATGCACGTTGGGTCTCTACCCACAGTAGGACTTTCTCGAGTAAAGTTAGGAATCTGGCAACAGCATCGCAGGCATCCTCGACCGCTGCCTGTCGTGCTTCTAGTTCACTGCATACGGCTGCGAATTGCTCTGTCAACGCGGATACGGTCGACTGAACCAACTGTCTTTCGCCGGCATCCCGACTGCCCTCGACTATCGAACGCGCGTTTCGCGTTAAACGCTCCACGCGGTCCGCTATGTTTGGCACTTCCGACCTGGTGGCCACCAGTCGTTCCTTGTAAGGCTCTGGAGGCAATGTCCTATCTCGGGCAGTAAGTTCCGCAGCTCGGACCCACGCCTGCACGTCTTCGACATCACTTGCATACTCTGAGCGAGCAGTGCGAGCGCGCTTCCATTCCCTTTCCTTTTCTTCCATAGCTGCTGCCAGGGCCTCTGACGATAGTTCTAAGGAGGACAGCTCCTGGGCGACGTCCGCCGGCGCTGATCCCCCGTATCGCTTCCGACTTTCCTCGGTGAAACTCTTTGTACGCTCCACTAAATCCGAAACTTCCTTCGTCAGTTCGCGTACACTATCGGCTTCGTCCTCGCCAAACACGTAGAAAGTCCTAACTTTCGCTGTCAACACTTCTATCTGCTGTCGGAACTCGTCGATCCTTTCCGACACGCGATCGAATTCTGACACAATGTCGTCGATCTCCGTGAGCCGCGCCGCTAGAGTCTGTCGCAATCTGAAAAATAAAAGTAATATTAAAGCGTACAGTTCGCACGGAATTGTATTAGTTTGTGGTTCTAGCTATCGCGGGTGAGGTGTTGGTGCCAAAATGCGACGAAAATAATCCGGCGCGGCGTGACGCTACTCTCGTCACGGTGCAAGGTCGTGGCTGCGGCGCCTGCTGGGCGGGCGGGACAGGCGGACCGGCGGCGCACTCCTACCTCGTCGTTCGTGCTCGTTCGCTCGCGGCGCTCCGCTCGCTTCGCCCTCCCGTCGCTCAATGAACCGATCTCGATAGATTCGCTGGACGCATCTAATTTTAAATTCCACGCTCTAATGTTTGCACGGTGACATCATAGAGCGCGAGTTTTTTTTCGTTGCATTTGCCGGTCCGTGTTTACGTTTATCACTCACACAACCACGTTTACCTCATGCCCGAGGTGACGTTATCCGCGCGACCTTCAGCCGGCCGGCTTCTTCACATTTACCAAAATATTAATCAAATAGGTACTTAGAGCCGAGTATGCATGTATAACATGAGAGAACTATCGACATCTAATTGAAATTATTAATAAACGCAAGAAAAAAGCACATTTAAATTATATACGGCAACCGCATGTTCGATCGAGGCAAGGCGAATTTTAAGCCGGT
Source organism: Eilema griseolum (assembly GCA_963662185.1). Lineage (NCBI taxonomy): Eukaryota > Metazoa > Arthropoda > Insecta > Lepidoptera > Erebidae > Eilema > Eilema griseolum. Next base: position 2,741,257 of record OY759236.1, read on the forward strand.
ACAGTAATTTCAGTTAACGCATATATGTAAACACACGAAGTCAATATAATATAAAAAAATACGTACACAATAATGTGAAAATTCCGTAGGATAGTCTGCCTATACCATATGTCTGGTTACGCAGTAAAGCAAATGAGTCATCCAGCTGGCACGTAAGCACGCGATACCGGCGACACTGTGTAATATCACATAATTCCTATAGATAGATAATATCCCGCTGTAGCCGCCGCACGACCACGTAGGCACTATAAACGTCCCGGTCTCCTTATACAACAAAATTCGATTCAATACTGTTCAATATTCCGTCCTTCAATTATTTTCGGACCGGTATTAACGTTACTTGTTCGCGGAAGGGGACGGTGCGATTGTCTTCGTCGTTCGTTTCGTAACTCGCTCTTACACGAAGAAACACTTTCATATCGCAGCTGTAACTTTCTTATAATGTTAGTGAATGTATTTTACTTGTTACAAAAATGGCGTATCGGTCTAAGTATATCTCTGTAGCCGGCTTCCAGTGCAGACTGTGAGGCCCTGACCCATTAAGCGCTGCGATCGCCCGCATGCGCACTAAGCTCGGAAATAGTAGTCTGCCAGTTTGAATAACGATTACGCTCCCCCATGCCCCGTTGAAGTCTGGTTTTCGTTTCAGAGGAAAATGAACCGTGTTTTTTTAACGGTAGGTTTTATATATGTTTATCGAATACCACGTTGTAGTGCTTTCCAGACGCAGGTCTTGTTCCCTGATTGATCCTATTCTAGTCTGTAAATGCGGCGTGTGAAATTTCTAGGCGTTTCTACTTCTAGAGCTGAAAAAGTATTTTTCCAAGGTACTTATTTTATTACGGACTCTGCTTTAAGTAAACTTATAAAATGCCGGTTTTCACTTCTACGTGTATTTTGGAAATATATTACGAACCATGAATTTCTGAATAGTAATTTTTCTATTAGATTTTGTTAATATCTTAACATTATCTAAATCGTAGGTAAACTTTAACAAGTATATATTTTGTGTTAGAAATTAACTGTATCGCAAATATTTAGTTATGGAAAAAATATTGATTTCCAAACTTTGATCAGAGACTCCGATGGGTTATCTCAAATATTTATTTGCTACATCACTACATAGTATAAAACACAGTCGCTTTCTCTGTCTCTATATCCCTATGTATGCGTAAATCTTTTACGCAACAGATTATGATGCGGTTTTAATAGACAGAGTGATTGAAGAGGAAGGTTTATACGTATTATAACATCCATTAAACAGTAGAGAAATACTGTTATTTTTGAGGTTCCCAATGTAATTACATTTTTTTTGCTTACATTGCAAATGCAGGCTAAACCCTACAAGATTTATCAAAATAATGTATTAACTACTGTACACATTGAAAAGGTCTACAGAAAACTTCACGATGGTATATGTCTATCTCTTATGGATATCCCACAATATTTTTTTTTGTCATTTACTTTCTACGACAAATATTGGCTAATTTACGAAGCGATTTTACCAATACAGCAGTGAGTAATCCTTATCCAATTAAATACCTTATACACATTGTTGATTTACTAAACATCTATATGGCCCTTTACAATATATGATTTAAATGAATATTTTCGAAGATATTACAGATTTAAAAATGTAGTGTATTTAGTATCAGCATTGCACCCGTGCGAAATCAGGGCGGGTCGCTAATATATAGAATAAGACACTTTGTACTATTCCACAATATCTAATTTTTCAATAAGCGCCGTCAATCAACAGTATTAACAGCTTGTTTGCTACCTTAGCAGTAGACATAAAACCCAATCTTGTCAAATACATCTATATTGTGTTCGTGGGTACTCATCTCATCGCTATATGCGAACAGGCGAACAGGAAGAAGTTATTGTAACCACATTGTATACTTAACAATGGCGCACTTTTGTCGTTCTGGTATTTCAAATATAAATATATGTACAAATAATAATATTCTATACAGCAGCATCATTTTAATAAAGGCGTTTAATGTACAATAATCTACATTTTTTTTATACAACTTAGGTGGCAGACAAGCACACGGCCCACCTGATGGAAAGTGGTTACCGTGACCTATGAACGTGTGTAACACCAGTGGAGTCACACCCGTGCTGTCGACCCTGTAAGAACAGATATTTTATGTGCCTTCAGTGCAGAACACAACATCAGGACAAGCCTTTGGTCTTTCCACTGATAGCACAAAACCTCTCCAGTGAGCTCTGGCTACCCTACTCACCGTCGGGAACACAACACGAGGTTATTATAGCCGCGGTATTCGTAGGGTGGACTGCTCCCCCAGTCGGACTGCTCAATTCAGACGGGAATACCGTCGTGTCCTACCTCCTATGTCGTGCCCTACCTCCTATATATACAAAGATCAATACCACTTTTCGTTGTAATTTTATAACTCAATCTATTATTCTCAATCTATATCAATCTATAATAAATAACTCAATATATTCAAGTTGGCGTGTCCTAGATAAAAAAAACCCCAGAACGGGCTCACCTATTCAAACTAAATGTTTAGGCTTTGTTCTGACTATTTAGTAGATGGTTTATCTGAAGTTTACACAAAATCGGCCAGACGGTTCTTCATTTATCACATTTTTTGTAACAAATGAATTCAATAAATGGCGGGTCTGTGCGTGTAATTTTGTCAATTTTTTAGGGAGCCGTCTGTGTTCCATATCGTTTGCAGACTTTTTTTTTAATCAATTTATCAAACGTATTTACACAAACGGTAAGTTTTGAACTGTTGAAGTGAATTACTTGTATGTGTGTATGTTTCTTTATTTAAAAAAACATATTGTGTGCATGCGGGTGTTTGCATATATTGTTTATCCAAATGTTTTGGATTAAGTTTTAGAATAGATAGCAATTCATAAAATATTCTTTATTTGAATAAATTAAATTGATGTTCCAATTTTTCATTTTATTGTTTCACTTTATACGTAGCGAAGCACGTACCGTGCTAGTATAGTATATATTTAAGTCACAGTATTAAGGGGGACCCTGTATCTCCTTACAAAGGCTACTTATAGTCTATTTAGGAGAGTAGTAACTCAACCAACCTATTGTAGAAGAACAACCCTATGCTTTCAAATATGCAACATTATTTATTCGATAAAGCTACAATTGTGATTTATGAATAAATTATAATTATTATTGTAGATTTAAGTATTGCATATTGATATGGAAAGCAATTTGAAATTATTTTTATATGGTAAGTCATTATCCACCTGCCAAGTTTATTTGGAGTCAGCGTAATATGTGTTCTTGTTCCATTCATTTTTAGTTGCAGTCATCTCAACATTCACTCTTTTCTTAACCATATCATCTTTCACACAGTCTATCGACTTCATTTTAGGTCTTCCTCTCCCCTTGGACCCATACACTTCTATATCGGTTTGCTAATGTTATTTTGAAACTATCAAGGTGTGAATTCAGAATTATACATTGATAATTATGCCATGATTTAATCGCGAAATGTCCTGAAACGTTGTATAATAGTGAATATACTTCCATAGTTAGTACCTTCCTTATGACATTACTTTCATCCCTACGCATTACATGTCCGAACGCCATGGTAAGTATAGAAATTATTATTAAGAATATCTGGCAATTTATCATGTATGGCTTGGAGATTCCAATATTTCTGCGTCGTCTCGTACAAACATTACATGGTAAAAATCCCGATATCTCTTGTGGTCATGTGAGTGACGGTGATTGATTAAATACCAGTATAGAAATAATAAAAATCAATAACTCTTGTAAGTCTGTCATGTTTACGAAAATTCCCGAGAAGTAAAACTATAATAAGGAATGCGTTAATTTAAAAGCAATTCCAGAATATAATATATGAAAAGTCGAGGAGGTAGGACATAGCGGTATTTCCGCCCAATTGAACAGTCCGACTGGGGAATTACGTCCGCCCTACAGAATACCGCGGTTATAATAACTTCGTGTTGTGCTCCCGGCGGTGAGTAGGGTAGCCATAGCTCACTGGAGAGTTTTTGTGCTGTCAGTGGGATGACCAAAGGCTTGTCCTGCTTTGTCCTCTACACTGACGGCACAAAATCTCTGTTCTTACAGGGTCGGCAGCACGGATGTGACTCCACTGGTGTTACACACGTTCATAGGTCATGGTAACCACTTACCATCAGGTGGGCCGTGTGCTTGTCCGCCACCTAAGCTGTATAAAAAAAAAATCATTATTTCTAACGCTACATAAAATAATTTCTCAACAACCGCTAACAAAATCTATATAAATAACATCACCTAATTTCTCACTCGAGTGGACGAAAGTAGCTCCAACGTTATCCAACAAAATTGCAAACACACTGCTCTTAAAATAAATACTAAGGAAACGACATAATATGCAGTGTGATAATGTTGATAAGAGTTCATCGAACCGAATGATAGATGCTGCCACGTTGCCAAAGTGAATGTTGGCAGATGGTCTGTGTTTGGCTGGCGATCAGTCAGCCAAGCAGAAACTACGCAGGGTACGGTTATATGACTAGAATGTTCACCAGTGTGTGGGCTTGATAACATCGAAAGGTAATATATTTCATAAGAAACTGTAATAGCTTTTTGCTGTATTTATAACGTTTTCCCTTATACGGTGAATATTCCTCAAAAAACTTGGAATAAACAATTTGGAATTATTTAAATCGCTATTGTACGAAAGATGTTAGTTATATAATAGTTAAATAACTCAGTAATCTGTGGAAATCTTTAGATGTCACTCAATCAAATGTACGGAATAGCGGTCTCCATCATCAGGCGATTCTAGTAATACTGGAATATTAGGTCTTAGTTATCTATAGTCATGGATATTTTGAAGTAGAATGAACCAGAGTTTTCCAAATTAATTCAGCCTATTAGAAAACACTATTGTATAGCATAAATTCATGAAAAATCCTGTGGATCTTTGCGCAAATAGTATTCCAAAATCCAATGTAAATGCTATTCAAGACAATTACGCCACTAAAACGACCGGATGTTTATAGTAATTATTTATCTATTTATGTAAATGAAATCACGATATATGAATAACTTAAAATGTGCCTTGAATGAAGAATTTCAATGAGAAATATGTTTATAATAATTTTGCGGAAAAAATGTGAAGAATTCAGCAGCCTTCATCTATCTCAATCACAATTATCTCTACATATTATTATGTTTGACTTAATTACAGCACCAAAATACATATTATCTCATTCTTCGCTTACAATAACTACTTCATCATCCGTGAAACCATTATTTAACTGCTAAAAGCTGTTAAGCAAACACATTGTTTCAGCAAAAGCTTTGTTAACCATGATATTATAACTGACAGTCACATTTAATCCTATGTGGGCAATCGGTAGGTATAGCTTGGATCAAGGTTGTACGGAAGCGAGATCGATCACGGCGCTACGCTCGGTGAATCTCGGTTTATTTGTAACAGTACAAGGTCATGGTGTGATTATAAAGGCTAATTGGAAACTAAATAGCCTTTATAACCACACCACATCAAATTTTTACTAAAAGTATTACAGTTAGAGGCATCAAATTAATGTTTTTTAGGGTTATAGCTAGATATGAAATAGTTTATAAGTGCCCGGTTAATGGCAATAGGCTCGCCACCTATTACATTGGAACCTAACTAAACATAAACTTGCGAAATGTGTTTGCTAGCACCTCTGCCTACCCCTTCGGGGATATGGGCGTGAGTTTATGTTTTATGTTTATGAAAAAGTTTGTTAGAATACAAAGCCGTGTGGTTTCCGCAGAGTAGTATTTGGATCACCCCGTCTCTTCCCATGCGGTTTCATACAAGGTGACTAAGGGATAGGGCTGTTTAACATCAGACATATATATACAGCCCAGACTCAGCCTCAGATGCAAGGTTTAAGTCAATAATAGTACCCGGAAGACGGCAATAGGCTCCCTATTACGTGGGACCGAATTTTATGATTGCTGAAATGTGGGTGTTAATTCATCTCTGCCTAACCCTCCGGGGATAAAGGCGTGATAATATGTATGTATGTTGTTAGAATACTAGACTTGGGTTGTGGATATAGGTGGATCGGTGGCATGTTGCCCTATCAGAGGCAGATATAGCTCTTTATTTTCTTTCTGTTTAGTTCGATTCTTAGTAAACTACTACAATTTATGTTAATGTGTTGTGAGAAATAATATAGATACTATCAACGGACAGAAATAAATAACACCCAGATTTAGGGCTTGTTGGAGTATCACATTAATAGGTTTGGACTCAAAATAATTACAAAGATGTGCAGGTTCATACGGTCCTACCGTTCCTTGTTATAAAAGAATAATTTCGCCCCTGCTGATCTCACCCCATACGTAAGGTTGATCGTGCTGTTATCAAGGGGACATTCCGAAACTTTTTTCGGGCAAAAGAGAAATTTAAATAAAAGAAGAAAAAGCCGGAAGGGCTCCTGGCTCCAAAGTGAAGATCTTAGATGCAACCAGGACTCAGTGCTGAGATGATGATAAGTGAAAAAGGAAGTTTAACATAGGCGTTAAATAACAACGCAAACTTTAACAGCATATTTGCAACAGGTTTCAAAGCCACGTGATTTACTGTGTCTAAAACGTTTTATGTCCACATAAGCTGTATGGAGACAGAGAACTACGTCACTTGGACTAAGGGTTATTTTAATAAGACGACTGCTTTATTCGTAAGGTGATGTCATGGTCCAAGGCAAATACAAGATTATGTAAATTGCACTCTACACGCTAGATTTCAAAGTCTATAGTGAATTGTATAATATTTTCTTAAAAAATCATTTTAAGATCCTGTGTCATTGATTGCATAATCATTATTTTTGTCTGTGCCTTCGTTATAAAACTTGTCACAAATGTTCATGTGACAATTGTTAATATTAGTTGGTTATCTCATTGACAAAAAAAAACAGAAAACACTCAAGATCTGCAGATGAAAATGACGAATTATTTCAACGGCAAAATATTATTTGCTCAAGTCTTTTTTTCCTGGATGCACTGCAATGTAGTCACTTTCTCTAAATATATTTCATTCATTTTGTTTGCCTCAGTTTGACATTTAGGAAAAACTTATGTATTTGCCAGCTCTGCAGTATCCAGAGCATAGGCAATTGAGTATAACATTTCAGGGCAATTTAGTTCTACGATATGAAAAGATTTGAAAAGCAGTATGTACTGTAATATTAACACTATGGTTAGTATAGGATATATATATGGTTGCATGTAAGAAATTGCCACATAGCAATAAGCCCGCCATCTGTACGTACCACAAAACTATAGGTATATTTTCTTATTGTAATGTAATATGTTATTGGTGTACAATAAAGACGCTTATTATTATTATACTGTGCTACGGACTGTATAAGATACTACATGACATAGATAACATATAGGGGTGAAAATAAGTTACAGAATAAAGTAATTATTTTCGCCGGGTGGTTCCCGGCAGAGTAGAATTTGGGCCTCCTCATCTCTTCCCATGCGGTGTCGTACAAGGCGACTAAGGGATAGGGCTGTTTAACATCAGACAGATATATACAGCTCAGACTCAGTCACAGATACATGGCTCGAGACAACAATAGTGCCCGGAAGACGGCAATTGGCTCACCCCCTATTAAGTCGGACCGTTGGTGATATATGGGTGTATATTCACTTCTGTCTAACCCTTCGGGGATGGAGGCGTGATTATATGTATGTATGTATGTTATAAAGTATTTATGAATCTTTTGCACCTTACGTCCATGGTCATAAGTGTTAAATTTTCAAAATGTAGGGACATCCTTTACTTTACTTTTTTTTAATGATTTTTATAAGTACCACTTAGATGGGAAACAAGCATACGGCCCATCTGATGGGTAGTGGCTACCGCGGCCTATGAACGTGTGCAATACCAGAGGTATCACACTCGCGCTGCTGTCCCTTAAATCACAGTTCTATCTGGTTCTAGAATCTCTTCTCTATCGGGTATTCATGAAACTGTAATAAGTGCTCCAACAGTGAACTGTTTCAAAAATAGACAAACATTTAAATAATTAAGAATACAAGTGCAGTGATATACACGTATCAGCTCGTAGAGCTGCTAGTGTATCAAATAATAATAATAATGATTCACACGAACATCCTGTCTTAGATACAGGATACCTCTAAATTAAAAAGTGGAACAATAACCTCAATCGTTTGGCGTGATGGAGTAATAAACACGATTGTTATGTATTCGTGTTGACGATACAATTCTTATAGTAGTGATAAAAATAGTTGACACAATTATTTTGTTTTGGACGAGGCCACGGTAAATGTTTACTTACGCTCAATATTTTTGGCGTGTGTTTCTTTGCTTTGGTCTTCATGGCAAGTAGGTAATTTAACTAAAAAATTATTAAGTACTTATGTACTTATATCATGACATTTTATTGTGTGCAGAATTCGTCTTTCTTTGCTGTACAGTTCTTTTAAGTGTTTAAGGTAATAAGTACCACAATATTGAGTGTTATTCAGGTGTGTGAATAACAAGATAAAATATAGAGAAGTTGAGATCATATCTATTACAAAATTGTTTTACTCGATGAATTATTTACTTGGCATCAACTACAAATTGAAATTTCAAATTAGCTATATTATTTGTCATTCTATATTGTTGTTTTTGTATATGACTGTTTATTAATTCAGCTTTGTGTGACATTTAATTTTCATCTATAGTATTTTTATTTTCAATAAAAGTAGATATCGGTCAAATTTTATTTTTTCAAGTTTAACATATATTTTGCATGTCATGTCCTTGTTTAATAATTTTATTTTTATTAACATATTAAATGGCATAGATGGCAGTTGCTTCACAGAAACTATCAAAGTTCAACCGTTACGTAGTAACACTGAAAGACGTGCCCAAATGAGTTAGGAAAAGGCTTGGAGGATATATTAAAAGCCTAAAAATCGCCTATAAACCTAAAAACCATCATCGTTGACAACAATTTCAACAGTACAACCGAATTTCTCTGCTTTATATTTAGTGAAGGCATAGCACTCGTAATATTTTTATAAAAATATTGCGATGAGAATCTAAAAAATCTATTATCGGTGTCCACATCATGCCGGGAGCATGCAGTCCTGTACACACATGTTTCTATCTTTAAGTGTCGAAATAAAGTCAGTTTTATTTTTACGATGTCTGGGTCTCAGGGGCTCTCGTGTTAACTAGAATGCTGTGATTTTATAATTAGATCATTGATGGTGCACATGAATGAACAACGTGAACTAACATCTGATCAAGAACCAAGCGGTTCGGTGACTCTTTCCTCTGTCGCACCATTAAGGCCTGGAATTCATTACCAGCTCACGTGTTTCCTTCTTCCTACAGTCCCGGGTCCTTTAAGCGGGGCGTGAAAAAGCATATGATGAGGCCGTCAAGCTGAGTGTCACTAAGTATTGGTGACCCTCTTTTCTGAGACTTTGCCTTCAGGTTACCGTCAGGCAAGGCGAAGTCTAATTGACGTGTTCTATATATAAAAAAAAGTAGGTTGCAAATAAGCTACAACTGATATTTACATACATACATATAATCACGCCTTTTCCCCGGAGGGTTAGACAGAGGTGAATTAATACCCACATTTCACCAATTACTGAATTCGGTCCCACGTAATAGGGGGTGAGCATATTGTCGTCTTCCGGGCCCTATTGTTCACTCAAGCCATGCATCTGTTGCTGTGTCTGCGCTGTATATTTGTCTGATGTTAAACAACCCTATCCCTTAGTCACCTCGTACGACACCGCATGGGAATATGTATTTATTTATAAATCATACACCTTGACTATAACTACCTCCATTTACCTTTGCTGTCTTTTCCCGTAGCTAATAGATTTTATCTGGTCGTATTGCCAATTAAAAAACCGCCAAAACCATATGTCGTTTACCCTTGAATGTCCCGCTATACATTATATCATTTACTTATGTTGCAACACCAAAATTGTAAGACAATTACATTTTGTAAAGAACTGCCGTATTACAAAGACAGAGGGTTCAATCTCCTTTAAAAGCATTTTCGTGAAAATATAGAACGTTTTGGTGACAACGGCCCGATGAGTACAATACAATATTTTACAAGGCGTTGTAATGTTCTTACTCCGTTGGAATACAGTTTATTTTGACTTGTTTAATTGTAAGGATATGTTTGCGTTCCAGTCTGTCGGTCACACGGTCTGCGATATTTTGGCAAAGAATTTTAATCTTTGGTAAACAAAATCGTATACTTGATTTTAAGAGATAATTGGATTGCAATTTCACTTAGAAAATATTTTCAGGTAATTTTAGTATGTAATACAAGGACTTAACGATACATACTACATACATGTATAACATATATAATACATAAATAACATAGCGATAGCATTTATTTTAACGTATTCAAGATCAAAGTAAAAGAACTGTTCCTCTCTCAAACTAGATAAATGTGTTTTATTTAATTTTATAGTAATATATGTATTATCAATTGTATATTTGTGTAATTGAATTATATACAAATCAGTATATATGTAATATGTCTGCTGTATGTATTGTATATGTATAATATTTTTATTCTTAGTATGTATTATATGTATTTTTTCTGCTCTTGCTGCTTGGTTTTTTTTTCTTTTTTTTGCACTTTTAATCCCCAAAGGTTTGCTGGGAGAAAACTCAATGTTGAGTTAAGCTCGCCTTTGTACACCAAGATGTATTTGTGATTACCTGTTGATGTATTATTTTCTTGTGTACAATAAAGAATTTCAAAAAAAGACTTAACGATAATTTCTATGGGTATTTGGGGCAAGTAATTTTACCTCATATACCTTATATCTTTGGAGCCTCTCATTTGCAATCCTGTACCTGTTAATTGAAAAAGGAGGCATAGGCTTTACTCTTGGAATTAGGAGACGGTAATCGTTAACATAAAGCCAGTATAAACCAAAACAAGAGCGTTGTCAGCGTCCACATGAAAATAGCACTTATTGCATTATTTTTTGGCAGTACTTATTTGACAGTAATCTGTCAACAATTACATTCCTAATTCGCACAGACATCCAAAAACCATTCATCAAAGTGTCAACGGAAAGTGTGAAAACTCAAAACTTGTAAATAAAACGAACGGCCGAGTATGTTGGACGCCAGTCTTTATAAAAAAAAAGTAAATCCGTCGATGATGTAATATACGAAACTGAACCTTGAGGTTCAGTAATAGGTGATATTATTGGTGTTTTAGAAGAAAAAGCAAATATTCTTGTTGTTTCAAGTCGCGAGCGCCGCTGTCAGAGCTAGTTGATAGTATGCCAGGAGATGTTCTTCCGGAATTTATTGGCAGAGTTCAACAGCTAACTGGCCTACTTACCTATATTTTTTTTAAACCACTTAGGTGGCAGACAAGCACACGGGCCACCTGATGGAAAGTGGTTACCGTAACCTATGGTGTACAAAACCAAGGGAGTCACACTCGCGCTGTCTACGTGTAAATATAGAGAGTTTCTGTGCCCTCAGTGTAGAAGACCAAGCAGGACAAGCTTTTCGTCTTTCCATTAAGAGTACAAAACCTCTCCAGTGACCTCTGACTACCCTAATCACCGTCAGGAACACAACACGATGTTATTATGGCCGCGGTATTCTGTAAGGCGGACGGACTTAATCGGACTGCTCCGTTAGATGTAAATACCGTCGTGTCCTACCTACTTATAAAAATCTATTTCTGGCCAGTGGAAATATTGTATAGTGGAGACGGCAAAATTAGAAACATCGGTAGGCAGGCAACACAGGTGACAAACTAGATCGAGGGAAGAAATGTTTTAACCACCCTTTTGAAAATGTTCCCCATTTGTAAGGTCACGTGTTCGAATCCTGACCATTACACTACCGAGGTGAACCCAATTCTAACACAAGCAATTTTGCTTAGCTGGGGGGATTAGAAGGAATGTTAGTAAACTCGGTTCCAAAAAGCCCTTTTCAAAAAAAAAGCGGAATGATACTATCTCTGCCTACAGAAAGAGAAAGAAGCTTGAGTCTATGAACCAATATAAACCAGCAATATTTTTAGGGTTCCGTACCTTAAAGAAAAAAAACGGGAACCTTATAGGATCACTTGGTTGTTCGTCAGTTCGTCCGTCTGTCAAGACCTTTTTCTCACGATAGCGTGGAGGCATCAAGTTGAAATTTATACTACATACTCAGGTGTATAACGTCTTGAAACTCCCTGAATTCAATTTTGTACGTAACCCTCGGTGCGCGAGTCCGACTCGCACTTGACCGGCTTTTGTGAAAACAAAACAGAGTAGCCACTAGTTATGTTTTCAAAAAGAACTCAAGTCTTTTTTTTTATTTTGTTGTAATTAAAAAAGGAATTGTTAAAATGGCCACCCAACGGGTTACACAGAGTAACGGTAAAAGCAGTTAAGAAGCATTCCGTCTTCGCCACAGGCTGTCACAGCCAATTACTGCACAAAGGCGACTCAACGAAGCTTAATACAGTCTGTCTGGCATTGAGTGCAGACGAAAACACTTTATTTAATCGATGGTGAGAAGTGAAAACAGTTCCAAGTATAAAGAATTCTAATGTCAAAAATATCCTTTAGATCTGGTTCAATTGAGGCTACCACCTTAAATCGGCTACGACCTCAAAGTTTGGACCTTATCACAAAAATACCAGTAGATACGACTTCATTTATACCTGAGGATTTAATTATATGATCATTCTTATACATACATTGATTTATAATTACATTAAATAAAATATGCTATTATAATATACAATAATATATAATATACCTAGATGAGATACAAATTTTGAGGTCGTACGGCAACCAATGCAATGCATGTTTATTAAAATTATCTCAGTATAAAACACAAAATACTAGACGTTTATTGGTTGAAGAAGATCCATGATCAACAGACAACCAATCAGCGTTCAATATTAATCGGTATGTTATGTTGACACGAGTTTGAAAAACGAATGTGAAATCGTTGGTAAGTCTACTTGAAGTCTATGTTAATCGGGTGACATTGAAATTCAAAATTGATATGACTTCATCATTGTATAATTTTAATACTGCTTATTATTCACTTACGTCATATTCTATTGGACTTAATGACATGAAAATAAGATTCATGATCGTTTGACAGCAAAATCGAATACTTGTGATAGAATTATTTTCGAAAGTGACGTCACCAATAGACGTTAAAAGAATGGATAATTTAATTTTTAAATACAGAACAATATAAACTGTAATTTAGCGTCTCTGTCACGTATCAAGTTTAGAACATGCGCCCTCTAGGTGACTTAGAGATGAGAAAATCAACTACCACGCAGAAGTGAGTCTATTGAACCCTGTAGCACAGAATAAATAATAATAATGCCTGTAGTTAAGGTTTGTGTTTAGTTTTATATGCCTTTGAGGCAGTTTATTGCATTTAAAAATAGGTGTGTAAAAAAACCGCGGTAGCCTAGTGGTATGGGTAATGGACTGTTGAGACGACGTCTCAGGTTCGATCCCAGGTTTTACCATGGCACACACCAATGACATTCCGATGATTTTCGAAGTTATGTGTGTATTTATCGCAAGTTTATAAGTGCCCGGTTAATGGCAATAGGCTCGCCAACTATTACATTGGGACCTAAACATAAACTGTGAAAAACATAATGGTGCTAGCACCTCTGCCTACCCCTTCGGGGATATAGGCGTGAGTTTATGTTATGTCATGTTATGTTATGTAAAAATATGAATTTATCTAAATATATATAACTCAAAGGTAACTGACTGACTGACATAGTGATCCATCAACGCACAGCCCAAACCACTGAACGGATCAGGCTGAAATTTGGCATGCAGGTAGATGTTAAGATGTAGACATCCGCTAAAAAAAAAAGAATTTTGATTAATTCTACCCCCAAAGGGGGTATAAAATTGGGTATGAAAGTTTGTATGAAACTTTGTCAATTTTAAACCGATCGGGCTGAGACTTTTCATGCTCAATAGCGTTGACTCAACACTAAGCGATAACCGACATCCACGCGGGGGGAGCCGCGGGCAACAATTAGTTTACAATAAAGTTTACGGGAATTACCGCAACAATGGTATAGGTACCTTTGATTTGCCTACGTAAACATTATACACAGTATAATATAAATTTTACAGGTTAGGTTACAAAGTATTATAAAGATTAAGGCTTTGGTATTTCAATTTCATAAATATAAAATATTTACACTAAGTAGGAACCGAACGCCACAACCTCTGACGCCGTACTCATATCGACATAATATGGTCAAACTCAAACCTGTCTTTAATTTTTTTAAAAACTTCCATACATGGGCCTTCGTGACTAAACAATAAAAAGTAATTATTTAGACGTTACATGTCAGGAAACACATTGTAAATACTAATTGAGGAGGGGTTCCCTCAATTTGTCAGTCCCTACGCGCCACGGTAGCAACCGCCAATTTGCAAAGGCACCTGTACGACATATGGATTAATGACTCTAGCCTTCCACTTATTTTTGTCCGTTTTAAGTTCAGTACAATTGTCATATGTAGTAAATTAATAGCACCTCAATGAAAGCAATAAAAACATCTATAATAAATAAAAAAGGTCAAGTGCGAGTCGGATTCGCGCACCAAGGGTTCCGTACCTTAAGCTGAGTAGTATATTTTGATTGCGTTGACTTAGAAGTTTGATTTCCGCCCAATTGAGCAGTCCGACTGGGGAAGTACCTCCGTCCTACAGAATACCACGGCTATAATAACTTCGTGTTGTGTTCCCAGCGGTGAGTAGGGTAGCCAGAGCTCACTGGAGAATTTGTTCTGTCAGTAGGAAGACTATAGGCTTGTCCTGCTTTGTCTTCTACTGACGGCACAGAAACTCTGTACTTACAGGGTTGGCAGCGCGACTGTGACTCCTCTGGTGTTACAAACGTCCATAGACCACGGTAACCATTTTCCATCAGGTGGGCCGTGTGCTTGTCTGCCAATTAAGTGGTATAAAAAAAAGAACTTTATGGATGTAAGTATGTGGTATGAATTGAAACTTCCATGCATACATACATACGAGTATAATCACGCCTTTATCCCCGGAGGGATAGCAGAGGTGAATTAATACCCACATTTTACCAATCATTAAATTTGGTCCCACGTTATAGGGGGTAAGCCTATTGCCGTCTTCCAGACACTATTGTTGATTTGAGCCATGCGTCTGAGGCTCTGACGTTAAACAGCCCTATCCTTTAGTCGCCTTGTACGACACCGCATGGGAAAAGATGGGGAGGCTCAAATTCTACTTGGCACGTCCATTCTTTCCTCAGAAATTAGTCTTGACAGACAGACGGATAACGTAGTGATCCCATAAGGGTACCGTTTCGTTTCCATTTCAGGTACGAAACCCGAAACATGAATAGATAGATAGACGACGTTGAAATATATTATGTACGCGCATAACTACCGAACAACTGCACTTTTGTGTTTCTTATTGTCAGGTCAATGTTTGAATAAAATATTTCTTCAAGAAAATCAGCGAGTAAGTTACTATTACAGGCGAGGTGAGACCGCTGCGAAGTCAAGACTGGGCAGACAGCTACTGGTTTAATATACAACATCTATTTTTATTTGATTATTCATAGTCCATAATTATGATAATCTTGACGGGTGGTTTCAGGGGGCTAGACACTACCAGTAGTGTAATTGGGTGGTGTCACGGGACCGTCACCATATTTATACATGCATACATACATATAATCACGTCTTTATTCCCGAAGGGTTAGGCAGAGGTGAATTAACACCCACATTTCACCAATCATCGAATTCAGTCCCACGTAATAGGGGGTGAGCCTATTGCCGTCTTTCGGGCACTATTGTTGACTGCAATGCATCTAAAGCTGAGTCTGGACTGTCTGGATATTTATCTGGTGTTAAATAGCCCTATTTATAACCATATTTGTAATGGGACTTTTTAGTATTTGAATGCATTTTTGAAGCAGTCGGTACCTATACTAACTTTTGCTAAGAATGAAAATCGAAAAAGTTCAGATTCATTCATTAACAGCAAAGTTGGCACCATCTTACGAAATTTCGTACGAACTAGAGTTTTTATTATTGTTTAAGACGTCCAGCGAATTAATGATCACAGTTTTGTCTATTGATATTACAGTCACAAGTAAACATACTAGCGCATTCGATGTTGACTTTGGCGCTACAAATTACACATATTGAATGACATACAGAAACACTTACCTTTATTGATGTTGGAACAGTAAACTGGAAATTTTAAGACTGAAATCAGACGAGCGTAATTTTTTGAGTGGAGAGTTGCGTTATTTTGCTCACTGCATAGTGAATTCTATTTAGAAGCGTGGGTAGCTTCGACCTTACGGTCATGGGTTCGAATTCTGACTTTTACACTACCGACGTGAAGTCACTCCTAACACAAGCAATTTAGCTTAGCTGGAGGGATTAGAGGGAATGTTAGTAATTTCGGTTCTAATATTCTTTTATATAAAAAAATCATAGAAAACTTCTTTTTACAGATTTTATCTCACTTTGCGTCGCTTTGTGGCACAAACTTAATTTTTATGTAAAACCGAATGCAGCAGAAATTACGCGACACAAACTCACAACTCATAAAATTACATTCGTTTGGCCTCACCCTATCATTGATATAAAGCTTATTTGCCTGATTTTTTATTTATATTAGAATGTATACCCTCAAAGGAGTCACACAGAAATGTATTAACATTCAATGGAGAAACAAAGAAGACATTTTATCGCCTCCACTATGATCTGAACACCGTGGAACCCTTGCCTTATAGAAAGACACGTGCAAAATTGAAGACACCCATACGATGTAAACAGTATTGTTTGTATCTAGGAGGGTCTCAAACCAAATGGGTCAGTGCTTCCTTTCTTTGTCGCAGGATAAAAGGCTAAAATGCTTTATCCACAAATAAAAGAAAGATCCACGCAGGCAAAACGTTTAACAAACACTATTTCATATTTTTATTCTAAGAATCGGCACATAAACTTTATATTTAACTCAATTTTTGGAACTACAAGCACAGCAATAGTCTCCACCACATAAACAACTTCATTTTATTTAAATACTTACGTTTCTGTGGCAAGGAATTCTATTAACACTCATATTTTATTAGCTGTCTTCACTTCTGATGACCTTATAGATATCAACAGAGTACACTTTCCAAACTCCTGGCTGTTACTAAGAATTTCTTTACAGAAAAAAAATCCCAAAATCACTTATCCCAATCCAGGAATTGAAACAAGAAATTTGTGCGGAGCTATCGAACAAATTACTGCTTCTCTACAGAAGCAGTCAAACTACAGAAGCACACACGACACACAACTTACTTCTCGTAGGCTTCTACAAGTTCTTTGACGTTTCTCTCTGTTTCTATCGCGGCATCTTTGGAGTGTGGCTTCAAAAGGTTGACTACGAAATCAGCGTGTTCCAGTAACTCGTCTCTGGTCTCCTCTAGACTTGACACTTCACTTTGTAGTTCCTGGGTGAAGAAGTAGAAGCTGGGATTAGATACATCACCAATAGATCACTTAAAAAGAGCTTTTAGATATTATTTCAGACAACCCAGAGTCCGCTATCCTACTATCACTCTAAATTTGGCTTATAATCGTGTATCTGACTTCCCAACTTACAGGCAAGGTTGTCTTGGGACCTCAAGATCTTGGTGTGGACTAAGGACCTTTAGGTCTATTGACGGACGTGGTACATCCACTTCACTCAAGGTTAGGAGTTCAGACGAAAGCCACTTCCTTAGAAGCCGTATGAGTTAAAGTAAAAGGATCTCTTATTTTTGGTTCGGCTTACAAATGGACTTAGAGTTCTGAGGTGAAAGGCTCAGAAGAGAACTACACACAAAGATAATGAGGATGATTGTGGAAATATAAGTAGTCTCACCTGTAAAGCGTGCCTGGTGTCCACCGCCCGTCGCCTGGTGCTAGGGTTGGCATCCAGCTGCCTCAGCCTGTCTGACGCGGCAGTGATGGCAGCCGCGAGGCTCCTCTGCACGTCCAGGAGTTGGTTCCAGCGAAGCAGCTGCTGGTCAGCTGTCGCAGCGCGCTTGGTGAGACCTGACACGAGAAATAGACGGTAAATCTCTGGGCTCGAGTGCCAAATTCTGTGTTTAGGTGCATGAATTGCAATACATCTTGGAGGCTGTTACAATACAGAGGAGGTCTATTGCAGAATCCTTAAACGACTACTGATAGACCCTTCTAGTTTGGGTTCATTTGGTTTGTTTTAACATGTCCCATACATTATACTTAGAAAGTAGTACTAAAGAAAAAACGCACGAGGAAATAGACAGGCAGACCGCTTGTACGTGTATGTTGAAGCAGATTAAAACCGACACTTGCATGAAACATTTAATGACATTAGGGAATGATCTTCAAGTGTTTAAGGACAAATGTAGGCGGGCTGTTGTCTCTGCCTACCCCAGAAGACAAAAGGTTCAAGAACATGTGTATATGTATGCCTTAAGATGTAGAATGAAGTAGTAATAAGTGATGATACCTTCACAGGCTACGTTCCAGCCGTCCACAAGCTCCCTGGTTCTCTGTTCTACGCGCTCACCGCTAGCAGCGTCTGCGCCGGAGCACAGCTCGCGCGCGCGCTCCCGGACCACGTCCAGGAGCGGCTGCTGGTTCTGAAGATTATGAGGATACAAGTGTTAGATGGGGAATACATGCTACATTTTCCAGGACAAGTACACATAGCCAATGAGAACAATATATACCTCCTTGGTCGTGTGTACCTTAGCTAAGGCCAGAAAACTAAAACGTTCTGGACTCCAATCTGGTAGAGTGAAGTTAATTCAAGATACAAAAGATACAGACATAGGTTTTAAGTAAATTCAGTTGACTGGTTGATCTGACTTCTATACTTTAGTTATAGGAGAGAAGTTTATTATTTGAAGAAGAGATACAACACGTTTTTCGGGTAATAAATATTTAGTCTAGCAAGTCTTGTTCCCATCTCCAACATTACGCATTGAATATGGTATTGTACTTAGTATGTAGGTATGTGTATGTTTATTACATTGTATATAAATACCTACTAAACTACTAAGTTATAACTTAACAACTACTTATTGTTAACTACAATGAACACCAAACTTTCAAGGAAGACAAGTTCATATTTTAACTTATACCTACTATAGTCAACTGACTGACGGTAATATTATAATGCACTCATTCAGTAAACGTGTTTAATAATTATAAGAAAGAAACAAAAGAGGCTTTCTGCTAACAAAAAAGTACTGCTATTATATAAACTTAATTAAACAAAGTTAACAATTACCGGATAAAGAATTGAACTCGCAAAACATCGTTGATCGACAATTGTTTGCGAAGGAAATTAATTATAATTCAATAATGTTTACGGGAATTAATGCGAACATGGTATATGTACATATATACCTTCGATGTGCCTGATTTGAATTCCCATAAACATTATTGTATATCATGGAACGCGAAAGTTTAAAAGTTAATTATAATTTAGATTTAAAGTTAAAAGATATTTTGGAAGAACCTTTTAAAGAGGGTTATTTTTCATACGAGGTGGGGATAATTTTAAATCATGGGTATTGAAGTGTTGTTTATAATAAAAAATAAAAAAAACACTCTTACGAATTACAAACCTTCAACTTGTTTGCTTGTAGAATATAGTGTTCTTGATAACAATATAGCCCAAGGGAGACCTGCTATCGGATCGTCTAATCCAGAGAAATGTTATTTTGATTGAATGAATGAATTCTTCATGTCAACAAATTGATAACACCGACGTAAGACAGACATATATAGGAAGATTTGAATGATTTCAGGCGTGGTACGGTGGTTTAGTAGTCAGAGTACTCCCCCTGTAAGGGAAAGATCGCGGGTTCCTATCTTAATCAAATTGATAACACCCCTACTGACTTCTACCTAATTGTTACTAGCAGATTACCAAGTCATTACCAAGTATATTACATCGATAATAGGCAATGCAGTACTTATCTCATAGTTAATCATTTGAAAAGCATTTTGCAGAAACCAATCGGCGTACAGAATGCGTAATGAGCTCGCTTCAATGTCAGTAGGCAATCTTGAACTTGGCCGAACTAGCCTTGAGTGTTAGGCCTTGTGAATAGTTTACATAACACTTATTAAATTATACTCGTATTTCAATCAATGGCCGACCACAAAGTAGATGGATAGACCAGTGAATTATTCGTTGACACTAATTTATTTTTCAACAACAAATAAAATCCGTTAAAGTTATGGAATGAAATTTTAAAGCATTTTAGTACGCTTACTATTCAAATCGATTAAGATAGGAAAAAATTAAATCAGGTCAGGCGGGATTCGAACCCGCGATCATTCCCTTACATGAGGAATGCTCTGACCACTGGACCTTGCCTGAAATCATCCATATCTTCCTACATATATCCGTCTTACGGCGACAGTGGGAGCCATTTATTGAGGAAAGATCGCGGTTAGAATCCCACCTGAACTGATTCAATTTCTTTCGATCCGTTAAAATTTATTTTATTATAATTTCAATTATATGTTTAAGCTCCATCACGCTATTATTTAATCATGGAGTTATTTGTGACAATGTCCGGGACGAATTTACAACTAGAGCTTACCGCAGTTTCACTTTAATTTAAACCTCATCAAACTCCACTTCGATGTAAAATCAACCAATTTTTTTTCTTACAAAAAGCCCCAATTCCACAATGCCCCGATATTTCCAAAACTTTACACTTTTCTTCTTTCGCATGAACAACCTTAATTGCTCCGAATGGCAATTGTCGGAGAGACGCAGAGCAACTGTTTACAATGTTATCAGCTCACTGATGGCTGATAAGGGGTCTGATAACGATGTTTATGGTACACAACCGACCGTTTGTTCGACTTGCCTTAATACTGGAATGCAGTGGAATAAATGTAATCTATATAATCACAAGTTATCATCAGCACCGGGTGTTTAACAGGCTTTAGAAATATGTATGCCGAAAAATGTCTTTAGTGTTTTGAATATAGGAAGAAGGATAGAAGGTCCTTATTGATTTTTTTCTATATGACACCAGATTGATAGATACCACGACTTTATTAATAATCACGCCTTTATTCCGAAAGGTTAAGCATAGGTGAATTAAAACCCACATTTCTCCAATAATTGTATTCGATCCCACGTAATAGGGTTTAGTCTATCGCCGTATTTCGGGCACTATTGTTGACTCGAGCCATGGATCTGAAGCTGAGTCTGGGCTGTATATATCTGTCTGATGTTAAACAGCCTTATCCCGTAGTCGCCTTGTACGACACCGCATGGCAAGAGATGGGGTGGCCCAAAAACTACTCTGACGGAAACCACGCCGCCATACGTTTACAAATATTGTATTGTAAAGAAACAAGACCAACTGTGGATCATAATGAACCCCAAAGTGATATTCGGAGCCACTGGTGGATCCTAGTACACTGAGCGGTAATTTCATTGATTGCAATTATCCATTATTTTACCCCTTATGCAAGAGATTACAAAAAATCATTCAACAATATAAAAGGCATCAACTGTCTTGTTTGTAAACTACAAAATTAAGGCTCTGTGTTGATGAATCAGTAAATCAATATAATTATATCCTTACGGTAAATGTATTTAATATACCTAACCCAATTTTAACTAAAAGATGGTCTGTAACGTCTGAATGAAAAACGAGTCTGCGAATAAAAGTAAGTATTCCATGGCTGTGCTTCATAAGCAGTTGACCTTGACTCCGCAGAGTCATTGTGGCTATTTATAAACTTCTTTGAGAAAATTCTTACTCAGTACAATGGGCGGGCCTCAGCAATTGCAACTTTTTTAACTATACAAAAGTTGGATTATACAGTGCTTAGATAATGCCACAAGATAAGGAACAGAATTAAATAATTACATTATTTTCAGAGCAGGTATGAATTGTGTACGATTTTAGAAACAGGCTGTAGATGGCAAAAGTGCTTAGGAAAACAATTGCTTAAGTGGTTCATGTTATTACATTTCATTTTCAGAGCTGAACTGGTTCACCACCTTTTTAAAAATTAATTTCTTCCTAAGTATTCATTTTACAATCATTTTACAAATAAGTATACAGTACACAGTACAGTTTTTTTATAACACTTAGGTGGCGGACAAGCACACGGCCCACCAGATGGAAAGAGAGTCACACTCGCGCTGCCAACCCTTCAAGCATTGAAAGTTTCTGTGCCGTCAGTGTAAAAGACAAAGGAGGACACTGACACTGACCACTGACAGCACAAAAAATCTGCAGTGAGCTCTACCCTACTCACCGCCGGGAACAATACACGAGTTTATTGTGGCCGCAGATTCTGTAGGGCGGAGGTACTTCCCCAGTCGGACTGCTCATTTGGAAATACCGTCATGTCCTACCTCTGTGAATTGTGTGTGAGTTGCGTACTATATATGATATATCCGTTGTCAACGCAACTGTTCTCTCAACATATTATTTTTTAATTTCGGAATAAATACAAGATGATACTTTCAATAGCATTTATTTTAGCTTTCTAATTCTCTAAAATATTTAAAACTTAACTAAGTAATTTAAGAAGAAACTGCAAAATAAACTTCTAACTAAATATTTTTGCAAATGATAAAAAATCTTTTATAAACCAACTGTGTAACAAACTGCTATCGTGAATTTGACGTTTTTCCTTGAATTTTAAAGAAGTGACGTAAGTTCACATGTAAAAAAATACAAATCGAAACGGCCTACAAGCCAAAACGTTGTATAATATAATCTGAAATGACTCAAGTGACCTCACCAATTATGGGGCCGACTTGTCATGAGAACACCAGTATGTATACACCAGACGGAACTCACGCGAAGTGTCATACATCTGGGTGATATAGACTTGAGTTTTAATTTACACTGCAGACTGCACATATGATTATATGTAAGCAAAGTTCGTATTCGCAACTGGTATGGTACTTTGGACATAAGACGGTAAATCAATCAATTGTTACTGTGAATGAATTTAAGCTAAAAGATCTTAATTAAACGTAATATTTCTGTATGTTCGAAAATGATTCATTGCAACCTTGTCCGATTCTGATAATATCCCTATAGAGCCCATGTGGATATTATACATAACATAAACTCACGCCTATATCCCCGAAGGGGTAGGCAGAGGTGCTAGCACCCACATTTCGCCAGTTTATGTTTAGGTCCTAATGTAATAGATGACGAGGCTATTGCCATTAACCGAGCACTTATAAACCATCTGTCTGATGTTAAACTGCCCCATCTCTTTAGTTGTATTTTACGACACCGCATGGGACGAGATGGGATGGCCCAAATTTTGCTCTGTCGGGACCTATTATGAAAATTGTAAAATACTTCAAAAATAATTTAATGGAGTTTTAAAGAAATTAGTATGCTTACTATTCAAATCTATTTAAATAGAAAAAAATTAATGCTCAAGATAAGACTTGAACCCAATTCAATCTAAATCAATTTGAGTACCAAAATATTTTTTTTAAAGTAAGTAAGTGTTTTTCCTTATCATTTCCAGAGCTTAGGTAGGACACGGCGGTATTCCCGTCCCAATTGGGCAGTTCGACTCGGGAAGTACCTCCACCCTTCAGGATACCACGGTTATAATAACCTCGTGTTGTGTTCCCGGCGGTGAGTAGGGTATCCAGAGCGCACTAGAGAGTTTTGTGCTGTCAGTGGGAAGACCAAAGGCTTGTTCTGCTTTATCTTCTGCACTAACGGCACAGAAACTTTCTGTTCTCACAGCGTCGGCAGTATGAGTGTGACTCCCCTGATATTGCACACGTCCAGAGGCCATGCTAACCATTTTCGATCAAGTGGGCCATGTCAAGCCAAGCCTTCAAAAATGTCAATAATACTAGGTTCACAATGCAATCATGAAAGCCATACATAGGTAGAGTCTACGGAAAAAGTAAGGTGGGTAGATCCTCTGAGAAAACCTGGCAGATATACAATATATAAATATTATCCCAAAACCTGGTACTTTTAAAATTAGGTTGTTCAATTTAAAAATAGAAAATTTCAAATTGAGCAACATAATTTAAAAAAAATGTTGCTATCGGAGTTGCTATAGGTATCGTTTAAGATAGTTTATTACAGTATTTGCTTTCAATGGGCTATAAACGTAATAGGTTTTCAATAGCATTTGACCTTGACCTTGAAGGTCACGGTATTCATGGTATCGGCTCGTAACTATAAATTTTATATTATTGAAACTAATCTTTGTTTTCTATTTTACTGATAAAGTACCTAAGTTATTTATAAACCTATTATAATTATATGTATTTCTATACAAGGATTTAAGTATTTTAGTTATTGTTTTTTCCGATACTACTAGTGATAGTGACAAAGGCACAAAAAGGAAGTATTTTTCTGTTATGTGTGCCACCAGTGGCAGATTTCAGGGACTTAAACCGGAATGTATCATTATTATTTAGACAAATACATTTAATATTATATAAACCCATTTCCAAGAGTAAGATTATTTTCAAATAGTATACATAGGTTACTAAAAGAGCTGGTAATAATATACCTCATAACCTAACAACTGATGTAAACAATGAAGAAAAAAAACACTATAATATAATTTTTTTGTTCATAGAATCAAGAAGCGTGCTTACTCATAGTGTTTTATAACGAAACATCTAACTATATTACATACGGTATATAACAGTATACCTACTGTTATATTTATATTATTCTTATCACGATACTATTATTATCACAATACGAAATAAATAAAATCAAAAAGACGTTATTTCATAAATAAAGTGTTAAAAACTTTACACTATTTTCACGAAAGTGAAAACGAAACAATACAAAACAATACAAAATTATACCCAATTTGACCTTGACCTTAACAAAAACAATAGCACTTCAACTCGAACCGGCACAAACTCACCTTCCTTTTTCGCGGAATTTTGGTATACCTACTTACTTATTATTAGGAAAATTATTTAATAATACTATTTGATAACTGTCTAAGTTTGCACGTAAATATAACACTTGCACAATGTGAAAGCAATGCAATAAGTGTTGTGTTTGTGTACAGTTCTCATTGCGATGATATGCAGTCACAGACTGGCGAGCGAGCGCGCGCAGACCCGCGACCGCATGACATCATCTGTTAAGGCGAAGTTAGTTCTTGATACTTAAATGTTGTGCAATCACTGATTAAACGTGTGAAGTTTTCATTCATCATGTTTTTTTAGATTGCTCATCGCTATGTTATCGTGAGAAGTTAGTCTTGTACTGGTCATTTCTAGTTTTGTCACCCTGCAAGTGATTATTCGGTTACGTTTAAAAGTTTGCACTTTGGAGTCTGGGTTCTGGGGTTCGTTTATTATTTTTGATTTGTTTTTAAGTTTTATAACAGCGACTGCCGTGTAATTTCCCAACTGTCAAAATTAAACATGAGCCAGAGCTTCGTTTGTTATTTAATTAGTGTACCGGCTAGCAGTTGAATTTGAGCACAGCCTCCACAGCTCTACCAGCTTTAGTGTGAACCGGGTATTAATTACATGTTAACTTTTACTATCATTTAAGTGTTAGAGTATAGTTAAATAATAATTGCGTAATTTCATTTCACTTTCCACATCTTCCTACCACCATCTTCCTACAGTTTCTGGTCCTTTAAGCGAGTGTCACCATTGTTACATGGAGTATGTAAGTAATGGTGACCCTCTTTTCTGAGACTTTGCCTTCAGTTTAACATGAGGCAAAGAAAAGTTTACTTGAAAAAAAAAGAACTTTAACTATCCCGATGTACTAATAAATACTAATAAACTATGTAGTTACATTTCTATACTTAGTAGTATGACTTGTAGTAAGTGCTTATAGTAACACTACTGTAGTTGTTCTATCGTGTTTTA
This sequence comes from Eilema griseolum, assembly GCA_963662185.1. Classification (NCBI taxonomy): domain Eukaryota; kingdom Metazoa; phylum Arthropoda; class Insecta; order Lepidoptera; family Erebidae; genus Eilema; species Eilema griseolum. Next base: position 2,767,217 of record OY759236.1, read on the forward strand.
TTGTTCTTTCATTTGTTATAATCCCTTGTTTGAACCCAGCCTAACATATTATCACACAACGAAAAACTGTCTATGTAATCTTGCTACGATTGGCAACAGTTGGGGAAGTACCGTACATGGATTCCTGTAATTGAGCTGCAAATGCTGCAATACATGCCCGGTATTTTCCCGAATGTTTCCGAAAGTTCTCTCTATTTAGAATATTAATTATGGTATTTTAGAAGAAAGATTTAAAGATATGAATATAAATTTTTATGACAGAGAAACTAACTTTTGATTCCCGGTTTTTTGATAAATGCAATTTTTTTTTAAAAGAATCGCATCGTTTTTACATTATGTCTAGCTGATTTACAAGTTATACAAAGTTTATGAACGGAAGTATGCGTCAAACAAATTTTTTAGGTTTAATACATTGGTTTACTCATATATATTAGGTACCTACTCTAAATGGAGCAGCCTGCTGCCATGTGTTTAAAATTTCATTAAGTGTAAAAAAACGCATTATCCTTGAGATTTCTGCTTCATTGTATATTTCAATATAATTGTACGCATAATTTGAAATTTAAAGAAATGGCATTGATCATTTAATATGAGTTGCAAGCCGATAGGTATCGATGGGGAGGAATTCTTGGACAACTAAATTATTTTATCTTTTCTACTATTTTGTTCATACTTCCCCTTTTACTTGTAAATATTTTAGATTATATTAATTCAATATAAGATTGTGATTGTTCAAATTTAATTATAATAATAATAAATTCTCTCTCTCTGCGATCTCTTCCAGACAACCAGTGCATGGACTATACTGCCAGTAATCAGGGTAGTTGGTGTACACTAAATTATAATTATTTAATATTTGTATCTAGTAGAACAGAAGTAAATAATAGATAAAAAATAGATTACATAGTAAACAAAGCACAGATAAACGTAATAGTTAACAATTTGGACTGGACACCGAGTCCAAATACACAACAAACAATTATTAAGATTAGATATTCTTTTCATAAGTTGGTAGTTCTCCTATACTATTAACATTATAAAATGTGAAAATTTGTAATGATATTTGGATGGCAAGATATACTGACAAAATGTGTGTGCAGCTAAAGATAGTATGGAATAGGATCTCATAGGTTTAGAACTCCATGCGATCGGAGCCACGGGCAACAGCATATTTAATACAAAAATTCTTGTGTCACAGTTTTAGTTTTATTATTTTTATTATTATATACTCCTCCGAAACTGCTTGACCGATTTTGATGAAATTTTATATGTATATTCAATAGGTATGAGAATAGGTTTATGACTAATTTTTACACCCCTAAGTGTTAAGGGTGGTTCACCTCTAAAATTTTTTTTTTTACTTTTTGGACAATTTTTTTTGTTATTTTTTTATGGTATGGAATTGAAAAATACATTTAATCCTACATTTTTACCCTCCTACCACCGCTATGCTTTGATAGCATTTTATATTATTCAGCCCCGGTCGATAGCTGATCATGAAATAATTCATAAGGCAAAACAACATTTGCCGGGTCAGTTAGTAAACTATGAAAATAGAGAAACTCAAACTCTGCTCAGCTTTTTTATTAGTATAGATTTTAACCATATAAATATGTCAGCCTTGTATGTCTATACATTGTATAGCTTTCCTTATAAGTCTGGTCCGTGTTATGAATTTATTATTAGCATTTTAAAACATCGTGCGCGTCACACTATTCATGAATATACGCAGACATTGCAAAGGAAAAGAATTGACTAAAGAATATGCGAACCACGGAGAGTTACTCTAACGCATATAAGGAGTATAACCAAATAAATTTTAGTATCATGACATTCATCCATTCATTTTCTTATAACACTTAGGTGGCAGACAAGCACACGACCCACCTGATGGCCTATGGACGTTTGTAACACCAGAGGAGTCACAGTCGCGCTGCCAACCCTGTAAGTACAGAGTTTCTGTGCCGTCAGTAGAAGACAAAGCAGGACAAGCTTTTAGTCTTCCACTTCAATTGGTTCATCACTTCATTTGGTGGTGGAGAAAAAATACAAGTATGTCCACCCCATTTCATTTGAAAGGTGTCCTAAGAGGCGACTAACGGAAAAATATTCAGACGATATCACTGTTAGAGGTGGAAAACTCGAAATAAAATCCTGTACCAACCCGTCTGGCCAGCGTGGACACAGTAGGTCAAAGCCTCCCAACATTGGAAGAGACTTAAGTTCAGTAGTGGACTGCGATATATTGATTGGATTGATCATGACAATTTTTTAAAAATAAATTAATCAATCCGACTGGGGAAGTACCTCCACCCTACAGAATACCGCGGCAATAATAACTTCGTGTTGTGATCCCAGCGGTGAGTAGGGTAGCCAGAGCTCACTGAAGAATTTGAGCAGTCAGTGGGAAGACTAAACTGCTTTGTCCTCTACACTGACGGCACAGACACTCCATACCATGGTAACCACTTTCCATCAGGTAGGCCGTGTGCTTGTATGGTACCTCAGTGGTATAAAAAAAAACTTATTCGTTTCATTTTCATTTCAATCGGCAATAACTCGATGCAAGAAGCGACCTAGCCTTAATCCATAACAATGGGCCTTGAAGTCAGGTGCATTAACCTACTGTGTTTTAACTTAAAACGAGCCACGCGCGGTACAATACAGGTTGGCAAAACTAAAGAAAAATAGACAAGTGTATCATAACTAGAAAAGGTGAGTCTGCAGTGCATGATAATAACGGATGATTACGCGAATATATCACCACATTGACATGCGTAAAACTATTTTTATCCGTGTTGGTTTTTTTTTATACCATAGGTTGGCAGACGAGCACACGGGCCCACCCGATGGAAATCGGTTACCGTGGCTTATGGACGTGTGCAACGCCAAGGTAGTCACACTCGCGCTGCCAACCCTGTAAACACAAGAGTTTCTGTGCCGTCATTTTAATGGTAAAGCAGGACAAGGTTTTGGTTTTTTTACTGACAGAACAAAATCTCTCCAGTGAGCTCTGGCTACCCTACTTACCGCCGGAAACACAACACGAGGATATTATGGCATTATATGTGAAGAAGGTTCATTCATTCATTCAGGTGTCTTCTGTAGCAGAGGTAGGCCCAAGAAAAGATACATGAAGTGCGTGAAAGGTGATATGCAAAGAAAGAAAGTGATTAAGGAGATGACCTCTAATAGGAATGTATTATATATCAATATAAGAAGTCTAGAAGACAAACACGCTAAGTTAAAAAATGTACACACCATGTTTTTCTTTAACACCATTAACATAATGTTCATATTTGAACGAGCAAAATTTTGCACTATACATGTTTGCCTTCCAGACCAGCGATATGTTAAATGATATATCGCGTTATCCCCAAATAAATAAAGACAAGGGCAGGCAGATAATGAATAAAGGAATCATAGTTTGTTCAGTATATTCTAGTCGCTAGCCCTGTCGAGTCTGTATTTTTTTAAACTATTACATAATTGGAAATTGGAAATGTTTGGCCGCAATGGACGCAAACACTACTGAACGAATTTTGATGTTTTTTTTTGTAGAAAGGTCTTAGTCAAACTTGTAATTACGTTTCTTTGATTGCAATCGGTTGAGTTGAACTGGAGATAAAAGTACCAAGCGGGCGGAAGACTAGTTGGTCATAAATGAAGTCGATAACAGCAGTTTATTTAAGGAAGGATTTAGTTGTTTATCTATAAGCAATGGAAGTCAAAAACAAAAAGAGTACAAGGTACAGATGTAGGAAGGCTAACTTCACGTGTTATTGGTGCATTCGATAAACAACTGACGAGGTTCTTGTGCAGACTATCCTCTCTGGGAAAAGTCAACATACTAATCAAAACATAAGCGGACATTATACTTGCGGGAATCGCCACGGAAACTCCACTGCTGGAGTCAGTCGAGGTGGTTATGGTGGAATCGAACCAACCAAACCAGCACGGACATTTCGGGCCATTTGTCGCTGAGGGTGAGGTAGCATCTGGCAAATCTCTCACTCTCCGTCTGACCGAATATCACAGAAGGCCCTCTCGAACCCCAAGCTATTGCAAACTATGGAGCGCAATAGCCCCTAACAGCTGTTCTCAGAAATAGTAACCGCAGTCTGAGTCAAACTTCCTAGATTGCCATGTCAAATATATAAGTCAAAGCCAATACGAGATAACCAATCACAATAAAGTTAATCGCTGAATAGATTATAAGCCATATTGATAATGAGGATTATATATTTTTATTAATTTCGATAACATTATCTACGAGTATGTATGTGACATAATTGTTATACCTGTCTATGCAAAAAATGGCACGGTTTTTAAGCGTTGTTTTTAGGAAACATTGATAATTGACCATAAATTTTTGTACCATACATGTGTTGACAAGATGACATTACAAAAAGGCATAATTGTCTACACAGATATATGAGTATATCTGTGTCAAAAGTCACAGACTCATTTAAGCGTCAACATTTACATACATATAATCACGCCTTTATCCCTGGGGAGTTAGGCAGAAGTAAATTAACACCAACATTTCACCAATTATTGAATTTGTTCCCACGTAGACCCCCTATTGGTCTATTGCCGATTGCTGGGCACTATTGCTGACTCAAACCTGAGTTAGAGTTGTATCGTTCTGATGTGACCACATGGGAAGAGATGGGGTGGCCTATATTTTACCCTGCCGGGAACCACGCGGCTAACATAAATCGCGCCATACGTATACGTATATACGCCATAGAGCGCGTCATACACAGACGCGTTATTATCGATCGATAAAACCGCACGCGTTATTATCGGTCGCTTATACCGTACGCGTTATTATGCGACTCTATCACTTCATACAATTGCGTGTGCCGTTATGATCACAGCATTTTGTCGTCGTAACCGCATCTTTTAAACAAATATCACAAAAACACGTGCGGTATTATCGATCGATAATAACGTGTCTGTGTGGTTCGATATACAAGATTAATTCCTGCCTAACTGTCTCAATTTTTGTTCTAAACTGCTTGCGTCTTCCTTTTATTCCCTGAACAGATAGGTTCCTGAATTTTTCTAAATATAAGAGTGAAATTCGAAAACTAATATTACCTTGTATAAGTGAAAATTGAAATAATGAAACCATTGAATTGTCAAAGCGCCCGTTAGATTTTAACTTTACTAGTGCATCGCCGTAATTAATTTATCAGGTACTTTCTTTTGTTTGATAGATGTTTAATTTATTCACACTACGGTTAATTAGCCAGGTACTATAATAACAAAACGTCTATCACGTGAAGAAAAACAAACGTCAATGATATACCTATAACTCATGCGTATTAACATGGCACCTGGCTTTCCAAACGTAACAATAATAAATCGCAAATAAAATCAGATTACAAATAACTACGAAACTCAAACTACAGTCCATCAAATCTAAGAGGTACCGTTTGACGTTTCATATTTTTCAAACCGAAACAACTTTGTTCATACGTACATTATTCAGTTTCGATAACCTTTTTCATAAAACCATGAATTTAGAAAGATTTCATTATTGTATCTAAAAATGTACAATTCTTAATATCTAAATGTAATTGAAAACTTTCAAACAAAGCAAAATAACACATATTTACACAGTAAATAATTTCTAATAGTTATATTCTTGACCGCATTACAAAGTTACGTAGTTAGGTCACTGCACGTAGTGTTGCGACTCTTCGGATACACTTGTATGCAAAAAAATCGTTTACATATACGAAAAATCGAATGTATTATTTACAAATTACACTTGACAACCAAACAAATATTTTTTCATGTGAATGGGATTTATCTCACATATTACGATTACATAACTAAATAGTTATGTAATCGTAAAATATGAGATAAAACCCATTCACCAAAAATACGTATTTATAAATCAAATATATTTGCTTCTTTAAAAAGTTGTCGAAAGCGATTTGTCGATTTTTGATTTTCGCGCCCAAATAAGTCAGGGTTTCTCGCGCTAACACTGTCGAAATAGTAAATGGAGTCAGGGATAGTGTTTTTTACATTTATTTTTGTGTATGATAGTATGGGTTTGCATATTACAGAGAAATAAACAAATTTTTAACAAGCACATCCATTGATTTTACAATTACAATTTTTTCTTCTAAGTCTTATTTCTACGTCTAAAACTAATAAAAATAAGGTATGTAGAACCCATTCACAAAAATGTTGTTGCCTGATGTTATAAATTAACGACGTTACTGCGCGACCGCATTATGCACTGAATACACAGATACCCTAAAATAAATTAATTTAATTATTTTTAGGTCAATAGGCAAAATCGCAGGTGTCCAAGTCTCTACAATTTTTTTTTTCTGGCAACACTGCCAACTACAAGCGCACGCGGTCCGCTCGGTCGGTTCGGCGTCAGCAGTCTCTCGCCATCTTGGAAGCTGACTGTGCGCGTACTTGCTTTCTCGTTTGTGTTTTACAATTTGTGACTTGGCTATTACTTTTCTGGACTGATCATTCTTTATCCGTTTACCTTGGCAATATTTATACTGGACTCCGAACTAAGCAAGTGTTTATTAATAATGTCGAAAAGAGGACGTACTTTGAACAGCCAGGCTCGTGAATTGGTGGTGAAATTACACGAGTATTTTGAGCGTGAATCTCAAAATGGTGGACTTCTACTGCCAGTTACACAAGTTCGGGATCGCGTCGGTGAAGCTCTCGGTATTGGTAGCCGCACCGTTGGCAAAATATTAAGTGAAAAATATGGGCCTTCGGGGAGTGACAGTAACGTACTTCACACACCGAAAAAACGAAAAAGAAATAAACCTGTGACAGGCATCGATGAATTCGATAGTCATGCTATTAGAAACCATATATACGGGTATTTTACAAGAGGCGAATTTCCAACATTGGCAAAGTTATGTGCAACTTTAAAAGATGCCGGGCTGTATAAGGGAAGCATAGAGTCGTTGAGAACGGTAATAACAGGAATTGGCTTCAGATACAAAAAAGTTGACAAACGAAAAATTGTTATGGAGCGACATGACATAATTATGCAGCGACTAACATTCCTGCGCGAAGTTAAACAAATTATAAACTGGGATAATGTAATATTTTTGGACGAAACTTGGCTAAATTCCAACCATTCTGTGCCGAAAACATGGACTGATGATTCTGAAGCTTCGTGCTCGAAGGTGCCGATAGGAAAAGGTGGACGCCTCATAATATGCCATGCTGGGTCAGCGTCTACAGGCTTCGTGGAAAACTCTTTATTAGCTTTCCAATCCAAAAGCACTAAAGAGTATCATGAAGAAATGGACGCAGTAAGGTTCCGAGAGTGGTTCTTAAATTTATTACAGAATATCCCTCCTAACAGCACAATTATAATGGATAATGCCCCATACCACTCTGTGCAAATTGATAAAGCACCTACGTCAGCCAATAAGAAAGCAGATTTGGTGGCATGGCTGCAAAGAAAAGGAGTGGATGCCGACATGTCACTATTAAAAGCTGAATTATTACAGTTAGTGAAATTGCATAAACCACCAAAACCGACATATGTAATTGACCAATTGGCCGAAGAGCACGGGCACAAAGTCATACGACTTCCTCCGTACCATTGCCAATATAATGCCATTGAACTGATTTGGGCCCAAGTTAAAGGTAATATTTTATAATATTATAATAATAACACGAGTACTTCTAACATTTATAATTTAAACAATGGTTTTCGTCTGCTATCAAATAGTTACATTATTGTTTTACAGGTTATGCAGCAAGACACAACACAAAACCACCCTTCAGTGTCAAGAAAATGGAAGGTTTATTAAAGGAAGCATGTGCCCAAGTTACACAGGAAGATTGGAGTAAAGTAGTACAAAAAACAAAGAAAATAATAATGGACGACTTCGAAAGAGACGTACACTTTGATAATGTAATGGACAATCAACTGGTCATTAATTTAAATGACGATGATGACGAAGACGACGATACTAGTACTAGTAGTGAATAAAAAAATATCCTAAACATTTCTTTTATTTAATTATAACAATTGATTTCTTAAAATTCGGATATTATAGTAATCGATCTCTTAAAGTTCGGATATTATAGTAATCGATTTTTTCATCCCATCCCTATCATTCAATTGTCAGAACTGTCAAACGGTACTTCTTAGATTTGACGGACTGTAAGGCAAACGTGCAACGGCCACAGTGTTGCGGATGCTGCTGGACTCGAAGGACGAGAGCGGGGCCTTGTGCGGGGATGGCGAGAGGAGAGTTGTTTTCAAGTCAGGTGCCATGTTAATTCACACGAGTTATACTTATAATATTAGTTACACTTCTACGAGCAAGATTGGTAAAAAAATCTCAAACAATAATTTTAGCCATCTCAGTTTTTTCAACGAACGTGGAATCATTTGCAATTAAAATAACTTAATTAGTACGGAATTCTTTCTGTTGGCGTATGTGCTGAATCGGATTATTAACTACTAGTTGTATTGTGCCCCGCGGTTTCACTTGCCACATACATACATATAATCACGCCTTTATCCCCGGAGCGTTAGGTAGAGGTGAATTAACACCCTATTTCACCAATCATTGAATTCGGTCCCACGTAATAGGGGGTGAGCCTATTGCCGTTTCACTATAGTCGACTCGAGCCATGTATCTGGCTGAGTCTGGGCTGTATATATCTGTCTGATGTTAACAGCCCTATCCCTTAGCCGCCTTGTACGACACCGCATGGGGGGAGATGGGGTGGTCCATATTCTACTCTGCCGTACTTGGTTCTATAAGGATTGCCAAACTCCCGCGTCTTACTGCTCATTTTTAGTACTCCGTACCTCAAGCGAAAAAAAAAAGGAGTCCTTGTAGTATCACTTCGTTGTCCATATGTCTGTCTTTCATTCTGCATTCTGTCAAAACCTTTTTCTCAGGAATGTGTGAAGGTATCAAGGTTGAAATTCCTACCACATACTCAGGTCTATACCGTCTTAAAACTGTGCAAAAATCAAACTTCTTAATCAAACGTATTTAAAATATATTACGGTTTATGTAGTTTATGTTACGATACCCTCGGATCGCGAGTGCGAATCGAACTTGACCGGTTCTTTTTATTACTTTGTTCCTAAGGGACGTAGCATTATGTTAAATAGCTTACTGAACGACGAGGCTATCAAACGCATAAAGAACTGCTGTTAACTTTCTTAGATAAATCTTATTTGTTTAATCTATTTCAGGGATTCAAAGTACTTCCCCGCCGGATCGCCACCATGGATCCTGGAAGCGAGATCCCTTTCGGTGCTATATCGGTTCCCAAAGGCGGCGCGGGAGCGGGGTCACGATCCCGAGCCCGAAGAAATTCGGACCGTGAGATCCCGGCTCCATAGGGAAATGGTGGCGGAATGGGAGCTACGACTTGGGCGACCAGGCGCAGGGCGCGCCGTAGTAGCGGCGGTAAGACCCATCATGGGGGAGTGGCTAGAGAGGCCACACGGCAGCCTCTCGTACCGTCTGACGCAGATGATCACCGAGCACGGGTGCTTCGGGAAGTATCTGCGTCGGATGGAGAAAGAGCCAACGTCCGAGTGCCATCAATGCGACGCGAGGGAGGACTCAGGGCCGCACACGCTCACCGAGTGTCCGGCGTGGGAAACGCCGAGACGGGAGCTTGTGGCGGCCCTGGGAGTGAGAGTTCTCACGCTCTCCACCTTGCTCGCGGCGATGGTCCGCTGCGCGGATGCGTGGGCGGCCGGCGCCTCCTTCTGCGAGCAAGTAATGCTCGTGAAGGAGGAGGCGGGGCGGGAGCGGCAGCGGGAGCAACGAAGGATCGCAAGCCAAGCTGCCCGCGTACGAAGGAGGTGGAGCCGCCTGTCACCCTGGCAGAAGCAGGCCGCGGCGGTGGCGCATCTGGCGCGCCTCCCCGTTTCCGGGGACGAGTTGGGGACTCTGTAGTCCCCACACCCGAGAAGAGGGCCAGATCGTGAGAGATGGCTCTGGGTCGGCCGGGGTGTGAGGTATATGCCTGTCAACCTCACCTTCGGCAACCAAAACGACCCACAGGCGGCGTGCGTTTTAGTCGGTTCGAGTCCGACATAACCTCCTGGGGAGGTATCCGATGGAGATTTTGGTAACATAAAAAAAAAAAGAGGGATTCAAAGTACTTAATGTGTTATGTAATCTATCCCTGTACCTTTTCGTCAGATGCGTCTGAACCGTTTTAGTTTGTAACTTATCAATAGATGGTGTTTGAAACTTGTGTGCCTGAATCGCGCTATTAAGATTTTCGTACATGTATTTAAATAGTCAATTGCCCGAAACCATCCAGCATATCCGTCTTACGGCGATGGTTATTTTGTTTCTATATATTGATCGATTTTAATAGTTAGCATACTAAATGCTTTAAAATTTCATTCAATATACGTACATAATCTATATTTATAATTTTTTTATACCTCTTTATAATAGAAACATTCAGATACATTACTAATGAGGAAAATTATACTGAGGTCATTAAGCCAAGGGCCACCATTTTGTATTATTTTTGTCTGCAATCGCGACTCTCATTCCTGAGACTTTAGCTTACATTAAGGTATTTCCGCCAATTCAAGATGTCGACAATTAAATAAAAGTGTGGTTTTATCCATAACACTTAAGATAGAGCAGCAATCCACTTAATTTCTCGAATGTGATATTAATTGACTACAATTGAGTGATCTATAGTGACGTAGCGAGGTGTTAGTCATGGAATTAGCACCTAGCAGACAGATATAGACTATCTATTGAGAATTAAATTATCATTGGTCAGTTCAATTTTATTCGTGTATATTTCAGTAGGTACCCTGAGCACGAAAAACTATCGCAGTCGTAACGTAAACATATCGAGAAAACAGAGCATTGCGATTGGCCGGCTTCATACATACACTGGTTCACAGTAGGCAGACGTTCAATCGCAATGCAGCGTTCTCTCGATACGATTAAGATATTTTTTCGTGCTCGGGGCAGAGGTAACTTAAACAAAGTGAGTGTAAGGAGCCCATATATATTTTTGGTGTCTGAGACAATCTCGCTGGTAAGTCACCTGCTGAACAACGGAGAAGGTTCTAGGATATCTGGCAAAAGTGCCTGACTTTTTTTCTTTTTTTTTATACCAATAAGGTGGTAGACAAGCTCACGGCCCACCTGATGTAAAATGGTTACCATGGCCTATGGACACTTACTGACTGTTGGCACTTTCTAGATATCACTATTGGCTCTTTATTTAGGCCAAATACGAGTAAAATGATCAATAGGACTTTTAGGTAATTTTAGAAAATTTAAAACGTAATGCTAATCATTGCAATAACTGCTTTTTTAGTTATACCATTAACAGTGTGTAGCGGATAATCCTAAACTCCCTCTCCGTAATACACGCGGTAGGGCGCCGAGACGTTATTCTCCGTCTACTAATTTACGAACGCGCCCATAGCGCTAGCCAATCACAGGCCCGCGCGACCGGCTCGGAGAGTCGGAGAAACGAACGCCAACGTACTACACGAATTATAATCATTGTCTTAATAATTAAGTTTATTTGTTCCTAAAATTGTGAAATTAATCATTAAAAGGAATGTGACAATTACACCTGGCTCCTTATTGGCTCCATCCCGACTACAACTGACGCCCAACGTGTATATAAGGAGCATAAAGTTCGTCCAACAAGATGCCGCGCAAACGACAATCGCTAGATCAAAATAGTTCTGTACAGGAGGGAAATAGCAATAACTCAACAAATAATAACGTTGTGTTTACACAAGAAGCACTTACAACGCTTATTACGAGTATGCAGCAGTCTCAAGCTGAGTTATATTCTCAAATAATGAGAGAGGTACGTTCGTCCACACCAAACGAGGTTAATGTCTCCGCCATTATGAAAAATAATTTTGCGAAATGTGCATCGCGTTTCAACGGAAATACTGGTGAGTCTGTTGACAATTTTATTGATGCCATCTCAGTATACAAGGCGTGCCTAAACATAAGCGACGAGAACGCCATGTTAGGACTTTCTATGTTACTGGGTTCATCGGCGGGAACATGGTGGCAAGGCGTCAAAAACTCAACGAAAACTTGGGAAGAGGCCCTAAACAGATTGCGCAGTGCCTTCGGCGAGCGTCGTCCGCCATTCAGGATTTACTCCGAAATATTTTCAACCACTCAAGGTCAGCAGAATACAGATCTTTTTATTGCGAAAATTCGAGCTTTATTAGCAAAGCTTCCGCATGGTGATCTGTGTGAACGAGTGGAGTTGGACATGGTATATGGGTTATTAGATCGCCGCATTAAGAAAAGATTAGATAGATCAGCTATCAGTACATTCGACGAATTATTAATTAAAGCTCGCGCTATTGAGGACTCGTTAAAGGAAAACCACAAGTCCGAGAGCTGCAACACATCCGTCGCGACGACTTCGGAATCTGCGCGCCCCGCTTCTAACCCTATGCGTGCCACTGCAGTCCCCGCACGTGCCTCTGCAGCACCTGCGTATTCCACTGGCACAGCTGTTGATGGTCAAGATGCAAGACGTGGGAAACCCAGGTTGTTCTGTGTGTATTGCAAGCGTAGTGGTCACACTAAAGACAAGTGTGAAAAGCTTAATATTAATAAATCTAATGATAATAAGTCTAGTGATAGTGATACTTCAAAGTACAAAGATATTAAATGTTATGGTTGCGGTACAGAAAATGTTATAAAATCTAAATGTCCTAATTGTAACCCTAAATTAAGCTCATATGGTGAGCACACTGCATTTTATTCCCTTAGTTCAAAGACTGAGACTTCAACTTGTATTTGTAACAATTGTAATCCCCGCTTTATGTTGTCAAATGGTTTTCAATGTGTTTCTGGTAATTTTGTCGGATCAAAATCTCATGTTAATAATGATTTTAGGCCGCACACCAGTATTGCTGTACCATTATCTGACAAAGTTGGTGGCTCACAATCTTTATTGGAAATGTCAAGTAGCTCTAAACAGTTTCATGGGAAAGTCAGTGGTGCTCAAACATATTTGGTAAATGGTGCTCAAACATGTTTTGCTAATGATTCTCAAACATGTTTTGCTAATGAATCTCAAAGTTTTTTTAAAGTTAATTGTGAAAATAAATCTTCTCTACGTCCAGTAATAAAAATTAATATTTTAGGTGAGAATGGTACAGCAATGATTGATTCAGCAGCCAAATGTTGTGTGGCTGGCTATACATTGTACAATCTTTTTAAAATGAGAAATCATCGTATGTTGTCTTGTGTGAAAAATGTAAGCTTAGCTGATGGTGTTACTAGATTAATGAATGTACTTACTACGGAAGTGTATGTATGTCTTGAAGGTAGAACCAGGCTCATAAGTTTTTTAATTTTTCCAGACGCGGATAGTAATCATACTTTGTTAGGTATAGATTTTTTGATAAATTTTGATATCAGTGTGGATTTTGGTAACGCTAAATGGTACTTTAACGATAATGATAAAAAGTTTGATCTTCTTTTCGAAAAAGATTTATTTTATGAACATGTCTATGTTAACAGCATATTTAGGGATGATGAAGCATCAGGTCTTACCGATCAACAACGCGAGGTTCTTGCTCAAGTTCTCACGGAAAATGAGGACATTTTTAAGTTGACAGGTGAACCAACTAGTTTCGCGGAACATGTAATAGATACCGGTGACCACGCTCCTATCGCGGTACCTCCGTATAGGTTAACGCCCGCGAAAAAGGCTGTTATGCAGACTGAAATAGAAAAGATGTTAGCCGAGGATATCATAGAGGAATGCGAGTCGGCATGGGCCGCTCCGGCGTTATTAGTTCCAAAAAAAAATGGTCAGGTACGTTTTTGTGTCGACTATCGTAAGCTTAACGCAATTACTAAGTCTGACGCGTATCCAATGCCGCTTATTGACGAACTTGTACAGTCAACAAAACGCAATTGCATCATGACTACGTTAGATATGAGAAGTGGGTTTTGGAATGTAAGCGTACGCGAGTGTGATAGGGATAAAACGGCCTTTCAGACACATTTAGGAACGTTTCGTTTTAAACGCATGCCTTTTGGTCTTAAAAATTCGCCAATGACGTTTGCTAGGCTAATAGACAGGTTGCGCTCCGGTACATCACTGAAAAACATAAACATTTTAGCATACCAAGATGACCTGCTAATTATATCAGATGGATTCGACCAGCATATCGCAGATTTACGTATAGTTTTTGATAGACTACGCCTATTCAATCTTCGCGCCAACCGCGAAAAATGTGTTTTCGCACGCAAAGAGGTTAAATATCTTGGCCACGTCATCACACAGGAAGGGATCCTCCCTGATCCTGGTAAAGTACGCGCTATCGTGGATATGAAAGAACCAAGTTCGGTACGCCATCTCAAAACTTTTCTTCAAACGTGCTCGTGGTTCCGAAAGTTCATTTTGAACTTTTCGAAAGTCGCTGAACCACTAACACGTCTTCTGAAAAAGAATCAACCTTGGAAATGGGGTAATGAGCAGAAACAGTCGTTTCAAGAGCTCAAAAAGAGTTTAACGTCTGCTCCCATTTTAATCCAAGCTGATTACAGCAAACCATTTGTATTACGTACGGATGCTAGCAATTACGCCTTAGGTGCCGTCTTGCTGCAGGGCGAAGGAAACAATGAACGGCCAATTGAGTATGCGAGCCGTCTCCTTAACCCCGCCGAACGCAACTACAGTACTACTGAAAGAGAAGCTCTAGCAGTAGTCTGGTCTGTTGAACGCTTCAGAGGTTACATTGAGGGTCATGAAATTGTTGTTAGTAGTGACCATCAACCTCTTAAGTGGTTATTAAGTTTAAAATCGCCTTCAGGTAGACTCGTGCGATGGGCTTTAAAGTTGCAAGAGTTTAATATTCGCTTTGAATACACTCCTGGTAAAGCCAATGTTGTCGCTGACACTTTGAGTCGTCCTACCTGCGAAGAAGATAGTAAGGATCAGTGCGGGATTTGCTCAGTCATTGTAGACTTACCTTCGAGAAGTCCTGCTGATCTTCGCCAAGCTCAGTTAGATGACTCGGAACTGAGAAAAATTATTAGTAGTCTTGAAAGTAATGATGCTCTTGAAGACAAACGCTGGTCTGAGCGAGGTTACTTCATGCAACAAGGAGTTCTTTATAGGTATAATCCTGACGTCGATGTTGAAGAACCACAGCTCGTACTTCCTGTGAGTTTAAGACTCGATGTCCTGCAGGAATGCCATGACACTCCTATTGCTGGTCATCAAGGCATCGATAGAACGTTACATAGACTTTCACAACGGTTTTTTTTCACTGGTATGAGACGTCTTGTGGCTGATTTTATTAAGTCTTGCCCTACATGCCAGCGGTATAAGTCGTCAAATGTAAAGCCATCAGGCCTCTTGCAAACACCAGTTTTGCAACAAAGAGGTGAGGTTATAGCAGTTGACTTATTTGGCCCGCTCCCATCTGGAGAAAAGGGGGAGAAATACATATTGTTGGTTGAGGACACAGCTACTCGGTGGGTCGAGCTCTTTGCTCTTGTTGACGCCACGGCAGAAGTCTGTGCCCGAACACTGATAGAGGAATATTTCCTCAGGTATGGCCTACCGCGTCGTGTCGTCTCCGATAATGGAGTACAGTTCGTCTCATCTGTTATGCAACAATGCATGTTTATCCTGGGGATTCAACAGGATCTGTTACCCTTATACCACCCGGAAGCAAATCCGGCTGAACGTAAAAATAGAGACCTTAAGGTACAGCTGGCTCAGATAGTTGACACCAAGCATAACTCATGGCCCAAACACCTACCGTCGGTTCGTTTCGCTATGAACTCAGCTATGTGTAATACAACTGGTGTCTCGCCCGCATTTCTCACCTTTGCTAGGGATCTCCGTTCACCTATCGAAGTCAATCTTGACATCAGGACAGTCCTAGAGAAAGATAATTTTGTACCCCAGATTACTCCTTATTTAAAGAGTTTCTTGAATTCTTTAATTTCAATTCGAGATAGAGTAGAGAAGGAACAGGATAGACGTAAAGAATACGCGGATAAAAATCGTAAAATTGAAGAGTTTCATGTCAATGACCAAGTGTTAGTTAAATCGCACGTATTAAGTAACGCTGCAAAAGGGATTTCAGCTAAATTTGTACCAAAAAGAGATGGTCCTTATACAATAATTAAGGTAGCGAGTCCTACTACTTACATTCTTTCTAAACTTGATAATCCTAACGACATCATAGGTAAATTTCACGCGTCACAACTTACGTCATTTGTTAAAAGGAACGAGGTTTCTCTACCGGTCATGCCCAAACGTAACCGAGGCCGCCCTCGTCAGATTAAGCCTGTTTCCATTTCACCTGAACGGGTTCCAGAGCCTGTTTCTATCTCAAACGAACGGGTTCTTGAGCGAGGACGCTTTATCGAACCCGAGGGGGAGTATGTAGCGGATAATCCTAAACTCCCTCTCCGTAATACACGCGGTAGGGCGCCGAGACGTTATTCTCCGTCTACTAATTTACGAACGCGCCCATAGCGCTAGCCAATCACAGGCCCGCGCGACCGGCTCGGAGAGTCGGAGAAACGAACGCCAACGTACTACACGAATTATAATCATTGTCTTAATAATTAAGTTTATTTGTTCCTAAAATTGTGAAATTAATCATTAAAAGGAATGTGACAATTACACCTGGCTCCTTATTGGCTCCATCCCGACTACAAGTGCCTAATACATTTATTATCAAAAGTGGTAATGTATATTGCTCGTCATTTTATTGTAGGCACTACTAATAACTGGTCGCTTCAACGACGAGTGTTCATACAACTCTGCCTACACCGTTAAGACGGTAAAGACGTGAGTATATTTTAAAACGCTACCTATTTTGGCGATAGATATAATACGTCATTCGCCTGCAAAACACTTGTGTAAACATTATTATTAATTTATTTTTCTTTATAATTTTCATTTCATTATATGCCAATTTTATTTGCAAATAAGTGGAAACTGTTTGTACTATACACATAATAAAAATTAACATCCCTATTATACATGATATCGAAACATTATTTCTTATGAAGAAAAACTTTGGTAAATGATTGTAATTGTATTTTTATGCCACTTAGGTGGCAGACAAGCACGGCATAATTAATTACGAGTAGTAGTTCAACCAGTCAACTGAATACGAACAGTGGACAATAAATAACACGGTTTGAACAACTTTAATCAATCAGTATAATCAAACTTGCTTAGCAATAACGACATACAACTAACGCAATAGGAGTATAAATCGAAGATTTGTACGAATATTATTAAAAAACCACTTCTTAAGTCACTTTGATTATGACTTACGCCTTACTTTTCTGAATAATTCTGACCTTACGCAGTTCATTAAAGTGAATCATCAACTGGAATTCTTATGAATTCAGACAAACCCAAAAAATAATCAAGTAAGGAAACTGAACTGTGTTTTATAAGAAAATTAATAATTCTTAGAGATCGCGTGTTATAATGATAGAATTATTAATATTAATTAATAGGAATCGACACGTAATTGCGTTAGTGAAGTCATATTACTAAACACGTCTGAAAATAAAATAAAAATTTAGCACATACCTCGAGATCATTCTTGGCATGGTTCAGCTTCTCCAAGTGCAGCCTCAGCGCGTCGACTGATGTCACAGGTTCGTCTTGAATATCATTCTTTTCCAATATCGCCTTGATCTTGTCCACGAGTTGACAGAAGTCTTTCCAGATCTCCAAATCTTGTTCTAACTGAGCTTGACGAGATTTCGCAGAGTTCAAGGTGTTCTTCAAAAGTTGATTGTGTTTTTGATGGTCTTTCGACAGCTCTTCTTGCTCAGAGGCTGCCAGAGACGGCCAAATCTTGTCAACAATATCCTGCATTCGCTTTCCAACAAGATCTTTCATCGAAGGTTCAGATGTGTTAAAGAAGGATTTGTGTTCTTCTAAATCAGATTCTATGTTCTCAAAATCTGTTCCATTTTTGCCCATGTCTAAACGTATCGTAGCTTCATTGATCCAAATGGTGAGCTTTTCGACCAGTTGAAGATATTGTTGCCGAAGTTTCTTATTGTCTTGCAAGTATTTTTCTCTATTGGCAAGTTCTGCAGGTAAAGATGTTTTCAGAGAGTTAGCTTCTGATACCATTTCTAATAAAGTGCTGGGAGCTCCATCATCATTTTTAATAATATCAGTAATCTTGGTTAATTTGTCTAAATAAGATTGAATATTCTTAGCAAGTGTTGTGTGTTCAGTGAGTTTCTTATCAACACTAGCGACATCTCTGTTAAGAAGTGGTCTTGAATGTACTGCAGCTTCGTTATCATGAAGCCATTGAAGAATTTCTGATAGATCTGAGCCAATCTTTTTATGTTCTGCGGCAGCTCTTTCATGTTCTTGACGCTTGGATTCTACGGTTCTTCTGAGAGTGAGAAGTTGTTGCTTCAAAGACTGTAGAAGCTCTGTAATGTTATTCCTGTCAATGACAGTGCCTTCAGCAGCAATTTGTTGGCCTTTGTCTGTAGCAGTGGCAAGCAGAGCCTCACATCCTTGAATTTTGAGTATGATGTCATCGTAGCGTTTGATCTTTTCTTCTAAAGGTTCGTTAGATCGCTCAATCTCATTGGTAATGTCAGTATATTTAGTAACGAATTCTTCGATTTCTTTCACAAGAGCAAAGAATTGTTCCCGTAATAGTAGAAGAGATTTCAACCTAGATATCTGGTCTTCAATCGTGCTCATTAAATCATCTTGTTGTGTTAAGATATCTTGAAGGTCATGTAGGTTTCCACCTTGTAGTTCATTTAGCATTGACTTGTTCTTTTTAAGATCAGCTAAGATTGATTCATAGGCTTGAATAATAGGTTGGACGTCTTCTACTCTGCTTCCTATAGGTTTGTTTAGAGCTTTTAGTTTATTTTGAATTTCATTTAAGAATTCAAGAGCAGCAGCAATTTTGGCTGCAGCATCCTTATATTCCTTAATATGCTTTTGTAAAATTCCCTTTTTATCATTTATAATAGCGTTAATTCTGGCAAATCTATCTGATAGTACATTGACTTGTTCTTTTAGTTGTAGTTTATTAGAATCTGACAACGAATCCATAATATCTTTAGACTTATCTTTGATTTTACGAATGTTCTTATCGACATCCTCAGCCTCTTTGCTTAATTTTTCAAATTTGGCTAGCTGTTCTTCCAACACCTGAAGACTAGTAGTACGGAGTTCGGGAGTTGCAGCAACTTCAGCTTCGTTAAGCCAGCTCTGGCATTTGGCAACTTCAGATTCAAATTCATTACGTCCTTGTAACAATTTATTCAATGCTATTAATTTGTCGTCGATATCTACTTTGGCAGAAGTGTAAGATTTATTGAGATTTTCAAGAATAGCCTGTAATTTGGCTCTTTCTTCTGGTGAACAGTCTTTGGATACAGCGTTGCCCTGACGCATCACTTCAGTTAGTGTATCATTATGGAAGTCTGACAATTCACTCTGATGTTTCTTGTGAATAGCTATTTCTTTTTCTACTTTAGCGGCTTCCAGTGGCACTGGGCCTCCAAGTTTCTTAATCTCAGCTAGTTTAGCCTTGAGCCAATTCTTTGCTTTTTCGATATCGTTTTCTAATTTCTTCCTATCCTCAGCGCAAGTGCCTAATCTTTCAATTTCTTGTTTAATGAGTGAAGCCAATTGCTTCTGTTTAGATGACAGTTCAGATAATTCAGATTCTAATTGCATTTGCTCAGAATGCTCTAGTTCAGCTTGAATATTGCTTACTTTCTTTTCTAAAGAGTCAATGACAGTCTTCTTGCCATCAGTTTCTTTAAGAAGGTTTGCTACCTTCTTCTGACGTTCCTTAACGGACTTGCTTTCGTATCCAAGTGGTTCTGGATGAAGAATATTATCGATTTCCTTTTGCATCCATTCATTTTGTGCGTTTACCTCACTCTTTGTGCCATCAATAGCTTTGTACGTTATCTCGAGCATTTGCAGTTTGCGCTGAATACGCTTAGCGATGTCATTGTATCTTCTTTCAACCGACTTCATCTGAAACATTAATAATCGTTAGATTGATTTAGACTAGAATTGTATTTAGTTAGCATGAACTTTAGATATTAAGTAATAAAACTTTCAATTAATTGATCATGAAAAATATTTCTTTGTTGTCAATTGCTGTTCTTATTTTTTTGCACTAGGTATATTAGGGCAATACTTACTTGTTCTTCAACTTGTTGTGATTCCAGATTGCTAACGATATTGATGACTTTAGATCCTACAGTCTTAATATTAGCCACTTTATCTTTGCCTGCTTGTCCAAACTCAGAAGATAGTTCTTTCAAAGCGCTGAGTTTCTGGGGACATGGCAGACCAGATCCTTTATCAGCTACACACATCTTCTTAAGGACAGAGTCGAACCAGTCATGGATTTCCTGGCATTTGTGGCGGAAATCATCAATAATTCCTTGGTTGCCCTTTTCTCTCTCGATAGCCTTCAGAATAGCGTGTTCGAGGCTGTCTAGTTCTTCTTCTAGATTGATTTCATCTTCAAGTCCTATAGGAATGGAATAGGTACATTTCATTATATATCAAGAATATTTAACGGATTGTATCCAAAATATTTGTATATTGTAATTGTAATATTTTAATACTACTAACCTTCAGTAGGAATCTCTGTTAGAAGCCTATTTCTCTTTTCACTCAACGAGACTAGAGCGTCATTCATAGCCGCTATGTCCTGCTTAGCAGCTTCAGGCCTCAACTTGGATGGATTAGCAAGCCAGTCACGGGCCAGTGCATTGTGGACAGAGATCCATTCTTGGATCTCTAAGACTTGCTTCATAGCTTCTTCCATACCATGGACGGCATCCCCTAACGTTTCCAGATGACTTTGTACCTATGGAAAACATTTGGTATGAGATTTTAACGTTAAGAAAATATTGTACCCAGTTACACTAACTAGCCATAATAAATATACCTAGTACAGAAGTGTGTTTTAGATACTAAAAATGGCTTGATGAGTTTTACAAATGAAACTAGCATATGATATATTCGATGAACGACCTCCGCCCCCCATGAGCGCCGGCCTGGGGGTGACAGGTGGAGCCGCCTGTCACCCTGGCAGAAGCAGGCCGCGGCGGTGGCGCGCCTCCCCGTTTCCGGGGTCGAGTTGGGGACTCTGTAGTCCCCACACCCGAGAAGAGGGCCAGATCGTGAGAGATGGCCCTGGGTCGGCCGGGGTGCGAGGGATATGCCTGTCAACTTCACCTTCGGCAACCAAAACGACCCACAGGCGGCGTGCGTTTTAGTCGGTTCGAGTCCGACATAACCTCCTCCACCGGCTCCGGTGGGGAGGTATCCGTGGGGATTTTGCGCACGTAAAAAAAAAACAGCATATGATATATTCAAATGAAAACATTTAGAATATATTTACGTTCTTTTTAACAGACATCAAACAGTACGAAGATGTCAGCTCAGCCAAATGGATGTCTCAGGGTAGTATGGTATATTTGTTTAAGCGGATCTTTCTTTATTCCACCATATCTAGTGTTTCAATCTCTGGACAGATTTGCATGTATCAATATGACATTTATTTTTGCAGAATTAATGGTTATTGACAGTTCTGCACTAAAATTATTCAATGGTGCTACGAGTTCTATGCTCGCCAGTTGAAGAAGAATAACTTTATTGTTAAATATTATAGGGAGCATTATTAACTAATAATTTACATGGCACCAATAGACTAAATTTTAGGAACGTTTACAAGTACCACTTTCCACTTTAGATATAAATCAAATTTTACGAGACAGCAAAAATTACCGTTTCTAATAATGTTCCTAAGAGTTGGTACGTTTTCACATTTACATAATTTAATTCATTAATTTTATAACTTTCAGCTCATGATTAATGTTTATACAATTATTATTATATATGGTGACTCTAAGGCCCGTATACTAGAACGACACTCAGTCTTAAAGCTCGATTTATCTGCGCACAGATTTATCGACAATCTGTCAAATCTGTCAATCTGCCTGTACAATCTGTCCGCAAATAAATGAAGATTCAAGTTGAGTGTCATTCTAGAATAGAGGCCCAAGATATGGTGTCATAGCCATGCAGGCCCTTACCTTATTCTCTAAAGTCGAAATTTTCGATCCGAATTCGGGTGCTTCGATATTCTTTAGTATAAGGTCAATGCGCGGGCTTGCTACATCGGTCACATGTTTCTATAAACAAACCATGCATGAAGGCGCACATCAAAACACACAGTGCGTGTTAGTTTCATGTTATTTTTTATTAATTGGTAAGTAAAGGGTTTAGAGAAAATATTTGCAAATAGAGAAATAACATATTTAATTGCCTGAAAAATATTTTAAAATGATAAATGAGGAGATAAATCCGACACCACTCTCTGTTTATAAGTTCCATGAAATATAAAATTAAGAGGATAGTTGTCCTACAGTTATTGCAACTATGATACAAGTAGACTTAGTAAATGTTTGTAAATAGACCAAAAGAGAATGAAATTTTGAACCGATGGTCCATTTGTTAAACTAGTCTTTCATATTTCTTTTTATATTGACATTTTGTAAGTTCCGATTTAATAGTATATGCAGAATAAATGATTTTGACTTTGAAGTGCTGTACTGCCCCTCTAGTAGATAAGTGGCAATATACGTTCGTGGATTAGGATACATACTATGACGACTGTCACAAACGTCAAACTACGTATCAATCCCGTTTATTCCTCATTCTATTCTACAATACAATACAATACAACGAATTGTCACGTGTCTACGAGCACAGCTGTGCAATGCTCTAAGCACAAAGCGTCGAGCACAGCGGTGCGACAGCCTCGATAAAGATAGTCATTGGTCGATTTCCAGTAACGTCACCCAGTCCGACCAATAAGAATCCTTATCAATGCTGTCGCAGCGCTGTGCTCAACGATATGTGCTTAGAGAATGGCACAGATGTTTAACATAATTCGTATTGCGATTGCTTACTAACCGACATTACGACTAGTTCTCTATTCAAAATTATAACCAATCGTTGCACTGTTTTGTGTGACGTTATTGGTCAAATTATGTGACGGTTTAGTAACACTGGTTTCTACGGAAACAAGGATTAAGGGCACTTCCTCTTGACATTATATTTCGTGGTTAGTTTCCAGGATAGCATAGTTGTACTTATACATCTTAAGTTTAGCCAACCTTTAAATCGTACCCACCAACTAGCACTGTTGGTAGAAGAATTCTGTCAAAAATTTTGGAAAACAAAAGAGTAACCCATTAAATTAACTTATTTTTTAATTATAGAAGCTGTTATCTAAACAAACATTTTCTCTTAAAATTGCAAACGAAAGTGACAATTAACTGCAAAAGCGACATCGTAGCTACTTTGTACTAGTGAGTGCTTTGTAAACATCTAAGTGGTTCATATTATGTGTCAGTTATGTAATTAATATATTATTATTCAAACAGTGCCTGAGTATCATTGTCTGGGCCAAGATTATTCATTCAATGTTTTCACAAATGTATCGGGTATGTATTCAGGTGTTTGATATCATAATACCTTTATTATAGTATGACCGAGACCGCTGTACAGCTTCCTAGAAACACGCGGCGTGACGGAGAATAAGGTAAATGAAGAAAAATAAAGAGCATGAATCGAGAGCGAATGAGATCTCGCCGAGCGTTGGCAGCAGACTGACCAAATCTGGTGGTCGATTGGATGGCAGACAGGCGCACAGCTCACCTGATTGAAATGTAAAGTGATTACTGTGGCTTATGGACGTGTGCAACACATAGGAAGTCACACTCGCGCTGCCAATCCTGTAGGCAAAGAGAGTTTCTGTGCCATCAGTGTAAAGGACAAAGTAGGACAAGCTTTTCGTCTTTCCACTGACAGCACAAAAACTCTCCAGTCAGCTCTGGCTACCCTACTCACCGCCGGAAAACACAACACGAGGTTATTATGGCCGTGGTATTCTGTAGGCTGGAGGTACTTCCCCAGGCGGACTGCTCCATTGAACGGAAATCGCGTCGTGTCGTACCTCCTGGGTACAGCGGTTTCGGTCGGTCTATAATACTTCCATTTTGTCAATGTTCCATAAACACTCAATAAAATAGTTCATCTTTATTTTAAATGATTTGTAATACCTTTACCTACCGTATAGTAGCCATGTTGATAGTCAGCAATAAAATTTGGGGCCGTCTTTAAAAAAAAAGGAAACGATATCTCTGTATATAATTTAATTACAGGAAGTTTATATAAAAACGTTAGATAACTCGAAATGAGATATTGCACTTACAATCTGCAGAAATTTTGTTTTCGTCTCAAATTTCTTCCACGAATGTGTTAAGGGTTATATTATTAAACAAAAGAAAATTAAAATATCATGTAAATATATAAAGATTGTTTTTGTTTCAAATTTATTGCAAGAATTTGTTACTATGTTATTGAACAAAACAAAGAACAATATTATTATGTCATTACATTTTGTTTTTATTTGTTTTTGTCTCAAATATCTTCCACAAATGTGTCATCTATATTATTGAACAAAAGAAAAATCAAAATAATATATAATTTTAATTATATATTGTTTTTAGAACCTGCTTAGTGTTTGGATTATGCAGTGCGTCAACTTCATTTTACAGGGGTTAATCACAGAAGAACGGGTAATTGGGAATTAATTTGATTTAATAGGTATATAGGGATTTTTAGATACCTTTCGGAAACTTGGTAGCAAAGGTAAAAGAAATCACGATGGGAATCTGAATTATCTTGACCAGATGTTAACCAGGTGCACAAAAGTTACATTGCCAACGACAAAGCTTTTTACATTAATTGGACTACCTACAAGCTATCTACACTTGTTATACTATCGGGTTTATTATAAGAGATCATACTTTACAATGATATACGTTGGTTTTGTTCGTTTTGTTGACCTGGCGGACTTTCAAGCACAGTTTTAGTAAACATTCCATTGCAAAAACATTCTGGAGGAAGCGGTTGAGGAAAGTCGAGATGCATTGCTGTTTGGCTTTTACTATTGTAAGTATTTACACACATACATACATATAATCACGCCTTTATCTCAGGAGGGTTAGGCGGAGGAGAATTAACACCCGCATTTACCCATTCATTAAATTCGGTCCCACATAATAGGGGATACATACGTAACATAGGTTACTTTTATCTCCATATTCAAACGGGATCAGAAAAACGCGGGTGAACTTTCATTTAAAATTATTAGGCGACACGCCTTCTAAAATTAAATAAACTTAAAACCTAGAGTGCTCATTACTCAATGATAGATATATTGTAAGAAAGAAATAAATGTAGATTATTAACTCATTTTTATACTAAGAACCGAAATTGTACCACTAGTTAGTAAGTTAGCTTGTTTTATTTGTTTAATATTACATTAAATTACTTGCGCATGTAAATCACCCAAACTTCACCAGCCATGTCTTTCGATCCCACGCAATGGGGGGCGAGCTTATTGCCGTCAAGCGGGCACTCAGTGCAGGGCTGTATTAATTTGTTTAATATGTATTTTTCTAAAAAGTCGCTACCTAACCGAATAGAGTATAAATACTTTTTTAATACGACCTAGTAGACATGTACATGCGACCCAGGAGATAGGTAAACACATTAAAGGTGTATTTTTCTATGCCTAATGTACGTAATTATGACAATTAAGACACTATTTGAACACTTCCTAACATTATATTAGACGTCATAAAATCTATCTATTCTAAATAGCAATGCAAAACCACTACCTCAACCAGCACACAAACAGCAAACTGACAAGTCCTCGTCGACGTGACTGAAAACTGACATACGACATCAACACTGACAAATATCTGACAGATGACATCAACATCATATCACTTCAGAATGACGTTAAAACATCAGAACCAAGGATAGATGTTGAGGCTTTCAGTACCTGGTCGATCAGGTCTTCTAGTCTCGCTCTGACGTGGAGCTCTCTTGGTGGGATCGGTAGTGGTGCGGAGTCCGCTGGCGATGAGGGTCGGGAAACAGAGGCTGCTGCTGCCGAACAGGCTGCTACGGCGGCAGATAGACGGCTCTTCTCTGTTTGAAGACGATTGTGAAGACCCTGTAGAAGAAAATTGGTGCTAATCAAAAGCAAAGAAGGTAACTTGGTACTTGATCAATTATATTGAACATAATTATGAGAGCAAATCAAGTAAATACTCCTATAAATTGTATATTGCCGTAATAAAGTGCTGGTCTCAAATATTTAGGATAAAAGACCACAAATGTACTCATCAAACCAATCTAACCCTACCATTGACGGATATCATAGCGTATTGACGCTTGGCGATGTACATTAAACAAACAAAAATCTAAAACAGCCGTGGTATGTGAGAACTCGGCTCTTTTAGCTTTCCATCCTCGAACCAAGACTGAAATAATATGAGTGCGTGAATAACACCACAAACAGCATTTGGATATAAAAAAAGTTTAATTTTACTTACCCTTGCTTTGTCCAGTAGTTCACGTCCATGTGATAGACCATCAACTGGCACATCTAGTTCAGTTATAGCTGGCTCCATTTCATCCAAGTTGTTGAGAATGCTCTCAAGGGTATCTTCGTACTCCTTAAATTTCGCAAGACCTTCTCTAAGTCTCCTTTCAATCTGTAGTGCAGTAGCCAAGAGACTCTTGTGGCTATCATTAACATTCTTTAATTGTTTGCCTACAGTATCTCGAATGGAAGGTGTTGTCTTCTCGTATCTTTCAATCTGGGCTTGGCCTTTGCCTTCCAGTTCGTCAAGAGTTGAACGGTATTTCTGGATGTCATCGAGAAGAACAGCATGCTGAGCTAACTGATCCTCGGTCTGTTCCCTATTAGCAATATATAAAGAGTTATGGGCCATAAGCTGGAAGGAGATCTGGAGAAGCCATTTCTCAGTATCTTGTAAAGATTGATGATACTGGTTGTAGTCTTTGATTTCAGACTCCAATTCCGCTTTTTTAGCTGCACATTTAGCGCGCAAAGCCTTACATTTCTTCTCAATAGCAGTGACAGATTCTTTCACAGCTGGTTTGCGAGCCCATGAGCTAAGTTCTGCAGCTTCACTCTTAAGTCTTTCCAGTTCTGGTTTCTTATTATCGATTGAATCCTCAATATGTTTATATTTTTCTAACAAAGTCTTCATTTCTCCAAGTTCTCCTCCAGTAGGAGGAACCTTATCCAGATTCTGTTCTGTGTCTTTAATCCATTGGTCCATTTTCTTCTTTGACTCTTCAAAATCTTCCCATTTACCGATTGCAGCTTTAAGCTGCGCTGTGATTGAGTTGAGGTCGATTTTAAGTTGGTCCCAACTTTCTTGCAACACTTTTACATCATTTCGCAGACCATCTTGTTCCTCAGGTGGTGTATTATTGAGGGCCTTCTTAAATGCCTCTTGTAAGACAACAAGTAAGTGATGACCTTCAGTCATTCTGTTACTAACAAGCTTCACTGTTTCAAGTTTATCTTTAGTTGTATCAATATCTCCAACTCCAATGGAATCTTGAACAGTGCCATGTGCAGTTTCTAACCACTGTTGGAGATCTTCTTTAGCCTTGATAAATTCGGTGTGGTCTGAAAGATTCTTCTCGCCATTAGAAACTAGACCTTGAATCTTGGTGAGTAAAGTGGTGTATTCAGTTTGAAGGTTGACGGTTTTGTCACGAACCCAAGCACAAGCGCTCTGTTCCATGAGATTCTCGCATCTATCATTTAGCTCTTCTAAAACGTGTTTATGGCCTAGGGCTTCGGATAACAGTTCCTGTTAAGTAAACGCAGAAATTAGAAAAATAAATACACAGACTTTAGTACTTTCGCTACTGTTGCTTACATCTTATAATATCATATTTTATAAATTTTTAAAGAATACTTACGCGACACTTGTCAAGGTACTCCGGTGTAATTTTATCAACCTTTTGGACATTCTTTAGCTTGTTGTCGAACTCCTTAACCCATTTGCTCATCTTCTCTGAAGTCTCTAAGTAATCAGCCCACGCGGACAGGCACTTCTCTAATAGCTTCTTCGTGTCTTTGCAAATCTGTTGCAGGTTCTCCCACTCAATCTTCAACTGCTTAATTTCTTGGTTAATATTGTCCTTACCTTCATTACCAGTAGTTTCAAGCACTGCCTCGCACAGATTAATTGCTTTTTCGAGCAAAGCTTCTCCTTTGGGCAAGGATTCGATGATTTTGTTAACTTTCTTAAGTTTCTTCTGCACAGAATCTTTTTCACCGTGGGAATCAGAACACTGTTGGATTTCAATCTTGCAATTTCTAATCCAATCGTAGAAGTTATCATACGACTCTTTGTATTGAATGTGAGAGTTAACGTAATCTTCCAGTTTCTGAAACATAAAGTTAATTATGACAGGCGACCAAATATCATTGCAAACTTTTGAAAAATAATCGAAATAGATAAACCTCGTAACTAATACTCACAGTAATCATCTCATTGACAGTAGTCCTGATATTATCATAACGTTGCAATGTATCCTCAATACCCTTAGATTTGAGAGACGAGTCTTCTTGTAATTTCTCATTCAATTTCTTAACGAGGTCACTGTGAGAATCTATATCTCTGTTAAATGTCTTGAATTTCTCAAGTTTGGCCTTTTTCTCAGATAAATCGTTGAGCAAAGAGTCGTCTGATTGAATCTTCTGATCGATGTCATCCAACCATTCTACCAGGAGTTTGTGAATCTAAAAGAATTAAGGTTAACAATCATATAGAGTGTGCTTAGTAAATTTGATTGCTATATTTTCAATGTAATATAGATGCTTTAGGACCATTCAATAATATTCGCTAAACTATTGTAAGTAGCATGTTTTCTGGGTTATGAGTTAACAGTTAACATTAAACGTGAACTTCCAATGTACCGAAGCGTAACGGTAATATAGTCAAACATTACTTTATCCAGTTTGTTAATAAACTGCATTGCTACTACAAATTTTCGAAATATTTGAAACCAAACGAACTTATTAATCGGTTAAATATATATATATATACATTATATACTAAAGTTACCTTAGAGATATCATCAAACTGTGACGCTCTATTAGTCAGTTTGTTCCTGACATCTTGCAGATCTGCAATAAGCTTATCGAACTCTTGCTTCAGGTTATCCGTATCTTCCTGAATCTTGGCCGCGCCTGCCTGTTCTGTATTCATAATGACTTTCTCTTTCAATTCTAGAAGATATCTTAATTTATTTTGGCCTTGTTCTAAGGATTGACGCAACAGTTTCACTGTGTTAAGTTTACTATTCACCTCAGCCAGGTTATTGGGTATTTCGGCGCATTGGTTAAGCTTCTCGCGAGTTCGGTCCAGCCAATCTTGGCATTCTCCATATAGGGCGTTGTGTTGTTGGTGTTCCTGAAAATGTCATAATACTTTTCATTAATGAATACACAGAATGAACAGAGTAGAATTTGGACCATCCCATCTCTTGCAGTGTCGTACAAAGTGACTTAGGGATAGGGCTGTTTAACATCAGACAGATATATACAGCCCAGACTCAGCCTCAGATGCATGACTCGAGTCAACAATAGTGCCCGAAATACGGCAATAGGCTCACCCCTTAATTAAGTGGCACCCAATAATATTATTAGTGAAATCGTACCTCTGCCTTACCCTCCGGGGATAAAAGCGTGATTATATGAATGTATGTATGTTTGTATGTATGTATTAATAATTCAATTTCAAGGGTCTTTTGAGACTTTAGTTGGCATGTTATAAAATTTTCTGTGATAGTAATTTTTGGATCAGAGAGACCAGTCCTACTAATTAAAATTTATTATACATCGTCATACCTGATAATGGAGTTCAAGCCTCTTCATAACCTCCTTAGCCAAGGACAACAGCGCGTTGTATTTGGTGGTGAGCTGGGTGATGCCATTGGAGATCCTAGTGTCTGCACAGGTTTCTAGTAAGGTCTGTGCTCGTACATTAAGTTTATCTAACTCAGCTTGCCAGTCAAATAGAGTTTGTAAGTGTCCCTGTTAATGAAAATATAATATGGAATGAGAAGAATGTGATATTAAAATTTTCTTGAAACTCATTAAATAACATTCATTGTTCCGTTTTTCGTTACCTGGAATTCCTCAAGGACGACCTTCTTTTGTTCCAAGTTATTCTGCAATTTATTGAAGGATTGCACGAGTTTTTCAGTCTTTGACAACCAATCTAAGGCTTCCTTGTACTGCTCTTCATATTCTGTCCACTTGACGATACCTCCCTCTATTAAAGCTTTAGTATTGTTCAACTGCTCACTGTTCAACACACAAAAATAAATGAAAATTGACAAGTGAAACGAACACATCATATTTAGATACAGCAGTGGACTGCGGTGGGCTAATTGATTAATTGATTGATATTTAAATAGTATTTATTTATACTTACACATAAGTATCGTATTCTTCCTGCATAAGAGCTACTTCCTCTTCAATTTCTTCTCTATCTTCATCATCGGCCATGCCACAAGATATTTCACCTTGTTCGAGTGCCTTTTGCAGCTTCGCTTGTCCATCAGGTAATTCGCTTTCTAATACTTTTAACTGTGTGATTTTGCTGCTCAATGATTCCTTATCTCCGGTTGCATCAGAGCACTTTCCTAATCGCTCTTTAGCAGCTCTAATCCATTGGACAAAGTCTGAACCAGCATCAATAAACACTTGGTGCTGTTCTACTGTTTGCTTCTGCTTATCGTACAAGGTTTTAGCTTGCTTAGATAGTGTTTCATACTTGCTAGTAATTTCAGACGCCGGAGCTTGTTGCATAAGTTCTGAAGCCTTAGAAGTTACAGACTGAATCATGGGTTCAAACGAAACGATATCTTGAACAATATTGTTTGTTTGACGGAGTGTGGCTTTCCTTTCGCCAAGGCTAAGACCCGCCGTGAGACCAGCGAGACGGTCTTGCCCCTTCTTGGATTTGGCGACTTTTTGCTCACACACTTCTTGGAGTTTTGCTTCTCTATCGGATATCCATTGTTGTAGTTGTGCATAACTTGAACTGTAATCAGCCCATTGGAGTAACGCTGTTTCTAAATGTACTTTAGCTGTAGTCATCTTCTTGACAAGACGATCCCATTCGTTTTGAAGTTCTTTTAGTTCGGTATTAATTTTATCTTTACCGTCAGATCTGGTATTTCTGAGAACTTTTTCTCCACTGTTGGTAGTGGCGTGTACTAAATTCTGTCCTTCTTCGCGACGCTTAAGTAAATCCTCAATTTGTTCAAGACGTTTCTGGAGCGCGTCTTTACTGCTGTTGCTGCCAGCTTCACTGCCACTACGAGTGATTTCCCAAGCATCATCTATCCATTTCTTTGTTTTAACGTAATTGTCATCGTAAGTCTGATGTTGTTCATAGTTTGTTTCGACTTTCTTCAATACATCATTAGCCATATTTACCAGTACTTGATATCTTGAGTTTAGGTGACGTAACTGGTTATTCACATACGTGTCTAAGTGTGAAGATAATAGGCCAGCAGCAGAAGCATTGAAATTGTCGATCTCCATTTTTCCTTTGTTGAGTTGATCAACAATCTCCTTGACTTCATTGACTTGAGATCCCTTTTCCTTGGCTGTACCAAGAAGAGCCAATTTGTGATTTTTAATAAGGATTTCCTTTTGCTGCAACCAGTCAGATAGTCGTTCGTATTCATCTTTGTATTCACGCCATTGATTGACAGTATCTTCTAATTTGCTCTTTTGTTGTTTGATTTCATTAAAGAGGTCATCGAAACTCTCTTTTAAGGCCTTCATTTCATTTTTAATGATAGTCTGTCCATCTGGTGAAGTACTGGCAAGAACGACTTCACCAGTATGCTGGAGATGTTCTAGTAATAATTCGCCTTGAGCTTGTTTGTTGATTAAAGCATCCAACGGTGCAACTGAGTTTTCAATAGCCAGTTTATCACTCAAAGGTTTTGATTTTAAGGATGGCACTTTTTCTCTAGCTCTGCTGAGCCACTGAATTAAGTCATCATGTGCTTCTTTGTACAACCTGTGATCTTTGTATTGCTCTTCACGATCAGCAAGTAATTTCTTTATCTTGTCATAAAGGTTATCAAATTTATTTAAAGTTTCTTGAGCTTTAGATGCAGCTTGGTTTTGCTGGCCACTAGCTATCATTTCAGCTGCTTTGGTCTTTAAAGTATCTACATCAAGACGATCACAGCGGGCTTTCTCTTCTACCTCCTTCAATTTTTCGAGTTGAGCTCTCTTATCCGACATGGATGTCTCAAAAGGTGAAAGTTCCGCCAGCATATTCTCAAGGTAATTATTACTCTTTTCTATTAATTGAATCTGTTCAAGGAATCCCGCCCATTTGGTAACTGAATCATCTAACATATTTTTAGTTTCCATCATTCTGGATAACAGAGCGGACCATTGTTCTTGAAGTGCAATTAAAGAATTGTTGATTGCCTCATGACCTGCTGGCGCAGTATTAGCCATAACATTTTGAGCTAGTTCGACAAGAGATTGAACTTTTGTGAACCCTTCATCTTTTGTGAGTATCAAATTTTGGATTAGTACCAATTTGGTTTCTAAGTCGTCTTGAGAACAAGTGCTCAGGTCAGCGCAGAAATCTAGTTTATCTCTTAATTCTTCAATCCATTGAGAACATTCGGTGACATTACTAGAGAATTCTTGGTGAGTTTTCACATATTGCTGCCACCTGTTTGTCAGGTCTTTTACTTTTTGTGAAAGGGTTTGATACTTTACAGATAGATCAGAGATTTGTGAGCCACGAGGACCGACTCCTGTATATAGGTGCTGAGCTTTTTCAGTGATATTATCTATCTCCAGTTCCTTGGCACGTACTTCACCCTGAAGCTCTTGGAACTTTTTGAATTGTTCTTGCTTCTCTGGTAATGTAGCTTTAAGATCTACCGCATGAATCTGAGTATCAGTATTCCTAATCCATGCTAAGCATTGATCTTTCATGTTCTCGTATTCATTCCATTGCTGAATTTTATTTTCCAAAGCTTCAATTGTTTTATTAATGAACGATACAAGACCTTCCCACTCTTGGTGAGAAGCATCAATCTGGTTTCTAATATTTGACTGTCCGCTACTCACCGTTCCTGGAAGTACCTTCTCTCCCAGAGAACGTATTTTATCAATTCGATTCTTCTCCTCTGGAAGGTTTAATTGCAATGATTTTAGTTTCTCACAATTGCTACCTAATGCTACTCGTTCTAGATTCACATCACCCCATAATTGGGCCGTGTTATGTGTAGCTTCAACCCATTCTTCCAAATCCTTAACAGCTTTAGTATACTGAGTATGATTATTGACAATTGCTTCATACTGCTCCACAAAGGATTTCGCTCTGGCTAAAATTACTTCATGCCTCTGTTTAAGTTGGTCGATTTCTTTAGCAATTGCTTTATTCACATCAGGTAAACTTAAAGCACGTGATTCTAATTCTGTGATATCTTGTTGATGAGCTAAGGCATCTTGCAAATAAGTTCTATAAACATTCAGTTGATTGCGTTTTTCATCCAAAGTAGCCTTTAACTCAATTTCTTTTGGTAGATTCTTCTCGGCAGCTGTTAACCACTGTTGAACGGTCTTAAGATTATCCTCAAACGAGGACCATTTATTTAGCTCAGAATCTAAGTCCCTCTCAGCTTTAGTGATGTTGTCATATAGATTATCAATAGCTTGTTGAATTTCATGTAATTGTTGTTCAATAATTTCCTTACCCTCAGGGGACGTGGAAGGATATAATTTTTCTCCTAATTCAAAAGTGTTATTAACAAGAAGTGTAGCGTTGCGTCTCTGACTCAACAAGTCATTAAGACTCTCTCTTTTATTACTGATGCCTTCAGGGGTATTGGATAAGTTTTCTGTGCTTTCATTGAACTTATGTTGTGCGGCTTTTAACCAATCAGTACATTGGTTATATTTTTCTTGGTATGCATTATGATCATTAACGGCCTGCTCGCATTTCTTTACGAGTTCTTTTGCAGTTGACTGTACAGATTGGAATCGTGATGTCATTTGTTGCAAGTTCATCGTTATTCTTGTATCGTTACAGTTTTCTATTAAATCGCTGAACTCATCAGTTAATTTATCAACGTCGTTCTCAGTCTTTTTCAAATTAGCCAAGATAGCCTGAAAAAATTTTTTGTTAGTAAGATATAAGAATGTATTTTCTAGATTGTATTTAAACTGATCTACAACAACTACAATTAGTTTCATCATTTAGATAGTTAGACCTTTGGTGGTGAATAAACGGCCAGATTAGAAATACCAATAACCAACGCCTCTAAATTAGTACAATATAGAAATAAAACAATATCTTGAAGTATTCGTAACAAATACATAATATTGTGTAAGTAGAAGTATATACTTTTGTTAGATTTCTATAATAAATATTATAATCGTGACATTAGGTAACTACTGAAAATTAGATTATACCCTACAGTGCTAGCGATAAAAGTTTTACTTTTATCAACTCTTACTTGATCCAAGGCCTCGCCCAAAATAATGACTGCACTCAAGTCATTTTCGTGTTTATCAATCGCTTTACATAAAACCTGTTTCAAAATTTTAAATTAAAACAAATTGTTTGCAAAATGAGCCGAATTGAGACGCCTGTCGAATGTGAAACATCTAAGAATTTTTATATAGAAAAATATAATTAAAATAACGACGATATAGTAGCATACTGACGGAAGTTTGGCGTCACGGCATACGCGTCGATCTTGCTTCTAATAGATGCTTCACATTGTAATTTTTGAAAAGAAATATTTCAAAATGCTTACCTGATATTTGCTAAGCTGATCCACTTTCTCGTCCAGTGTTGCTTTGGGAGTATATGTCTTCAAAGTCATCTCAGTGTCAGTCAGCCAGTGTTGAAGACGGTCATTAGCACTGTCAAACTCGATCCATTGTTGTATTTTGTCTTCGATTCCACGTTTGACATCGTGAACTGTAGCTGTGAACTTTTCTAGATCAGCCCTGAGAAGACTGAGTTCCCTAGACATACCATCTTTACCTCTAGGAGATAGTTTAGAACTATTTTTATCAATCAGATCAGACAGTATTTTCAATTTGTTATTGCCGGTAGGAATTGCGTCTAATAACTCTTGAATCTTAGTTAGCTTGCCCTGTAATGCGGCTTTATTGCCGGTGAAATCAGATAATAAGTGAAGGCGATCCCAAAGATGCTTTTGGTAGTCTTGCAGTGATTTTTGTTGATCAGCAAATTGTTGGTAGATTTCAAACGTGCTCTCATGTTTATCAATTATGCCTGTTAATCTGTTCGTTAGTGCATTGTATCTATCCCATACAGACTGAATAATCTTAGTTGTCTCATCGCTTTCTTTCTTGCCAGAGTGAAGAGTAGCAGCTACACTCTTAGCTTTTTCCGTGACTGTTTCGATCACTCTCTTATGTGAATAAATTTCTTGCAACAATGTTTTATTTTTCAGCAACTTCGACTTAATTTCTTGAGCAGAATTAAGTACCGCCTTTTCTTCGGCATCTACTATCTTTTCCTTTTCATCTAACCAAGATAATGTCTGCTGTAGGACATCCTGATAGCTCGACCACTGAAGTGTTTGAGATTCAAATTCTTTTTGCTGTTGTAAAATAGTATCGTTAAGCTTATCCCATCGCTCTCTGAGGGCTCTGATTTCTCCACGAATATTCTCCCTGCCATTTGCAGCTGTTTCAGGTAAAACTTTGTCTCCAGCTGTGGTCAAAATACTAATCTTGTGTTCACCATTTTCTCTCTCCATTAAGAATACCTGAAGTTTATTGCCCTTGCTCTCAATACTGAGTTTGTCTTCTTTAGTTACCATTTGGGATAGTTGTTCTTCAAGAGGTCTCAGCCACGCGTCAAATTCACTACGAAGTTGTACATACTTTTTGTGGTCTCCCACCAGTTCCGACCAATGGTTAACGATTTCTTTAGAAATGAGATGTAGCTGTTGGTAGCGACTGCTTACTTGAGTCACAAGAGGCTTCAGACGCTCTACACCACTAAGTTGAATAAGACTATGAGATTCATCAACAAATGAGTCTATTTCTTTTTCCTTTGCATTAATACTGTTGCGTAGGTCGACATATCTTTTCAGTTGGCTTTCTTTTTCATTGAGCGTGGAACAGAGACTTTGATCCCGACATTTAGATTCCATGTCTTTAAGCCACTCGGTAATCGATTCGATTGAAGAGTCAAATTTGTTCCAAATTTCCAAAGCGTGCTTCAATTTTTGTTCTGAAGTACCGATACTTTCAACTGCACTTCGTAGTTGTTCGTGAAGGTTGTCAATTTCAGCTTTAATGGCAGTATTACCTAATTCTGATGTACTCTTGCTAACATTGGCAAACACTGCTCTTATTTCATCTAATTTGCTTGATCCAATTCTTTCAATATCCTTTAAAGAGACTGCAGATTGTAGTTTTCTAATGATCTCAGGCTTTTCACCAATGGCGTTCTCGATGTCAAGAAGTTTTTCAGATTGGGAGCCTAACCATTCCTTGTATTGTGTAATAAGACGTACAAGATCTTCGTGTCGTTTCACACAGTCCTCCAAATTGTCTTGAAGATTCTGAGATTTAGTGACAATATTTTGGAACAACTGTTTGATAGACTGCAAATAAACATTTAAAGACGCATCATGTGTCTGGTCAACTAACTGTTGAGCTTTATCGCAAACAGATTCAACTAACTGTTGATGAGTCATTATCTCTTGATGCATAATTTTGTGGTTCTGTAGCTGAGCTTTTTTCTCTTCTAAAGATGCCTTGAGTTCAGTATGTCGCTGCATTGCTCTTTCAACATCCTTCAGCCATTTAGTTAGCTGTTCTTGAGCAAGGCTAAAATCTGAGAACTGCAGAAGGCACTGATCTAACTTATTAACAGTTTCTTGGAAGCTATCACCAAAACTGTCCCATAGTGTCCTGATTTTACGAATTTTTTGACGAATCACTTCCCTACCATCGGGACTTGTGTGTGTGTACAATTTTTCACCTAAACTTAAGAAATCTTCAAAAGCAGGCGTCTTTTTATTTCTCGTTTCATAAAGCTCCTTAGCCTTGTTCTGTTTTTCTTGTAAAACCGCATAATCACCAACAATTTCATTAAGGTCCTGTAATTCGCCAAGCATACCCATGAGCCAGTTTTCCATATTGGTGTATTCATTTTCGAATGTTTGATGTTCCGAGACAAACACTTCATATTTCGATATGATTTCGTTAACAAGATTATTCAATGTATGATACCTTGTTGCTAATTTTGATGTCTTATTATTAAGCTCAGATTCAGTTGCTACATCTTGTTTAGTGTCTGTTAATGCAGTAAAATCAGCACTTCTAGAAACGAGTTCACTTTGAATCTCCTTAACTTTTTGTAAATGAGCAATCTTAGCATCAAGATTACTTTTAAGGCTTTGGTCTCGAACTTGATTTTCTTTGAACTTTAACCATTCTTCAAGTTCATCTAACGTTTTTTGACTCTCAGACCATTGTTTAAGGATATCTTTAAGCTTTTTGTCTTGGTTTTTGCATTGCAAAGATAGTTGACTCAGCGATGTTTTGAGTTGTTCGAACTCACTGATGAGAACAGGGTGTCCATTAGGGTTAGTACTTTCAATTACTGTGTCTAATTGTAACTTAAGGCCGCCAAGGGCATCTTGAATATCTTTTGCCTTTGAAGTGACTTTTTCAATAGCTGCAACTTTGGCATCGACATCATCTTTTTGTGTCACTACTGCGTAGTTGAGCATACTGTTCTCAGCAACTATATGGTTAAGACGGTCACGCACGTCTTCAAACATTTGAACATATTTCTCATGTTCTGCAACATGTGATTCGCATGTTGATATGCGCTTCTCGAGTTCTTTAGACATACTTCTGTACCTGTCTATGGTATTAGATAGGCTCTTTTCAGCTTCTTCATCGGGCATTAATTTTATTTTTTCGGTCAACTGAGATATCATTGATTGATGTAATTCAACTTCTTGATGCAAAATTTTGTTTGCATGGAGTTGAGCCTTCTTTTCAGGTAATGTAGCGCACAATTTGAAATCTCCAAGTTCCTGTTCCTTGTCACTGATCCATTTTTGAACTTGGTTGAAAGTATCGTCGAAAGAAGATCTTTTGTTAATAGTAGTCTCAATGTCTTTAATGACATTATTGAGAGAATCCACAGAATTTTCAAAATAATCTCTAAGGGTTCTTAGTTCGTTCCTAATATATTCACGTCCTTCAGGTGTAATGCCACTGAACAAAGCTTCACCAGATTCAATTGCGTGATTCAAGAGCCTCTGGCCTACTTCCTTGTTTTCATTAAGTCTCTTCACTTGTTCTAAATCATTTGGAGTAGGCTTAGCATGTTTGCTAAGGACAGCCAAATCCTTGATCTTGCTATTAGCATCTTGCAACCAAGTCTTGAATTCGGATATTGATTTATCATATTTTCCTTTGTTGTTTTTCAATTCTTTAAGTCTGTTAAGATGACTATCCATAAATTTACTTACAGTTTGATACCTAGTAGCCAAATGGTTAATATGTTGTAAGACACGAGAATCTGGATTACGAGATAAGATTTTCTCTCCAATTGCGTTCAATTTACTAATTTCATTTTCATAGCTTTTAATTTCTTGATTAAGAATTTCAACGTCAGCAATCTTACTATCAATTTCATCTAAATTGAGTAAGTTGGCAGTTTCCGTTCTGACTCTGTTTTCTTTTTCCTTCAACCATTCCGAAACGTTGTCCAGCAATACTTCGTATTCTTGCCAAGCGTCAATATTCTCCTTTAACCTGTTTTTAATTTCTTGATAATTAGCGGTAAGTACTTCTAGATTCTTTTGCGCTTTCTCAGTTTGTTGAGCAGCTTCCTGAGCAGATGCAGGTTCTGCCACTACTTTCAATATGTCCCGAGCTTCTTTTAATTCCACAACCTTAGCTTTACAATCTGCAATTCCATTCTCAACATCGGTTAAAGCAGCATTCTTTACCTCTAAGTTATACTTATCACTGGTGATATCTGGAACGCACCATCTTGTTTTATCGTCTAATATTTTTAGATTTCTATTAAACATTGCTAATTTGTCAGTGAACAGTTTTTGCAAGAATGTAAGTAAAGTGATTTCAGTTTTATTTGCATGGACTAGTACACTTTCAAATCTTTTCTGTAAAGTGCTGAGTTCTTTTGGTACTAATGACTCATAAAATCCTGGATAATTTTCGTTCATTTCAGATACGTTTTCAGATAAGTTGTCGATCTCATCATTCAAATTCTGTAGCTCAACTTTGCAAGCCTGACATTTTTTAAGACGATCCAAGATTTTAGCATTGTCACCAGTCATATCGTCGCACTTTATGATATCATCGCGGATTTTGCTAATGTTATCTGAGAGAATTTTAATTTTATCTTTAAGTTTATTTTCCTTTGAACCTAGTGATGACACTGCACTTTCTAGATTGTCAGCCAGAGACTGTAGAGAGGCAAACTCACGGTCTAAATAGTCAATGGTGGAAGAAATCTGTCCCATAGGAATGTTTTTATTTAAATTAGTAATTTGCTCACATTTGGCTTTAATGCTATTCTTAAGGCCCGTGTAAATAGGGAGTTCCTCTTTGTATTTATTAAGATGACTTTGTCCAAACCTAATTTCTAAATTGTCACATGCGTTAGCTAGATTTTGTCCGGTTTCGTATAGCCAAGTAATGACTTGGTTCTTTGTGTCATCGATTTGCCTCCAAACAATGAGCTGGGATTCAAGATCCTGTATCCTTTTGATGACAGCATCATTAGTTTTCTCCCACTGGGTCTGAGATTTTAAGAATGCCTCTTCTAATGGACTTGTATCAAATCCTCCTAATGTCGAAGTCTGTTTAAGAATTGATTGCTTGATGACATCCATTTGGTCTAGTAAACCTTTAGATCTTTTCAAAATTTCGTAAGACTTTTTCGCTTTATCCAAAGACTGTGCAGTTTGCATGTAATCGTTTGGAGCATCTTTACAATCGTTATATAGCTGATCGGCTCTATTCATTTCTCTGTCAAACGCTAATGTGAAGTTTTTCAATTCTTGTAATGTTGAAGACAATAAAATATACTTATTCTTTGTATCACGCACAGTATTTACAATTTGGTCCCAATTATTGTCTGCGGCAGAAAGAGCATTTTGTATCGTTCCCATATTAGGTTGGTCTTCTCTCATTAAGTGTAGACCCTCTTCTCTTAACTCTTTTCTTATATTCTGTTTACTTTTCATTTCCGCGTCTATTTCATCCAGGTGCTCCGTCATGTCTTGAATTGTTGCCTCTGTTAAAGGTACAGGATTCTGAGACATTTCATTGAGCATCGATTGAACATGATGCAAAACTTCGGCTAAAGCATTGTGCTGCAGGTTAAACTTGTCCCACCTGGCCCCAACTTTCTGTACCAAATCTCTTTTATTAGTTACAGAATTCAGCAAAGTTTCTGCCTTCATTTCAATTTCCTTCACAAGGGTTGTAGGAGACATAATACGACCAGTATTTTGATCAGTCACTTTTACTTTTGAGGGCCCATCTAATAAAGCCACATTACTCTTCCATTCAGGTACTTTCGTGATGACATTCATCAATTCTTGTCTCAGGACTTCATAACTTTCAGGAGTTAGTTTAGGACCTTCGATCTGATATTGAATATGGTTAAGTTGTTGCTTAGACTCCTCATACCAGTTCAATAGATCAGACCACTTTTGTAAAATACCTTTGT
The DNA here is from genome assembly GCA_963662185.1 of Eilema griseolum. NCBI lineage: Eukaryota > Metazoa > Arthropoda > Insecta > Lepidoptera > Erebidae > Eilema > Eilema griseolum. Next base: position 2,808,004 of record OY759236.1, read on the forward strand.
TTTGTTGAATATTGTTTTCAATGATTTGATAATGTTGGGCAATATTAGAATACGTCTCACTTAATGAACGTGATTCATCAGGATGGGACGCGAGTGTCATATTCTTAATTTCGTTGTAAATGTCTGTGAATTCAGGTGCTTTGGCCGCATGTTCTTGTAACAAAACATGCATGGATTGAAGTGTTGGTTCAACTTTTTCAGCACCAATCTGGTCATAGCTTTCTGTCTTTCTCCTAAAGTCTGTAATCCAGTTGTCAAAGTTATGTAACTTTGTCAAGAACTCTTGTCTAACGATTATTTTATCTGATAATTCGTTGACTCTTGATCTTACAGTCTCAGCTAAATCGTTTGTGCGCTGCTTGATTTCAGAAACTTTCTGTTTTAGAACATTAGCACCTTCAGGCTGAATATTATGGCAGATATTATCACATGTCTGTGATAAACTAATGATTTTAGCTTGCTGTTGCGATATTTCGTTACCAAATGACTTCAATTTATTGAGCTCTCTATCTAATTTTTCTACTTGCGGTGATTCGATGGTCACATTTTTACTGCTTAGTAATTTTTCGCCATTCTCAATCCAGGTTTCCAATTTTTCAGCTTCACGCTCAAAGTTTTCCCAGTTAGTAACCAGTTTATCTAACTTATTATTCCATTGATCAGCTTGGTCGTGTACTACCGCCCATCTAGAGTGAATGGCATCAACTTCATCAGGAGCACTAGTCTTTCCTGATAGTTGATGGCTGACACTGGATAAGATTTGTAAATTCATGAGCTGTTTATCACAATCCGTTATTAAAGCTCTAGATTGCTGCTGTAACTGTTGTGCTTCGGGTAATGTACTGGGTTTAGGCACACTGCCTAACTTAATTTCAGCTTCCTCTATCCATGGTTTGATTTCAGCAACACCTTTTTGATACTTCTGCCAGCTTGCTAAATCATGCTCTACTACTTTAGTTTGATGTTCAGTAGACCTTTGGAGATCTGCCATCATTTTTTCTAATAATACAACTTCCCCTTTAAGTCTGCTAGCATCTTGGACATGATGTTCCACTGCCAACTTAGTTCCTTGATCGGCCACACCACGAATAACTTCCAGTTTTTCAGCTATTACCTTTTGTAAAGCTTGTGACTTCACTACTCTTTCCTCAGGAGTGATATTCTCTGAACGGATTTGTGAGATCAGCATAGGACTTTCTTGTTTTATCCATTGCCTAACATGTTCTAATTTATGTTCAACCTTTACCCATTCTTCGTTGAACCTTTCCAAATGTACAACTTTGCTATCAACTTCATCGTGAACTTTCTCTAATTTACGTTCAATAACTTCAAGGTCCTTCTCAATGACTGGTTTAGGTTTATTAGCTGTAAGAGTACGTAGCTCAGAGTATGCTTGTTGCAACTGTGGCAATCTTTCAGCTTGAGCTTTTTCAATGTCAGTTTTGATTATCTTTGTTTCATGGAGTTCACGTCCGATATTTGAGACTCCAATTTCAAGTCCTGGATGGTGGACATAGCCTTCAATTTTGTCAAGGTCCGATAGTAATTCTTCCTTTTGGTATTCATAGTTTGACCAGACCTTTTGTGTGTCACGAAGCTTGTGAAGACGATCCGTAGATGTTTCATATGCGGTGTTCCATCCTGTTTCGAGGTTTCTGACATCTTCTCTGACGAAAGCAGGTGCGTTGGCATCCTTAATAAGTTCCTTTCCTCGTTGTAACATCGACATGACTGAAGGTCTGTGGCGGTCGAGTTTCTGTACAGCAGCCTGTTGTTCGAGGACTAGTTGCTCGACATGCTGGAGTGACTGAGGCTCAGGTTCAACCATGGCCTGTTCTTTGGCACTTTCTAATACACAGATGACCTCATGAACTTCTCTGCGGTATGTGTAGCATCGTGTGTACGTCTCAGTCTTGATCATAGTGATTTCAATAGTGGGAATTAGATTTTTATATCTGGCAATTAAGTTTTCTAATTTGACCTGTTCTTCCTGAGCTTCGAGCTCCGAACAGTGGTTTGTGAGCATGTCTAATGTCTGTACAAGCCATTTCATATCTTCGCGTTTCTTGTCAGCCTCGCGGCAGATGTTCTGAAAATGATCAATATAATTTTATAGGACACTTCAGACCTTATGATTATGTATACATCTTTCGCACTTTACCTACTGAGTATAATATTTGCACTAGTAGTGGCCATGCGCCAACTAAGATGATTTGTGCAACGAAATCATGATTAAACGTATGGCTAGTTTAAAAATTGTAAGCTGGTGTCTGAATCCAGAAATTCAGATTGAATCTCTTTTTCACGAGACTTAAATTCTATTTCTCAATTCAGAAATGGCTCTGGTTGCGCCGGTGTAGAAACTGTATTTTGACACGGAAACACACTCCTTTTATACCCGTCTCCTCTCCCGCACTAACCATAGATATGGCTTCCGTCCGCCATTTGTGAAATATAGACACTCAGTCTCGCTTTGAACTAGCCAGCGTAATGACGGACCGCGCTCGCGTCTCTCAAAAATGATTAATATTTGTTACATTTTTACCGCTTCATAGACCTTTACCGATCGGATTGTGCCTCTCGTGTGTTCCTCAAGTGATCTAGTGATGCTGACGGCAGCTCCTGAGCAAGGAAGAGAAGATCCGTGTACCGGCTGCGATGAAAACACGTGTGTCGTGAAGGTTAGTGCATCCTCTCCTAATTTCTCGGGTTGCATTCATTGCTTGGATCACTCCCGCGGCAACCCGACCACCTGTCTTTTGTGTGTAAAGCGTCAATGGAACAGTTAGCTTCATCCCCGCAATACAGTCCACTCGCGCTCGGTGGCCCACGCGCCAACATTTTTTGGTCCGGATCGAGCCGGATTCTTAGCCGTAGTTCGTATTTTGTTATTATTCTAATGGGAATAAGCGCATCGCACCTAAGTGCCTGGTTATTTTAGTAGAAAACCCCGCATCCAGACATTTAGGCTTAGAATTTGTTGTCCGTTCGCCGCTGGCTCGCATTGTACCTACCTAATACATAAATAGGTTAGGTATCATATCAACACTTAATCGTAGTTCACAATTTTCGCACCGCACCTAAGTGCCTGGTTATTTTAGTAGAAAACCCCGCATCCAGACATTTAGGCTTAGATCTTAGGTATACTAGACACCCTGTGCACAGTGTAATACCTAACGCATTTGGCTTTGTTTTGTTTTTTTCAATTACGTTGTTCTCGGCTCGCGTCGTATTTGCCTAGTACCTGCGTGGGTAGACACGTGGCGGTACCTACCTCGCTCGCATCTCATCCCAATTCATACGAAAGTATTTTAATTTGAATAGATATTACGCAATACTTAATCTCTGAAATAATAGTTGAACCTAGACAGCGACCATCGCGTAGGTACGATCTTGTTGCTATGCGCGTTAGTTCAAGCTTGCACTGGCAGTTATAAGTACCTACCTACCTACGGTTATCGCTCGCGCCGCCTCGCTGCTCTGTACCGCTAAGATTAAGTCATTTCATATTTGTTGTTTACCGCACTTTAGTTTGAGATTTAATTGTAAACATGTCCCCAAAGGTTGATAAGACCGGTAAGGTTCAATTGAAACTTTTATACGCTAAAAAAGAAATGATTTACTCTCGCGTACAATCGATTTATGATAATGCACTTAAAACCTCTGATTTGGTCATCAGAGATTCGTTCTTGTGTTCTATAGAAAACTTAGATAGTCTACGCGCGGATTTCGAAACCTTAGTACATGACATCAACGTTTTAGAGTTGAATTTGAATCCCGATTACTCAGTGAGTTATCAAGCCTTGTCGTCGTTTGACGATTTGTATTGTCGTATCAAACGCGTCGCTAGGAGTTTGGAGAAGCCGGCTGACCTACCCAACCCCACTCGCGACCGACCTAAGTTGCCACCAATTCAAATACCCGAGTTTGATGGTAACATTCGCAATTGGTGTCTATTTATAGATAGTTTTGAGAATACAATAGATAAGAACGATTCGTTGACAGATCACGAAAAGTTGCATTATCTCGTTGAAAAATTGACTGGTAAAGCTATAACCGTTTGCGCTGGAATTACGTTTAGTGCCGAGAATTATAATTTAATTTTAAATACTTTGAAAGCTAGGTATGAGGATAAAAGATCGGTAGCTAACGCCTATTTAGATCAGATGTTTGATTTGAAATCTATTGCGGCATGTAACGATCAAAACTTAGAGAAATTTCTAGATACTTTCGCGTCAGCTGTTCGCGCCGTAAAGAACCTAAAGATTGATGACCTCTGCGACTTCGTATTTTTGTATATGGGTTTAAGGAAATTAGATTCCGAAACCATTCGTTTGTTTGAGTCGGATCATCGCGGCAATAAAATTCCTAAGTTCGAAGACTTAGAAAGTTTTGTTCGCGAGCATATAAAAGTATTGCAGCGCTCTTCATCGAAACATGAAGGCGCGAAGATAGTTGTTGATTCTGCACGCAAAGTAGATGCGTCATCGAAGTCACTGAGGTCAACTCATACTTATGTTAGTACCGCACCAGCACGTGTACAGTCACCTGTTTGCTCTTTGTGTAGCACTCATCATTCGCAACTGTACAGGTGTCCTGGTTTTCTAAAATTGTCGCCTAGTGATCGTTATAAATTTGTTCGCGCTAATAATTTTTGTTTTAATTGTCTCGGTACTAAACACCGCGTTGTTTTATGTAATAGTAGAAATAGTTGTCGCAAATGTCAAGCGAGACACCACACTTTGCTTCATTTTGAGAATAGTAATGCCGCATCCAATGTGAGCACGGTTGGCTCGTCGAGCGGTGACACACGGCAGCCTGCGCCGCAGCCGCAGCCCGCGCTCGCGCGCGCTCCGGCCCGCCCGGTGACCGCCGCGGATGACGTCACCTTGTGTTCGTTCTCCGCTAGTGCTGCACTCACTACTGTGTGTCTTGCGACCGCTCGCGTTGTTATTGTTGATGCATTAGGTAAGCCGCGCATTGTTCGAGCGCTGTTAGATGGCGCTTCGCAAAGTAATTTTATTACTCAAGATTGCTGTCGGCGTCTTGGTTTCAATGTTGATAAGCGTTCAACCCGCTCAGTGGTGAAGGGTTTTGGAAGCTTACAGTCAGCTGTTCGTGGCACCGTTAAAACAAGGTTTAGATCTCGTTTTAATAATAATATTTGGTTTGACATGGATTCGCTCGTTATAGATAGAATAGCTGAACAGTTGCCTACCGTCCCGGTTGACACGTCTTTATTAACGAAATTTAAAGACTTGCCTTTAGCAGATGAGACTTACGCTGTTCCTGGAGTCGTCGATATATTGATCGGCGCTTCGATTCTCCCGCACCTCCAGTTATCACGTAAGGTTCAAGGGGGACCGACGTACCCCGCTCCGCACGCACTGGAAACAGTTCTTGGTTTTGTTATAATTGGTTCCGCACCCGCTTCTATAGATAGTTTTAGTCACTCGACTGCTTCGTTCTGTTGCACCGTCGAGCCGCCACTGGAGTCTACCATCCGCAAGTTTTCACTCGGTGGCTCCCGTGTATCCGCTGAAAAACGCTTTCTTTGTTTGGAACGAAAGATGCAGGCGTCCCCAAAGTCGAAGCGGGCCTATGATGAGGTTGTTAACGAATATTTAGATAAAGGTTACATCTCACCTGCGCCTGCGGACACTGGCGGGACCCAGCCTTCGTACATTATCCCGCACCGCGGAGTTATTAGAGAAGATAAGCTTACTACTAAAACTCCGCGTAGTTTTGGATGGCAGTGCTAAGACTAGCACTTCCGTGTCGCTTAATGACATTTTGTATTGTGGTCGGAATCTTTAAGGTAATTTATTTGACATAATTGTAAATTTTCGCATTAATATTAGTAGAATTTTAGCTTTTAGGACTCAACAGTCGCTTTGTGTTGGGCCCACTCTTCGCCCCATCGTTGGGACACATTCGTCGCTAATAGAGTGGCAAAAATTCAATCTGAATTGGCGCCACATAATCTCTTTCACGTTGCTGGCACCGACAACCCAGCCGGGTGTCTCTCTCGTGGATTGCTTCCTTCGCAAATTTTAGATCACCCGTTATGGTTTAGTGGACCGTCCTGGATTCATGCCGCGTTAGATAAGTGGCCAGTTAGTCAATTCAATCCCACTACGGTTTCCGAACCACCCGAGGAGAAGAAGCACTCGCTTGTTGTATCGGTCCCACGTGAAGAGATCCTTATTTTGTTGTTGGCTAATCGCGTCTCGTCTTGGTCGAGACTGTTGCGTTGTGTTGTTTGTTCGCCTCTGCCCTCTGCCTAGCCAGCGGTAGGCACGAGCTCCAATCTAGGTTTATATTTTAGTTGTTATTTCCCAAACCTAGATTTAGATTAGACTTTAGATTTGTTTCGCATTTGTCGTTTCGAAGGTAACCCTTCAAGCCGGGGGGAATGGTTGCGCCGGTGTAGAAACTGTATTTTGACACGGAAACACACTCCTTTTATACCCGTCTCCTCTCCCGCACTAACCATAGATATGGCTTCCGTCCGCCATTTGTGAAATATAGACACTCAGTCTCGCTTTGAACTAGCCAGCGTAATGACGGACCGCGCTCGCGTCTCTCAAAAATGATTAATATTTGTTACATTTTTACCGCTTCATAGACCTTTACCGATCGGATTGTGCCTCTCGTGTGTTCCTCAAGTGATCTAGTGATGCTGACGGCAGCTCCTGAGCAAGGAAGAGAAGATCCGTGTACCGGCTGCGATGAAAACACGTGTGTCGTGAAGGTTAGTGCATCCTCTCCTAATTTCTCGGGTTGCATTCATTGCTTGGATCACTCCCGCGGCAACCCGACCACCTGTCTTTTGTGTGTAAAGCGTCAATGGAACAGTTAGCTACTTCCCGCAATACAGTCCATTACCGCACGCTGCCAAGCGCCACCAGCTCAAAAGATCCAAATTTGTGTACTATCTAAAACATAAGTGATATCAATATAAGGGTATGGTTGTGCACGATTATACATTAAGAAATGCTACATTTAAGGTACACAAACGTTAACATTATTCTAGAAGAAAAACATCATTTAAATATATACCTACCCAAAGTCAAACTATAGTTGACTATAGGGAATACAGTAATCGGTACGAGTATCAGTCACAAACTTATAATTTTGGTCATCAAGTCGGCAGTACCTTTCGTGATCGCGGCGTATTGTATACATATATATATATATATATATATATATTTCTGGTTAATTTTCTTGAAGTTGTGAAAATGATATTTTTTATTGCCTAGATAGGCACTTAGAAAGCAAAATACCTATTTCATACTGATGCTGGTAGCCCCCTTTTTCGAACATCGAACAAGCAAGCATAGGGGTTGCTTATAAGCTTAAAACCATATTTACCATCAGCTCCTTTAACTATTTGAGTCCAATGTTGGCATTAGAGAAAAACTGAGCATTAGAAAGATAAAATCTTTAAATACACATTTATTAAAAATAATAATCTTTATGTGTGTATGTCGCTAAATTCCTTCTAAACGGCTGAACTGATTTAGAAATAATTTCGTGTGTATTTATTTGAGGCACCGAAATGTTTAGGCTCACCAATGAACCTGATCAGTAGTAATGCAAAATGTATCCGAAAAGAACAGTACTTTTTTCTGAACCGAAAGTACCGGAATTAGTATAAAAAGAATACTTACCTAGACGATAAACAAGCTTGGAAATTAGCTGTTCGCTCAACTATACTACTCAAGTAAATTATTGTATTTAGACTAAGTAGACTTAATTAATGCTTGTGAATAGATCAAAAAAATACCCGATGAGTTTCTTGCCGGGGTCTTCTCTGGTCGGACCGCGTTTCGAACCAGTGATTCATATGCTAAACTAGTCTTTCTTATTTCTTTTTATATTGACGTTTTGTAAGTGCCGATTTAATGCTCCTTTTAGTTACCTCTAATAACATGTTGGCAAAATTTTAATATTCATTGAATAGTTAAATCCCAAAGGCATAACAAATAAAACTATAATGGCATCTCTTTCGCTCTTACCTGGAAGATTGTCTTCTCTCTCTCAAACGCCTCCGCAGAATCCACTTCCCTAACAATACTATCCATGGTTTGGTCCACGTGGTCCATCCACCGTTCCATTTCCCGGAACTTCTGCCTGTAAGCGTCCCATTTCGCCGGGATCCTCTGCAACTGCTGCCTGAAGTGTTCCACTCTCTGGACAGTACTTTCCCATGCCTGTTCGCACTTCCTAACGCTATCTTCTAGGGAGGTGTTGTTGGTTTGGTGTGTGTAGCTGTTGGCGATTTTCTTTAAGTTCTGAAGACAGTGTTCTACTTGCATAATCTTGCCTTGGTTTCGGAAATACTCTTCGTTCCTGATCAGGATGCCATCGGCGTCGTCGCTCTGGTTATATGCCTAGTGAGGAGTGAGTGGTGTTAGAACGGTAAAATAAGATATAGGTAGGGTAATAAGAGGTAGGGTGTTTCACTGTTAAGTTAGAAGGTCGTGGATATGATTACAACTGTGTATATATCTGTATGTCAATCAATCAATCAATCAATTAATTAATTAGCCCACCGCAATCCACTGTTGGACATAGACCTCTCCCAATGTATGTACGAATGATTTATTATTATATTGGTTTGTGTTTTTCTTCGTGTAATATTCTTAATGTATGTATGGTTTTCAAAAATTGCCCCTGATATATGGTGAGTTTTAGACAGACTACCCCTCCCCCTACCCAAAATTAAGTGTATTTTTTGGTAGGTACAAGTTATTAAAAAATCAGAATATTTATAAAAAAAATCACGTGATATCTCACTTGATATTTCCCAACCTTCCCCTCCCCCCCCCTGTTGAATCTCACGTGATTAATGGACAGCACCTTATATATATATAGGTATTTATCTGCATTTGATAACCTATTAGACAAGCTGTGCTTTATTTGGGTCTGCACTGAGCGGAATACGAACCCACGCCCTCTGGCGCAACAGTCTAATACACTACCGCCGCGCCACAGACGGACAGGACAGCCACGCCACGGAGAGATTTTTATAGAGCACTTAAATATGCCATGGCCCCGTTAAATGATAAGGAGCTATAAGTGAAGCCTAGAAAGTGAACACCATGTCCTATAGATATACCCTTATACTCGTAGAAATACCAACCTGTTCCTCATACACGATCTCCTTTTCAATATCCTTAATGGTGTGCTGGAACACCTGCTCGTCCAGTCGGAACTCCAGGCGCATGAGGTGCGGCGGTGCCTGGTCCAGGAGGGACCGCCAGCGCTGCTGCAGCTGCTCTACTGTCTGCAGGATGCGAGGACGGTCTTCTTCCGATACCATCTGGAAAGTTAGGGTAAGTTAGAACAAGTTATAAGGTTGAATTACTTTCATGGAATTTAATATATACCTACATAATATGTATATTATAATTAGGCCTGTAAACCCCGAAGGGGAAGGTAGAGGTCTGTTAATACCCGTATTTTTAATTATACTAAGTATCGGGACTTCTCGCGAATTATATTTTGGAACATACTATTTCTGCCGACGTTTTGCCATTCATAATAAGTGTAATGGTGGGTAGGCGCTCAAAAAATGTTTCCCGCTTACATCTCGACGCTCGAAGACTAGTCAAGTCGTGACCACGGGTGCTGCAACGCATCCGAAACGTCGGCAGAAATAGTAAGTTCCAAAATATAATTCGCGAGAAGTCCCGATACTTAGTATAATTATGAATTCACACCGCGAAAGTTTAAAAATACCCGTATTTTGCCAACCATTATTTCAGGCTTACGTAACAGAGGGCGAGCCTGTTACATGGGACCAAAATCGAAGAAACTTTTCATGGGCTGAATGTTTACTGTTGATGGTTGGATGGAGAATAGTCCTATCCTTAAGTTACCTTCTAGGACACCGACGGGAGATACGGTGGCCCTATTTTATACAGCAGGCCCCAAGACCAAACACAATAATTTCAGTATTAATATAAGTTCAGGTAGTTGGTGCTATGCTATGCATTGGCGTAACTAGGAGAAAGAGGTTCAGGTATTTGACGGCCTCGTTAGATGTGTACAAGCATTAGGCAACGCTTTAGGAAAAAGATAAAACCAAAGTCACGGTCTCTATCGCCACCACAGACCACGTAACGCGACAGAAAATGTTCACCGTATTCCTATTCAATCACCTGCAGTATAGACTAAAGTTAGACTACACAAAAGTGTAGGCGTAGACCTAATGTAAATCTATTGATGTAAAATAAAGAATTATCTATATAGAAAATTTGTGCATTGCATTAATGTTGAGAACCAGCTAAATCTATAGATGCCGGCGCCTCTTTCTGCGAGCAAGTAATGCTCGTGAAGGAGGCGGCGGAGCGGTAGCAAAGGAGATTCGAAAATCGCGCGGCCCGCGAGCAGTGGCGCTCGGGCGTCAGAGGTCGCAAAATGAGCTCCATCCCCCATGAGCGCGGGCCTGGAGGTGACTGGTGGAGCCACTTGTAATCCTGGCCGAAGCAGGCTGCGGCGCCTCCCCATACCCAGGGACGAGATGAAGACTCCATAGTTCCCACTCCCGAAGAGAGCCGTCTCATAAGAGAAGGCCAGCGGGGCGTGAGGAATATGTCTAAGATAATCTGCGGCCCACACAGTCGGCGTGTGTTTTAGTTGGTTCAAGTCCATCTTAACTTCCCCCACCGGCTCCGGTGGTGAAGGAATCCGTGGGGATTTTGCGTACGAAAAAACTAAATCTATAGAATATAAATGCAAAGGGTATGATGGCATGAAAGAACCAGGCTACAGGCACTTAATATATGTTTTCTATAAAAAATATCATATAGCAATATCACCTCAAGAAGCTCCCTTCCTGATCGCACCAATTCTGATACAGCTCTCTCGTCAGCTCCTTGGAAGAATCTTTTGTGGAAGTCGACTGCCTGCTTGGAGTCCACACGATTGTCTGCAAGTAACGCCTCAGCTCTTGAAGCCCACTCTTCGACAGCTCGTTTCTTGGTCTCGAACTCCTCCCAAGCTCTGACGAGACGTTGGAGTTCGGCTTCACGACGCGTAGCCTCTGATGATACATGGGCAAACCTAGAAATCACAATGTGTTTAAGGATAATGACAGGGAACCTATGAAAAATGCAGGTAACTACCAAACAGCACTGTGACCTCGTGTCGGTTATTGTTGCAGCTAGTTTCCTGCTGGAGTACTTGTTGGTTTTACTTATAGAGTCCACGAAATGCTGGCGCTTAATTTTTCAAGGAGGTTAAAATATGATATGAGGCTGAAAGGACAAGATAAACATTCTCTCGTTCTGTAACCGAGTCAAGAATGGTTCTACTGGGGATTTATTAGCTCTTCAGAAGCATCAAGAAAGGAACAATCTTATTGTGAGGAGGAATGGAATCGTGCTCCGAAGATGACCAGAATCCTATTACATGGATCATTATTAGATTGCTGATAAAATGAAGATGTTACACACAGATCAACTCCTTCCAGGATATCATCTATGCTATGCTCACCGTTCGTTGATTTCTTTCATCAACCGGACCTGCTCAGTGACGTCAGCACTTCTATCAGTGTCCGCTGACTTCACAATGTTCTGGAACACCTTGTTCTTGCTCTCCAGCATGGATCTGTAGTATGTGGTACGGGAGAAGAAGGTTCGATGGATCTCGTAGCGCTCTTCGATAACTTCGCTGTAAGAGAATAATCAGGTTTAGACAGAGGCGTCTTTCACCGCGCGCTTTCCAGAGGACGCTAGGCTTATGAATGCTGGAGAACCCTCTGGGTTTAGAAGAAGTAAGATACATTTCTAACTGACAACTGAAATAAACTAAAATGCAATCTCAATTGACTCTAGCAGAGTACCACACAGGAGTAACATTGGGAGAGGCCTATGTTCAGAAGTGAGCTGCGATAGGCTAATTGACAATTGACCATCATCTCTTGGAGCCCAGGGTCTGCTTATTCTTTCTCATACTTTTGATATTAACGTCTGACCTCCCAATCCCTAGAGGGAGGTAGCAGGTATATCAGCTAAGCAAGTACGGTTATCTTATGCCGAGAAGTTCTTAAAGCATCTCCATACGCCCTCCCCAGATACAGTATAAACACAAGATGCCATGAATTCCATACAAAAGACTAACTCACCGCCTCGTTTCTCCCCCAGTCCGCAGCGCCTCCTCGGCCCTGTCGAGCCAGGAGCCTATTTCCTTCTGGCCGCTCTCCAGAGATTCATGCTGCACCAACAGTTGCCTGTACTGGTGAAGTTTGACGGGCACTGAGGCGCGCACCTTGACCAGAGCTTCTTTCTGCTGCTTTAGTTTCGTCATGTTGGCTTCGACCTCGTCCCGAGGCATTTCGGCGATAGCGTTTTGGAACGTTCTAAAGAGATTGAAGTGAAAATTGTGAAAATTAAATGTATGACAATAAGTAAACAGTACATAGAACAAGATACGTCGATTGGTGTGGAACATCCAGGTAAACTACGGCAACAATTACCGTGAAACACTCTGGTAAACTATGAGTCCAAGAAAGTTATCGCGGTACAGCCAGGTGAACTACGGGAAGTTTCGTGGAACACCTATATTCCTCTACCTGGAAAACCTAGGCGTTCCACGTGTAATATCCCGGACTATCGTCATGGGTGTCATACAAAACGATTTTCTATTTTTTTTATACCACTTGGTTGGCAGACAAGCACACGGCCCACCTGATGGAAAGTGGTTACCGTAGCCTATGGACGTGTGCAACGCAAAGGGAGTCACACTCACGCTGCCAACCCTGTAAACACAAGAGTTTCTGTGCCGTCAGTGTAAAAAATAAAGCAGGTCAAGCTTTTGGTCTTCCCACTGACAGTACTAAATATCTCCAGTGAGCTCACGATTAAAAGTTATGGAAAACTTTAATCTGCTATCAACATAATAACACATAGCAAATTTATCTGAGAGATGGCAATACTGTCAGCCCCTAAGAACTAGCTTTCTGAAATATTGTACGTACCGACTAATAGTCTTGAACAGTTCCTCATGCTGTTCTATCTCCGCATTGAGCTGCAGCAGTTGGTCGATGTACGACTGTATATCGTGTGTGGTGGCTCGCGGCTGGCGGCTCAGAAGATTGTCCGCCTCAATCAACCATGAGTCCAGGGTTCGGATACCTTGGGCTAGCTCGCGTCGGTTGCGAAGAGCGTCGCCTCCCCGGACGTATCTGTTGAGCAGATTCGTTGTGATTTGATAATTATATTATTGCTGTTATAATTAATTATTTGAACGTTGCTAAATGTTATTATTTCATTGTTATATTTTTTTTATATGGAATATTTATTCTTTTCACGGACGCTGATCAGCCCGCATTTCGCACGGAAAGACTGTCCACTGAAGAATCACAAACCGCCAAAAGTCGCCTTTATGTTTACAGAACAGAACCATGTACTGTGCTACAGTATCGATTTACTAAACATAACCGATTATGCCTCAGGACAGATTCAAATGTTTCTGTGAAGCTACTGAACGCAATATGTATTGCATGAATATTATGATAAACTCACCTCTCAGCCTCTTCCCAGACACGCTCCCACCGTTCTGTAATCTCCACATACTTTCTCTTCACCTCTGAACTGATCTCTTCGGAACATGTCGCCGCTAAGAAACCAGCCGCATCGCCCAAGAGTTGATGCCTCTCCTTCCACACCGTCAGATCTTGGAAAAACTCTAACCTCTCGTCTTCGGATACCCTCAGCATATGCTGCGCTTTGTCCAACCAAGTCATAAAGTCATTAGCTAATGTGTTCCAGCGTTCCCAGTGGGCGATAACTTCTTCAAGCACACTTCTAGCACATCTCACGTCAGAAGCCACTCGCCTCCACGTCTCAGACACGTCCTTCAAAAACGAGTCAATGTCTCTCGATTCTGTTCTATCTACTTCACAAACCCGCTTATATTCTTCAGCTACCTGCTTAATGTCAACGTAAGCTCTATCAAACTCCTGGAAAATCTTATTCTTAGTCACAAAATTATCGTAATCGTCTAATAAGGCACGCACGTGGTCGATACGACCGTACTTGCCGGTCCACGCAGCAAGTTTTGCTTTTGTCAACTCTGTGAACGCCACGATACAGCATTTATGCTCCAAGTACTTTAATCTCGCTTTCCTCTGTGGCGCCCTTCGACTTACAGTCTCGAGCCGTTCCTTCATATCTTGGAGTCTTTCACCAGGGATCCTAGCGGCATCTGGTGATCTTAAAGCTGCCTCAAATCTGTCGATAATCTCTGGTAATCCAGCAAAGAACGCGGTGTGTTCCTCTAATTTCTCGCTGATTATGGCAGCAGTTCTTTCGTCTAAACTAGATGGTATTTCGTCGAAGTATAAAAGGTATTCGGCTCTCGCTAACCACTCGCCCACGACTCTGAAATCTCCCGGCAGATCAGAGTCCAACAGCCACAACCATCTTCTGTGCAGTCTTTCTAATTCTATCCATAGGGAGACGAGCTCGCGCCACGATTTAGGCGCGATGGCAACAAGACTTTGTGTGTACATGAGTTTTTCTAATTTCTGGTATATAGGCTCGCGCGCCAGTCGGTCACCCTCAGCGCGTATGTAGTCGTCGTAATTGCGTGAGAGTGTTCGCGTGTCGTATTGCCTTTGAACTATGGTGACTCGTTCAGTCAACCACATTCTAAGAGATTCGTACTCCTCTTGGACTGCCGCTACGGCATCCGGTCCTGTTGTCTGTAGAAAAACAAGTCACTTATTAAAATTGCTTAGTTAATTGTAATTGTTTATTGATTGTGGCTAGGTCACTATACTTGCTACATAAAGATCATGAAATTTTAGTGCGTTCATTTCAAAACCCAAAGTAACTTGGCAACATCACTGTCCAAAATTTCCGTTAATGACAGGATATTACTAACCAAGAAAGATCCACTTATATCAATCGATAGAATAATCACTTCAGAAAAAGTTCAAGTTCTGTTCTAGATATTGATTTTTCCGGTAAATATAGTTTAGGAATTATGAAAAATTACCTTAGGTTCAGGATATTTGTGCAGGAACTGTGCTACGTATGTCATAATAGACCTTTCGTCTGGCTTGTCCACATCCACGTCCTCAGCGTCAAGTAGCCTGGCGATACCTAGCTCGCTCTCGGCGACATCGAACGCGTGCTCCAAACGTTGGCGGTTGGTCTTCCTCTTCATCTCAGCCAAGTTTATCAGGTTTGCCTTTATGGCGTCTATGATAGCTAAGAATGCGATGCCGTCGCGCCACGAAGGACCGAAGTCTGAAACTTGTATGTTTGAGTCCCTGGAGCAAGGAAATATATTGTAAGGCTCATATGGCACAGTTTTATGCAATCAAAGTCAAAGTCTTTATTCGTTGAATATGGTACAAAATGGTGCCTAGGTACATTATGTTCAGATCTCATATTCTGCCGGTTCTGGCGTACAAATTTTACATTGATTAATTTCATTATTTATCATTAAATATCAACACATGCAATAGGTATAATTTTAAAATTAAGATGTCAGTGTTTAATTAGATTGTATCATTTCTCATCACTCTCAACATTTAAAAGTTATGGCAGATTAGCACGTATGCTAAAATGATACTCAATCGTGAGTCTCAGCCTAAAGCTAGTTTTAACTACAGATTGTATTCTAAAACTTTACTTGAGTGGAGCTTTTACACTCATACTTACTATCATCCAAAAGCTAATAGTAGGAACTTAGAAATATGTTTAGTACACTTTAATTGGTACCACTTAATGTTTCTTCAAAAAGTAATTAGTCGCAGTCAATAGGTCATGAAATTTAATAATTAGATACATCTGCATTAGAATTGGGCCATTCATTTGGCAACATTTGAGACGATTAATGACATAATTATTTTATTTTGGCGTCTAGAACATATGTATTGACGTCATATTTCATTATAACTATTGTAAAATTCACAGACGATTTAGTTTTTCTTTCATGTTCTACTTCAAATAAGTTCAATTGTTTGGAACCTTCCGTTTTAATATTGTTTTGAGTGATAAACTCATCCTAGATGGTGTTCTGGTTTCCAACCTCACAAACAGAAAAATGCAGGATAAGCTTAAAGTCGATGGAAAACGAGAGGTCATTCCAGATCATCATTGTTTTGCTCAACGTCACTACAAAATTCCAAACCGAGACAGCTTATCGTTTCACTAAATACCTCCTTTTTATAGTGCACAAATTGAATAAAACCGCACACCGTCTTGGGTCTTTAGCTACCAGAGGTGAAATTGCCAAGGGTATATATCCTAATCGATGAGGGCCAGCTTGAAAGAGATGGCTCTGGGTCGGCCGGGGTCTCCGGCAACTTACGACCCTTAGACGACGTGCGTTTTAGTCGGTTCGAAACCGACATAGCCTCTCCCACCGACTCTGGCGGGGGGAGGGGATCCGGAGGGATTTTTCGCACGACAAAAAGAAACGTTGGCGCTGAACCAGTGTCCCCGTCTTACCTCAAAATAGGTAGAGGCGCGCCGCTGCCCTGACCTAGTTACGAGTACGTAAAAAATCTAATTTACTAAGGTGGCTAAAAGCACTTACTTCGGCAAAGCGTTGGCGACCCACTGCAACAGAGTCTTCTTTGCACCTTGCTTCCATTTGTCTTCGGCACGTTGAGTCGGGGTGGCGGCCCCGGACTCGTGTGACATTACTGACGCGCAACGAGACCCGCCAAGGTACTCTAGAGCCCGGCTGTTCTCCTCGATCTGGTGGCAAAGCCGACATACTTGAAAAACGGATCTAGTTTGGCAATTCTAAACCTTGAATCAGAAGCTTTGAATACAGGAATGTGTGAGTTCTATAGAATTGATTATTGATCAATTTTATAGAATTGGAACACTCCCTGACCTCATAGCAGTAAGAGTTAAAGCCCATATGATACTCTTAACATCGGAAACGTAAAGCTGCATTCGGTTCGTCGTGCATACAAATTAAAACCAAATTCCCGCTGCTGTGATAATTGGTTTTAGTCGCTTAAAGTAGCGACTGAACGCTACACTACGCACATATTTTAATACCAATTGCGACCAGCAATATCTCTATGCATGGATGTATAATAATCACCAAAACGCAATTCGATCGCCAGAGTATCGGTTAAGTCGCTATCAATCAATCAATTAGCCCATCAAAGTCCAATGCTGGACTAGAGGCCTCTCCCAATGTTACGAGGCTTTAGCCTACTATCACCACGTTAGCCAGAAGGGTTGGTACATGGTTTTATTTCAAGGTTTTCTTCTCTTGCAGTGATGTCGTCTGCGTATTTTCGTTAGTCGCCTCTTACAACTCCCCTCAGGTGAGATGGGGTGGTAATACTTATATTTTTCCTCCGTCTCCACACGGAATTTGCGCGAATTAGGTGCAACGATTGAACGCGGAAAGTCGCTAAAACGCAATGCAATTGTAAAATGGCCGATGCTAAAAATAATATATGTACTTATGCTGTTTAGTCTTGCAATTCCAAACACAGTAAAGTTAAAAATGTTATTGATCGTAGAACTTTAGTTTCAGGGTGTTTTACCAATCGTGTTACGGTTTTCGTCTCTGAATACTCTTGCCATTAACAAATTTCAAATAGGGATAACCCAGAAAAAAACACCCTGTGTAAGTTGGGCACTAAGCTGGGATACAAGGAACACACAAAAATCAACGTGCCAGGGTAAAAAACCGCTGTTCCAATTTGTTGATGTTGAGGAGGAATTTTGTCCAAAAGCTAGGCACTGAAATGTCAATTTTGCAATTATGAGCTGACCTGATTAAATCGTGATGTGTGATTTGAACCTGGATACATGACCTGTTTGGATCGAATATGACTTTACTCACACTGTTGTCAGTCAAAATGAGCTACGTCTAAAGTATATTAGTTCTTTCATAATTTTAATTCCCTAAAGATGGTTGTATGGTTTTAATTGCGAGTGTATTTCAATAAAGTTCGACTAGTTAGGACCCAATAGGAGTTAGGCATCTTGGTGCGTCAAATTCATAATCGTAAATATCATCTTCCATATTTGAATGGGTTTACACAATAACGACGCCTACGTTTATGCCATATTGTTGGTTGCAGCTATATTTTGTAAAGGCGTCGCAGTTAATATCTTACTGACTGTATTACACTCCAGACTCAGAGCCTGAGAATTAATGTTTCCAGATTACAAAACTTCTCCAAAAGCTGTAAATTCACTTATTGCTTTCGGTAGAAACATAATACAGTGTACTCACTGCCTTATTTTATGTCAGCAGCCATAATAGTGTCTAAATCCAAGACATTTAGGACACTTACTCTTACTTCTGTTTAATGATCCTTGTATACACGTTATGTAGAAGCAGAACCCTTAACAATTACGAATATCACTTAGTATAAATACGATAATATTTAGTCTAGCCTATAGTCTAATTTACTAGTGATTGGTGCCAGCTACGTCTTCAATGACGTAATAGTATATTTTATAATTTCGCCCACGCTCAATCTACTCATAAGATGATGTGTTTCGTGAATTTTTCAAGTGATTACGTGATCAATTTCACCAATTTTATCAACCAATAGCAGTACTACACGTAGTCTACGGTCTCTGGGCTTAAAATATATAATATTATAACAGAAGTATGACAATTACCATAAAAAGGAAATATTTTTGAATCTGTAGCAATGCACTTACATTGATCGTTAATTAAAAACTGAGCATATAGCCAGCAATATAGGGTGTTAGCCAAAATGTGTGTACTGTTTTTGTCAATATTATGTGTAGAGCTAAATTTAAATATAAATAAAAGATTTACTTACTGAACTTTTTATACGTGCAAGTATTAAATCTATTATTTTTTCGCAAACCTGTTCACGATGAAGCCGTTAAAATCTATTGCAGTTAATTTGGTAGGTATGTGTTCTCATTCATCATACTTGTCCAAAATATCTGCTGAAACTTGCCACTTGTCTCGATTTTACAACAAACATTTTCTAACAATTAACATTAGTAACATAATAGTTTAATTAGTAAAGAATTGACAAAAATATACTCCAAAACTTTTTGACCAACCCAATATTCCAATTTTACAATGCATGAAAATAAGGCATTATAAAGGTCTATAATGACATGTAAACATAAAATACCAAGAGACCAGACTACTTGAAAAGCTGTTGCCAATACCCACCTGAGGTCCTCTGTCCTGTGGGTCCAATACATTGAGCGAAGCTTGCGCAAACAAAATTAGATCAAGCCAATTAAAATGAGAATACACTGAGATATATAGTTCAACAATAAAAATAACCAGAACTTCAATTGATACTAAGATAAACATAAATTAGTTTCATAATGTTTATGAAAAAATAAACATTGTAACAAATAAATGTTAACCAACTGATGTAATTTCTAAAACAGTAGAGTATATCCTCATTTTAATGGTAGATACAGAAATAATATTTGGTTACATATGTATCATTAATTATAAAATGCTAAATAGTGCAACTACGTCAAAGATAGGGACAGTTGTAGGGATCATTCAGAAGATATAATAAAATATGGAATATCAGAGAAGGGAACATTAAAACACAAATTAAGATAATAGTTAGTCTGCTATTGGCTGTTCAGTATAAAATTTAGTTCAAATTTGAAACAGATAATGAAACGGAGATTAGTATGTATGAAGATCATACATAGTAATCATTAATGAAGCAGACTGATATATTAATATTATGAATAAACTTGTAGTTATGGCAGATAATAATGTATATTACCATTATGATGTACAAATAAACATTACAGAATGAGATCATCAATCCAGATGCGTGTAATCATCTATTTTTACAAGTTAACGTAGTTCAAGATTGTGAAGAGCTATTCTACCTACAGAACATAACTGTGGTTATTAAAAACCTAATTGTATCTAAATTGAACCACACGGTGCGAGTAAATATACAGAACAGTGAGCCACAGTTGGTGATAATCACGAAATAATAACCCAATCACTTTCTAATGTAATTCGAGATAATGTTGGTATTGTAATACGATCGATCAAAAAAAGTTGTCTAATGATTCTATTACTTTCAATCTGATATTAGGTACTGTTGTAATCATTGTTATATAATTAACTAGATTGTAAATTACAGAATCATCAGTTTCAGAACAGATTAAGTTACCTTAGGTATGCATAGTATTAAATTTTCGCGTTCCCTGACGTTTCGACCCAGGATTTATTCTAAGTGAAATCGAGTTTCAAACGCAATAGCGTGAGAAGACAATGAATTTCAATTGGCTAGTATTGAAGATAGAAATGGCGTAAAACTAGACCAACTTAAATGTGTCAGTTTTTACGAACTGTTTGTTACTCAGAACAAGTGACCAGGCTGTACTGGCAATTTAAAGATTCCTAGTCTATCTATACCTATACCATTATCGCGTTAACAATATATCAATAAAAATTCGACTTATAAAATACATTACCCATCCCACTTCTGCTTAATTCTTATAAGGTCTTGCTTGCTCTTATAGGTACATTATTCTCAAAACAGGCATTTAATACTTCGATCACTTAATTCAATCAATGAGCTCTAAGTCCTTACTTAGAAGATTTGATTACAAATTTAATATAGACGTCTCCCATCTTATACTTATATAAAATTCTCGTGTCGCGGTGTTTGTGGTTAAACTCCTCCGAAACGGCTTGACCGATTCTCATGAAATTTTGTGAGCATATTGGGTAGGTCTGAGAATCGGACAACATCTATTTTTCATCCCCCTAAATGATAAGGGTTGTCCACCCTTAACATTATATGGCAAAACAACGTTTGCCGGGACAGCTATTGATTTATAAAACTGTTAAATTCTGTTATACGTATTGGAGTTTTATCACGACTGTAGTCATGTACTGATAGTATCACAGATATTTATCGATAGGACTAATAAAACCACACCTATTTCAGTATCTACTAAAAGAAATATATGATCGCCATCTTTAGACAGTTAATGGTCCGTTTATTTTGGCATGGATATAAAAATTACAGACCTTATTTTTGAAACTATTCTGTTGCTACAAGACATCTTTTGTAGACACCGGTTATGTTTTTTAGGGTTCTGTATCTAAATAGAGAAAAATACGGAACCCTTATAGGATCACTTCGTTGTCCGTTTATCCGTCTGCCTATCTGTCTGTCAAGACCTTTTTCACAATAATGCTTGGAGGTATAAAGTTGAACCGCATACTCAAGTCTATTGCGTGCAACAAAATGTGCCAAAATCAAACTTCTAAGTAAGCGCATTTAAAATATATAACATAAACTTTTATATATTTTATGGATAATATATATATTACGGGTTTTGTAGCTTAAGTTAAAAACCCTCTTTGCGCAAGTTCGACTCACACTTGATTGAATATATATTTTGTTATACAATTGTTTATCACTTATTTACTACAGAACTTATGACTTAGATTTATCATCAAACCACAATTGCTCATACGAACAAACGATTATGACTCTTTCAGGCGAGACTTGTTGACGAGTGAAGAGAATTGAGAATGAGCGCGAGTGTGGCACCTCTGGTGTTACACACGTCCATAGGCCACGGTAACCACTTTCCATCAGGTGGGCCGTGCGCATGTTTGCCACCTAAGTGGTATAAAAAAAAAGTTAAATTCGTAATGTTTAACTTAACGAAATTAATTGAATAAAACATGACTTAATCCCAATTACTTTTATACGTAAAAGCTAGCTATAGAGCATTGTATCTCTGAAGTTAGAGGTAAGATGACCAGTTACACCTGACACGTGGTTGACAACCCTGTTCTTCTTAATCTAGATACTTTACTTAAGTATAATTTAGTAATAGTTAAAAGATTTTGCAATATTCTATTACTTAAACGTTATTTCTTCCCTAAGGAAAACCAACTGCAGCTCAAAGTTCATTGCCCCACTCCAAGAAAACTACAACTCCTACCTGGAAGTACAAGATGATGGTCCATATTAGACCAAGCACGACGGCAGGCCGGCCGTCGACAAGGTCTGCTGCGTTGATGTTCACTAGCTTGATCCTCTTGCCGGCTAGGAATCGGAGTGCTGTGTTCGCGTTTGAGAGGAAGTGGGGTCGTCTGAGGACCCGGCCGCGCTCCATCGGCTACGAAAAAAGTTTATATTTAGTGTGTTTATTAGAGAATCTTCCACCGTAGCCATCCCAGTTACCTTAAGAAGAAACTTAAGTCTAGCGTGGACTACCTATAAAAGAGGGATTGGATGATTTTGCCAGAGTTCTTGATTACATTATAAAACTGAACCCATACTAATTTTAAATGCGAAAGTAACTATGTCTGTCTCTTACTTTGTTTGCTCGTGATAGCTAACACCCACACGGGCGCAGCCGCGGGCAACAGCTTGTAAATTATAAAGTAGGATTACAAATGTTAGAATGTCGAGGAAAGCAAGAATGTCGATGTTTTATTTTATGTTTAAAAAATAACTAAAGTAAAAAATATCGCTTCATCGTGATACGATTTACGTACTTTATATGCGTTGAACTCCAACAAAATAAAGGCGGGGATACACATGCTTGTAAATCTGGAAAGTAGCTGGCATGAAAGTTACTGGCATGTACAAGTAACTAGTACACTGTGGATACATTTGCAAGTAATACTGGCATGCTAGTTGTGCCCTTGCATACCAGTATTACCATCGCGTATACCCAGGACAGTTCGTAAGAGAACTCATACCTATTTTTGCGAGCAAAAAATGTATAACAATCGAAGTGAAATCAAATTTTGTGCTAGCTACATGTACGCCAGTTACAGGCATGGCTGTTAGTGTATACACATGGCAGAAACTGGCACGTACAAGTAGCTGGTATACTAGTGTGCATGCTATGGGCATGTGTATCCCCAGCTTAATGGATTAAAAACTCACCAGCTTCTCCCCTGAGAGCACTTCGAGCAGCGCCAAGAGCTTGGTTCCATCGCGTAGGTCGTATATTAGGTCATCGATACGCAGTTGCGGTATGCGCTGCAACACAAAAATGCACGATTACTTTGATTAAATCAATAGATAATGTATAATGTATTTTATGTACTGCAAGTTGTCACACGATGTTACAATTGGGTATCATTAGTTCCTTTTTAACTACATAAAACGGTAATTTACCTTATAAATTACCGTTGAAATAATTGATTGTGACGTTAAAATACATACATATAATTACTCCTTTATCCCCAGAGGATTAGGCAGAGGTGAATTAACACCTACATTTCACCAATCATTGTATTCGGTCCCACGTAACAGGGAGTGAGTAGAGAGACACACTATTGTTGACTCGAGCCATGCATCTGCGTTTGAGTCTGGACTATATACACATATATATCTGATGTTAAACAGCCCTATCCCTTAGTCGCCTTGTACGACACCGCATGGGAAGAGATGGTGTGGTCCAAATTCTACTCTGCCGGGAATCACGTGGCTATTGACGTTAAAATATTTTATTCTTAAATAATTTACTATTGTAGGAAGAAACAAAGAAATTTGCTATATCCGCAATAAAAAAGTTTGCGGATAAAGCAATTTCTAAATAATAATAAACATAAAAATAACAATAACAACAGCGCCGATGATGTCTCCCCGGCATGTTGAATATTCATTTCAACACGCCAAAAACCACACCAGTGGACCTGCAGTTCCTCAGGCGGAGAATGCTTCAATCGAGAAATGATTGAAAAATGGTTCGGGGAAGTTTGTAGTGGTGCGACAGTAATTAATAAAAATTTAAATCATTTAGTAAACCAACTATTCAAATCAGTTAAGATGGAAAAAATGCAATCGGTCCAGGCGGGATTCGAACGCAATGACCACTAAGCCACCGAACCTTCGCCTAAAACCGTACAAATTTCTCTATACATATATTATTATTCGTCATGTCAGGTAGAAGAAGACAAGTCACACATCAGTGTCTCTATATTATATATTACCTCGTATAATATTGCATTATACATTTAAACCAATTGGAAAACTTAAAATAACTGGCCAGACGCCAGCGTGGAGACAGTGGGCCAAAGTCTCCCAATATTGGGAGAGGACTACTTCCAGCAGTGGACTGCGATGAGCTTGATTGATTGGTATAGGTTGGATGCATGATTAAAAATAACTAAAAACGATAAAACAAGAACAGTTTTTTAATTTAATGAGCTCAATTACATAGATAATTCATTTTAACTATAGGAATTTACCCAAATTTATTTTGGGTGGCATTTAAAAAAAACAACACACAAAATATGTGTAGGTATGACAAGACTTGAAAATATAAATACCTACAAACATAAATCATACATACCAGACAAATGCAAAAAGACAATGTCTACATAATTAATATATTTTTTATACCACTTAGGTGGCAGACAAGCACACCTGATGGGAAGTGATTACGGTGGCCTATGGACGTATGCAACACCAGGGGCGTTACACTGCTGACCATGAAGAAACCTTCTGATGCCCCTCTTGAAGAACCCCAAATTGTAGGCGCTTGGGAAAACCGCAGCAGGGAGGTCATTCCACAGCTTGAGTGTGCGTGGGATAAAGCTTCTTTCATACCGCATAATGCGTACCGTCAATGGCATGAATATAAATATTTGCATTGAACAAGAATCGAACCCGCGGTGACGGCTACGTGGTGATAGAGCGGGCCGTGACATATGTCGTCAGATACTATCAAAATAGGGATACCTATAGGTGTACTCTGGCTTCAGCTAGTGCGACAACAATACATCAGCAATATTGGAAAACTTGATTTTAACCATTTTGATCTCATCTCATCTCATAAACTCACGCCTATATCCCCGAAGGGGTAGGCAGAGGTGCTAGCACCCACATTTCACCAGTTTGTTTAGGTCCCAATGTAATAGGTGGCGAGCCTATTGCCATTAACCGGGCACTTATAAACTTGCGATAAATACACACATAACTTCGAAAAGCATCGAAAAGTCATTGGTGTGTGCCATGGTAAAACCTGGGATCGAACCCGAGACCTCGTCTCAGCAGTCCATTACCCATACCACTAGGCTATCGCGCCCCTTTTGATTTTATAATGAAATATTTTGTTGTCGTGACTTTCTTACCTTCGATAAATGTGAATTGATCCAGTTGACAAACGTCTTTTTCTGTACTCTTTCCTGTTCATCTGTAACAAAAAAGAAATAAACCTGTAAGTACAAATGTTTACTGATTGGTGTTGGTACTAAATCTTCAAATAATATCAAGAAAGTTAACTAATTTCGATAAAGAAAGATTCTCAATTCAATATGAGCACGCCTAATAGTAAGCTGAAAGCAAAATCTCAGGAAAGAGGGTCACCATTGCAGACCAAATATTGCAATAGTGGCCCTTAACTTGACGTCCTCAAGACATGCTTTTTTATGTCCCGCTTAAAGGACTCAGGACTGTAGGTTCATGATTGAAGTAAGCATCTCAAGATTTGTCAAACTATCATTATTAATTTTAGTTATTTTTTTTTATTAATTGTCAAATTGAAATATAACCCTGTCATTGTGGCTTAGCGGTAGAACGTGCGACTGTCACATAGGAGGCGCGGATTCAATTCCCGCTCAGTGCAAATATTTGTATGCACGAATACCTATATTTGCATTGGTCTGGGTGTTTTATGTATAACTAGCTGACCCACCCCAGCTTCGTCCGGGGTATAAAAGTTTTATTTATATTTTGAAGCTTCATATCCCTTTGAGCCCGTATGGTTTAGTCTTCAAAATATGTATGAATAATTGCCGAATTTGCTAACATTTATTATCAATGTTCCGCTCCCTTAAATAGTAGCGTGCTGATATATAGCCTAAAACCTTCCTCGATAAATGGACTACCCAACACTGAAAAAATCATTCAAATCGGACCAGTAGTTCCAGAGATTAGCGCGTTCAAACAAACAAACAAACAAACTCTGCAGCTTTATAATATTAGTATAGATATGTACGTATTTAGAAAAAAAGTATCTAAGTATGTTTATCCACATTCTAGATTCCATACCACAAGCTAGCTAAGCTATGCTATGCTTCCCATGGGTCTAGATAGCGTTGCGTAGAATGTTGTGAAATATTTATTTATTTATTTATCTTGCACAAATACAATTATTCCATCAACTAAGCACAACTTCAAAATAGTTTTCACACATTCTCTTTAAAACGTTATTCTTTATTTTGCCAAAGGATAATCGTCTTTGTATTACAATCGGTCGTAGACTTACGTGTTGCATAAATAAATTAACAACAGAAATAAACTCGATCCAAAATACTCACGAGTGCAATCACGAGAATTCTATTAATATTTTATGAGTTCATACACTGAACTGTCTTATACAACATGTATTGCGGAAGCGTTAACTTTTTGGGTTACTTTTCTTCTAAGTAATTCATCATTTAATAAATAGATTTCTTGTGGTTCTGTACCTCAAATGGGAAAAAGAGCCATGATATAATCACTTTTTTATACCACTTGAGTGGCAGACAAGCACACCTGATGGAAAGTGGTTACCGTGATCCATGCACGTGTGTAACACCAGAGAGGAGTAACACTCGCGCTGCCGACCCTATAAATACAGAGAGTTTCTGTGCCGTCAGTGTAGAAGACACAATCAAGACAATTGAATGAAATTTTAAAGTAACTAACTATTCAAATCTATTAAGATAGGAAAAAAGAATTATAAGAATATATATTTTACATATAGGAAGATTTCGATGATTTCAGACAAGGTTCGGTGGCTCAGTGGTCAGAGCTTCCCCCTGTAAGGGAAAGATTTCCTGAGATAAAGGCTTGTCCTGCTTTGTCTTCTACTGACGGCACAGAAACTCTGTACTGACAGGGTTGGCAGCGCGACTGTGACACCTCTGGTGTTACAGACGCCCATAGGTCACGGTAACCACTTTCCATCAGGTGCTTGTCTGCCAACTAAGTGGTATAAAAAAAAAAAAAAAAAGAGGGAGACTGTAATTTTAGGCATCGAAAAATTCCTCCCCATCGATCTCTACTGGTACCGTGCCCAAGAGGCTGGCGGCATTACCACGCTAAATGGCGATGCCAATTCTTATAATTAATTTTGCCGTTTATAATTGCCGCGTGGTTTCTGGCAGAGTAGAATTAGGGCCACCCCATCGGGATAGGGCTGTTTAACATCAGACAGATATATACAATCCAGACTCAGCCTCAGATGGCTTGAGTCAACAATAGACCCTGGAAGACGGCAATAGGCTCACCTCCTATGATGTGGGACCGAATACAATTATTGGTGAAATGTGGGTGTTAATTCACCTCTTCCTAACCGTACAAGAACAAAGGCGTGATTATATGTATGTATGTAAAGTTCATTCTACATAACGTACAGGTCAATGACTTGAATAACATCAATATTTACGTCAATTTTGCTCCCAAGACTCCATAACAAAGTAGTAAAAACTCCATAGCGAGAGAACAATTTCCTATGAAGGCAGGGGTTCCCAAAGTCTTTCTCGTCAATTACAAGTCACGCACACTGTCACTTGCGAGCCAACACGCCAGGCACGACCAGCCACCGGCAGAAGCCCATCATAGGAAATCAGACTGTCGATATTGGTGGGGTATCTTCACGATATTAATGGTGGATATTTGTAAAATTTTTTGGTCTTTCGTGCAAAACGAACGCTCCAGTTACTGAGTTATTGGGGTGGGAGAATTGATAGCAACGCCTTTTCGGTGTATCGAGACGTTTATCGAGGAAAAGCTGAAAATATGTCCTTTAGTTACTGTTAACAATAAGCCTATTTAAGGAATATAAACATTGGATTTAGAATTGAACTTTAAAAGTAAAGTAAGTATGGAAAAAATGTTTTTTATAACACTTAGGTGGCAGACAAGCACGTGGCCCACCTGATGGGAAGTGGTTACCGTGCCATATGGACTTATGCAAAACCAGGGGGATGGCACTCTCGCTGCCGACCCTGTAAGAACCAATACGCTTCATAAAAAACCCCATATTGTAGTCGCTTGCGAAAACCACGGCAGGGAGTTCATCCCACAGCTTAAGCGTGCGGGATGCGAAGTTCCTATCATACCTAACTGTGCATACTGTTTGAAGTCGCAATGTGTGGGGGTGGATTCCCCATCTGTGGCGAGAGGTGCGATGATAGAATGTAGCCGTGGGCATCATGTCGAACAATTCGTCCGAACACACACCAATATAGGCGGTAAATCACACACAGCGAGGCAGTCTCTCCTGAGGCTGAGCGGTTTCACACCGCTAGTGAGTACGGAATGTATTAAGTTTATCATTTATTAACATGAAAAGCGATGATACTACGTCTAAACCTTTAGCATCACTAGGTCATTAAATAGTTTAGTCTGGTCATAGTAAAATGAGGAAAATGGTGTCAATAGCGATGTTTTTAAACTGAGTACTGCTACTGTGAATTATTACATTACTAACCATTTTCGCTAACATGCTAACATCCGGGCATTTAGTGAATAGACAGATTCACTAAATGCCCGGATAACCAATAAAAAACTCGGTACCTGCACTATGGAACGACAACATCAGCAGACTCAAGGAGTAAGTATCATTATTATTATTTTTGACATCTAATAAAACATAATATAGCATAAACTCACGCCTATATCCCCGAAAGGGTAGGCAGAGGTGCTAGCACCCACATTTCGCCAGTTTATGTTTAGGTCCCAATGTAATAGGTGGCGAGCCTATTGCCATTAACCGGGCACTTATAAACTTGCGATAAATACACACGTAACTACGAAAAGCATCGAAATGTCATTGGTGTGTGCTATGGTCAAACCTGAGATCGAACCCGAGACCTCGTCTAAGCAGTCCATTACCCATATCACTATGCTACCGCGGTATAATAAAATAGAATTAAAATAATTAACTATGCTAGACTATTGTTTCATGAAATAACAGTAACACACTTCGTCCATCATTGATATCTGATGGGAGAAATATTTCGGAACACGAAAACTAACTGTGAGATTATATTGAAATACAAAACTGTTACACTATTTCTAATTAGTAGGTAGTTGCTTTGGTTTTCCCGGTACGAGTAGATTTGCTCGACCTGGGAAGTATGTAACATCATTATCATCGTATCTTGAAAATGAATAGAATACCACGGCTATAATAACCTCGTGTTGTGTTCCCGGCTGTGAGTAGGGTACGCAGAGCTCACTGGAGAGTTTTTGTGCTGTCAGTGGGAAGACCAAAGGTTTGTCCTGATTTTGTGTTCTGTACTGACGGCACAGATAATCCACACGTTCATAGGTCGCGATAACCACTTTCCATCAAGTTGTATAAAAAAACCTCTACGGTCTAATGGACGAGTTAGACCATAGAGGTTTTTTTTCTTCTTCGACCGCTACGCAGTGGGTGTGGATTGTATGCCCGCTCAGTGCATGAACTATATGTATATTTGCATTGGCCCAGACCAATGTTTTATATATACTATGTAGATATCATACATTTCCAAAATTGTTTGTAGGAATTTTTCAATGTATTTGAATACGTTTATTCACATTCTAGATCTCATAACACCCCCAGACCCGAGACGAGGGCCAGATCGCGAGAGATGGCCCTGGGTCGGCCGGGTTGCGAGGGATATGCCTGTCAACCTCACCTTCGGCAACCAAAACGACCCACAGGCGGCGTGCGTTTTAGTCGGTTCGAGTCCGACATAACCTCCTCCACCGGTTCCGGTGGGGAGGTATCCGTGGGGATTATGCGCACGTAAAAAAAAAAAAAAAAAAAGATCTCATAACACAAGTTATGCTTACTTATCGATGAAATCAATCAATTAATCTATCAGAGTCCACTGCTGGACAAAAGCCTCTCCCAATGTCGGAAGGCTTTGGTATACTGTTTCCACGCTGACCAGACGGGTTGGTACAGGGTTTTATTTCGAGATTCCCTTCTCTCGCAGTGATATCGTCTGCGCATTTTTCCGTTAGTCACCCTTCGGACGAGATGGGGTGGTGATACTTGTATTCTTGCTTCGTCACCACAAAGAGAACACGTAGGATATTAATTATTTATTTATCTTAGCCATGATTCCAGTTGCATCTAAGGTTTTTTTTTATATAGGACATATCAATTTCACGTTACGTCGCTTGATGGTAAGGTTTTCTCCTCATAGACAGAAGGCCGCTTTTTCAAAGAACTAATCCTTTACTAACTGTATGAAAGGTGGTTTCAACCATAAACACCTTCCTACAAAATTACTCGTAATTTTTAAGTGCACAAAGCTTCTTACATCCGCTATAAGAATTAAGCGCCTCAAGAGAAAAGCTGCTATCTCTTAATATAAATACATACATACACATAATCACGTCTTTATCCCCGGAGGGCTAGGCAGAGGTGAATTAACACCCACATTTCACCAATAATTAAATTAGGTCCCACGTAATAGGGGGTGAGCCTATTGCCGTCATCCGGACACAATTGTTGACTCGAGGCATGCATTTGAGGCTGAGTCTGGGCTGTACATATTTGTCTGATGTTAAACAGCCCTATCCCATAGTCGCCTTGTACGACACCACATGGGAAGAGATGGGGTGGCCCAAATTCTACTCTGCCGGGAACCACGCGGGGTTTACATAAGGATTTATTTTTTTGTCATTTAGTGAAGGCACACTTTAAAATGCAAGTACCTCACCATATACGCTAAAATACAATGTTGATCGCAAACATTGAAAACAAACAAATAAAAAAAAGAAATTTTTATGTGCAAAGTAATTTTACATTGTTTGTTTTTATTTTTCATTTACTTAACAGTTTTATTTAATTTATTCATAAGTGGAAATATAGTAGCACAGAGGCTCTGCTTATTTCTATTAGAAATCTACCTATAGACCTGCAAGACGCTAGGGAGAGAAGTAGAAAACTTAGTGAAAAGTGTGTAGGGAAGACGAGAGACAGATATATAAAAATATATACATACATAATTATACATAAATAAATATGTATACATAAAAGCAATATAAAATATACAGTATACAGTTTACCGAATAGCAAGTTTGTTAAAGCGATATTGTAACTAGAAGTAAGCTCTAGTGGACTCATTCTACTCGAGTAACATTCAGGGCGCCTAACTTACTGTAACTACTTTCAAAGTCCTACAAACCTACTTATGGAGAGGTCAATTCGTTCAAAGTCAAACACTTCGAGGAGACGAGTGAGCGCGGGGTATGAATGTTAGAGGACCTATGGGTACCTACCCTAAAATTTTATAGGCAAGGTACAAATGACGAATGTTATCAGATCCTTGGTTTGAATCACGATGATTTAACATCAAACCGTATCGTGCCGTAAACCTAGTAAACCTTGATAGAAACAAATGATTGGATTACTACATACATACATTCATGTTTATCACGCCTTTATCCCCGGAGGGTTAGGCAGAGGTGAATTAACACCCATATTTCACAAATCATTGAATTTGGTCCCACGTTATAGGGGGTGAGCCTATTGCCGTCTTCCGGGCACTATTCTTGACTCAAGTCATGCATCTGAGACTGAGTCTGGGCTGTATATTTCTGTCTGATGTTAAACAGCCTTTGTTAGTCGTCTCGTACGACACCGCATTGGAAGAGTGTGGTCCAAATTCTACTATGCCGGGAACCATCAAACTACGGTTTACAATCTATTTGCAATCTATCGAAGAACAAACGTCAGTTAACTCCAAAACTGTTGTAAGTACCACATAAATGAGTCTACAAAACCCATTCATAACAATACAAATTCAAGCGCACGTAGGCTCGTAAGCCTTCTGTGAGGCGCCATGGCCGGTGACGTCATCTAATGGTATTTGGTAGTCGTGCTGTGTGATTGTGTGCCTTAGAGGTAGAACCTTGACATTGTATGTTAGTTCTGATGGTAGTGTTTGATAACTAAATATGATATTTATACGAATATAGTTTTCTTTTATATAGGATATGTCAATTTGACTTTACCTCGCCTGATTGTAAGCTAAAAGCAAAATTTCAGGAAAGAGGTTGGCTCGTTGTGTGTGTTCTACCGCCTATACAATGGTTTGTGCTCAGATGAAGTGTTTGACATGATGCCCTATATATATATATATATATATATATATATATATATATATATATAGCTACATTCTATCATCGCACCTCACGCCATAGACAGGGAATTCATCCTCACACATTGCGACCTGAGACGGTGCGCACTATGCGGTATGAAAGAACTTCATCCCACGCACACTCAAGCTGTGGAATGACCTTCCTGCTACGGTTTTCCCAAACACATACAATATGGGGTTCTTCAAGAGGGGCGTTAGAAGGTTTCTTAATAGTCGGCAGCGCGAGTGACACCCCTGGTGTTGCATACGTCCAAAGGCCACGGTAACCACTTCCCATCAGGTGGGCCGTGTACTTGTCTGCCACCTAAGTGGTATAAAAAAAAATAAAAAAGAGGGTCACTATTCATACTGTTCATTCATGGCACTTGGTGAAATTTGTTGTTACACATATTGATAACTCACTTATACTTTTCCACATTACTTACGACTTACGGCATCCTCAAATGTTGTCATTGTAAACTTTTGAGGATGCCGTAAGGCGAAACCGGTTAGGTCTAACATATGTATATTAAAAGTAATGTGGAAAAGTACAAGTGAGTTTTCAATATGGTGTAAAGAATGTTACTATTACAGACATGTAGCATGTTACAATGGTGGCATTCAGCTTGGAGACCTCATCAGAAGTTTTTCACGCCCCGCTTAAAGGACTCGGGACTGTAGGAAGAAGGAAACACGTGAGCTGGTAAATAATTCCAGGTTTTATTAGTGCGGCAAAGGAAAGAGGAAACCGCTTGTTTCTTGATCAGATATTCTGCAACGTGTGCGCGTGACATCTAAGACCTGCACGTGTTGTCCTGTGTTGGAAAAGAAAGGAGAGGGACATTATGAAGTTTTTAAACTGTGATCTATGCCAGCGGTAGAGTAACCAAACACGATGCTCAACTTTGTTTATTTGCTACCTACAGAGTATACATACAGAATGCTACACCCGCATAATGTATAACGTGCCCCTTTATGCGTAGCTTGCGTAAGCATATAAGGCTCTACGACATACTCTGACATAATGTATAGTTAAGCATTGTATTGTCTGTGGAAGCCTTTTTTCTACCATTGTATATTATTATTATATTTTGTAAATGAGGTATTTGAATGGAATCTTTCATCATTTGACATAACATATTGCCATGAATTTGACATTGAATATGCAGCTTTGACATTATTGAATTATAATTTAACATTTGCAATAAAATTTATTATTTGACATTATTAACTGACATAATTATTTTTTGACATTATTTTTTTTATCTAATTATAAATCTGACATAAATAATTGAATAATTGTTGTTTCTGATGATATGACGTGTAATGAATTAAATGGAAATGATTATTATATGTACTGTTACTACTTTAATTATTTTTATAATTTTTTAATTAATAATATTGTATACTTAAGAACCATTATTAGTTTTGAAGCATGATATTGTATTGTAAATCCAATTATTATTATTATGTTACTACTCTGTCGCATTGGGCAATACCTGTAATGACACAGTATGTACGAATGAAAAATAAATAAATAAAAATGTGTATAGATATAAGTATTTAAGTAAACTATCATGGTCACTCACATCAGTATTAAAATAATCGGGATATTTGCCATGTTTGCGAGGTTTTATTCGTACACATACGCTCCGCGTCCCGAAAAAACATCTGATGAGGCCGCCAAGCTGAGTGCCACCATTGTAACATTACTTAGTGTCTGTAATGGTGACCCTCTTTCCTGAGACTTTGCCTTTAGCTTACCATCAGGCGAGGTGAAGTCAAGTTGGTGTGTCCTAGATATAATTTTTTTTTAATACTTCTTTGGTAGCAGACAAGCACACGGCCCACCTGATGGAAAGTGGTTATCGTGACCCATGAACGTGTGTAACACCAGTGGAGTCACATCCGTGCTGCCGGCCCTGTAAGAACAGAGATTTTATGTGCCTCCAGTGCAGACAAGCCTTTGGTCCTCCCACTGACAGCACAAATAATCGGGATATAAATACTTCATATACTATAATACTTCGTAATTGCATACACAGTGCTGTTGGAAAAATAAACAACCTAGTCTGATATTGAATCCCGATCTTTTGCATCGATTATTTGGTCATAAATCATAAAAAAAATTACGCCCTCTGTGTTACAGACAATACGAATATAGCATTTTGAGGCAGTAAATCTCTTCTTAATTAGATTACTATAAGGCCTATTTTACAACACAACAATGCCAAAGGAGCTAAACGAAATGAAAGTGAGTAACTTAAAAATTGACCATATAACAAAAAGATATTCATTATTATTATTTTTAACATTTAATAAAACTTAATATAACATAAACTCACGCCTATATCCCCGAATAGTGGAAATGTAATGGTCAGGATTCGACCCGGGACCTCTCTGTCGTAAGGCCGACTCCTTAGCCACTAAGCTACCGACAAAAATTACAGCGTGTAAAATTTCAAATAGAGGCTTAAACTTTATATAAACTTTAATTTAATTTAGAGTCAATGTTTTCATTAATTTACCTATTTTTTAATATCAATATTGACCAATTTTTATAAAAAGATGTCGATATTAAAAAAAACGAAAATAACATTAGATTAGATATTAGATGATGCGGTAGCCTAGTGGTATGGGTAATGGACTGCTGAGACGAGGTCTCGGGTTCGATCCCAGGTTTACCATGGCACACAACAATGACTTTTCGATGCTTTTCGAAGTTATGTGTGTATTTATCGCATGTTTATAAGTGCCCGGTTAATGGCAATAGGCTCGCCAGCTATTACATTGGGACCTAAACATAAACTGGCGAAATGTGGGTGCTAGCACCTCTGCCTACCCCTTCGGGGATATAGGCGTGAGTTTATGTTATGTTATGTGAGTGACCATGATCGTTTGAATATCAATATTAAGATGAAAATATAAAACAGTTTCCAAGTGTCCGTGCATTTACCAACAAACTGACTCGGATACATCGATGTCAAGGTCACCCGACGTAAACATCTGAACAGTCTATTTCTAAAGCTCTCTTCAACTAGACGAACAGGTGGTATGGGGAAATTTATTGACATAGTAATTATAGATTACGAAGACGATTTCGCTCTCTTGCCCTTTGGAACTAAGTGACAGATATTACATGTGGGGATATGGGTGAATGTATGTATTTAATGTAAATTAGGAATTGATATATCTGTGTATTATGTAGGTACTTATTACATTTAGTATATTATAAAAGTACTCCAAAACAAGTATAACTCAATCCTGCAGCTATAGTCACCATTCAAAGGTTGCCTGGAAGCAATCGCTTAAAGAGATAAGGCCGCCCATTGTACTGTTTCCTTATTATAATTTTTTAAGTATCATGTGTTCTTTACTTTCTTGGTGTACAATAAAGTGTAAATAAATAAATAAAATTAAAATAAATAAATAGATCTTATGTTTTTATACAGTCTATCAATGTAGAATTGTCTTTGTAAGACGTTATCTCTTTTTGGCCTCTTTCAAAATCCACTGTTCGCATAGGAAATTTTGGTTTATTTACACTTATACTTTCAGATGCTATTTCGATTAGTATATTATAAAAACTGAGTTGTGGGCCTCATTTGGGTCGCCATAGAAAAAAAAGACATTTCACTGACGAAATAATATTATTAATACATACATATAATCACGCCTTTTTCCCCGGAGGGTTAGGCAGAGGTGAATTAACACCCACATTTCACCAATCATTGTATTCGGACCCACGTTATAGGGGGTGAGCCTATTGCAGTCTTGCGGGCACTATTGTTGACTGGAGCCATGCATCTGAGGCTGATCTACCCTAATTCTACTCTTTTTTTTTTTTTTTTTTATATACGACACGCCAACTTGACCTCACCTCGCCTGATGGTAAGCTAAAGGCAAAGTCTCAGGAAAGAGGGTCACCATTACAGACACTAAGTGCTACAATGGTGGCACTCAGCTTGGCGGCCTCATCAGATGCTTTTTCACGCCCCGCTTAAAGGCCCCGGGACTGTAGGAAGAAGGAAACACGTGTGCTGGTAATGAATTCCAGGTCTTGGTGGTGCGGCAAAGAAAAGAGTCTCCGAACCGCTTGGTTCTTGCTCGTATATTCTGCACAGTGTGAGGGTGACATCTAAGGCCTGCACGTGTTGTCCTATGTAGGAAAGGAGATGGTGGGATTAGTTGGAAGAGCTCGTCAGAACACACGAACAGGAAACCACGCGGCCAATATTATTAGTGTAGTTATATATATATATATATATATTAATTTGCTGTTGACTGCCAGTAGAACGTTCTTTATGAATATGTAGGTAGTATAATCATATTTATTAAAAATCTACTGAGAAGGATGACTTTTTTTTTACTAGCTGACTTCCCCCAGCTTCGCCTGTGACCTGTGGCATATTTTGAGCCCAAGTATTTCTTTAGTTTTCAAATAATGACTGGGAAGCTGCCGGATTTGTTGACATTTATGATCACTGCTCCGCTCCCTTGAGTAGTAGCGTAATGATATATAGCTTAAAACCTTTGTCGATAAACGGGCTACTTAATACAAAATAGATTTTCAATTCAAACCAGTAGTTCCGGCGATTAGTGCATTCAAACAAAGAAACTCTACAGCTTTATAATAACTGTATAGATTTATATTACAACTGTAGGTCTAACTTATCCCTCTGGAGTCGGTACAAAGATGCTGATTACAGAGTATCACTATATTTGGCCTTGTGGCATGCAACAATATCAATAAACGTACTACATTATATTTTTCTGCCATTCACGGGTAGGAAAACAAGTTGGCGAAATGTGGTAACCGCGGTAGCCTAGTGGCATACCACCTCGTCTCAGCTGATGGACTACTACCCATAGGTAATGGACTGCTGAGACGAGGTCTCGGGTTCAATCCCAGGTTTTACCATGGCACACACCAATGACTTTTCGATACTTTTCGAAGTTATGTGTTTATTTATCACAGGTTTATTCAGGCTCGGCACCTATTACATTGGGACCAAAACATAAACTGGTGAAATGTGGGTGCTAGCACCTCTGCCTACCCCTTGGGAGATATAGGTGTGAGTTTATGTATTTATGTATTATGAAATGTGGATGTTAATAGACCTCATACCATATTATTAAGATTCGTAATGTCACGATCGAAAACAATGATTGGTGAAATGTGGGTGTTACTTCACCTCTGCTTAACACTTAGGGGATAAAAGTGTGATTATATGTATGTATGTCAATGATTGGTAAAATGTGGATATTAATTCAACTCTGCCTAACCTTACTTGGATAAAGGCGTGAATATATGTATGTGTGTATGTCACGAAAGAGAGTTCTTCAATTAATAGTTTTAGAAGAAAACTCCACAAATAAATATCCAGTTGAGAAAAAAGTCGTTTTATGCCCATAGAATTTTCAACAATTGAAATTGCTATTAAATCGAATTATTTCAAATCGAATCGAAAAATCATTGAATCGTTGTTTATTGTATCGTTCCATTACAAAATCTAATAGCGGTGAATCGAATCGAAAAATTGCTGGTGATTTAATCAGATCTAATTCAGAAGCGGCGACAGCGTAATTTAGGTGCCAGTAGTGTGATTAAAAGGTTGTGGGTTCTGACCCGATCAATCAATCAATTAATTAGCCTGTCGCAGTCCAGTGCTGGACATAGGCCTCTCCCAATGTCGGGAGGCTTTGGCCTACTGTTTCCACGCTGACCAGACGGGTTGGTACAGGGTTTTATTTCGAGTTTTCCTTCTCTCGCAGTGATATCGTCTGCACATTTTTCATTTAGTCACCTCTCACCCTTCAGATGAGATGGGGTTTGATTCAGGGAGTTGCAAGGATTTACGGTATGAATTTCAACTTGATACCTTCACGCATCTCTGAGAAAAAGGTCTGAGAAAAAGACGGACAGACGGACAACAAAGTAATCCGCTGTTTTCCTCTCTCTGCCTGCCCGGAGGGAAATAGGCGTGAGCGTATATATGTAAGTATAAAAAAAATGAAAGTAAAAGACGAAATGTATACAAGTGAAAAAATGTCTCTGCCAAATGGGAAATAGACCAACCCCAAATAGAAGTGAAACAGTTTAGTTTTTTTTTATACCACTTACGTGGCAGACAAGCACACGGCCCACCAGATGGAAAGTGGTTACCGTGGCCGTTTCTGTGCCGTCAGTGTAGAAGACAAAGCAGGACAAGCCTTTAGTCTTCCCACTGACAGCTCAAATTATCCAGTGAGATCTGGCTACCCTACTCACCGCTGGGAACACAACACCAGGTTATTATATCCGCGGTATTCTGTAGGGCGGAGGTACTTTCCCAGTCGGACTGCTCAATTGGGCGGAAATACCGCCGTGTCCTACCTCCTATAAGAAGAAATTGGTTACACCCAAGTTTACTTTTTTCATAATTAACCATTGCCCTAAAGATTAAAAATAACTTTCATATCAGCCGTCATGCTTTGATATACGGTACAATAAATTAAGAACGGATAAACAAACCGACCACAAAACGATGATCTAACGCAGCCTTGGCACAGACTACGACAACTTATTAATATAATGTATTAATGTGCTTCAACACTGATCAATTTCTGTTACGAAATCTCTTGGATATATTAGAGAGATCACTTTGATAAGATTTTATGAAGTACGACGAGCCCAGTGGTATGTGTAATGGACTGCCGAGACGAGGTCTTGGGTTCGATCCCAGGTCTTACCATGGCACACACCAATGACTTTTCGATGCTTTTCGAAGTTATGCGTGTATTTATCGCAGGTTTATACGTGCCCGGTAAATGGCAATAGGCTCGCCACCTAAACTATGGGAACTAAACATAACCTGGCGAAATGTGGGTGCTAGCACCTCTGCCAACCCCTTCGAGAATATAGGCGTGAGTTTATGTTATGTTATGTGACAACTTTTACGCCTTCAAATAAAGTTTTTAATCCATTAAATTGCACTATGCGGTATGAAAGAAACTTCATCCCGCGTGTACTCAAACTGTGGAATGAACTCCTTGCTGCGGTTTTCCCACGCGCTTACAATATGGGGTTCTTCAAAAGGGGCATTAGAAGGTTTCTTCAGGGTCGGCAGCGCGAGTGTGACGCCTCTGGTGTTGCACAAGTCCACCGTAACCACTTCCCTTCACGAGTTCTAGAAAGAAGGAGGCTCTCAATTTGGATGTTTATGTTGTTAACGGATTCTCTTGTATTTTTTGGTATTCTGTACATTCTTTGGTATTATTTAGCACGATGTTCTTACAGGGTCGGTAGCACGGGTATAACTTTCCTCAGGTAAAACTAGGATGAAGAAAAAACACATCGATACACAGAGTCAAGTGTGACTTTTGGCTACTTAACTAATCACAAAATAGGACAGTATCTAAAGAAATTATAGATGCATCAGACATGATGATTGATGTTCTTCTTCTTAATGGTTTCTGTAGTGAATCGCTGCCATTTTGCAAGTGTCAAGTAAATTGTAAATGTTTATAAAAGTATTAAGGGCGAGATGCCAAGAAATTCTACCAGAGCGCCACGTTAGCTACGCTAGTAAGTTTGTTTCTGTGTTCCGCCCCCCAAGAGTCGATCAGGACATGCAGTTGGATTTTAGGGAGCCATCAGACGTTAATCAGGTTAAGG
Organism: Eilema griseolum; assembly: GCA_963662185.1. Classification (NCBI taxonomy): domain Eukaryota; kingdom Metazoa; phylum Arthropoda; class Insecta; order Lepidoptera; family Erebidae; genus Eilema; species Eilema griseolum. The sequence goes on from OY759236.1 coordinate 2,847,758, forward strand.
TAAACGATTTGCAGAAGCATAGACCTTCATTCCTTCAGCTTGACAACATCCTCACCATGTCAACAGTCACATTGACGCAAATAAGGACGAGTCGAAGGAATGTAAAGTTGTTTTGTACATAAGGAGCTACACGCAAAAAAAACAAAGTAGGTATACATTTGATTATATAAGTAATTATTGCAATTAACATAATAATATAATTTGATAATATAATTACAATTAATATAAAAAATATAACTAGTATGGATAAGGATATGATGCCCATCAATATTTTGAATTAAGCGTTGTCGTGTCGAGGGTATACAAATCGTTGCGGTAGTATGTTGAAGTACTTTACCAGTTAAGTAAAACTAATACTCGCAGTATGTACGGATACAATTTACGTGTATATAACATGTATCATGAAGTGTAGCTAATTGTAGAAACATAAACATTGATTTTGGTACTTAAATCATATCTTATTTAAAATTTTGGCTAAATAGTTTTTGAGAAAAAAAATTATAAGTTCCACCTCCATAACTGGAACTCATGCTGAGGTCCCAACACTTTGGTACTGAATTACCTCTATTAGTAGGACGAAATAAACCTCTATATCTGGGATTAATTCTTTCGGTTCAGACATAGTTACCTCTATAACTGAGACAGCGAGAGAATTTTATGCGCATTAAGCGGAGATAACATTGTTTTGTTTGTTTACTAATACCGCACTTAACTAATTTTGAGCCTCAATAACTTTCTGTTATAGTTTTCTTCATTATCATATGGGTGTTTATTAGAAAAATGCTATTGCACAATTATTCTTAATTGACATTAATTGGATGCAAAGCTTATTGTATCTTTTTAGTAAAATTAATAAAATCGAAAAACATCTGATGGCTATTGATGCTCCCAAAAGACCAACTAAAATGACGGATTTTTTTAATTGAAACATTCTGTTTATATTTTTGTACTATTCACAACAAAACGTGTCTTTTCATACCTATTTAGTACCGGGTTATGTTCATATCGGAGGGTTAGGCAGAGGTGAATTAACATCCACATTTCACAAATCATTGAATTCGGGCCCACGTAATAGGGGGTGAGCCTATTGCCATCTTCCGGGCACTGTTGTTGACTCAACCCACGCATCGGAGTCTGAGTCTGGGCTGCATATATCTGTCTGCTGTTAAACAGCCCTACCCTTAGTCACATTGTCCGACACCGCATGAGAAGAAATGGGGTGGTTCAAGTTCTACTCAGACGGGAACTATTTGATTCCTAATTAGGATTAAAAATCACGTATGCTTACATTAAAGGTTATTTTAATCAATAATCGCACCTCTGTAACTGAAATAACCTTCTGACCTCTATTAATGAAACCCTCGGTAAATAAGACAAAAAAATATTTGTAGCTGGCTAGAGACACTGGGTAAGTGGAATACCTCTATAAGTGAGACAAATTTGCAGGTCCCTTCAGAAGTCACTTAACCAGGTTTCACTGTAATAATATTACAATATTACGAGATTTTAGCTAAAATTTTAAATAAGTATTTTAATTATAAATTCATAAGTTATGAAATTCTTACATATAAATAAGTTACGAAGTAAATTAAATTGAAAAAGAAACGCTAGGACACGAAACTTTCTACAAATTCATGTGGCTATAAAAAAGACGAAGTATCTTTTTTTACCTAAAATGAAAAAAAACCAAAGTAGATTAGGGTATGTATTAATTTGGAGAGGTATTAATTTCTTCTACTTTTGCTATTATCTTATTTTTATATACAGAGAATATATTATTAAATATATATATACAGTAGAGATGTTATCATGCAATTCCATTATCTGGTACGTTAGCATAATTAACTTTTTGTCCGACAGACTGGCTCGGCCTTGATGGTTGTTGACACTCATTACATCATCAAACTATCAGAAGCCGTATTAAAGAATTTGCTAGCACTTATTGTTAGCGATAAGTGTCTATATCTTAGTAAATTAGGTTTCTAATGATGAACTTAAAGTGGGACATGATTTTCCACGGATTTCCTCGGATATCCGTGGATTCTCCCGTGGACAGCTTCTGGTATTCGGCATTGTCCTACGTGAGCGACAAATGCGACAACGCGATGCGCTTCGACGCGGCGCGGCGCGTAAATATCTAGTGGTTGTTTTTCTCTATTGTGTCCTACGTTGTGTCGCGTGAATATGTCACGTGAAGTATGGAAGAATATGTCACGTATCGCGTCGCGTTACCATGCTGTCGCGCTTGTCGCTCACGTAGGACAACGGGTTCTCTATCTATCCGATAGTGAATACTTACATCACAAGAAGTAGTCGGTTAAAGGTAAAATTAGCAATTGCGTGGGTCGAAAATGGTTGCTTTTTAGGCCCGTTGGGCATTTTTCGATAAACATTTTTTGAGATGGGGAAGAATCATTGACTAATTGTGATAATTCACATGTGACACCTCTTATTAGTAGTACCTTCTTAGTTTTTTACCACTTAGGTGGCAGACAAGCACACGGCACAGCTGATGGAAAGAGGTTACCGTGGCCTATGGACGTGTGCAATACCAGAGTCACACTCGCGCTGCCGACCCGGTAAGCACAGAGAGTTTTTGTACCGTCAGTACAGAAGACAAAGCAGGACAAGCCATTGGTCTTCCCACTGCCAGTGCAACTCTCTAGTGAGTTCTGGCCACTCAACTGATCGCCGGGAACACAATACGAGGTTATTATAGCCGCGGTATTCTGTAGTGTACTTCCCCAGTCGGATTTTAAATTCTGTCGGCACAGCTGGAATGCCAGGTGTATTTTTTTAAGTAACCTCGATTTAATGGAGCGAGAGTCACTAATCAAGAGCGAAAGTAACCATAGCAGATACAAATAATGCTACAATGGATGGCGAAATGTTGTAAACTGATACGTTTATTATTAAATAAGAATAATTCAATAATAAATAGTTCAGTTTAATTGATTCAAATTCAAGTTAAGATCATTACACCTGTACGAAAATAGTTATGATTTACGTCAAAAAAAATCGGTTGTAATGAAAAGGATACTAGTAATTTAAAATGTAATTTATAAACAACTTAATTGATTAAATAGATATAAAAAATATTGCACAAATGTATATTTGTATACATATCATATTGATCGATCTCAAGACTAGTCTGCTGCTGTCTAAACAAGTCAAGCGAGGTTGAGAAACGTTTAATTCAGGTTATTGCATAATAATCTAGTTATACCTAAAGCTATCCCACTCCTCCTTTGCACGATTTGGTTCTTATTTAATACGGTGCGAAGTCCTATACTCCAACCCTCGGAGGAAGTATACGCCAGAGCTAATCAATCAGCAGGTAAGTTAGACTAGGGTACCATAGTGGTATCTCTCTTAATGGGATCTATACACCCCAAGAATCCTTATTGCAATATCGTAAGAACATAGTATACCACTAGATAGGTAGATAGATTTTTTTTATACCATTTAGGTGGTGGATTAGTAAACGGCCCATTTTTTTTTTACGTGCGCAAAATCCCCACGGAGCCGGTGGGGGAGTTTATGTCGGACTCGAATCGACTAAAACGCACGCCGCCTGTGGGTCGCTATGGTTGCCGAAGGTGAGGTTGACAGGCATATCCCTCGCACCCCGGCCGACCCAGGGCCATCTCTCACGATCTTGCCCTCTTCTCGGGTGTGGGGACTACAGAGACCCCAACTCGTCCCCGGAAACGGGGAGGCGCGCCAGGCGCGCCAATGTCGCGGCCTGCTTCTGCCAGGGTGATTGGCGGCTCCACCGGTCACCCCCAGGCCGGCGCTCATGGGGGGCGGAGGTCGTTCATCGACCTCCGACGCCCGAGTTGCCTTCGTACGCGGGCAGCTTGGCTTGCGATCCTTCGTCGCTCCCGCTGCCGCTCCCGCCCCACCTCCTCCTTCACGAGCATTACTTGCTCGCAGAAGGAGAGTAAACGGCCCATCTGATGGAAAGAGTCACTACACGCGTGCTGCTGATCTTGTAAGAACAGAGTTTCTGTGCCGTCAGTGCAGAATACAAAACAGGATAATAAGTTAAAATAACATTTAAACTTTCGCGTTTCATGATACACAATAATGTTAACGGGAATTAACGCGATCATGGTATAGGTACACACATACCTTTGATTTGCCTGACGTTTCGACCACGTCACACCGGCCGTGGTCACAGACTGACTCTCTCAGTCCACGGCCTGTGACCTCGACCAGGGTACATCACCCTGGTCGTTTCCGTAAACATTATTGAGTAGGATAATAAGTTCTTTATTTTACCCCAATAGATTAAATTAGAGACAAGTAGGTAGCATGTATACAGTTTAATGTACAATGTATAGTGCGGATATAACCAGATTACCACATCGCTCACTAACTGGTTTTAACTGCTCTCCTACAATGAGACGAATTGGCACCACCTTAGGGGACGAATCTACAACTTTTATTACGGGGACGAATTTTAGGAGATCAGTAGGTTCGTCGCCAATAGGGTCCAACATATCTGACAGTCAATTAGTACTGGAATCAACAAAATATTTACCATGAGAATGTATTGGTTTGAGTATCCGATATTTCGGCATTGTTACAAACGCCATGATCACGGAGTAATTGTAGTACTGACGGTTAACGGTGAACGAGTTTAAGAGAGTAAATATATCGATCTACCCTCTTTCTTAATCGTCTCTGACACCACTGCCACTGGTTTCACTACACACTTGAACTCGATCACGTAAGCGTCGTATGTCGTGAACAAACGGCGGTAGCATACTGAGTGGATAGTGAGAGTTTTTTCACTTGCCATTTCCTATTCACTTGTGAATGAAAAAACGATGATTCGTATGATATTAGATTATGAAACATTTTTTGCGAACAATGGCTTCAAATTGAGCACCAAACAACTAGCCAAAGCGCTTCAAGCCCAGCCTTTGCTCTATCGACGACGTAGCGACGTGAACTAACTCCAAATGCAAGGAATTTAATGTAGCTGAAAGGATTCATGAGGTTACCAGTATAAAAAATATCTTTAAAAAAATCTAATTTCATATTCTAAACCTGAATATGAAATTAGATTTTATACAAAGTATTTTATATGAAAAACTAAAATATATAGTTTTAGACAAATGACCACTCATTTGTCTAAAACTAGGTATATATTTTATTTATTATCGCGAGACTGATTGTCTTTTATTTTCTATGAACCATTTATCGTGCGATCAGATGACGTGTCGTCTCTTCAAGCACATTACTTGTTAAACTTCGATACGGATAAACGGCGCCATTGAGAAGCCGCAATGAATAAAAATAATAAACAAAACTATCATATTCTAGTATATTTTCATGGTACATGATGCTGTGCAATACTGCTGCGTGCTGTATAGTTCGGCATCATATCTTAACCCAGACTTAAGCCAACCTGAAACCTCATTCACAGCTTCCGTCTTCACAACCACTGTGTCATCAAAGTATACTATATTGACTTACTGCTATAACTATCGTATTTACGGTAGCCATCAACAAATCGAAATATAAATTTATATCTTGGCTCTGTCAACGGCTTTTAGCATAAACGATGTGTTTGAACTAACAATAAATCTTAAATATATTGTTTATTTTATAGATTCTCAGTAGGACTCATTATGTCGCGACGACCACGCCGCGACCTTGACAGACAAGTTCTAAGATGGCGGTGATTGATATATTGATTCTTCAGAAGTATGTTTTAAGGGCTAATGTGTTGTTCAAAGAATTCTTTATATCTGTAAAACCTACAGATATAAAGAATTCTTTGAACAACCACCAATGGAGAGTTTAATTTTGGCAGTTTTAGCAGTCATTAATGTTGTATAGATTTTTTTTATACCACTTAGGTAGCAGACATGCGCACTCACAGACTACTAGATAGATAGAGTAAAACACCCAATAGTCAGCCCTGCACCAGGAGTCAGCTTTAACAGACATTATTTGCCTATTATTAATGATGAAGTTAGTTTACTCTTTTAAAACAATATTTGAACAAATCTCTGTCTCCTAATATTCAATTATGCACAAATACTAATTAATAGCAGATCAATTTTAGACGCTATCCTCGTTCATTTGCCGTGCCACCACTGACTTGTCTAAATTCGTCGAAGTTTTTGTGTCTATTTATTAGACTTTGTGATGAAATATTATATTTTACTAGCTGTCTCGGCAAACGTCGTTTTGCCATATAATGTTAAGGGTGGACAACCCTTAACATTTAGGGGGATGAAAAATAGATGTTGGCCGATTCTCAGACCTACTCAATATGCTCACAAAATTTCATGAGAATCGGTCAAGCCGTTTCGGAGGAGTTCAAGTTCGAACACCGTGACACGAGAATTTTATATATAAGATTATGTTAAAGTTGTTTTTTTATACCACTTAGGTGGGAAACAAGCACAAGGACCACCGCCGACCCTGAAGAAACCTTCAAACGCCCTCTTGAAGAACCCCATACTGTAGGCGCTTGGGAAAATTTCAGCAGGGAGTTCATTTCACAGTTCATACCACTACGGGAGTAAAACAAGGGGTCAATCGTTGCATGGAAGTCAGTCAGATTCTAAATAAGAAGCACACTGTGGACTTCTAGTTGAAAATAAATGTACTGTACAAGCGGGTTGACAGTGTCTATGGGAAGTTCGTCTTTCCATATGTAAAGTAGATTTAGAATCACAATTGGTACTGATATGTGATGTGACAAGGATTGTATAAAATATTTCATAATTTATGCAAAATAAATATAAATAAATAAATATGAATAGAAAATATTCCACAACATTCCATACAGTGATATCTAGACTCATGGTAAGCTTAACTAAACTACCTTGTGTTATGGAACTTAGAATGCGGATAAATAAAATCTTTGTACAAAAACGTTTTTTTGAGTTTTCGAATGATGATTGGAAAACATCAATTTTATCATCGTCATCAGATATCTCAACTATCTCGGGCACTCAAATCAGTACCAAAATAATTGGGATATTTACCATGTTGCATTGTTTCGAGTTTCCGATATTTCGGCGCTGTTGCAAGCACCACGATCACGGAGAAACGATACAACATGGTAAATATTGTGTGTGTTCTACCGCCTATACAACGGTTTGTGCTCTGATGAATTAACATGATGCCCACAACAACATTTTATCATCGCACCGTTCGCCGTAGGCAGGGGAATTCATCCCCACACATTGCAACCTGAGACGGTACGCACTGTGCGGTATGAAAGAAACTTCATCCCACGCACACTCAAGCTGTGGAATGAACTCCCTGCTGCGGTTTTTCCATGCGCCTAGAATAACATAACATAACATAAACTTACGCCTATATCCGCGAAGGGGTAGGCAGAGGTGCTAGCACCCACATTTCGCCAGTTTACGTTTAGGTCCCAATGTAATAGGTGGCGAGCCTATTGCCATTAATCGATTAATTTGGGGCTCTTCAAAAGAGGCATTAGGAGGTTTCTTCAGGGTCGGCAGCGCGAGTTTGACGCCTCTGGTGTTACACATGTCCATAGGCCACGGTAACCACTTCCCATCTGGTAGGCTGTGTACTTGTCTGCCACCTAAGTGGTATAAAAAAATAATATATCGTCATCAGAGTTAGTTCAACCAGGTTCACCCAAAGCCACACTTCGAAGCTCGATGATACTGGTGAGGTCTCATACCTTATAAACCCAATAAGTAGCTTAAAAAAATAATTTTAACTCTTCTACCAGGGACCAATGGTCACCCATATAGAAGACGAGCCTGCAACTTTTATACTGGCGGACAAATTTTAGGAGACCAATAGCTTCATCATTACACCCCATTTTTTTTATCCTACTTTGATATTCTCATGAACATCACTATAATTTTTCACCACAACAACATTAAAGGTTAAGTAAGTGTGGCACTGAAAACCAGTGCTGTGATGGCAGATACCCATCACAGTGTATGTTGAGGCCCATCCTTTGTGAACACAGCGTACTCCTATGTGGATTGGGTTAAGTACCTCCTGTGTTTTTATTACATAAAGTAATGTAAAAAGTAGAATCTGCCACGTAGCGGTGTGACACGTCACGTCCTGGTACTGACAGATATGACATTGACTTGTCAAATGTCATATTTGGCATTAAAATGACGTGGCACCTCACCCGCTATAGTATATAAAATTACATTGTAATTTTTTTTATTTTCTCTTTTTGTTTTCTATGTTTTTTTTACCTACTGTCATGCTGTGTATCAAAATAAACGTTCTTTCTGTCTTGCTATTTTTCGAACGATGTTGCCACTTAATATTTCGTTGTGGCGTTTTAAGACTTAGGACACAAACAGTTCGGCTCTTCGGCCTTGTGCAAAGATTAATGTGACCTGAATAATTGAGTTAGGCAATACCTAATATGTTGGACATGTTTGTTTCACCTCGGGCCTTGGCTGTAATTGATATAATTGGCGTAATATTTGGCGCTACGGGCTAGGCAGGGCAAGTAGTTGACCAGTTAAATGGCTATTTATTGATGTTTTATGATAATCTTATTATGGAGGTTTAATTAACCCCCGACGTAGAAACGACGGGGTGTTATAAGTTTGACGCGTCTGCGTGTATGTATGTGTGTGTGTGTAAATGTGTGTGTGTGTATGTGTCTGTCCGAGGCATCGTAGCTCTTGAACGGATGAACCAATTCGGATTAAGTTTTTTGTTTGAAAGTTATATTAGTCGGGAGTGTTATTAGCTATGTTTGAAAAAAATCGGTCCAAGATGGCCGCCGCTACAAAATGACGGAGTACATATTTTTTCTCAACTCCCTCAATATGGGTATCAAATGAAAGAACTTGACTAGTAGAGCAGTTTAAAAAGTGTAAAAGAAAAATTACATTAATAATTTAAAAAAGTTTTTGAGAATAAGTAATAGATAAGTTTCATCTACATTATGTAGGAAAAAAAATTTTACTTAAGTAATTTGGGGAAATATTTTTTGTTTTTATTCTGATGTTTTTAAGGAGTTTTTGCCCACATGGGCACGTCCAACTCCATTGTACCTTAATCTAGAATAACAACACAAATTATGGAGTATAAACTAATGAAAAACTAATGTGGAGGAATATAAAAGCGTGATTTTGATAGTACGAACTTGAGACTAGCTGGCAGTCCACACCTCCTTTTAAAAAACGAATTCTGTTCTCTAGAAATCTATGTTCGGGATAAAATGCTTATGTGTTATTCCAGCTTAAACTGTATCTCTGTGTCCTCATTCAGATTCGTTTAAATATATCAGTCTAATGGAGTAACAAACAATTATTTATTTATTAACATACTCACAACCATCATTGCAGGATATACCTAATGCAATGGTAGAACGAAACTTATAAGAAAACACTAACTTGAACTACTTAATAATAATTGAGTTTAGGAGGAGGTAGGACACGACGGTATTCCCGTCCGAATTGAGCAGTCCGACTGGGGAAGTACCTCCACCCTACAGAATACCGCGGCTATAATAACCTCATGTTGTGTTCCCGGCGGTGAGAGGGGTAGCCAGAGCTCACTAGAGGGATTTTGTACTGTCAGTGGGAAGACCAAAGGCTTGTCCTGATTTTGTGTTCTGCACTGAAAGCACATAAAATCTCTGTTCTTACAGGTTCGACAGCACGGATGTGACTCCACTGGTGTTACACACGTTCATAGGTCACGGTAACCACTTTCCATCAGGTGTGCTTGTCTGCCACCTAAGTTGTATAAAAAATAAGGCCTCCGTGAACTCATTCGAACATCCATCTAAATTTTTCGCATTTATAATAGTAGTAGGTCTATAGTTTGAATGTATTCCCTGACAGTAATGACCTGCAGTAATGTGTTCGATAGAGTAATGGGTGGCACCCATCACTCACTCGAACACAGGAACTTTACAGACAAGGCCATTGCTCATCCGTTGGTGTGCTGCTTGATTCTGATCATGAAATAACGGACCGCCATCAATCGCAGATAAACAATGAAATTGCAAATCACCCACGCACAAACGGTACTGGCAGACTGCCTCTTAATATAATATAAGCAAAACATACTTAAACAGAATATGGCATTTCAATCTGTACAGATTTTTTTCGATTTATTTATATGGAGGAGGGCTAGGCAGAGGTGAATTAACACATACATTTCAACAATCATTCAATTCGGTCCGTCGTAATAGGGGGTGAGCCTATTGCCGTCTTCCGGACACTATTGTGGACTCAAGCCATGCATCTGAGGCTGAGTCTGGGCTGTAGGTATATATCTGTCTGACGTTAAACAGTCCTATCCCTAAGTCGCCAATTGTAGGACAACGCATGGGAAGAAATGGTGTGATCAAAATTCTACACGCGGCTACTCTGGACTTGGGTATGCGAAAATGCGCTGAATCAAATATCTCCCAGAAATCATTGAGTTAAACAATATTATAACAAAAGTGTAATATGATTGGGCGCGCCGTAGTAGCAGCGGTAATACCCATCATGGGGAGTGGCTAGAGAGGCCACACGGCAGCCTCTCGTACCGTCTGACGCAGATGATCACCGAGCACGGGTGCTTCGGGAAGTATCTGCGTCGGATGGAGAAAGAGCCAACGTCCGAGTGCCATCACTTCGACGCGAGCGAGGACTCAGGGCTGCACACGCTCACCGAGTGTTCAGCGTGGGAGACGCCGAGACGGGAGCTTCTGGCGGCCCTGGGAGTGAGAGTTCTCACGCTCTCCGCCTTGCTCGCAGCGATGCGATGGTCCACTGCGCGGATGCGTGGGCGGCCGGCGCCTCCTTCTGCGAGCAAGTAATGCTCGTGAAGGAGGAGGCGGGGCGGGAGCGGCAGCGGGTGCGACGAAGGATCGCAAGCCAAGCTGCCCGCGTACCAAGGCAACTCGGGCGTCAGAGGTCGATGAACGACCTCCGCCCCCCATGAGCGCAGGCCTGGGGGTGACTGGTGGAGCCACCTGTCTCCCTGGCAGAAGCGCCTCCCTGTTTCCGGGGACGAGTTTGGTACTCTGTAGTCCCCACACCCGAGTAGAGGACCAGATCGTGAGACATGGCCCTGAGTCGGCCGGGGTGCGAGGGATATGCCTGTCAACCTCACCTTCGGCAACCAAAACGACCCATAGGCGGCGTGCGTTTTAATCGGTTCGAGTCCGACATAACCTCTTCCACCGGCTCCGGTGGAGAGGTATCCGTGGTGATTTTGCGCACGTATAAAAAAAAAGTGTAATATGATTATCTCCCATCTTGTATACTTTGAAACTGAACTAAATACCATGGATACTATCGCGGTTATTATACTTGACTCACGTAACGTCTCCTAACACTAGACAGAACAAGTCTAAGAACAATAATGGGGACAATAACGGGCCACTGTCCCCTTCCCAAGCACCTACACACATCGGTTTTACGGACAGGATTTTGCGATATTTCGGCGCGGTTGCAATGTAAGTGACCATGGCAGTTTAATATTGGACAATATTAATCGGTTAATAACGAAAAGGAGGAGGGGGGTTGTCGAATTTGAACCGACTAAAACCGCTCGCTTTCTTGGGTTTTCAAATACTGAAATGTAAATAAATGTGTCTTTGTTGTTTACTAATGAACCGCAATTCTTAGTGTTCATTGAAACAAAGTTTTCAATCTCAGGTTAAACCTAGACCATGTTTACTTGACATATTTATATAAAAACATACATTTAAATGTCATGGCAATGAAGATTAGATATAGATAGCAATAATTCAGATTCGTAACCTACTTAACCTTACATATTTTAAAAGGTCAGCATTAGATCATTTATTGCCATACTACAAAATATTATTCCACTTATGTTTATTTCTATTACAATTTTATAACAAATACTACCCAATAAGTGATGTTAACCACGTAGACAGCTACAACTGCATAATATTAATATACCCCAGCGAATAACATAACCCTACTTTTTTCACAGCAGTCGGGTATAATCTCTATTTATAATCCTAACTTGCCTGGTGTGCCTTTGATAGAATGACAAACAAGATGAAGTCATCAAGGTAAGTAAGTGTGTAATGTATACGTAATGCATGAATATTGTATGAACAGGACACTATTCCTTGTAAACTAGGTTAGTAGACAACAATACGTGCCTTTTTAATCACGTTCTGGAAACTATGACGTCATTGTATGTTAGTATAATATATTATACAGAATCTAGTGTCAAGTGCATATTGACAATAACACATTAAAGACGCGTATGATTTATAAGTTTGTTTAATACAAGTTTAACAGTAAGCTCTGGCTAGATTTTCCGCTTACGATACATTTTTGACTGATACATTAAAGCTATGTGAATTTGAATTGATAGTTATCAAAGATTTGCTTATATATATGAGTAGATAAACTTTTTACATTCGTCATTAAATTTTAAATCACTTTTATTACGAACTAAATAGGTACGTGTAAACGTAACATAGAACGAGATAAATGCGATATTCTCTTGCACCTATGCGCAATTGGCGTGTGACGTCACTTGCAAGTACTATTTTATTACATATATATTATATACTATGGTGTTTGATACCCAAACACCAAAGTGCATTATCCTTAAACATTACAAGGAGATACTCACACATTCCACTTTTATCTTCCATTTTGAATTCCTTTTACAGGTTATAGAGTGTCTGGACGTTTAAAGCCGAGATTCATAATCCAAACAAAAGTCGATCTTAACCGTACATTTTACGGTATATTTTAGCAAGTGGAGGAGATTACTTAATGTATTTTCAAAAGTAAACTGCTTATAGTTAAGGGATAATATCGAACCCGCATTCAATTTGCTTTAAACTTTAAAGCTGTTTTGTGCTTGGTTTGAAACTATGTAAATCATATTATATGATAAAAGTTATAAATCTAAAGAGTTTGTTTGTTTGTTTGAACACGCTAATCTCAGTACCTACTGTGTCGAATTAAAAAAATCTTTATGTATTGAATAGTCCGTTTATCGACGAAGGTTTTAGGCTATATATCATCACGCTACTGCTTGAGGAAGCGGAGCAGTAATCATAAATGTCAACAAAACCGGTAATCTTCCATACATTATGTGAAGATTAAAAAAATACGGATCAAATAAAGTTTCAAACTTTGCCACGGTTGAAGCTAGTTTGTTATAAAATCTCTAGAAATATATAAATATATAAATATGTATGTATGTATGTTCCTAACATACATACATACATACATATAATCACACCTTTATCCCCAGAGGGTTGGGCAGAGGTGAATTAATACCCACATTTCATTTCACTGAATTTGGTCCCACGTAATAGGGGGTGAGCCTATTGCCGTATTCCGGGCAGTATTGTTGACTCGACCCATGCATCTGAGGCTGAGTCTGGGCTGTATATATCTGTGTTGAACAGCCCTATCTCTTAGTCGCCTTGTATGACACCGCATGGGAAGAGATGGGGTGGTCCAAATTCTACTCTGCCGGGATTTTTCCTAATCTTGTTCCCGGTTTTCTTGTATCAGTATTTTATATATAGAAAAATGCAGAGCACAGTGATGAGATATATAAGTTCAACAGTTATTTGGATGGTGTATATACTCATGCTTAGGTGTACATTCGTCTGGACGTCACATACACGCAGGTACAAGAGTATTTCACCTAATAGGTGGCATAGCGAGGCCTTATAACAATAATATTATTGAAGAACATCTTAAACAGTGCTATATAGAACCAAACTAAACATCGCTTGTATACGGATTCTAATAGAGCGAACCCACATGACAAGCTTTGGTACATAATTTAAACATTTATTATATTATAAGAGGTTATCCGACAGAGAACTAAAGTTACTGCAGTGGTAGAGGCAGAGGGCCAGCCACGTTTGTCGAAAGAACGATGGCTGTTGGAGCAGACGAGTCCTAGAGTGAAAAAAATTATAACGTCATAATTTTTTATTGTCAAATGAAATATTAATATAGTTTGGATGGATGATTAAATATAATATATAAAAACGATAAAACAAGAACAGACTCATCTTTTACCGCTTTTTATCATTCTCATTTAAATGAGCTCAGTTAAATAATTTATTTTACATACATACATACATAAAATCACGCCTGTTTCCCATAGGGGTAGGCAGAGATCACGGATCTCCACTTGCTAGGATCGCAGCAACATACTACTCTCGCTTCATTCACTCTCATTACATTCTTCATGCATGCTCGTCGGTTTAGAGCACTCCTGACCTGCCCCTTTTTTAAAACTTCTCTGATTTGGTCCAGTTATGTGCGCCTAGGTCTTCCCCTTCCGACGGTACCATCCACACTCGCCTCATACACCTGTTTCGTTAGTCTTCTTTCATTCATTCTCTCAACATGACCAAACCATCTCAACATTCCTCTCTAAATTCTCATCACTGCCTCTTCTATCACTCCACATAGTTCTCTTATCACGTTATCTAATTTACTTTAACTTGGGGAAAATACCCAATTCACCAAGCAAAGGTTATTACAATACAATCCGCGTACACCAGGGCCTCGTTGGCCTCGCGATTTATGATGTGCCCCAAGGTACACTTGAATCTAGATAGTGCTGAGTAGAGTGATGAAAATTTCGAAGTTTAGCCAAATCTGCAGTTGGACTGAAAAGCAGACCCCAGCCTCCGTGGTTAATAAACCTAACGCTAAAATGAAGAAGTGGTGTGAGAATATATAGCTACTGTCTGATAGAATCTAAACAAGGTCACGAGTATCGCAAAAACGACAATAATAAATTTCATTAGATCATCATCACAACGTGCGACTGGTTGCGCAAGCGCACCGTGGTGAGGTCACTGTGGCGCGAGTCGCGGCTGAGATAAACTGTCAGTGAGAGTGAAATGGACAGAACCAATCAACGTATACTAAAAAAATCAATATGACTTGTTATTGATTTTGATAGCTACATCACTATTAAACATACATACATATAATCACGCCTCTATTCCCGGACACCCACATTTCACCAATTATTGAATTCGGTCCCATGTAATACGGGGTGAGCCTATTGCTGTCTTCCGGACACTATTGTTGACTCAAGCCATGCATCTGAGGCTGAGTCTGGGCTGTATATATCTGTCTGATATAAACAGCTCTATCCCTTAGTCATCTTGTACGACACCGCATGGGATGAGATGGGGTGGAACAAATTCTATTCTGCCGGGAACCGTTAATCAAGAATGTATTTTAACGATGTTTATGGGAATTAATGCGATCATGGTGCACGTCTGCCGTGTTCGAGTCCGTGAGCTAGAAGGTTCTTCATCTACCCTCATATTCTCAATATTACTTGTATGAAACTGATGCAGTCAACCTGTGACCACGGCCGGAGTAACTTGGTCAAAACGTCAGGCAAATCAAAGGTCAAACCTATACCATGATCGCGTTAATTCCCGTAAGTTATGTGTGTATTTATCGCAGATTTATAAGTGCCTGGTTAATGGCAATAGGCTCACCACCTATTATATTGGGACCTAAACATAAACTGGCGAAATGTGGGTGCTAGCATCTCTGTCTACCCCTTCGGGGATATAGGCGTGAGATTATTTCATGTTATTGTATATCATGGAACGCGAAAGTTTAAAAGTTAGTAAAGAATGATGTATTTCTTTTTCTAATTCTTTTTTTCTATTTCTAAGATTTTTTTATTTTTAAGTGCTCCACGTGTAATACCCCAATTACACGTGGAACACGTAGTGGATCACCTAGGTGTTTCATGAGAACTTTGCCGTAGCCTGGGTATTCTATGGAAAATAAAATGGTTCCATCCTAAGATACCTCTTTTTTTAATATAGTATACCCCCCGCCGAGGCCAGCCGGTTGAAGAAGTGTAGAAATGGAGTGGACCAAATTCTACTCTGCCGGGAACCACGTAAATATGTTATCACTACTGAGATAACGTCTAATTTACCTCATTTTAATAGACGATTCACATCTGTTACACATATTGATAACTCAATTGTACTTAAATTTAATGTTAAAATAAACCTTTGAGGATGCCGTAAGGCGAAACCGGTCAGGTGTAATAAGCAATAAAGTAATGTGGAAAAGTACAAGTGAGTTATCAATGTGTGTAACCACAAATTCCACCAAGTGCCATCAATCTACAGTATAAATAGATTCACATCTGTATTTTAAGGTTATCTAAGCAGATTCGAATATTAATTCTTTTACGATATTTATTAGGAAAGATACTCGTAAAGAATCTGTTTGACTTTGACCTTAAAACGTAGATAAGACATTGTTTACATGTTGTAATACTTACAAGGTAAGGTAAGGCACAGTATTCAAAATAACTAGGTACATAAATAATGTCGGTGGATAAGGTTTGAACCTGAGGGTAGACAGAAGTGTTTTCGCTCAGTAATAACATGTGAAGCAAACGCTTCTTCTTTCTAAAAGCAAAAGCTTATTGTGCACATTTTTTTATACCACTTTTTTCTTAGACAAGCACACAGTCCACCTGATGGAAAGTGGTTACCGTGGCCTATGGACGCGTGCAACACCAAGCGAGTCACACTCGCGCTGCCAACCCTGTAAGCACAAGAGTTTTTGTGCCGTCAGTGTAAAAGACAGCAGCTTTTGGTCTTCCCACTAACAGTATAAAAACTCTCCAGTGAGTTCTGGATACTCTACAACATAGCACATAGAAAAAAGACAAATAACTTAAGCGATATTTTTCTTAAATCAGCACAACCCTTTCATAAAGTTTTTATATATGTTTAATCATACCTAAGTGTTTTTTTTTAATAAAAGCATTAAATATTTTCTACTAAATAATAAAACACAGATCGAATATCATGTATGCAAAATCATATAAAATAACATATTGAGCAATAACAATAACATAATAAAATATTGAGTCGAACACTAACGAACATTATCTGAACACGTTCAAGATTGCAAATTTTTACAAATTATCGGTATCGGAAGAGTACAAAAATGAGAATATTTTTGTACTCTATCTCAATAATATGCTGTGGTTTGTTATTGTTCAATTTGTAATGGCCATAATTGAAGGTCGTGGTAATTGTTCTTTAATGTTTTGAATACACAACATTAGTTTTGGTGTTTCATTTTCTTCTCTTCATCCGAGCGCCAATTATGATTGCATTTAATTTAGACCAAACGAGCGAATGCTCGGGAATGCTCATTCTATCCCCTGTACGTCAAATTATGTCAGTGTAAACAGAACATTCGTTCGTAGTTCTTTCTTTGAAAATAAGGCTTAGTTACGCGGGCACTGAGGAATTGCAATTCAATGAGAGACAAAGTCTTGTGTACTAACGTTAAAATTAATAATGTGCGTAGGTATACATACATACATATAATCACGCCTCCATCCCCGAAGGGTTAGGCAGAGGTGAATTAACGCCCATATTTCACCAATCATTGTTTTTTTGTCCCACGTAATAGGGGATGAGCCTATTGAAGTCTTCCGGGCGCTATTGTTGATCCGAGCCGTTTATCTGTGCCTGAGTCTGGGCTGTATATATCTGTCTGATGTTGAACAGCGCTATCCCTTAGTCGCCTTGTACGACACCGCGTGGGAAGAGATAGGGTGGCCCAAATTCTACTCTGCCGGGAACTACGCGGCGTATATATCAAAATATTAAGAAAGAATTCTCTTGTTCTAGCTCTAGCTTAGTGTTCGGTCTAAATGCACCTTTAAGCAATTGCAAGTGGAACCAAAGTCCGCTTTGGGATTCTAATGTCCGCTCTCAAAACAGAACCCTTATAGGATCACTTTATTTTCCGGCCGTACACGCGTCTGTCTGTCTTTCAAGACCTTTCCCACAAGAATGCAAGGATCACGATGAAGCTGTGAAAAAATCATACTTCTAATTCAATTCCAACAAAAAATGACAATCTACAATTTGTATGTAGGTAGGACATGGCGGTATATCCGCCCGATTGAGCAGTCCGACTGGGGAAGTACCTCCGCCCTACAGAATACCGCGGTTATAATAACTTCGTGTTGTGTTCCCAGCGGTGAGTAGGGTAGCCAGAGCTCACTGGAGAATTTGTGCCGTCAGTGGGAAGACTAAAGGCTTGTCCTGATTTGTCTTCTACTGACGGCACAGAAACTCTGTACTTACAGGGTTGGCAGCGCGACGGTGACTCCTCTGGTGTTACAGACGTCCATAGCCCACGGTAACTACTTTCCATCAGGTGGGCCGTGTGCTTGTCTGCCAACTAAGTAGTATAAAAAAAATAAAACAAAACCAATCAACAACGATACCATAAAAAAACAAGACCCGATCAAGAACCAATATATTACTTTACTAGCTCACGTGTTTCCTTCTTCCTACAGTCCCGGGTATAATGAGTGTCACCGTTGTAACATAATATATATAAGTAATGGTAATGGCTCACCATCAGGCGAGGTGAAGCCTAATTGACGAGTCCTATATAAAAATATACTTATATTTATGTTAATTTCATTCCACAGTATAATATTATACCGACCAGCTGCTAAACTGGATAAACCAGTTTAGGTATAATTTCTAAATCCGGTTTAAAAACAATTACTTAGTTCAAGTTTTAATAATATTGAAGTCTCGCGCCTATACTTTTTTTTTAAATATTAACTTTTGCCGGCGTCATCGTATGTGTAGGTTAAAAATGCAAAATGTATGAATAATAATAAAAATATATACATAAGGGAGGAGGTGGGTCACTCCATAGTCAACAAAACTGCCTGTCACCCTGGCAGAAGCAAACCGCAGCGGCGGCTCGTCTTGCACGGCTCCCCGTTTCCGTGAACGAGTTAGGGACTCTGTGGTCCCCACACCCGAAGAGAGGGCCAGATCGAGGTAAAAGACCCTGGGTCGACCGGGGTGCAAGGGATATGCCTGTTAACCTCACCTTCGACAACCAAAAACGACCTACAGGTGCCGTGCGTTTTAGTTGGTTCGAGTTGGACATAACCTTTCCCACCGGCTCCGGTGGTGGAGGTATACGTGGGGATAATAGTCTTTAAAAAAATCTCTACTGACAAATTTGTTTTTTTTTTATAAATATAATTAAAACTTGTTGCAATAGCTAATGACTCGTCTAAATATGAGCCTAACGCCTGACCTCATCCAGGTAGACTAATGAGCGTGGCTATCAAACAGACGAAAACTTGTAAAACAGTCCTACATGGCACTAGTAACCTTGAGTCACGCGCCGGTTGGCTACGTTTTATGGTTTTTGTGACCATTACACAATAACCAAAACGTGCGTGGGAGTTGATTCAATAAGATAAAAAAATATGTGTGTTATAGCACACAGGAGAAGTTTAACATTTTATAAGGTATCCATCATCTTAACTCTCTTATAAATAATATAATAACTTCGTGTTGTGTTCCCAGCGGTGAGTAGCTCACTGGAGAGTTTGTGCTGTCAGTGGGATGACTAAAGGCTTGTCCAGCTTTGTCTTCTACACTGACGGCACAGAAACTCTGTACTTACAGGGTTGGTAGCGCGACTGTGACTCCTCTGGTGTTACAAACGTCCATAGGCCACGGTAACCACTTTCCATCAGGTGGGCCGTGTGCTTATCTGCCACCTAAGAGGTATAAAAAAATTATATACCTACACAATATGAAAGTATATTAAACTCAGACCAAACCAAGACCACAGTCTTGTCTTGCTTTATCTTCTGTACTGACGGCACAGAAACTTAGATCTTATAGGGTCGGCAGCACGAGTGTGACTCCCCTGATGTTATACATGCCCGTGGGTCACGGTAACCACTTTCCATCAGTAGGGCCGTGTGCTTGTCTGCCACCTAAGTTGTATAAAAAAACACTTTCTTTGAACATCACAAAAATACTTTTATAATATCTGTGTATTTATTATAATGTGTAGCAGGAAAAAAGTAACTTGATAGTTTTACAAACAAAAAATAGTAAATTAAAATATACTAAATACCAATGCAAATAAACATTCAGGGGGAACCGAACCCGCGAACGCCGACGCAGGTAGTAGTCGAACGATCTACCGCCACCCCATAGACATTGAATGAATATTATGAGTAAAAATTCGGCGACATTATTTCTTCACATAGCGATTTCCGTATAAAATAAATATTTTAATTGTTTACGCAGCGCACGCGCAGATTGCACAACTCGACTTGGCTTATCGTGTTACAAATGTAGCAAGAAACGATTTATTTAAGTATAAACATTAGAATATGTAGCTATTGATATTATTATTTGATGTTTCTATAGTAACATAGAGTAATATTATTTTAGAAATATGAATGAATATTGTTATCATTAGCTCCTGTCTGTATTTGCAAGAATATTACACATTTAATTTACTCACCCACGCTTACCATCAAGTGGGTAAGTATCGTCAATTAGATGACTTAGATATTTAAATAAAGATTTTTAATGGATCTATTCCCATTTTTTTATTGCTTACACTCGTCAATCCCGTAAATCAAATATCATAATATAAAGTTTTTTGGCCCACGTAGAAAAAACACATAAAACAATTTACCAACTGTGAGAGTTGTTGGTAAGAAAAACAATAGATAACAGAGCTCACTTGAGAGCTTTTATGCTTTGTATTATGCACAGAAACTCTCTGTTCCTATAGGGTGGGCAGCACGAGTGTGTGACGCCCTGGTGTTGCATTCGCCCAAAGGCTACGATAATCACTTTCCAACAGATGGGTCGTGTTCTTGTTTGCTACCTGAGTGGTATAAAAAATAAAAAAAAATCAATTATATCAATCATTATTTTTAAGCAATTAAAATTAATATAAACTGCTATATCCAAGGATTCTGTCGTTTTTTTTAATAAGAGAAACCTCAGACGTGTTTCACTGCTTTGATGCGCGCCACTACCATTTGACCTCCAACCCCGAGAACATCAGAACCCCACCCGGTAATCAGCAGATATACCAGCTTGCAAGCGGTATTTGGCATCATAGGCGACAAAAACCCATAGAAGTAATTGCTAATACCTAATGATGCGTTATAAACTGTAGATGCGCTTTTTTTTTTTTTTTTTTTACGTGCGCAAAATCCCCACGGATACCTCCCCACCGGAGCCGATGGAGGAGGTTATGTCGGACTCGAACCGACTAAAACGCACGCCGCCTGTGGGTCGTTTTGGTTTTATCCACTAATCAGAGAAGCGACAGTGCGCTACGGAAAACAAAAAACGTATTTAATAATTAATTCGTAGTAATACAATTATTGTTGATAAAATAATAATAATACCTATTGTTCTCTAATCCACAAGCATTACACACATCACTCACAGAATTAGGCTTACATAAAAAAGTAAATACATGTCATTACAGAGATTAGTCCTTATAGATACATGATCATAGTTAAGCAATTTCTCACATCCACTACCCACTACAATTCTAAATGAACCGACTCACTTGGCTTAAGCCTATGATAGATTCACCCATATCAGCTGCATATCAACATAATATGTTTCAATGCGAGCAGGTCGCTATGGTGTGCATAGACCATGAACCTGTAACCTGTCAGCACGCAATAAATAGTTCACTAGCACTGTGATTGACTATACTATACTCTTCATAGTATTTATGCACCTTACGTGCTGTTACACTACTAGTATATTTTCTTCATGTTATAGAATTTGAATAACATATTATTATTATAAATTGTCCGCGGGGAAGATCCCGCACGCATGGATGTCGCTTATCCCAACCAAATCTAAGCTTAGGCTTAGGTTAGGTTAGGCTTAGTCCTTTCAAAAGGTCTAATCTAGCATTGTACCAAATAACATCGAAATCGGTTCAGTACTCAATCGCTTAACGTGAAAAAGTAACAGACTGCAGAGTTGCTTTCAGATTTATAATCCCTAGAAGAACGAAGACGAATAATAAAGAAAAAACATTTATTGTAGCCCATACAAATTTTAACATTTAGTACATACATATCATACATAATAAGTATTAATGATATTTCAATATTATTATCGCCCAAGAACTTTTCAGAAACAATGGTTGGTAGCGTAGTTTAAATTAATTGATCAGGTGCCGCACACTCTCAATAGATAAGTGATATTTAAGATATCATCAGTAAATATCTCTTCCCATACAGTGTATACAGTACAGTACAGATCAGGAGGTAGGACACGGCGGTATATCCGCCCGATTGAGCAGTCCGACTGGGGAAGTACCTCCGCCCTACAGAATACCGCGGTTATAATAACTTCGTGTTGTGTTCCCAGCGGTGAGTAGGGTAGCCAGAGCTCACGGGAGAATTTGTGCCGTCAGTGGGAAGACTAAAGGCTTGTGCTCATTTGTCTTCTACTGACGGCACAGAAACTCTGTACTTACAGGGTTGGCAGCGCGACTGACTCCTATGGTGTTACAGACGTCCATAGGCCACGGTAACTACTTTCCATCAGGTGGGCCGTGTGCTTGTCTGCCAACTAAGTGGTATAAAAAAAAAAAAAGTACAGTACAGTAGTTGTACGACACAAGGCGACTAAGGATATCTAGACATCAGACAGATATATACAGCCCAGACTCCGCCTCAGATGCATGGCTCGAGTCAACAATAGTGCCTGGAACACGGCAATAGCCTCACTCCCTATTACGTGGGACCGAATATAATTATTGGTGATATGTGGGTGTTAATTCACTCTGCCTAACCCTCCTGATATAAAGGCATGATTGTATGTATGTATTAGTAAATATAAACACCAAAACATAACTATTAAAGTGTATAAACATAAAAACATAAATGATTAAATAAAAACATTGACTGTTATCCGTCCTTGTAACATTTCCCACTACAGACAAAGTCACTAGGTACACAAACATGTTCTTATTATTGTTGTAAGTACTGTTTACACTTCTCTTAATGAGTGTTTAACAGCTGTTTCACGGACTCAAGTGATCAGATGTTTACAGTTTATAATATTGCTACATTTGAATGACCGCGGTAGCCTAGTGGTATGGGTAATGGACTGATGAGACGAGGTCTCGGGTTCGATCCCAGGTTTTACCAAGGCACACACCAATGACTTTTCAATGCTTTTCGAAGTTATATGTGTATTTATCACAGGTATATAAGTGGCCGATTTTTTTTTTTTTATTATTTTTATTTATTCAGGTACACAAAACACATTACAATCAAATAAAAATAATATTATGAAAATACAGTTCCGTACTGGATTGTAACATAACTACATGTGCACACATTTAAACAACATATAAAAACAGTAAGAGCTCTTAAACAAACTAATTGGAAAGAGAATATAAATGAGTGTTTCTTACAAGGACGAACTATTGTGGAGGATGTCTTTCGAAATTTTGATAAATCTGTTAAAATTGGAATCAAATATATCTAGGTGCTTGTTCTGCTTTGCCAACTCGTTGTATTGGCGCGCCATCCTAGTTAAAGGATTATGGAAAGATATGTTAAATATACGATTAATAGCAATAGGCTCGCCACCTATTACATTGGGACCTAAACATAAACTGGCAAAATGTGGGTGCTAGCACCTCTGCTTACCCGTTTGGGGATATAGACGTGAGTTTAAGTTATGTTACATTTGTTACACTGCGCGTCTGCATACGTGAACTGCAGACGCGCAGTGTACCGTGAAATAGATTTGATATGAAATTTTGTTTATGGTTATGACCATTGCGGTTTCTCAGTGGTGCCGTTTATCCGTATCGAAGTTTAAGAAGTAATGTATGTGAAGAGACGATACGCCATCCGATCGCACAAATATATTTCATAGAAATAAAAGAAAATCAGTTCCGCAATCCGTTCATTTGTCTACAGCTATAAATTTACAAATGTTCACATACATTACTTGTTATACTTCGATACAGATAAACGACACTATTAAAAAGCCGCAATGAGCAAAAACAATAAAGAAAATTATCATTTCAAGTGTATTTGACGGTACCCTCCGCGTCTGCAGTTGTCGTATGGATCCCAATAGGACAACTGCAGACGCGGGGGGTACCGTAGACTTAGGATACCACCGACCGCCTACGGAATCATACCTACACCAGCTGGGTTCGACGGTTTTACCCTCTTTCCTCATCCACTGCGTCGCTTCTCCCGACCGTGTCTTTTTGCTCGGCTCCTAAAGGATATGGCGTAATGTTATAGGTATCCCTCAAGAATAGGGCTATCTAATGTAGTTTCAAAGATAAGCGCGAACGAATAATCTCATCCGTTTAATATTCCGCTTTTTTAATATAAAAAAATCAGGAAAAGAAAAGGGGCAGGTCAGGAGTACCCTAAACCGGCGAGCATGCATGAAGAATGTAATGAGAGTGAATGAAGCGAGAGTAGTATGTCAGGATCGTAGCAAATGAAGATCCGTGATCTCTGCCTACCCCTATGGGAGACAAGCGTGATTTTATGTATGTATGTATGTAAAAAAATCAGTAAATAATAAAAAAACATAGTTGATGAGGGTGTTAACTCTGCCTACCTCTTCGGAGATTTACAGGCGTGAATATATGAACTTATGTAAAAAAATTGGTTGCCTGTAAAGTCGGTATACGGGCGAAAGTTTTACGTGACAACGACTTTGAGTGGTAAAATAATTTTAATGTGAATATTCATTCGTATAGTAGGAAGAAGGATGAAATAATAGTAACAATTTAAAACATTTATTTATACAAAGAATTATATTTAAAACATTAATTTATACAAAGAATCTCGCACTGAATTTCATATTAACAAAATTTAATTTTTACCTTTACACATATTGGCAATTCATTTACACTCAGTGTGTATGCCTATCTCTCTCACTCTCTCTCTCTCGCTCTGTCTCTCTCGCTCTTAGGCGGGCTAACTGTGCTCGAGTGGAAGGGACGCGTGCCTTTCACTTTTTATGTCTGTCTCTCTCGCTCTTAGGCGGGCTAACCATGCCCGAGTGGAAGGGACGCGTGCCTCTCACTCGCTCTCATTGTGAGCGCATAACGTGAGCGGAGCGTAACGCAGTTTCTTGAAGTGTCACCCGGCAAACCAATTTATAAGACGTTGTCACGTCAAAAACTAAGGTCACCATTGATAAATGTCAATAATACTGTTAAATCGCGCTAGAATGGTTGATTCTTCTTCATGCGTTTTCGCTTATCTCGTCTGTGAAAGTGAAAACATTCTTATCAACGCATATTACGAAATTCACCGTTAATTTTTGCAAAACAGTTGATAAAAATCCGCTTGAAAATACTACAATAATTTTATTATAGGCATAATATAAGAGAAAGTTCATGAATATTTTTGTATATTTACTATTCAATTATTGCGTTCTGACGGCTGACCGGATTTGCTTGAAACTCAAATTAGGACAGCAATTTTGTGTAGTGTTAACACCTACACTTCACCAATCATCGCATTCGGTCTCACGTAATAGGGTCACCCCCTATTGCCGGATTGTTGACTCGAGTCATGTATCTGAGGCTGAGTCTGGGCTGTATATATCTGCCTGATGTTAAACAGCCCTATCCTTTAGTCGCCTTGTACGACACCGTATGGGAAGAGATGGGGTGACCCAAATTCTACTCTGCCGGAAATCACACGGCTTTATTGTTTCTATATGCGTAAGTTCAAAATTAAATGCAAAGAGTTTCATTACAATTTTACATTCACTCTGCAAAAAGCCTTTTAATTTTGAAATTTAACAGCATTGTTTTATAGTCTTAAATTAAATAGACGTTTAGCAGTGTTCGTGTTATGACAATGGTTTTGCTTTAGCAGAATCGAAGCCCAGTATTTTTCAGTAGATTTTTTTAAATTTATGTATTTATTTATTTTCGTTATGTAACTACCATTACAGGTTGTCCCAATTTTGACGAACAAAGTACTCAAAAAGATCTCAATGCCTTGGTTTTCACCACTTTATCGGAACAACGGTTCCGATATTTGTAGGAGGTAGGACACGACGATGAAATATCGTTGTGACCTACCTCCCATTGAGTAGTCCAACTATGGAAGTACCTCCGCCCTACAGAATACCGCTTCATTCTTCCTAGAGTCCCGGGTTTTTTAAGCGGGGCGTGAAAAAGCATCTGATGAGGCCGCCAAGCTGAGTGCCACCATTGTAACATTACTTAATGTCTGTAATGGTGACCCTCTTTCTTGAGACTTTGCCTTTAGCTTACTATCAGGCGAGGCAAAGTTCAGTTGGCGTGTTCTAGTTAAAAGAAAATAAACGAAGGTAATAATTTTAATCGTATAAAACTGTTTAGTAGAACTCTAGGATTGATATTGCCTACCGCAGCAAATTTCCCAATCCGTCAAGCAGTGAGACGTAATTACCGAGACGAGGCTCGCCTTACTTAGGTGCCAGATGTCAGTTACTAGACAAGATTTATTAGCCTGCAGATTATAGTAGGAAACCTACTAATAAATAACATAAAATAAAATAAATGTAAAACATTGTATTTTGTTTCAAAACGGGTGAAAGATTTTAGGAAAAATTTGGACTCAAGATTAGTTTTTCTGACTGTTGCCAAGTCATAAAAAAATATTGTGGTGGTTTTTTTTTTAATATTCCCTCTAACCAAGACGAATCAATTTCATTTATTCAGTTTAGGCACGTAAAGAGCACATATATCAACTTTAAAATTTTACAATAATGAATATTCCACAATATTTTACACAACGCTATCTAGACCCATGGTAAGCATAGCTTAACCAGCTCCTGTTATGGATCTAGAATGCGGATAAACATACTTAGATACTTGTTTTTGTAAATATATACACACCCAGACCAATGCAAATATACATTTTCATGCATGCAAATTTTTGCACTGAGTGGGAATCGAACCCGCGCCTCCTGCGTAGCATTCGAACATGCTAGAGCTACGCCACAGAGGCCATTAAATATGTCAAGTAATATTATAAAAATATTAAATAAGGATAAACCATTGGAAAATGATTCTTTCGCTCGCTCGCTGAACCTCTTCGTCTATATTGCTTGTGTTCAGAGGGAGTAGTATAAGTTTCCGGGATTCGAAACCAGGACTTCTCGATTGTAAGGTCACTAAGCTACCAACGTATTTCACCTGTATGTACATATTACATGTGTATGTATATGTCTCCCAATGTTCCCCTATTACTGCAAAAAGGCTAAACAGGCAATAGCTAATACTATATTCTACAGTAAACCCTTGTCTAGTAAACTCTTATATTGAATGGCCACGTCTAGACATTCTCTACACTACACTACTCTGTTCAACCATATAGGTATGTATAAAGTATTATTGCCTAGTATTGACAGTACCAGGAACCCAGTAGGTTAAGTTGGGCCATCTAATGGCAAGGCACTAAAGCAAGGAGTTTATTTACCCGGTCATGATAGCTAACTGTGTATTTGAAGATTGAAAATGCTAATTCTAACCTTAAGGAATGTAATATTAAAGGTTAATTTACACTAAAACCTTCATACATTTTACTAAGAGAATCCTGTTCCAGTTGAGTTCTTGAATAATACAATTTATGCACATCCGGAGAAACGTGGTTCCCGGCAGAGTAGAATTTGGACCACCCGATCTCTTTCCATGCGGTGTCATACAAGGCGACTAAGGGATAGAGCAGTTTAACATCAGACAGATTTATAAAGCCCAGACTCAGCCTTAGAAGCATGGCTCGAGTCAACAATAGTGCCCGGAAGACGCTGACCAAATTCAATGATTGGTGAAATGTGGTTGTTAATTCTCCTCTGCCTAACCCTCCGGGGATAAAGGCGCGATTATATGTGTGTATGTATGTATTATGTCTATGTCGCAAACTAGAGTCTACAGGGTTGTTTTCAGACAAAATAGTACGCTATGTCTGATATGAAAAGCGTAGGTATCGACTATAGTTTCATGAGTTCTAAAAGATAATCTTGACCTGGATGCGTTTGACGTGTGACTGAAAAATGATTAACGTTTAGAATGATTTATTTATATCCACTAACAAGTGAAGGGTCGTAAAGTGTAGCATCTTGTGCCTCCCTACTCACCCTACCCGAAGAGAGTACACTACCCCAGCAAAATGTTGTGCTTTAGAGAGTTGGAAGTATTACAGATATTGAGCGTGTTATGAAGAAAAAAATTATTACGTATAGCAAAATTTGTGCAGATTATATTTAAAAAGATATTCGCGGTAAACAAATTTTGCTGTAGTCGTTTTCGAACCGTTTTTTTGCTGGGGTAACGCCAGCAAAAACACGGTAATAAATACCCTTGATATACCTTTAAATCGACAGTAAATATAGGTTCAGTAGCTTTAAGCAATATGAAGATAAAAATATTTAATAGAAATTATAGTGGTCTTATTTTAGTGATCGAATACACATTTCGTACAAAACAAGGAAACGTGTTAAATCAATAAACCGTACGATTGATTTCAGTTTTCAATTACTTATATTGTGAAAGTATCAACAAGTTAGCTAGCTAGCTAGTTTTGCTGAGGTAACCTTTCGAGAATTACTGCAGCAAAATTTTATGTTTTTCGCAAATATCTTTTTAACTATACTGCTGCACAAATTTTGCTATACGTAAACAAATTTTTACTCAAAACACACTAAAAATCTGTTATACTTT
Source organism: Eilema griseolum (assembly GCA_963662185.1). Classification (NCBI taxonomy): domain Eukaryota; kingdom Metazoa; phylum Arthropoda; class Insecta; order Lepidoptera; family Erebidae; genus Eilema; species Eilema griseolum. The sequence continues at coordinate 2,876,329 of OY759236.1, forward strand.
CAACTCTCTAAAGCACAACATTTTGCTGTGGTAACGCACACATCCAGAGATATATAAAAATAAAATACATACCTGGAGGGTTAGGCAGAAGTGAATTAACATCCACATTTCACCAATCATTGTATTCGGTCCCACGTAATATGGGGTGAGCCTAGCCGTTTTTCGGGCTCTATTGTAGACTCGAGCAATGCATCTGACGCGAAGTCAGGGCTTTATATATCTGTTTGATGTTAAACTAAACAAACTTAAATAGAAGTTAAACTAAAATAAAATAATAATAAAAATAAAATAAGTATAAAAATGATAAAAATAGTATAAACACCGATGTTTCCACAAACATATCACCTTTATTTTCGTTCTCGATACACAGAGGTCGCGCTGATAACCGCTACTTGGTTAATCACGAGCATGACATCATTTCATTAACACCGCAACGATTGCGAACCAGCAGATCGTTTCTACGTGAGAATTCTTCATTTATGCACGTCTTTGAATTCTAGGAACTATTTGTTAGAATGCAATAGATTCAGAATGTCATATTGCTGTATTTTATTGACGAGAACCTATAAAATCTTGTTTTTATTGTTTTTGTATTTATTGTTAATAGGTAAGTACATAATAAAGGATATTGATCAATAAACAGAATGAACAAGAATCTCGTCTTGTATAGTTTTGATACTTTCTTAAAAAAAAGTAGCTCGCGGCTCCACTTATCTACAGAAATAACGAACTTTCATCATCTATCCACCCCGCCTTACCCATTTATTTATTTAAAATTATACACTTCTATATTTCTAATATGCATCCCTATTAGGTACTGACGTACACAACTTGAACAGAGAACAAGATTTACCATTGATTAAATTATAAAAAAAAAATACATTTTAACAATTGAAAATTACAAATTTAAATTATATTATTTTTCATGATAAAAAGTAGCCTATATCTTTATATCTAGGCCATCTCTGTAAGAAATCTCTATATCGGTCCAGGGTGGTTAAAGGCTGAAACAGATAGGCAGAATAACTTTTGAATCTATTCTAATACCATAAAGCTGGGGAGTTTGTTTGTTTGTACGCGCTAATCTCAGGAACCACAGATTCAAATTGAAAAAATCTTTTTGTTTTGAATAGTTCATTTATCGACGAAGGTTCAAGTATATATATCAACACGTTTCTACTTAAGGGAGCGGAGCAGTGATCATAAATGTAAACAAATCTGGCAGATTACCACACATTATTTGACGATTAAAAATATACCACGGAGGCCGGGGCAGGTCAGCTAGTTTATAATATTAGTATGAATATTCTTCTTTTTTTTCAATTTAGTTCAATTTATTTTATTGCCATATATGGGTACAAAGGTTTTACAGGCAATACATTTAGGCTCCACCATATTTCAGCCAGATTGGCATGCAATAACGTCACACATATTATGACGAGAATTTAATTATGATTTAGAAATCAAGAAGCTCGAATTTGTTAATATTATTAAGCTAAGCATCTTATATTTTTTTAAATTAATTAATAATAAAAAATATTTTACTTTATAAATCTTATTCGGCTCTAAGTCAATCATTTATTTATTTGATATTTTTGCACAAATATACAATATATGTACAAAGGCGGACTTTTGCCAACCCTAGGCAGATCACATCATGTGTGTTCAAGTTTACAACCGTGAGCAGAGTTAACGCATCGACACTCGACAGTTGCGGTTATGTGTTACCCGATACGCTCCATTGACGGCAATGGCCATCTTGCTCCATGAAATGGGTCATTACACGATATTGGCCACTTTGTGGTCAGTGTACAGGCGATAGAGGTCGTTTAAGAGCGCTCATTTTGTATCGAATGCTATTTCGACATGCGGATATAGATGGTTTAAAAATTGAAAATTATAGACAAGTGTTTCTATATTTTACATAACATAACATAACATAAAGTCACGCCTATATTCCCCGAAGGGGTAGGCAGAGGTGCTAGCACCCACATTTCGCCAGTTTATATTTAGGTCCCAATGTAATAGGTGGCGAGCCAATTGCCATTAACCGGGTACTTATAAAACTGCGATAAATACACACATAACTTCGAAAAGCATCGAAAAGTCATTGGTGTGTGCAATGGTAAAACCTGGGATCGTACCCGAGACCTCGTCTCAGCAGTCCATTGCCCATAGCAATAGGCTACCACGGTTTGATATTTTACATATTGCTCGGGATATATATCTATGACCTAAAATTTGCTCAAAAGGTGCTCTGAACAAGCATCTCCGTACCCGGGGACTAGGAGGGGACTCTGTGGTCCCCACAACCGAAATGGGCACGCTCAAAGGTAGTGTCCCTGGGTCGGCCGGGGTGGGAGGGATATGACCTATCCTCTCCTATCCTATCCTGTCAGACTTAGACTTGAACCGACTAAAACGCACTCTGTCTGAAGGTCATAGGTTGCCGGAGGCGAAGTTGCCGGCCGCATATCCCTCCCCCACCGACTCCGGCGAGGGGGTATTCGTGGGGATTATTCGCACAAAAAATAAGTGTATTTCATTCGTTCCATACTCATTCCTTCAGTGTCCAAACCTCGTTATCATACCCTTTTCAATCCTCGTTACATCATTTCCTTTTATCCTACTCTTACTAATTTAACAAATGTGACAGCCTGTGAACGTGTTTTGATGTTTGTATATTTGTTACACAATCACGCTCTTTACGGCGAATGAATCTGGCACAGGAGTAGATCTGGAATAAGTTACCATAGGTAGTGAAAATGTGAATATAATTCTAAGAGGGCAAAGCCGCAAGCAACAGCTTGTATATCTATATATAGTGTGCTCGTATACTATATATATACTTTTTCTGTACAATTCATGCCTAAGGTATCAAGTTACAACTAGACTATTACAATAAAATAGAGTCAACATTTACCACATTTACAATTTAATAGATACTGGCCCCAGCACGGTGCCTTGTGGCACACCGATAACGAAGTACATACAACTTGAAGGTTAGAACGCGTCATCTTGTATAAATAAGAACAAAAAGGAACATGTTTATGTGCATGCATGCATTCAGCGGGGGGTTGAGGATTTGAAATCACAGGTTTTAACTTTATCATTTTTTACTAGTCTATGCCCACGGCTCCGTCTGTGACGATGTCGTTTAACGCAACTTTTGCTCATATCTCCGGTTTATCTACCACTATTTTATATACCACTTAGGTGGCAGATGGCCTACCTTATGGAAAGTGGTTACCATGAGCTATGGACGTGTGCAACACCAGGGGCGACCTACTCGCGCTGCCGACCCAATGTTCTACTCTACCGACCAACAAACCTTACATTTTAAGTCAAACGAACACCTTTCCAAAAAATACTCCGCATCAATTTCCGTTCAGTAGTTAGAGTCCATCGGGGACACACAAATATGTCCAGTATCATTAATATAAGAAGAGACGTACCGACACTACAACTTTTCAATCCTTTAGGTTCACAAAGTCAGAGGTATTAAAAAGTCAAAACATAACATAACATAAACTCACGCCTATATCCCCGAAGGGGTAGGTAGATGTGCTAGCACCCACATTTCACCAGTTTATATTTAGGTTCCAATTTAATAGGTGGTATGTGTCATGGTAAAACCTGGGATCGAAACCGAGAGCTCGTCTCAATAGTCCATTACCCATACCATTAGGCTACCGCAGTCAATAAATAGTTGATATTACATAATTAAATTTTAAAGCATTTAGTTTGCTAACTATTCAAATATATTAAGATAGGAAAAAAATTGAATCAGTTCAGGCGGGATACGAACCTGCGATCTTTCCTTTACAGGGCGAATGCTCTGACCACTGAGCTACCGAACCACGCCTGAAATCATCCAAATCTTCCTATTCTTTAGGTCAAAAGTATCTTAGCTTTTTTCACTGTCGTAATTTTAGCGTTTTTCCCGGTGGCATCCGAAGCTTTCTCTTCGGAGCCTGAAATCCCATTACCTACTCTTCCTCTGTTTAGCATATAAGTACGGATTCTAAAGAAACGACTATCATCTGACCGGAGAAAAAAACATTCGCTAGAACCTCGTCCGAAAAATGTTCTACCTGAGGTGAAAACATTTAAACAGGCAAAATGAATAAACAACTTAGTTATTCGATCGACGTCCGTTTGTAATCGTGACTCACCACGGACCTAATGTCGACTGTGAGATGAAGGGGAGTGATGGCGCATAGCGCAAATAGTACTTTAAATAGATCTTGATATTTTTAGAGGAGGTAGGACACGGCGGTATTTCCGCCCAATTGAGCAGTCCGACTGGGGAAGTACCTCCGCCCTACAGAATACCGAGGCTATAATAACTGCGTGTTGTGTTCCCAGCGGTGAGTAGGGTAGCCAGAGCTTACTGGAGAATTTGTGCTGTCAGTGGGAAGACTAAAAGCTTGTTCTGCTTTGTCTTCTACACTGACGGCACAGAAACTCTGTACTTACAGGGTTGGCAGCGCAACTGTGACTCCTCTGGTGTTACAAACGTCCATAGGCCACGGTAACTACTTTCCATCAGGCGGGCCGTGTGCTTGTCGGCCACCTAAGTGGTATAAAAAAAATATATATTCGTCATATATCTTGTATCTATTTTATTTCATAAGACACGTCAATTAGACTTCGCCTCGACTGATGATAAACTGAAGGCAAAGTCTCAAGAAAAGAGAGTCACCATTACTTAGATACATATACCATGTTATAATTGTGACACTCAGCTTGACGACCTCATCAAATGCTTTTTCGCGCCCCGCCTAAAGGACCCGGGACTGTAGGAAGAAGGAAACACGTGAGCTGGTAATGAATAGCCTTAATAGTGCGACAAAGGAAAGAGTCTCCGAACTGCTTAGTTCTTAATCGGATATTCTGTTCTATGTATAAGCTCTGTACGCGTATTTTTGAGTATGTATTGAAGATAGCTTGGAGCACAGAGTAGCACAGAGTTTCTGTGCCGTCAGTGTAAAAGACAAAGCAGGACAAGCTCTCCAAGACGCTCTTAACAGTTCTCTAAGAAAGATTAAATAAGCTTAAGTTAGCTCCTTCAATCAGCAGTAAAGGCAGTTGTCGTGATCAACGGTTATATTGAAAAAGTTTGGAAACATTAGATAAACTTAATTGTGACAATTGTATCGACATAAAGATCAATCAACTTAATTGAATTAATCTAACTAAAGTAGTGGATAGTGGTCAATAAAACTGTTTGTTTGCAAGCAAAGCACCTAACCTTTATTAAATGAATTCTTAGCGTAAATGTTTGATAAAAAATAACTTGCATTTAGTCTTTAGACGACGACAAATTTGTCCTATATAGGTGTATAGGGACTCAGGTAGATCTACAGGTTCAATGTAATCTCACCTGTGAGCAGTGCACCTGCTGATTAACGAGGTTACGATGCAGACTTTTCTCTTGTGGTTGTGATATGGCAACAGTTGCTCCCGTAAACTCCAAAGTCAAGCAAAATCATGTAAAATAGTTGTGAAGGGACATCCTGGATTTAGCATGTTATTTTTTTAAATATACCACTTAGGTGGCAGACAAGCACACGGCCCACCTGATGGAGAGTGGTTACCGTGGCCTATGGGCGTGTGTAACACCAGAGGAGTCACAGTTGCGCTGCCAAGCCACACTCGCGCTGCCGACCCTGTAAGCACAGAGTCTCTGTTCCGTCAGTGTAGAGGACAAAGCAGGACAAGCCTTTAGTCATCCCACTGACAGCACAAATTTTCCAGTGAGCTCTGGCTACCCTACTCACCGCTGGGAACACAACACGAAGTTATTATAACCGCGGTATTCTGTAGGGCGGAGGTACGTCCCCAGTCGGACTGCTCAATTGGGCGGAAATACCGCCGTGTCCTACCTCTTTAAATACCTTATTAAATGTTAAATGAACTTTAGTAAAATAATTTATCTAATTCTAACGTATGAAGGTAAACGTACGCACCCGTACGACCTTAAAGTTTGGACCCTATAACTAAAAAATACGGACTCAATTTAAGACCCTATTTATAGATGAGGTCCAAACTCTGAGGTCGAGCAGGTAAATACAATTGAAGTGTGTAGAAAGACGCGCTGTTTCTCAATCGTTTCAAGGACAAACGTTATAAACTTGAGTTTATCGCAGTACCTACTGTGGGATAATGTACAAAAGTAATGTTGTGGCAACATAATTACTGTTTATGTACCTACTTAGTTGATTACTGAGCTCTTGAGTTGTCAATATTGTGGTTCGTTGGTATTAGTTGAAGAACTAAAGAAACATTTCACTTGTTGAATACCAACTAGATGCAGATTTAGTGCAATCATATGATCGAGCATATTTATAGTAGCGCCTCCGCAATCTTTTTTTTTAAATCTAGGACACGCCAATTTGACTTCACCTCCCCTGATGGTAAGCTGTCAGTGGTCAGTTACACACGTCCATAGGCCACGGTAACCACTTTCCATCAGGTGGGCCGTGCGCTTCTCTGCCACCTAAGTGGTATAAAAAAAAGAAAGCTAAAGACAAAATCTCAGGAAAGAGGGTTACCATTACAGACACTAAGTAATGTTACAATGGTGGCACTCAGCCTCCTGCCAACCCGGAACAAATCTGGGACTTTATTTCAGGGTCACATTTGACTACACATTAATAAGTGATTACATTACAACCATGTAGGGTATAGGCCCTATCCTTTCTGGGTACTTTTCAAACTATGACATGATTATTTTAACCATTCTAGCCTACTAGACTCACATACTACTTAATAGATAGGGCAAAACACCCAGTAGTCAGCCCTGCACCAGTAGTCAGCCTTCATAGACATTATTTGCCTATAAAATAGTATTGAAGTTACTTTAATCTTTTATAATAACGTTTGGACAAATCCTTGTCTCCTAATTGACCAATGTGCACAAATACGAATTAATAAATAACGCTATCTAGACCCATGGTAAGCACAGCTTAACTAGCTTGTGTTATAGAATTTAGAATGCAGATAAGCGTAGCATTCGAACGTTCTACTGCTACTCCACAGAGGCCGCCATATCATAATAGCATATCAATTTTAGATGGTATACTCGTTCATTTGCCATGTCACCACTGACTTGTCTAAATCACTATTTTTTTCATTAGAACACACGGTCGAGTTTTCGATAAGTTTTTGGGTCTATTTATTTGACAGTACACATTATATAGACATTATCAGTATCATATCATCACTCTTCAAATGACAAGGTATAAAAAACTTAATATAAACACCTCAACATAGTCTAGGGAACAAGATGACCCCAATTATTTTTTTTCGTGTAAATCTTGTTTTGCAAATAACTGGCAGCAAATAAATAAAAATAGAATAAAGTAGATTACAGAGTTGTTCGAAACTTAAAAATAAATTTAAATAAGTAATGCTTTTCGAATATGGAGGGAAAACTTTTAAAAGTGTTTGATTGTGCAGTTTCTCTGAGGCAAAATAAAAATTATTTTTTTTGATTGTAAATAACGTTTATTATCAATAATACGTCTTTTACGTATGGATTGTGCATTTTTGTGACTGTAGTCATCATGTCACGTCGTCATTTAAGTCGCGAAGAGATGTTAAGGGCTGTTGGTATGCTGCAAGCTGGACGAACTCAACGCGACGTAGCGGATGCTGTCAACACCCAACCAAGTGTAATTTGCAGATTATGGGCACGCTACAGGTCTACAGGGGATGTTGCCGAACGTCACAGGGGACGAAATAGGGTTACTACCCCGCGACAAGATCGTTTCTTGCAAAATTCCGCAAGGCGGCAACCCACGATTACTGCTCGTCAGTTGGTCGCAGGCCTCCAGTCTCAGCATCAAGTGGTTATTAGCGATCAAACTGTCAGGAGAAGACTACACGAAGCCAATCTTCATGCTCGCAGACCGCTTACGGTTCCAGCTCTTCGACGTGGAAATCGAGGTCGTCGCTTATTGTGGGCTAACGCACATTTACAGTGGGCCGACCATCGATGGGCACGGATTCTGTTTTCCGACGAATCTCGCTTCGGTTTTCATCCTGATTCGAGAAGAGTGCGTGTATGGCGAGTTCCTGGACGTCAGAGTCGTCTCCAGAATCCGCAAGAAGTTCATCCTTACCAAGGTGGAACAATCATGGTATGGGCTGGAATTCGCCTTGGTGGAAGGACCGACCTCGTTTGGATACGGGGCAATTTGAATGCAAACCAATACATTCAGGAGGTTAAACACCCCATGGTAATCCCTCATCGACAGCAGTTCGGTCAAGATTTTATGTTCATGCAAGATAATGCACGGTCACACACCGCGAGGGTAGTGGTCAATGCGTTAAGCGAGCACAATATGACGACGTTGGAATGGCCTGCTCAGTCTGCCGACCTCAATCCCATAGAGCATGCCTGGGATTTGCTTGGGAGAAGAGCTTTCAGTGATTCTTTGGAAAATCTGAACACTGAAGAACAACTTTTTTTACACCTTCGCAGTGTATGGAGCCATATTCCACAGACGATGATTGACAATCTCATACTAAGTATGCCACGCCGTTGTCGAGCTGTTGCTAATGCTTTAGGAGGTCCTACAGATTATTAAAAACGTTTAAAGTACGGTTAATTACTGTATTTCTTACTACCTCGTTATTTTTGTGCCTAATCATAGAAGGTTGTAATACTCAATATTGGCACTATTCAATACTTTCTTAAAAAAAAAAAATTTTGGTATGAAAATGTTTTTATTAAAATTAAAATTAAAAACGGTATAAAAATACCCTTCTATTGATATAAAACACTCACTATTACAAGAAAGGGTTTTTAAATAAAAACTAGAAATGTCCTTGTTCCCTAGACTTTGTTGATGTGTGTATATCTAAAATTAAAATTGTAATGAAACTGTATAATAGTAAATTATCCCTCTCTCCAAACATTGTGTTGTGCCCGACAGGGTCCATAATTGTAACTTCATCTTAATCTGACATCTGTACCTATCACATTATGGAATGCAATAAATGTATTGAGTATTGAGTATTGACTTTGTGGTGGATTGTTAATTTTCTTTTCACGATAAAATTAACTATTCCATGTTTGTTAAAATTTCGGTGGCTGACGACGGGGTTTCAAAGTTTTTATGTAGTTCTATTAATCAACCCATAAGTGTCTGACTACTGATTTGTTCGTGGCACCAGTAGTAAAAAGTTGGGGCCAACTATTGGCTTACAAATCCAGTAGTCAGCCGTCAGTTTAATTGCAATAAATATCACCTTAACGGCCTTGAATTAGAGTTCAATTTACGCATGATTATTTTAGTGTCCCATCATGTGAAAAAAACCAGTCCATCCAGTGATATGCGTGCCATGGCCTCACGAGCATGGATAATATATATATATATATATATATATATATATATATATATATATATATATATATATATATATATATATATATATAAATATATTACTATTTTTTATGCCTAATATGTAAAAATAAGTGAGAGGCTGACTACTAGGTAAGCCACGACTGACTAATGAAGAAGATTAGGTTAAGTATCGGAGAAAAGTGCCATATTTTGTTAATTGTTAATTTTTTTCCGGAAATTTCCTTTTCCCCGACCTTTTAGAGAAAAGTTATTGCTTTTACGCAAAGTGTATACAAATTATTGAAGTTGAAAAACTCAGTAAAAGGCTGACTACTGGGTGTTTTACCCTACCTACACAAAATTTTAGACCCTAGTTATTACATTAGTAGTTATCAAAAACGTCGTGGTTCGCTTGAATGAGTGTGATGTCATCGGACAAGTGTAATTGTGAATAATATGGAGTGATGTAATTGCCGCTTCGTGAATTAGCGTGAATAATAAGCAACGATAAATGCTATTTTTAGCATCGGTGACCGACGATTTAGCGCCTCTCTTTATTCACAAGCTGTATGAGTCTCGAACTAAGATCTTCAGAGTGAAGTCAACCTCATCTGAAAATGGACAAGTGCTGATTAATGGACGAGGGTAGCCTAGTGGTATGGGTAATGGACTGCTGAGACGAGGTCGAGTAAATGGTCCGGCCGCCTACTTCACCATAATTTAGTTTACTTAGTTATCTGGAGAGACTGTCGTCTGACACTCCAACCTTAAAAGGAAAACCATAAACTCATAAACTCTCACGCGTATATACCCGAAGGGGTAGGCAGAGGTGCAAGCACCCACATTTCGCCAGTATATGTTTAGGTCCCAATGTTATAGGTGGCGAGCGTATTACCATTAACCGGGCACTTATAAACCTGCGATAAATACATACATAACTTCGAAAAGCATCGAAAAGTCATTGGTGTGTGCCAAGGTAAACCTGGGATCGAATCCGAGACCTCCTCTCAGCAGTCCATTACCCATACCACTAGGCTAGCACTAGCTGACCATTATATATCTATTCATCTATTGATCTCTACACACTCCGTTTTACAGTACTTACATTTTGTAATGGGATCGTCGATCGGGATTAAATTTTACCCGGTAATTATAGCCTTAATTATTTAATTCTTTATTATGCACAGGAAAATAATTCATCAACAGGCAATCACAAATACATCTTGGGTGTACAAAGGCGAGTTTAACTCAATATTGAGTTAACTCCCAGCAAACCTTTAGAGGATTAAAAGTGCAACAAAATGGTGAAAAAAACAAGTGTACCGCTGTACACTTGCAGCTCTTTTTTAGTTATACCTACACCTTCATACAGGTATAGCATATCACAAGAATACAATTGTACATTAAACTGTATATGCATGTTACCTACTTGTCTCAGCTGTAAATGTATTAGTGTACAATAAAGTATTATCTATCTATCTACAATATACATAACATTTTACTGTGTATATGATTTTGACGACTGTCAAGCGTTACAATGACTGTATCAATGAACCCACAAGGACCATCACGCTTAAATTCAACACTCGATTTCGTGAAATTGGAATCGTAATCTAGCATTTGGTATCCGACTGTGACACCGGCGCAGATTCTAGTGATAACTGTGAGAACTACCGTCCTTCTTCCTACAGTCCGGGTCCTTTAAGCGGGACGTGAAAAAGCATATGATGAGGCCGTCAAGTTGTCACCATTGTCACATGGTATGTGTACGTAATGGTGATCTTTTTTCTGAGACTTTGCCTTCAGCTTACCTTCAGGCAAGGAGACGTCTTTGAAGTTTCCTATAAAAAAATATGAATAAAGTTGAATGAATGCATTGCTATGGTACTCCTGACGTGATTTTGACATTAACATATCGAGTTCGGCATCGTGTTGGAGTATTTTTTTTATACCACTTAGGTGGCAGACAAGCACACGGCCCACCTGATGGGAAGTGGTTACCGTGGCCTATAGACTCGTGCAACACCAGGACCGTCACACTCGCGCTGCCGACCCTGAAGAAACCTCCTAATGCCCCTTTTGAAGAACCCCAGAGATGAAAGTTGCACAGTTATCCCAATCCAGTTTTCACTCCAGAGTAACTTTACCCAGAACCAGATTGGAATTGGAACTGTATCGAAATCGGGTCGAGATGTTCAGAGCTTGCTACATCTGGCATCCAAATGAATCCGCAGTAAACAGTCAGCCGCTGTATCGAGCAACTGAACCACAACGTGACCACTGCAACTGACAGTTGTTTGTGTACCCGTTGTCACGTTTGCAAGTGACACAGGACTTCCGAAATTCGGCCATGCATCAGTGTTTATGTTTACAGGTATTTTAATCATACAAGTACGATCGGATGTTCAAATCAAATTTTATTCGCATAAAAACATGGTATACATAAGTTATAACGTTCACAAAGTTGAGCATGCATGTTTTGCCAGTGGTGTACTAGCGCGCGAGAGAAGGAAAACTTGAAATAAAATCCTGTACCAACCCATCTGGCCAGCGTGGAATCAGTGGGCCAAAGCCTGCCAACATCGGGAGAGGCCTGATCCAGCAGTGGACTGCGATGGGCTAGTTGTTTGTTTGTTTTTGTACTAGCGCGCAAATATTATTTCCTATCAACAGTATCAACGCCTTTGTTCAAGAAATTCGTCAATACTATAGAAGCTATGCTCATTTAGCCATTTATACAATTCTTTTTTACCATTTCTGGTGCTTAGTCCTTTTAGATACATTGGTATTTTATTGAAAATTCGTACAACTATACAATATATGTTCTAAACATATATGTTCTCTCCTGTATTGAAAAAATTGTAAGTAGTTTTACCCTGGCAGAAGACAAAATCTGTTCCTATAGTAGATAATATAGGTATATGTGACATGTCACAAGACCACAATGTACATTCTACAACTTACTGTGTACCAGTATATATAAATATTTTATTTTGAAGAACATTAGAACTGAAATTACTAACTTTAACTTTAATTCTTTATTGTAGGTACACAAGAAAATAATACATCAACAGGTAATCACAAATACATCTTGGTGTACAAAGGCGAGCTTAACTCAATATTGAGTTTTCTACCAGCGAACCTTTGGAGATTAAAAGTGCAAAAAATAATAATGATAAATAATATTATATAATAAATTAATAAATAAATAACTAATATTCGTTAGTTTGTGTTAGGAGTGGGTTCACGTCAGCCCACGGGTTTACATTGCTTCTGACCTATATTATTCTCAAAACATCATAAATTCAACAAACGATAATATTTTTGTGATATTTCTTTATATTTTATCAAGCATAAAATATAAAGTCAACTTCTAAGATCTTAGATAAATACTAAACACTAGATAACCAGCACATAATCATACAAAAATTTAAAAGATGGCATTATGGTATATCTAAGTTTATAAGAAAAATATGTAGGTACCTACAACGATTTTCATTCTTTCGGTGACGGGTTTATAGCACCGTCTTAGATAAATACTAACAAATATTTTGCTAACAACTTCGTAGAAACGACTAATCCGCAATAAATTGTAAACAAGTAAATCCCCGATAACAAGAAATATGTGCATACAAGACATTTTCGAATCAATTACATACCGGACAAGTGCAAAATTTATCAAAATGCTAATACAGTAATATCTCTAAAGGTGGACGATTAGATTACAGACAGATTTGCAAAGGAATTTAATCCTTATCTTAATAGAGTTGAGAGATAGATTGGCTAATGTAAAACAAGACTTAGGTTAAGTTGATAGCAAGGATAATATTATGGAGCTAACATATATTATGATTGTTCAGTAATTAGTTAGCATATGTCTGATAGTTACTGGAGTTGAAACTGTATGAGATGATTCACCACCCGTATATTTGCAATAGTATCTACTCAATGGCAAAGTACATTTCAATAGGTACCATTTTTATTGTGCGATAAATGCCCACCGATAGCCCCTCGTCGGAGCCGGTAGAGGAGGTTTGTCGTACTTGAACCGACAAAAACGCACGCCGTCTGAGGGTCATAGGATGCCGGAGGTGAAGGTGCTGGAGGCAAATCCCTCGCACCCCGGCCGATCCAGAGTCATCTCTTTCGAGCTTGCCTTCATCGAGTATGGGACCACGGAGTGCCCATCTAGTCCCCGGGTATGGGGAAACGTGCAGCGCGCCTCCTCCGCAATTTGCTTCTGCTACAGTGATAGGCTCCACCCGTCAACCCCGGGCCCGCGCTCATGGGGGACGAAGATCGTTTTGCGACCTCCGTTGTCCGAGTAGCCTCCGCTCGTCGCGGGCTGTGCGGTTAGCGATTCTCCTCCGTTTCTGCTCTGCCGCCTCCTTCAATAGTATTACTTGCTCACAGAAAGAAGCGGCGGCAGCCCACATTTCAATAGCTAACTGTATCTTTGGTTCTAAGTTTTAAAGAGCGTCTCTGTAACCGATTTCTGATACATTTCCTACGCGGGTTGAATACCCACTCATTTTGCCATCAGGTATACATTTCATCGTAAGGTCTGCAGTGTTTCTATTCCATAATATTTATCATTGTTCAGCTGTATTTAAGAAACGTATGAACAAATAATATCCAGGAAATAACTGAACAGTCAGACAGATGATCGAACTATTACATCTGGAAATAATTTTAAATATTACCCAAGCAGGTATTGTCCACAGATTGCATTAACAGGTAGTTCAATGTAATTCATCATAGAAAAGTATGAGACCGGGTGAATATGACTAGTGAAATAGACCGATTCATTTCAATCAAGACAAGAAATAGTTTTTGTACACTCCCTAAAGCCACACCTAAACTCAAAGATGGACAATGAATGAAGCAAGCACTTTCTCAGACCCAGATCAGACCGCCTATGACGAAGATTGATGCGTCTAAACTATAACTAATTACATTATTAGCGAAACGGATTTAATAGAAAAGAAATTGGAACAACAGAGGTAAGGTTATAAGGTCATTGAACAATCAATTGCAACCAAAAATATTATCCCAAGTCAACCTCATATGATGGCAAGTAAGATGGCCATAAAGCCAAAATAAACCAGTTTGGAACTCGTTTCCAAGCATAGAATGCAACTGAGATTGACACTGGAATGAAAACGAAGATAACATCCATAATTAACAGAGTTAAGATAAATTAAGACTTAATTACGGTATGAAATAAAGTCACTATTCTTTTATTCGTCATACATTTTGATACAGTTTTCACAGAGATCGTGATGATGTTTTAAGAATATTACTAACACCTTGAGCATAAAGCCGACTCCTTATGCACTAACCTTAAGTTTGAAGTAAAAGTCTGAGCCATTACCAATTCTGTGGTGATACTTACATACAACTTGATAGCGACAAGTGAACGTATAAAAAAGGGACCTAATTCCCCATATATAGACAAAATTTACAAATCAAGCAAGCTGACAAGCCCCAACTCATTTTTATTCAAGCAACCAGTTTTAGCTTAGAATTCGTTAGCAATGACATCATTTTGCATCATAACTGCCGAGTATAGGTAAAAATCTAGCAGATTTGTTCTCAGATTTTTCTTTACTAAAATTAGAATACCAAATCAAGTTGTTTACAGCCGACGATTGTCAAGGTTAAGGCCGGCTAAGGCGTACTTTTGACATTTACCGGTCTCGAGAACTAACATAGTCTTATGTTGCTAATGAACGAATAAATAAATAAATATCTGTTATGTAATATGAGCCTTCCTGTCATCGACTGTATGTACTTTTCTATAGTCAATAAAATAATGTATACTGGATATATATACGCTGCTTTACCAAGACGTAATAATTTAATGCTCGATTACGTATCCAAGGTTGGATACTACCACTAAAAATAATTATGTTCAAGTATAACTAAGAATTCTCATGTGTAACTCATTAAAAATCAAGAGTAAAACGTGATAGAGTAGTTTATTTCTACTTATCGTACTTATTTACACTGGTGAAATCCCTAAAACTTCCACTACTCTGGAAATTGTTTATGTTATTTTGTTTCCATGGCACTAAAAACCAACCGCATAACAACATCAAAACATGTAACATTTAAACTTTCGCGTTCCATAATAAACAAATATAATTACATGAATTAATACCCTAAATCATGCAGCCTATGACCATGGACAGTACCATCTGACAAAATGTCAGTCAGTCAATTAATAAACCAATACAATGATAGCGTTACGTTAATTTTCCTACCTAATTGTATAAAGTCACCGAATTTTCGGCAATCTTTTACGTAAATCATAACTTCTGCAAACTTGGAAAACTTACCGCGAATTTCTGCGATGTGAGAGTCATATTCCGATTTGCTCCTCAGGTAATCCTTCCTGGAAGTAGATTGCCATGTCTGCTGCTGAAACTCTGAATACCACTCGTGTTGCGGAGACGACGCGCGTTCCTCACTACGAGTCTCCGTGACAGTCCTCTTCACTACCCTCTCGAACTTGACAAGGCGGACTCCAGCAGCCAAGTCGCCCTCCTCGACCTGCCGCTCGAACCGCTCAACGTCTTCCACAGGTTCCACATGCCGTAGTTTCAAGTTAGGAAAGTTCGTCTCAAAAGTCTTTGTAGGAGATTCAGTGTCACGAGTATGTTTGAGTTTAACTTCAATTTTCGGCGACTCTGGTCGCCGTTTGCGCTGCTCTATACGTCTTTCTATATCATCAACATCGGTGGTAGCGTCCACCGCATCATTACTAGATTGTCCGACCCATACTTTTTCAAAGAATGAGACGCGGTCCCGAAGACCGCTTTGCGACGGGGAGTCGCGGCCGTCCGACATTGCGACATGACCTCTCCGCACGGAGGCTCGCTCGATACTAGCCGACAAGTTGGAACTTGGAGGCTCAGTGTCGCGCATGCGCTGTGAGTGTCCACGTGTGTATGTAGACATCGCCTAGACGAAGCCGGCAAGCTTACAGGGTGCTTTCGAATACTCCTTACTGTTGCTGGAAAATTCCGGGAAATTACTACGCTTGCTGGTACTGGAATATGTTGTATCATGTACTGTTTTTATTTACATTTTACTTACAAAAAAGTATATTGAGGAAAACATGAACGAAGTTATCTTAGCTTCGTTCATGTTGATCGCAATTACCTACTTTCGCTGATGTTTGAATCAAAATCAATTAAAAAACCCTGTTGCATACAATGGCAGTTTATATTTTTGAACCCGGGATCTGTTTTCCCGCTTCACCATGATTTGATTAATTTTGAGTTTCACGCTATCGCCTGGTGTCTGAACCACCATCTCCGAGAGAAAACCCTGAGCCAGAGCTTCATCGATGAAGAAGAGATTAGAAGTAAACTGGGGTCCCGAGATATTAATGAGGTCATTTCCTATTCTATAATATAATAAGACGTGAAAACTCAGTCAACTATAACAGATTTGCATTCGTGGAAACTGACCTGGATAAAATTCATAGAGCACATAAAACATGATAATGCACTTTTAATATCATGAATTCACTTGGTGCAATCAACTTTATTAGTACAACAGCAGTTAACATTATAATGTATGTATATTTATAAACATATTGTGATTACACCTTATCAATACTGATGATAACTGACATAAGACGATGAAGTCACCAAATATATAGGACGAGATTAGAAATTTACAAGCGCTTTTTTATACCACTTAGGTGGTAGACAAGCACATGGCCCACCTGATGGGAAGTGGTTACCGTGGCCTATGGACGTATGCAACACCAGGGATGTTACACTCGCGCTGCTGACCATGAAGAAACCTTCTGATGCCCCTCTTAAAGAACCCCATATTATAGGTGCTTGGGAAAACTGCAGCAAGGAGGTCATTCCACAGCTTGAGTGTGCGTGGGATGAAGTTTTAATATACATAAGCTACTGTTTACTCTGGTCCACCTGATGTTACCGTAGTTACCGTGTGTCCTATTTTTTTTTATCTAGGACACGCCAACTTTACTTCACCTCACCTGATCGTAAGCTAAAGGAAAAGTCTCAGGAAAGAGGGTCGCCATTACAGATACTAAGTAATGTTACAATGGTGGCCACACAGCTTGGCCGCCTCATCAGATGCTTTTTCACGCCCTGCTTAAAGGACACGGGACTGTACGAAGAAGGAAACACGTGAGCTGGTAATAAATTCCAGGTCTTGGTGGTGCGGCAAAGAAACCAATGAACGTTGTTCATTAGGGCATCAGACGGTTGGGAAATGAACTTCAATCGCAGTCGTAACGTGAGTTATTGAATGATTTTAATTGGTTAACATTGAGAAGGAGCTCGTACCTTTTTTTTTCTTACGTGCGCAAAATCCCCACGGATACCTACCCACCGGAGCCGGTGGAGGAGGTTATGTCGGGCTCGAACGGACTAAAACGCACGCCGCCTGTGGGTCGTTTTGGTTGCCGAAGGTGAGGTTGACAGGCATATCCCTCGCACCCCGGCCGACCCAGGGTCATCTCTCACGATCTGGCCCTCTTCTCGGGTGTGGGGAGGAGCTCGTGCCTAAATGGTAATAGAGTTGGTTAACACTTTGGAAAGTTAAGTGATACTCGATTCCATATGTCATTTTTAGAATATATATGTCCATCATATATATATCAAGATTGATCGGCTATTATTATCACATTTATACTCTTCAGTGCCCCGAAGAGCACGGTAAGCCATCACCATCGGTCCCGGTAGCCATACGAATATCTGTGGCAGTCGTTACGGGAAGTTGGAGCCCTAAAAAGTCTAATTACTACAGACCTGAATTTCAGTATCAGAATAAACGGGATATTTACCATGTTTCATTATTTTGAGTTTCCGATATTTCGGCGCTGTTGCAAGCACCATGATCACGGAGGAACTGGAGTGAACAAAGAAAAAGTTTTTTCCTAGGAGTAATTATATCGATCTACCCTCTTTTGAGTTCTTTTACTACGCGTATCTGCACTACTATTGGTTTCACTCTCACCACAAACTCGAACTCGATCTCGATCACGTTCACGACATACGATGCTCACTGTATCCACTCGCGATTTTGTTTTAGCTTGTTCCCGGTTGTTTTTGCAAAGATATGCTTGCAACAGCGCCGAAATATCGGAAACTCAAAATAATGAAACATGGTAAATATCCCGTTTATTCTGATACTGATGTGAGTGACCATGATAGTTCAAAGGCCTGAATTTAACTACAGAACTGAATTTAACTACAGACCTGAATTTAACTAAGAGACTGAATTTAACTACAGGACTTAATTTAACCACAGGCCTGAATTTAACCACAGAACTTAGAGAGAGAGTTAAGCTCGCCTTTTTACATTACATCTCATCTTTTTATATAAATGATTTTTTTTTAAATAAACTGAATTCAACCACAGAACTAATTTCGGTATCGTCAGTGGGTTATGCGAGAG
The DNA here is from genome assembly GCA_963662185.1 of Eilema griseolum. NCBI lineage: Eukaryota > Metazoa > Arthropoda > Insecta > Lepidoptera > Erebidae > Eilema > Eilema griseolum. Next base: position 2,895,135 of record OY759236.1, read on the forward strand.
TGACTGCTACCTGACCTCCCAATCGCTAGAGGAAAGCTTGTGCCAGAGCTCAGTAAATTGTTTAGTGGGTGATGTTGATCTGGGCTATTTTTATGTAGGTTTACGTACTATCTTATTTATCTATGCATTGTCATTGCTTCTTACTTCTACCCCTCTCTCCTTTTCCTCGAACTGCGACACATTTTTTAGGACACTTCACACCTCGCCTGATGGTAAGCTGAACGTAGTTTCAGAAAAAAGGCTCACCATTACATACACATACCAGTTTACATTGATGACACTCAACTTGACGGCCTCATCATATACTTTTTCACGCCCCGCTTAAAGGACCCGGGACGGTAGGAAGAAGGAAGCACATGAGCTGGTCATGAATTTCAGGTCTTAAAGGTGCGACAAAGGAAAAGTTCTCCGAACCGCTTGGTTCTAGATCGGATATTCTGCAATGTATACGGGTGGCATCTTATCCTTGTAGGTACGTGTTGTCTTGTGTAGGAAAGGGATTTCTTCTAAGCTTCTTGTTGCTCATAAATAGATGTTCACAACCCTCATTCTCCTTCATATCTTTGTGAGCGTTTTGAGTTCCTTGTCCCCAGGGGTAAGCCCTGTCGCACTTCGTCTTCTCTTTTACTTCGAACTCCCTTGCATAGTTCTACTTGCTACGACAATTCCTTCACAGTTTCTGCAGTACGACTGTGGAATTCTCTTCCTCACTCCATACGCGATAGACTCTGTATATTTTTAAAAGACGTATAAGAGATTAGGTACTTTCTATCTCAACAATAGCAGACATACATAATATGTATTTGTATATATGTATGTATGTGTTTGTTTATGTATGCATGTATTTATGTGTGTATGTATGTAGATATGTATGTATGTATATATGTATGTACGTGAGTATGTGTGTATATGTGTATATGTATATTTGTGCCTATTGTCGGGGGGTATATACATTGTATACCTTCTTATATTAAGTTCACACTTGTGCTAGACTTAGCCTCTCGTATTGCAATTCCTCTGTGCACTCCCGGGTATGCTGGAAGAGAACTCAACTTTTAGTAAAGCTCGCCTTTGTACATTACATCTCATCTGTTTATATAAATGTAATTTATGTGTACAATAAAGTATAAATATATAAATATATAGATGTCTTTACTCAAAACTTAAGCAGCCATACTGTGTATAACCTCCGTATCTAATAACATGAAACGAATCCTCCTATTTCAGTGAGCGAACGATACCCTGAATATTTAGGCGTGCGTTGAACCATGGGAGGTATATGGGGTGCAGTCACGCAGGCAACATGCGACGGAACTGCACGGAACTGGTTTCTATATACTCTTGTAACTATCTACATTGATATATCTATAGATACAGTAGCCCCTTTAAAGACGCCCTCTGTGGTGTAACTGGCGTAGCGATAGAGCGTTCGACTGCTATGCGGGGGCGCGCTTTCGATTCTCACTGAATTTTTTTTTTTTTTTTTTTTTATATAGGACACGTCAATTGGACTTCGCCTTGCCTGATGGTAAGCTGAAGGCAAAATCCCAGAAAAGAGGGTCACCATTACTTACACATACCTTGTGACAATGGTGACACTCAGCTTGACGGCCTTATCATATGCTTTTTCACGCCCCGCTTAAAGGACCCGGGACTGTAGGAAGAAGGAAACACGTGAGCTGGTAATGAATTCCAGGCCTTAATGGTGCGACAGAGGAAAGAGTCTCCGACCCGCTTGGTTCTTGATCGGATGTTTTGCACCGTGTGCGAATGACATTTAAGACCTGCACGCGTGGTCCTGTGTAGGAAAGGGGAGGGTGGGACTAATTGGAAGAGCTCATCAGAACACTCACCATGGTACAGACGGTAAAATACAGCCATGGACGCAACATCTCTACGCAGCTGTAAAGGTTCTAGGGTGTTCGTGATCTCGGGATTCCCAATGATGCGGACCGCACGTCGCTGCAACCTGTCGAGAGCATCTAGTAAGTACTTTGCTGAACCATCCCAGAGATGCGAGCAGTACTCCACACAGGAGCGAATTTGTGTCTTGTATAGAAGACACCGCTGCTCCGGCGTGAAAAATCGTCTCACTCTGTTCAGGACTCCGAGTTTTCGTGAGGCTGTTTTGATGATGCTTTCGATGTAGTTTTTGTTATTCAGGTTGCAGCGAACATCCATACCTAGGATATTGAGATTGTCCTGCAGCGGCAGTGGCGTGCTCTGAAGAGTGGGGAGGGGAAGGAAAGAAGATACTTTTGCTGTAAACGCACATGCCTGCGTCTTCTTGGCATTGAACTCAACCAGGTTCTCAGAGCCCCATTGAGAAATGTGACTCAGGACCCCGTCAAGCTCACTGACAAGAAGCTGCCTTTTCTCTGCGATATCTGACTGCTTGGCCGCTGGATGTCCATGATAACTCCCATGTAAAGTGCTATCGTCTGCATAACAATGAACATTGCCGGTAGACAGCATGTCGTTGATATGCAGAAGAAAGAGAGTGGGTGATAAGACGGACCCCTGGGGCACGCCAGCATTAACCTGCAGAAACTCCGAAGCTCGTCCGTCACAAAGGACGCGAATACGGCGCCCCTGCAGGAAGCTAGCAACCCAGTTGCACAGCCTAGAAGGCAGACCAAAGGCAGGTAGCTTAGAAAGAAGCGATTTGTGCCAGACTCTATCGAAAGCTTTGGCGATGTCAAGACTAATTGCCAGTGACTCGCCGTGCTTGTCCATAGCCTCACCCCAAAGATGGGTAACGTATGCTAGAAGATCACCCGTTGACCGTTTCGGCCTGAAGCCATATTGCCGGTCATTAATTAAGGAGTGATCCTCTAGGTGCCGCATGAGCTGTTTGTTAATTATGTGCTCGAACACTTTGCACAGCACTGAGGTGACGGCTATGGGTCGATAGTTGGCTGGCTCCGAGCGATCCCCCTTCTTGGGAATCGGCTGAACATTCGCCTCTTTCCAAGGCAAAGGCACTGTACCCGAACTGTAGGATAGCCGGTACAGGCGCGTAAGCATTGGAGACAACTCCGCTGCACATTTTTTCAAAACTACCGCTGGAATACCATCCGGACCACTGGCTTTCCGGACATCGAGTGATTGCAGCACTGCACGGACATCGCGTTGCCTGATATGGATATCAGGCATCGCGTGGTCACTGTCGGGTAGTGTTGGTGGCTGCGTACCACAATCATCGATTCGGGAGTTGGCCGCAAAGAGATTAGCCAGCAGATTTGCCTTCTCTTGCGGCTCATGGGCCAGGGATCCATCAGGGTTACGCAGCGGAGGCAGCGAAGGCTGACAGAAGTTGGCTTGCACGGCCTTAGCCAGTCGCCAGTAGCCACGGCTTCCCGTGGGATGCATCACTAGCTCTTGACCAAGCCGCGCTATGCGCAGGGCATCCGCTCTGACATAGGCCCTTCTACAGACCTTTGTGGCTCTGTTGTACGCCGCCTTGAAGTGGCCCAGATTGGGATGGCGCGTGGCGCGCGCCCTTACCCAAGCGCGGTACGCAGACTGTTTTTGTTCAACAGCTTCTGCGCACTCGCGCCCGAACTAAGGGCGCACCCCGCGGTCACCGGTGACATCGGTGTATGAGATATAGTATTCCATACCCAGACCGATCTCACCGGCGACAGCAGTAGCACAATCCGATGGGTTCTTACCTTCAAAGCAGCGCTCAACCCACGGGATGGACGCAAAATAGTCACGAAGTCCATCCCAGTCCGCTGACGAGTAGTGCCAGAGACGCCGCTTCCCCTGCATGGGTCGTGGGGGCGCTATAATAGGCACCGTGGAACAGACCAGGCAGTGGTCAGAGTTGCCTAACGCGGCTCGCACCGATACACTGTACCGGTCCGGATCACTCGTCAGCAGAAGGTCTAGCAGAGAAGGTGCTTGGCCTGACCTTCTTGGTATCCTAGTGACCTCGTGCACCAATTGGGTCAGGCCGTGCGCCAGAGCAAATGCGTGGGCGGCTCTTCCCGCATGGTCTGTTTTGGAGGAGCCCAACCAGATCTCGTGGTGGGCGTTAAAATCCCCCAAAAATACCATTTCGGCATTCGGAAATCGCTCCTGCGCATCATCTGCCGCCTGACTCAGATATTCAAAGAGTCGAGTTGTCTCAGCATCTCCTGTATGGGAACGGTAGAGGCACACATAGATCTGACTCGTAGGGCCATGGTCTACGTGTACCCAAAGGACGGAGAAGGATGGGTCCTCTAGGCAGCACAAACGGCGACAGCAAACATCCGCCCTAACAAACACGCACACCCCGGCTTTTGCACGAAAACTTTCCTCAAGAATATAGCCAGGGTAGAGCAAGTAGGTCGTGTCGTCAGGGCGGTGTATTTGCGTCTCCGTTAGAAAAAACATGGCAGGTTTCGCCGTCTCTAGGTGTTGGTGGACGGCGTTGAGGTTTGCATGGAGCCCACAGATGTTAGTGGACTCCACCTCAAATAGCAAGCTTTTGGGAGTGTGACGAGCCGCTGTGTTGCCTTTTTCTGTAAATTGCGCTGCCATGAGTTTGGGTGGGAGAAGGCGTGAAAAAAGAAGTGATTGCCGCCGCAATGTGAGGCATGGCGAGAGCCGATGCGCCGAACGGAAGGGCCCCCGTACCCCCCCGAGTATGGTCGCCGGGCTCCCAAATCCGGTCACCAACCGGCACGACGAACCATATCGGGATTATGCGCGGCCTGGTGAGGCAGCCTCCCAAGGTGGTTAACCCCAGTTGGGCCCCTGTACTATACCGCGGGCGGCCAGCGGCACCACCGTTTCTACAGGTCTCCCTGTTCGGCGCATCGCCCCGCGCCATCCCCACTAGACTACGCCAAGACCCACTGGTCCCACTAGTGCTGCGACAACCACCACCTCTGCCCGGCTATGCACATGCTGACCCCTGAACACAATACAACCGAGATTGAATTGCTATGGAGGGTTTTTCGCAATAGTGCACGGTGGTACCTACCCGGTCGAAACTTGAGACAAATTTGTGCCACCAAGTTTCTACCACCTTCTTCTCACTGAATGCAAATATTTGTACGCATGAATTTAGTAGTACCTCAGAGAGAACTTTAAACCATCAAAGTCAAACTCAAAAAGCATTTATTCTGTTTAGACATAAAAAGGCACTTACAAAACGTCAATATGAAAAGAAATATGAAAGACTAGTTTAGCAAATGGACCACTGGTTCGAAACTCGGCTCCGACCTGAGAAGACCCCGACAAGAAACTCAGTGGGCATTTTTTCTGGTCTATTTACAAACATTTACTAAGTCTACTTAGTCTAAATACAATAATTTACTTGAGTAGCATATTTGAGCGAGTCCAAGCTGGTTTATCATCTAAGTATTCTTGGATTTCATAATAGCCTTACTGGCACAATTTACTCTTTACTAAATTTTTAAATTTATTCACAGGTAAATCTCTAATTTAATTAGGCAGCTTGTTAAAAAAGCGTTTCGGTTCGGAGACTCTTTTCTTTGCCGCACCACCAAGACCTGGAATTCATTACCAGCACACGTGTTTCCTTCTTCCTACAGTCCCGGGGCCTTTAAGCGGGGCGTGAAAAAGCATCTGATGAGGCCGCCAAGCTGAGTGCCACCATTGTAACACTTAGTGTCTGTAATGGTGACCCTCTTTCCTGAGACTTTGCCTTTAGCTTACCATCAGGCGAGGTGAGGTCAAGTTGGCGTATCCTATATAAAAAAAAAATATCTACAGTTGCCCTGGGAAGAAGACGGTCTCTGTTGCCATACGAACTTCTATGGCAGTCGTTACGGGAAGTTGGATCCCTAAAATATGCAACAACTGATCTAACTGCAATGATTCGATATCGCCTTTGGCTTGTAGAGGTCAGATGGGAGTCGCTTCAAGGAAAATATCGAAGTTCGGCCAAATCCTAGGAGGTAGGACACGGCGGTATTACCGCCCAATTGAGCAGTCCGACTGGGGTAGTACCTCCGCTCTACAGAATACCGCGGCTATAATAACTTCGTGTTGTGTTCCCAGCGGTGAGTAGGGTAGCCAGAGCTCACTGGAGAATTTGTGCCGTCAGTGGGAAGACTAAAGGCTTGTCCTGCTTTGTCTTCTAAACTGACGGCACAGAGACTCTACTTACAGGGTTGGCAGCGCGACTGTGACTCCTCTGGTGTTACAAACGTCCATAGGCCATGGTAACCACTTTCCATCAGGTGGGCCGTGTGCTTGTCTACCAACTAAGTGGTATAAAAAAAAAACCGCAGTTAGACTGGTAAAGCGGACCTCACACTCCGAGGTGAAAGCTTCGGATGCAACTGGGTTTAACGCTAAGATGAAGAAGAAATAATATTCTAGATTCCACATCACAAGCTAGTTAAGTTATGCTTATTTGGAATTAGATAGCATTGTGTAGAATGTCGTAGAATGAATAGTGAAAAACTCGCCGAGATATTTACTATGTTTATTATTTTTGTTGAGTAACCGATATTTCGGCGCTGTTACAAGCGCTGTTATCCGCGTGGTTCCTGGCAGAGTAGGATTTGGACCACCCCATCTCTCATCATGCGGTGTCGTACAAGGCGACTAAGGGACAGGGCTGTTTACAACAATAGTACCCGAAATACGGCAATAGGCTCACACCCTATTACGTGGGACCGAAAATGATTATTGTTGAAATGTGGGTGTTAATTCACCTCTGCCTTACCCTCCAGGGATAAAAGCGTGTATGTATATAAAATCAAAATCTGTGAAATTTATGTGTACAATATTATATAAACACAGTCAGGTCATAAATTCTGTCACATGTTTAATATGAAATAATTGAGACAAGTTTATTCATTATGTAACCATTTAAATATATTATGCAACCCCTATTACGTGGGACTGAATTTAATAATTGGTGAAATGTGGGTGTAAATTCACCTCTGCCTAACCCTCCGGGGATAAAGGCGTGATTGTTTGTATGTATGTACAAGCGCCATGATCACGGTGTGCTCGAATCTTCCTATTACAGTACACCGTGATCATGGCACTTGTAACAGCGCCGAAATATTGGTTACTCAACAAAAATAATAAACATGGTAAATATCCCGGCGAATTTTACACTAGTTATGTGAATGACCACGTCAATTTCAAATCATACAATGTCGTAGAATATATAGAATTTAGAATATTGGTCTGAATTTCTATGTATAATTTATGTATTTATTTACAAAAAAGAAGTATCTAAGTATTAGGTCTGCATTTTAAATGCCGCAATACAAGTTAGTTAAGCTATATTTATTTGGGAGGTCGTACAATATTTAGTTATTTAAAGATAACTAATACTCTACTTGAAGGAAGGAACTAAACCTTGAAATAAAGTCTTGTACTAACCCGTCTGGCCAGCGTGGAAACAGTAAGCCATAGCCGCCCAACTTTGGGAGAGGCCTAGCTCAGAAGTGGACTGTGGTGGTGTTAATTGATTGATTGAATACTATGAGTCATACTTTTAGGCCATTAAAATATTATTGGTCTTTAGTATGGTATATCGTTCCCGGGACTTTATTCTTAACTTACCATCAGACGAAGTGCAGTCAATGTAGTCATATCGATATGACCATTATAAATACATGTTATACACGTAACCGATGTAATCAGTACATAATTTCTTTTTATACCACTTTTAGTGGCAAACAAGCGCGCACACACACACGGTGCAGAATATGCGATCAAGAACCAAGCGGTTCGATGACTCTTTCCTTTGTCGCACCATTAAGGTTTGGAATTCATTACCAGCTCATGTGTTTCCTGCTTCCTACAGTCCCGGGTCCTTTAAGCGGGGCGTGAAAAAGCATTTGATAAAACCGTCAAGCTGAGTGTCACCATTGTCACATGGTATATGTAAGTAATGGTGACACTCTTTTCTGTGACTTTGCCTTGAGCTTACTATCAGGCAAGGTAAAGTCTAATTGACGGATCATATATTTAAAAAAAAGGCTCACCTGATGAAAAGTGGTTACCGTGGCCTATGGACGTGTGCATCACCAGGGGCGTCACACTCGCGCTGGCGACGCAGTAAGAACCTTCTAATGCCCTTCTTGAATAACCCCATATTGTAGTCGCTTGGGAAAACCACGGTAAGGAGTTCATTCCACAGCTTAAACGTTACGTTAATTTCACAAAATGTAATAAAATTGAAGATTATCGAATACCTATATTTTAAAATTTCAATTTTTTGCTGTTAAACAGAATAAGTTTATATAATTTATTTAATACATACAAATATACATATGTCTTTATTTAATGGTACAACTGAGTTGCCAGAACTGGTATCTAAGGTGGGCCTATACGCACCATCATTGGTTCTGCGCAGTCCAAACTTATTGTACGTCCCTATAGCAAGAACTATACATAGACAACATTCATACCTATTGCGAGCATGTCGTTCTTTTAATGTGGCATGTCGGAAGGTAGATTTGGATTTATTTTGCACTAGTGTTACTAGAATGAAGAAAGCATTATGTGATCAATACTTTGAATGATTATCATTATCTCTAATATAGTTTCCTAATTTCTAAAATAACTTAATTTGTCTTGAGAGTTTTTTGAGCATTAGCATGTAAAGATGTAATAATACGTATATGTGGAAACTGATAATTGGCCTTCATCCTATTAATTATATAATATTGAACCTTTTTTAGCTGTAAGTTTCCCTATAATCGTAAAATGCAAAAATAAAAAATAAATAATTTAAACATAAATAGTTACACAAAACAAATTCGCGATCATGTCGCGTCAAACAACCCACTCCGCATCGTTCCCGGCGCAAAGGTGCCCATGATGTTGGCCGCGTTGCCCCGCTGAATCGCAATAGCCAACCTTTGCCCCAGGAATGAGCCGGATCGGAAGTCACCGCCTTGGCCGTGGATGCGGCGGTTAATTTCCGCGATCAACATCTAAGTTTTTTTTCCAAATTTTAATTTGGAAAATTGATTAAATTTCCCCAATATCTTTTTTACTCTTTCCCATAACCTAAATATCCACCCTCCATAACAAACACCCGTCCCCAAGATCAGCTGTTACAATCATCGTCCGTCTCTCACTCTCTTGGCACGTTGTCAATTATCTGTCTCCGTCACACTCGGAGGGCCATAGCCCCAGTGCCCTTGATTCGCGACCTCTACGCAACAGACTGTGACCCATTTGCTGGCTCCTAATTGTTAAATTGGTTCTTTGTGATGTACATTCGTAAACATACATCACGCCTGTAAATCCGCAAAGGGGTAGGCAGAGGTTGACATCTACATTTTGCCAACTATGATTTTATTTTTATACTACTTAGGTGGCAGACAAGCACACGGCCTACCTGATGGAAAGTGATTATGGACGTGTAGCTATAGACGTGTGTAACACTAGAGGAGTCACACTCGCACTGCTGACCCTGTAAGCACAGAAGACAAAGCAGGACTAGCCTTTAGTCTTCCCACTGACAGCACAGAATCTCCAGTGAGCTCTGGCTACTCTACTCACCGCTAGGAACGCAACACGAAGTTATTATGGCCACGATATTCTATATATAACTATGATTTTTGTTCCCACGTAAAAGTAGAAAAGTCGTCTAATGAACTGGCTAACGAAATGGCTGCGATAGACGCGTTTCAACTCTATAGTATACTAGCCTATAGCCCTCTCCGGCTCAGCCCGTGGCATTCATAAAGACCCCTGTGTCATACCTTATTCAAATAATAATGTATAGGGACCTGTTACTGCTCTGCTCCCTTGGGTAATAGCCTATTATAACCTTCCTCGTTAAATGTCTAAGGAGGTAGGACACGGCGGTATTTCCGCCCGATTGAGCAGTCCGACTGGGGAAGTACCTCCGCTCTACAGAATACCGCGGTTATAATAACTTCGTGTTGTGTTCCCAGCGGTGAGTAGGGTAGCCAGAGCTCACTGGAGAATTTGTGCCGTCAGTGGGAAGACTAAAGGCTTGTCCTGATTTGTCTTCTACTGACGGCACAGAAACTCTGTACTTACAGGGTTGGCAGCGCGACTGTGACTCCTCTGGTGTTACAGATGTTCATAGGCCACGGTAACTACTTTCCATCAGTTGGGCCGTTGGAAGCACACGCTTGTCTGCCAACTAAGTGGTATAAAAAAAAAACAAAAAATAGACAATTCAACGCAAAAAAAAAATCTAACCAGTAGTTTTTAGCGCGTTCTACCTAACACAACTTTTCAGTTTTATAATATACTAGCCTTCCACCTGCAGTTCCACCCGCGTGATTCTTTTATCCCTGGTTCTACTCCGGTTCTATTCAACCGTTTTAGGAGAAGGTAGGACAAGACAGTATTCCCGTTCCAATCGAGCAGTTCGACTGGAGAAGTACCTGCGCCCTACAGAATGCCACGGCTATAATAACCTCGTGTTTTGTTCCCGGCGGTGAGTAGGGTAGCCAGAGCTCACTGGAGAGTTTTTGAGCTGTCAGTGGGAAGACTAAAGGCTTGTCCTGATTGTGTCTTCTGCACTGACGGCACAGAAACTTTCCGTTCTTACAGAGTCAATAGCACGGGTGTTACTCCTCAGGTGTAACACACTTTCATAAGTATATAAGTATTATACGATAATATAAAAACATTCAAAAATTGTTTATCAAGCTTATCTTGGTCGGAAGTACTAAACGAATTAGATTGTAATCACGCCTTTAATCTATTTCATGACACTTTTACTATGTTTTATGATCTATGTTTCTCCGTAAATAAAGTTAAAATTAAATCCTATATAACGACCCCAAAATGGATAACAAAGGGTATAAAGAAAGCTTCTAATGTAAAAAGAAAATTAAGATACATGTGTTACAAGGACAATAGTGATACTAATAGAATAAATTATATCAGATACAATAAACTATTTAAAAAATGCATTATAGCCTCTAAAAGGAATATAAATAGTAAACATATTCATAATGCGAAAAACAAGTGTAAGGCTGCATGGGAGATTATTGGCAATAAACTTGACAGTGTAAATATTCCCTCGGATATACAGCAAATAACCTGGAATGGAAATTCAATAACTGATCCAACAGAGATTGCTAGTGCATTCAACAATTTTTATATTTCAAAAACGAACGCCGAACACGAAACAGTAAGAGACACTACTCCATGTTATGATCTAGTTAACAAAGTCAACTCAACCATATTCTTAACACCTTGCTCCGAGAGTGAGGTCAGTAGAACTATAAAAATGTTAAGAAATACGAGCGCAGTTGGCTATGATATGGTCTCTACAAAAATTATAAAAAGCTGCTGTTCTGAAATCTCGGAAGTACTCTGTCACTTAATTAACCTCTCCTTCTGGGAAGGTACATTTCCCGACAAACTGAAAACCTCTATAGTTAAGCCACTATATAAAAAAATGAATAGAGATGAGCTAAATAATTATCGACCTATTACACTGATACCCATATTTTCCAAAATTTTTGAAAAGTTAATGCACGTGCGGATCACCAACTTTCTGGATAAACATGATATAATCATAAGAGAACAGAACGGGTTTCAAAAAGGTAAATCGACCACCCTAGCGGCGTTTTCTCTGGTCAAAGGCGTTACCGAATCATTGGATAAAAGAAAGATGGTATCGGCGATTTTCTTTGATATGTCCAGCGCCTTCGATTTTGTTGATCATAAAATACTCCTACACAAATGTGAGCTATACGGTATAAGAGGCGTATGTCTGAAATGGCTGGAAAGCTACTTGAAGGAACGGACACAATGTGTAGAAATTACTCGAGAAGACGAAGAACGAGTTGTCACTTCATATAGATCTCCATATGAAAAAAATCAAGTCGGGGTTCCCCAAGGCAGTGTTCTAGGATCGTTGCTGTTTTTAATTTATATAAATGATATCCCGAAGGTAACGAACCACAAATGCACGTTGTTTGCGGACGATATTTCAGTAATAGTTACACAGAACAAAAATAGCAGTGAAGACTACAAAATGGAGTTGCAAAAGGCGATCGATTCAATAACAACATGGCTAAAAGTAAATAACCTCAATGTAAACTTAAAAAAAACCAATATTGTGCAATTTAAAAATTATAATAATAACGTTAACAATCTGAACATTAACTTCTGTGGTTATGATATAGCAGAGGCAAGCGAAACAAAATTTCTGGGTATTACACTCGACAGCCATTGCAACTGGAAGGCCCAAATAAATAACGTATCTAATCGCATAAACCGATTCGTATTCGCACTCAGAAAGACGAGGAGACTAACAGATGAAAAAACGGCGCTAAAGGCATATCATGGATATGTAGGTTCCATGCTGAGATATGGAATACTATTATGGGGTAATTCTACAGACATAAATAAAGTGTTTATATCGCAGAAGAAATGTGTTAGGGCGATTTGTGGGGCCGCACCTCTAGATTCCTGTAAGCCACTCTTCAAAAAGCTCAAATTATTGACCCTCATATCAATCTACGTTCACGAGATTGGCGTGTTCGTAAAAAAAAACCCACAACTATTTGAAAAAGCCTGTGAGACTAAAAAGTTTATATCTAGAGACCCAAGTAAACTCTTGATACCCATGATGTCGACTAGTTTATATAAAAAGAATAGTTTCTGTATGTGTATCCAAGTTTTTAATAAAATACCAAAAGATATAAGAGAGTTACCAGTTTCACGCTTTACACAATCCTTAAAAAAATGGCTAATAGATAGATGTTTTTACACAATGAAAGAGTTTATGACATATAAAAATTAAATAGAATAAATTAATGCCTGAGTAAGAAGTAAAACTAGATAGTAGTAGGGTATAATAAGTAGTCATGGGTATAATAATTATATTGTTGACATTACTGTGTTACTTTGTAGTTACCAAATTCTATGGGATAAGCTCAATCGGTAATGTAGTTGTGATAATAGATAAGTATACCTAATATTAATTATACCTATTGTATTGTGATAATATGAATATTAGTAGATAATTTATAATGTACAACTTATTCCATAATTTAATATAATTTTATAATAAATGTAATGTAAGTGCAATGATTGATGACTGTGATGTTTAATATTATAATATAATAATTGTTCGATTTGTGAAGACTGAAAAATTTGCATGCTGCAGATTGCGGCTAGACATGCTGTACTCATACATATTGTAAGACCTATGTGACCATGTTTAGAGGCAAATAAATTATTCTTATTCTTATTCTTATTCTTAGCTAGATGATCATGATGACCATAACACATATATGCCTACAATTTTTATCAAGGTTTAAAAAGCTATGCTAATCATATGATAGAGGGCGCTAAAGACATGATTCTACTAGAAATTACACTACGAAAATAATTCAATATTATTAATAATACAGTATTATTAAAACTTGGCACGGAGAAAAACTACTAATAGCTATATTTCAAATAAAACAAAACAAACGACTAGCACATCGCAGTCCACTGCTGAACTAGGCCTCTCCCAATGCTGGGAGGCTTTGGCCTACTGTTTCCACGTTGGCCAGACGGGTTGGTACAGGGTTATATTTCAAATTTTCCTTCTTTCGGAGTGATATCGTCTACGTATTTTTCCTTTGGTAGTCTCTTACAACACCCTTTGGATGAGATGGGGTGGTGATACTTGTATTCTTACTCTGTCACCACACAGATACCACCATATTTCCAATAGGCGCGCTATATGCTGTAGAAAACTGTATATAAACTCTTTTATCCAATTTTTACGTCCTGTTTCTAAGGCATAATGTATGTCCACCTCATCAATGAACCGTGGTAATTTCTATTTTAAATAGTCACACCTAATAATGCAACCAAATTTCAGTAAAAAACATATCTTTCATAACTGCTGACCCTTGTCGAGGATCTATAGTCGTATTTTAAACAATGTCCTCCATAAATATCTTATTTTAAGATCATAACAATGACTTCATCTCACCTTTCCCTTATGAATACAATTCAAAACACATGTGTCTGATTCATAGCTCCTACAAATCAACTATTACGTAGTAAAAGGTTGTAAGTTACATTGATAGTACATAGGAATATCACTCAGACGGTAAGTCTCAATGAGTTGTTTAAGATTTTTATCCTCTGAAAACTGCTGCAACTTATAATGTTTTGATTCTTAATTATCGTTAGTATTATCAGTACCCTAGTTGGAAATAGGTCACTTTCTTTCAACAATTACTTATCACTAAGGGCTTTATGTGAAGCACTTCTAAAGCTCATTATTTTGTAGGTCGGCAGGATGAGCCCATATTAACAACTAAATGGCAGGGTTGTTCTCCTTCCAACATTAATATACAACTTTCATAAAATTGTTTAGTTGATCGCAATTGATATACTCCTACTGCGAGGAAAAAAGAGATGATGAATTATATCTATATATCTCCAACGAATCTTCTAGACATAATTAAATGACATTTTTTTTATACAACTTAGGTGGCAAACAAGCTCACGGCCCACCTGATAGAAAGTGGTTACCGTGACCTATGAACGTATGCAACACCAGAGGAGTAACACCCGTGCTACCGACCCTGTAAGAACGGAAAGTTCCTGAGCCGTCAGTGCAGAATACAAAAGCAGGACAAGCCTTTGGTCTTCCCACTGACAGCACAAAAACTCTTCAGTGAGCTCTGCTACCCTACTCACGACACGAGGTTATTATTTATGGTTGTGGTATTCTGTAGGGTGGAGGTACTTCCCCTGTCAGACTATTCAATTGGGACAGAAATACCGTCGTATCCTATCTCTTAGTAACTTTAAAATAGTAAATTTTACAATACATGACCTCAAGTTACTCGTGTTTTTGGCGCAGACTGATGTCAAAATCGTGTCACGTCCGAGGTCATGGAATAAGAATTGCGTTCGTAGAAGCTTCGCGTCGAATTTTTATTTGAGACTAGCTGTTTGTAGACGCATTTACGAGAGCACTAACTATTCAAATGGAATTTCCAAAATTTTCTTGCGTATTTATGAGCTTGTCCAAACAAATATGAATACAATGAAAAAGTAAATAATTGTAATCAGTCGAACCATTTTTCATGTTATGTGTGAGCATGGAAACTAATTTAGCGATTTATTTACGCTTTAATTGTCATGCGTATACGATTACTAAGATAGTAAATGAAGACACAGGTTTCTGAGGTCAATGTTATTTTTATAATAACTAAAGTGCGTAGTGGAAAAATTCTAAAATATGAAAAAATGCTTTCCCTGTCACATTGATGCATTCGTGCTAGAGACAGACTCTGTGCTCATTTTTTATGTATTTTTTTATGTTTTTTTTTATACCACTTAGTTGGCAGACAAGCACACGGCCCACCTGATGGGAAGCGGTTACCGTGGCCTATGGACGTATGCAACACCAGGGGTGTCACACTCGCGCTGCCGACCATGAAGAAACCTTCTGATCCCCCTCTTGAAGAACCCCATATTGTAGGCGCTTGGGAAAACCGCATCTTTATTAACGAATTACGGACAATTACATAAAAAAAAGGCCCCAAAAAACCGTTTCCACGGTTTGACTGTGGAAACAGAACAACAGAATTTGCTACATTTGCATACAAACATTATTAGGTATATAAGACGCATATTTAAAAAAAATATTAAAGTGCATAATTACAATTGGTTTATTTGATGGTCTCGAAGCAATTTAGCAAATTTGTCTTTTCTAGTTTCATTTCTAACATCTGCGGGCAAACTATTAAGTAGGTACGGTACTCGTTTGTCACGCGTTCTGTCTCCAAAGTAGTTGCATACTCTGGGTACTTCATATTTACCCGCAGATACCTTCCTAGTTACACAATTATGGGCAATATAACAAAGTATTCCAATCATTAGTAAGCATATATTCCTAGCAATTACTGTTATCTAACATATAGATATCCCTATAAAATATTTATAACTGTCTATTATTAGTTAAGTGAAGGCGCGCTAAGGCGATGTAAATAAAACATTACATATTATGCACACTACGTGCGAGATTTTATAGAGGTGCGGGTTGCTTGAGTAGAATGTGCTATTTGATTATGTTGCATCTCGTAAATAAAAATACTATGTATAGGATTGACAACCGTAAACATATGTTAATCTCATACATTATTTATTCTATTTTACTAACGACTTATCACTTGTCTAGGAGGGTTTGTCTCGCGTTTTAGGAGGTAGGACACAGCGGTATTTCCTTCCAATTGAGCAATCCGACTGAGGAAGTACAGACCCTACAGAATACCGTGGCCATAATAACTTCGTGTTGTGTTCCCAACTGTGAGTAGGGTACCCAGAGCTCACTGGAGAGTTTGTGCTGTCAGTGGGAAGACTAAAGGCTTGCCCTGCTTTACCTTCTACACTAACGGCACAGAAAATCTGTACTACACACGTCCATAGGCCACGGTAACCACTTTTCACCAGGTGGGCCGTGTGCTTGTCTGCCGCCTAAGTGGTTTAAAAAAAGCCCTTACCAATTTTTTATTAAATTGTTTCGGTAAATGGAACTCGAAGGATTCTCTCTACCCTCTTCCTCCCCCTCGTCCTGGCCCCTAGTAATATTTGGAAATCCCTATATTCCATTTAATAAAACAAAAGAATTTTTATAACGGAATATTTAACAAAAAAATATTTCGTACCGTACATTGCATTTCAACTCACCTATGTTGCTAAGTACGTTATGCATAATTATGGTACCGAAAACACGCAATTACGAATGCAAAATCATGCTAATAACTTCATACTCCAAAGACGAATAATGCAGCTGAAAAATTGCAAAAAATTCGTCATTTATAACCCGCACGCTAACATGGCGTATTAAAGGTCATTGAACTTTTCTTGTGCCAACTTTTCTTAGATTACCCTCACAGTATTTCTAACTCTAAATCATAGTGTTTAAGAACGATACTTGCAGAAATTTTATAGTTAAGTTTTCTTGAACTAAATTCAATGAGCTTCGAACCTTTGTACATAAACTTTAAAGATGATTTTTGTAAGTATGGTAGTACTAGCTATTTGAAAATGGCCTACCAAATACGTAGAAATGATTTGGGTTGGGCAGTGTGTATGTGGCTAAGTTCGATATATGTCATAGCTGCTTAGTAAATGAGACCCGTAAGTTTTTCATACCATCTGTTGGCAAAAAAATATTCTGGTAGGGTAGGGCGGGGCTAGTTGAGCAAATTTTTACTTGAACGGATGTAGCTGCTTAATGATACGTCTCAATAAATTGTTATGCGGCTTGATGGATTTGTTGTTTATCGCTTAACAAAAGTGTCAATAGTATTTTTTTGTAATAAGTAAAATTTAAGAGCTACAGCTGTTTTAATGCAGAAAGTCAAGTACGCTCAATGTACCCCATAGGTGGGGTAAGTTGAGCAATGGTATGGGGCAAGTTGTGCACTAAGAAAGTATAATGAAACTATAGGTTCAATGTTGACTAGTGATGAAATAAAATAAGTGTTTAACAATCAGTTCTTTATTTATAGTCTTTTAGTGACAGAGACAACAAAACTTATAGTAATTTTCTTTGAATAATTAACCAAAAGTAGAATCAACAAAACAATAACGTAACGTAACGGAGCGAGCAAACGCCCGTGGTTTAATAGGCCTTGCAGGGAAGCTAGAGACCGCAAGCAATCTGCATACAAGGCTTGGGCCTCGGCTCTTACCAATAAGGATCCGAACATCGCTGAAGTGAAGTGGAATTTATTAGCACATTCGTAGGCAAGGCGACCGACATCTTTTGGAGAATATCCGTAGAAGATTGATGCCATTTGTAGCAAGTATTTTTTCAATGAATCTTCCTGTGTAGAAGAAAATACTTGTCTCGGTGTTGCATAGCCCATGGATGAATCGACACCTTCATTTAATTTTTTCAGATATCTTGTCAAAGTCATCCGTTTGATACCGAATTCTGCATCGGTGGCATTAACACTTTTACCTTCATCGTTCACAGCCTATTGCAGCATTTTTGAATTTTCAGTAGTGTTAGAACATCTAGTAGTTTTTCTCTTGTAAGTCCGCATTCTAACAAAAAATAAAACATTTATTAGTTTAGTTGTTTGAATCATGGGGTAAGTTGAGCAACTATGCTCAACTAACCCCAACCCAGAATTTCAAAATAAAAGTGATGTTATAAAAAAACCGTGAGAATTATACCCAGAACCTCTCTGCATATCAAAAGTACGATAATTATATGGAAGATTAACACTTACCTGAATAAAAACAAATAACATTTGACTAATACAGACGAAAACTTGCGATAAATGACGTTTTTACTTTTTGGTCTTAAAACAAACAAAACGTCCGTGCGCCTCACTCGCTTACCCAGCGGCCACTAGCGATCGCGTGATGTTTACCCCTCCCGCGCCACCTTCTTTCCGCCATACGATGCCAATACGTACGGTGAATAGTTTTCGAGATATTTCGATTGCCCAACTTGCCCCTATGCTCAACAAGCCCCGCTCTACCCTACCTAATTTCACCTTTGCACGTTGGACTGCAACATAGCATGTGACCTGATTCTTGCTTTTTTATATTAGTCGTAAAATGGACTACACACCGTCTTATGCTAACCTGAAGAACAGTCCACTAGTGACTGCCATTTCACATGCTGTCCCTAAAATGGCGGCCCCTACCGTAACGGCCTCGAAAAACATTTTTTCACGCCTCGCTTAAAGCACCCGGGAATGTAGGTCTTTTAGGAATATCGAGGACTTACAGGAACATTGAAGATGAGTAGAAATAGGCCAGTAAATTATTTTTACACTACGCGCACATGATTTATCTTTGTAGGGCACGTTAGCGCCACTTGGCATACGAGCATTTGCGTGGGCTGTTAACGTGGAAACGTCACAGAATCACAAAACTCACTCACTTTCAGCGCAGCGTATGGCCACGCTACAGAATCACCTCACTCTTTTTCAAATAATATTTACTACGCCAAAGGAAGCCGCGGTAGCCTAGTGGTATGGGTACCGCTGAGACGAGGCCTCGGGTTCGATCCCAGGTTTTACCATGACACACACCAATGACTTTTCGATGCTTTTCGAAGTTATGTATGTGTATTTATCGCAGGTTTGTAAGTGCCCGGTTAATGGCAATAGGCTCGCCACGTTACATTGGGACCTAAACATAAACTGGCGAAATGTGGGTGCTAGCACATCTGCCTACTCCTTCGGGAATATAGGCGTGAGTTTATGTTATGTTAGGTTTTATGCATACCATAGTCCACATTCTATACCTGGAAATATAATGTAGATGTCTTTCAAAAGTGTGCTGATCCAGTCAAGCCGGTTTGCCACACGATACTGAGACATCTCATTGTCTGAGAGGTACAGACTTATGTTTATAACATCTATAGGTATGTTTGCGTGAAGGTATCATTCTGAAGCGGTTACTGTTAAACTTTGATGCAGAAAATTAAGTTTAAAACTGAAACCCGATTTTTCGTATTCTACGCTGTGTTTATTGTGTATTGATAGATATTAATGAATGAATTAGCCTATCGTAGTCCACTGCTAGACATAGGCCTCTCCCAATGTTGGGAGGCTTTGGCCTACTGTTACGGGTTTGTACAGGGTTTTATTTCAAGTTTTCCTTCTCTCGCAGTGATATCGTCTGCGTATTTTTCCGTTAGTCGCCTCTTACGACAGCTTTCGGATGAGATGATACAAATATATATCAATCAAGTTTCAGATTTCTAATCATGTTGTAGTTGAAATTTATACCTCCACGGATACACCACCGGAGCCGGTGATGAGGTTATGTCGGACTCGAGCCGATCGTCGGACCGAACGCACGACACCTGTGGGTCGTTTTTGGTTGCCGAGGGTGATGGTTAGCGGGCATATCCCCCGCATCCCGGCCGTCCTAGGGCCATCTCTCTTAATCTGGCCCTCGGGTGTGGGGACCGCAGAGTCCTCAACTCGTCCCCGGAAACGGGGAGGCGCGCAAGGCGCGGCTTACTTCTGCCAGGGTAACAGGCGGCTCCACCCGTCACCCCCAGGCTTGCGCTCATGGGGAGTGGAGGTCATTCATCAAGATTAATAAGTACCAACCTGATTGAGTTACATAATCAGATCAATGACCAGAGTGCCAATCCCGGTAGCATCCAGAGTTTGTAATCTGGAGTCCATAGTTCGCTCTCCTGCTCCTACCTTCCATATTTGGCAATCAAGAGAAACTTCGGCTTTTACAGGAGCAACTAACCTTTGGATGCAACCGAGTAATGATAATGGTAGTTGGTGGAAGTTATTTTTGGTAACTCTTTAAAAAAAAGTTTCGCTTTTGAATGTATTTCCCTTAATATTTTATTA
Organism: Eilema griseolum; assembly: GCA_963662185.1. Classification (NCBI taxonomy): domain Eukaryota; kingdom Metazoa; phylum Arthropoda; class Insecta; order Lepidoptera; family Erebidae; genus Eilema; species Eilema griseolum. The sequence continues at coordinate 2,915,432 of OY759236.1, forward strand.
GTATGACACTCTCTCAATGCCCCAGCTTATTTAAAGTGTCAGCTCCACTTACTCGGCTCTAACCATAACAAAAATTTACGCTCGTCTAACAACTTACTCCTACACTGTCCCACTCACACGACAAGCCTTGTCCACTCTTCGTTCTTAGTCCTGGCTATTCTTTTATGGATCGCGGTTCCCCTGTTCAGAATGTCTACAAACCGTTTCATATTTAAGACCAGAGTACACCAGCTCTACAGCAACGCATAGTTGGCAAACAAATCATTTCACATCGCGTATGTATTTAAAATGTATTCGTGTAGGTATATTTGTGTCAATATAAGTATATACAAACAAAAGAACATATATAAGTATTTAAATATGTTCTTTTATTTTTATGCAAATATTTATGTATATATTGGTCTATATGTGTATGTAGTTCATGATGTTTGTATATATTTATATATGGATATATTATTATTTATTTATTTATAATTATTTAATTAAATTTTTATTAAAAAAATATTATTTAGTACCTAACTAAGAAAACTATCACTACAACACTTGGAGCACCTACTTTTAATATCTCTGCATCACCCTAAGGTTGACTGGTAGAAAATGCCTGTGGCATTAAGTCCGCCTTTGTATATTCTGTCTGTTTGTGCAAAAAGCTTAAATAAATAAAATAAATAAATAGGTCGGAACAGTGAAGCTCTATCGACACAATACTTGACCAAACCTTCTTACCTCACAGAGATCAACGACCTACAAACTTGGTTCGCATAAGATGCTGCGTGTATTTCTGCTTCAGATTAATAAGTCTTAGACAGTTCCCGGGTTGTGTCGGAGGTAAATACATTTATGAGTCTGTTTGTTGGATGTGCTGAATGATACTCCACACGAGCAGGGTAGCCAGAGCTTGTTTAATAACAACAATTTATTAGGTACCTTAAAGTAGGTACCGTTTCATTTAAATTGTATATGTATGTGTAGTAAGTAGATATAAATATACTAGCTGTACAATGCCACGCTTCACTGTGGCACATTGTGATTGAATGGTTGCGAAATGAGAAACAAAACAAAGAAGACATGTCATATAAGTTTAATTTTGCAAACTGTTTTTTTGTGGTCGCGGATATGTGACTGATGCAAAAATTAGATAAAAACAATCCTTGATGCGGATTATATATCATGCTAAAATTTCAGCTCGATCGGTGCAGAACTTTTTGAGTTTTTAAAGCGTACACAAACCAACATAACATTTATATATATATATATATATATATATATATATATATATATATATATATATATATAATATAATATATAGATATAGATAATAAGATATATATATAGTAGTATGTATTAACTATATAATGTTTCTGAACATAAATAACAGTATAAAGTAAATCATATATGTAGGTACACCGGAAACTGCCCACTAATCTATGTATTTATCTACCTCACTCCATCCTATGATTGCCTGGTAGAGGATGTCTTGTGCAATAAGGCTGCCACTTGTAATGTCACAAAGATGTACCTATTTTATTTTTTCTGTATCCCTTCTTTGTGTACATTCAATAAAGAGATATTATTATTTTTATTATTTATTAACCTTTTCCCGCGAGATTGTCTGCGAAGATTTGAGAATTGGGTTGTGCGTATGGAGCCCTTTGAGGCCCCCGCACATTGACTGCACTCCACTAAATGGTTAAAATGGTGTTTTCTTACTTGACAGCTTATAAGCTTTTTCAAGGACCCCAGATTATGATTGGGAAACACGTGCAGCTGCACACGAGTTTACAAATCACAATCTTGGGCCGAGAGCATATCGAGGATCGGAGGTTAAACGACAGTCGCTAATTCAAATTTAAAAAACCAAATCAATAGACAGAGTTCAGTTCAAGTTCAAGCTTTGGATACAAGCAGGATTACGCTACACTGTGATGAGTTTCCACTTAGCCTAATTAGGACCAATATGCACAAGGATATCGACTGCCCATGCAAAAGGAGCATAGCACAAGACGTAATTTTCAGTAACTATTGAACCGATGGCATAGAATTAGATGATAATTCACAGAAAGCTTCCAGAACATTCCAAAGACGCGTTCCTAAATGTCAAAAGTCAAATGATTTATTGTTCGCACAGTAAAATACTAGACAATGGTCTCGTATTTACAGTTATGCTGAGGGGCTGGGCGCTAAGCGCATTGTGGAGCGTGGGTAGTACACATTTTATGTGATAGGCAAATATTTTTAATGGAATTTAATTACGGCTTTCTTAGTGATAGATATCATAAAAACCAAGCACTTTTGGTTCTAAAAGAGCATTATTGTATTGTATTATATAGACACCGTATATTTTAAAGACTACAGACTCTAAAAGACTTTACTACAAAATTTTAGATACAACGTGGATTGGCTCTCTCATGAAGGAGATTTTTGTCTAGGCTAGGGGCCGAGTCTGTACAGTGGTAGAAACTTTTCCATTAATCACGTGAGGCGAAACAGGGGGTGAGGAAAATGTCACGAATTATGAGAATTTTTTTTAAAATACGCGCGAAAAAGGTTATTATTTGTTTTTTTTTAATAACTTATACCCAAAATATACACGTGTATTTGGGTAGGGGGGAGGGTAGTATGAAACCATGATTTATTTATTCATAAAGAATAAATAAATAAATAAATATGTTATAAGATGTACATTGGCGGACTTAATGCCGTAGGCATTCTCTACCAGTCTAACATTGGGTGGAGCAGAGCTAGTACGAGGTAGGCGCATATTAATGAGGGATAAGTTAGTCTTATAACAATATCCTTAAAATATACTGGCGATGGAAATTGTTAGATACCTGATAAATTAAAGAGTGTGATTTAGCTTTTGCCAAAATAGTTGAGTTTATCAGTACCTAGTATAGCAGATATAATGCACAATGGGCAGCCTTATCGCTAAAAGCTATTTCTCCCAGGCATCTTTTGGATGGATAGAAGCAAAAGAAATGATAGGATATCGTACCTACAATTATTTTTAAAAGAAGAAGAAAAATGATGTACCTAATTAAATATAAACAAGTTATACTTACATTTGTCAAAATTGAATATATACATATACTACACAGTATGTCAATATAATATATCTATACACTACACAACATTATAAGTACTATAAGTTACATAATATAGTTACTCAAGATTAGATAATGTTGCAGATAGGTACTGCCAAATATACAGTCTCGAGGGACATCAACTACCTACGACTATTATATATATAGAACACGTCTATTAGACTTTGCCTTGCCTGATGGTAAGCTGAAGGCAAAGTCTCAGAAAAGAGGGTCACCATTACTTACACATACCGTGTGACAATGGTGATACTCAGCTTGACTTCTTCGTGCGTTATCACAAAATTAACCATTGTCATCTTTAGCAGACTGATTGATATATTAGGCAGGAGATTAATTATATTTGTAGATAGTTTCACCATTTTTGACGACAGACATTTGAAGACAAAATATAAATTTGGCTGACTAAATATATATTAACGACGCAATCAATGACTTTTATGTTATAATACAGGAGAAACTGTTCAGAAAAAAAAATTATCGCGGTTTATAAGAGAAGTGGAATGGAATTTTGAAAATGTACGGAACAAAAAAATAATCGCCTTTCACGGTACCAAAATTTTTGTTCTGTACCTTTACGCGTTACGTAGTAGCTTATATAAGTCAATTTTTTTATACCACTTGGTTGGCATACAAGCATACGGCCCACCTGATGAAAAGAGGTTGATGGCTTATGGATGTGTGCACCACCAAGGGAGTCACACTCGCACTACCAACCCTGTAAGCACAAGAGTTTCTGTGCTGTGCGCATAAAAGACGAAGCAAGACAAGCTTTTGGTCTTCCCACTGACAGTACAAAAACTCTCCAGTGAGCTCATTGAACGTTGTATAATATAGTCACAGCATATTACCATATAAGCGACGCACTAAGCAATTTAAATAAAGGGACGCATATATCATAACGCCTACGTATAAACGGTACGGTCAGAACAAGAGCAGACAAAACGCAGATAGCCATGGACCGGTCGAACGGGCTGGGCTAGAAACCCGAGCGCCTTTGTTGGTGCTAGGTCAAGACATACATGTATAGGTTCTAAATATAAGTAAGCCGTTTCGTTCTAAGTGTTTGTTTTGCGGGTATTTGTTAGAAGGCAAACGCAATGTCTTTGCCTAACAATAAAGCATTTTAATTTTTGATTTTTGAGACTTTGCCTTTAGCTTACCATCAGGCGAGGTGAAGTCAAGTTGGCGTGTCCTATACAAAAAAAGAAGAAGTCGAGTTTGATGTTTTAATAATTATATTATTCGTTTTGGTATATAATTGTTGTTAAACAAGTAATTGTAAACATAAAAAACAAACTAACAAAATGTTTTTCCAAATTCAAATTCAAATGTATTTTTTTGCGAAAATGGGTATTACAATAAATGTTCACATAATACATAATTTGATCAGCCATATTCCGCCACAAGGCATGCAAATATTGGAATAATCTATTTAGTCGACTATTTACTTCAAAAATTTACTTTAAATTACATATAAAATCTTTTGACATTGTATTACAATGTCAAAAGATTTTATATGTATTAGTTATTAACTTCTATTGTAGGTACTGGATCCCATTAAAATCTTCGGTGCCCAAGTTAAAGTATGATTCCGAAGGCGACCGTATACGACAACTGCAGACGCGGAGCATACCGTGAAATTCACTTGATTATGATAATTTTGTTTATTGTTTTTATTCATTGCGGCATATCAAGAATGTCGTTTATCCGTATCGAAGTTTAAGAAGTAATGTATGTGAAATTAATTAAATTTATAGTTATTGACAAATGAGCAGATTGCGGGACAGATTTTCTTTTGTTTCTATGTAATATTTTAGTGCGGGCGGATAATGTGTAGTCTCTTCTCATACATTACTTGTTAAACTTCGATACGGATAAACGTTACTATTGAGAAACCGCAATGAATTAAAATCATAAACAAAATTATCATATCAAGTGTATGTCTTCAGAATTATACCTTTATCCTGAACTCGAGTCAGTACAGTACCTCTGCTGACTAACAAACGTTTCTCTGGCGCAAGCTTTGCTCTTGCAGAGAAGACGTCGGTCGTTCCCATAAAAGCCAAGGAAAGAGGATAAAGTGCGGGCGAGATTCCCTTGAGTCCAATGTACCAGTTCAGTTTACTGTCGGATATAGAACAGAACTAACCCTTTTTTTAGACTATTTATACTGTAGATTGATGGCACTTGATGGAATTTGTTGTTACACATATTGATAACTCACTTGTACTTTTCCACATTACTTGTTATTTATTAGACCTGACCGGTTTCGCCTTACGGCATCCTCAAAGGTCAGGCCTTTTTTTTACATACGAAAAAGTGTGAGTGTGACTCACTTGGCGTAGCACACGTCCATAGGCCACGGTAACCGCTTTCCATCAGGTGGGCCGTGTGCTTGTCTGCCGACCATGTGGTATAAAAAAACCCCACGGATAGCTCCCACCGCCAGAGCTGGTGGGAGAGGTCATGCATGTCGGACTCGAACTGACTAAAACGCACGGCGCGCGGCGCCTGTGGGTCGTATTTGGTTGCCGAAGGTGTGGTTGACAGTTATATCCCTCGCACCCCGGCCGACCAAAGGCCATCTCTCTAGATCTGGTCCTCCTCGGGTATAGGAACTACAGAGTTTCCAACTCGTCCCCGGTAACGGGTCCCTTAGTCGGATTCTACACTCACGTTAAGGTCATATTCTACTGCACCGGGAACCAACACGGCAAATTTATTGAAAACAAATTCCAATACCAAATTACCCACACTAGTTAGCCTTGCGTGAACTCGCAGTAATTATAGCTAAGCAGTTAGGTCACCTATGTGGGCATATATAGTTTCAGAACGTGACTGCAAATGGCTGGAACTCACGCTCTGAAAGGAAATACGGTGCGCGGGAGTACTAATGTTAGTCTTGTTTTGTTCTAAATTCACCTTTCTACAGTGCTGTTGGGATGCTAAACATAGTCGTAGGCAAAATTTCAATTTTATAAGTCACGTTAACTCTAACATGGCTCTATACTTTCATTTATAAAAATAACATACATACATACATACATACATATAATCATGCCTTTATCCCTGGAGGGTTTATATGTTTGTTGTTGTTATGTGTGTGTGTATGGAGGTTGTTATAAAAATAATAATAATAATAAATAATAATAAACTCACGCCTAGTAGGCAAAGGTGCTAGCACCCACATTTCGCCAGTTTATGTTTAGGTCCCAATCCGAGACCGAACCCGAGACCTCGTCTCAGCAGTCCATTACCCATACCACTAGGCTACCGCGGTTAAAATAAATAGAGCTATAATGTCTGTTAGTATTATTTTTATATAGGACACGTCAATTAGACTTCGCGTCGCCTGTTGGTAAGCTGAAAGCAAAGTAACAAAGAATCAATTTCATTTATTCAGTCTAGACACGCAAAGAGCACATATGAACATCAAAATTTTACAATTATGTCAAGAAATAATTGAAAAATATTATATAATGTATAAATAAACCATTGGAAAATGATTTTTTCTGGGTTCGGTAGGTTAGTTCTACTGAGAAGATACCAGCAAGAAACTCACAGAACTATATTATAACTAGATTATCTTTTTTTTTAAATCTGCTTTAGTTCACAATTTATGGTGTGCAAGCAAGCAAGAGACTTAGGTTGATCACGCATTTACATCACCAAGATACACATTTACTTAATCAAATCTCCAAGAATAGAGGGTCACCATTACATACATATACCATGTTACAATGATGACACTCAGTAATGTGAACATAACAACAATAAGAGACATGCGATGCGGAGGAATTCCACGACGCATTTTAATTATTTTTAGCTATAAGTAGTATAATAGTTCTTTTAGTTTTATTTTATGAATTACATTGATTGATACATATAATATATATATATGTCATATCATACATACATAAAAAGATAAAATAAAATAAACAGCTTTTTAATGAATGCATCATGAATTTTTGCCTGGCAAGATAGATCAATCTGTATTTCTGTCTGTTCAACATGACCGATTTGGCCTGTATTTTCAGTGACGGATACCTGATTTAATAAGGCGTACATAAGGCTACTTTTCAATGGCGAGTGGTCACCATAATCCGATTCCTGCTAGTTTCCTAATCGCACGGTGCATAACAAATAAGAGCGAAGTAAATTTTCCACTGCCTTCCCTTTTGATATTTTTAAATCTTTGCCATGGCTGCTTTAATTTTAGAAAATGATAAAAGTAATATAAATGATAAAATAAATAATAATAATCTTTATTGGAGCAAAGAAACCCAATATAGACAAACACAGATTGTGTCGATGATAGCTGCAAAAGTATACACTGTGGCGCAACCATCAACGCTGCTCCCCTAATTGTACTCGTACCGAATACCGAATCTCGGCAGCGGTGGTCGGCAGCGCGAGTGGGACGCCCCCGGTGTTGCACAAGTGCATAGGCCACAGTAACCACTTCCCATCAGGTGGGCCGTGTGCTTGTCCGCCACCTAAGTGGTATAAAAAAGGAAGGAAACTAAAATTTTATTGTTTCAGATACATACAAGTTCAATTTATTCAAAGAAAATGATCAGAAAAAACATAAAGGAATTAAATCAATTTATAGATTAGCCCACTGCAGTTCAGTCCTGGTCATAATGTGTTTGGTGTGTGTATGTGCAATGTGTTGTTTGTATAAAATAGAGGTTAGAGTTATCCCGGCGCGAGAAAAGTATTTCTTACAAATGAACGGGCAGAATTTGCATGAACATACCTATGACCGCATCTCGAATTCCAGTATTTAATGTCGATGCTAATAGAATTCTAACGGCATATAAGTACGTATGCTGGATATATTACAGGATATTATTACTGGAGACCGGCATGTTGCATATGCATTTGCATATTCAACCTTATCACCGGTCATTGCATATTTTAACTTAGAACTAGTAAGAATATGAACTTTCGACCTGACTGTATTAAACCAGTGAACCAAATTGTAGTATAAGTTCAATTTTGTTTTAATGTTAAATAGTGTATGAATTAGGTATCATTCAATCAATTAGCCCACTACAGTTCACTGCTGGACATATGCCTCTCCCAATGTGCGCCATTTCGTCCGATGCTTATCAGGTATATGGGTTCGGTAATTTGCAAAATAAACAGTCCCAAATTTAGCATTTGTGTACTCAATCCCAGTTTTATCCACAGATTGCATAGTTGATCCAGAGCTTCACAGTCACTATGAACCCAGGGGTTCAAAGTTACATACTCCTACATTATTGCTTATCTTTGTGTTACGAGGGCTGTACTCTGACACCCCAGGTATGAGAGGAAAGACTACACCATAGATTCCATACATACATACATAAATATAATCACGCCTTTATCCCTGGAGGGTTAGGCAGAGGTGAGTTAACACCATTTAATAGGGGGTTGGCCTATTGCCGTATTCCAAGCACTATTGATGACTCGAGCCATGCATCTGAGGCTGAGTCTGGGCTGTATATATCTGTCTGATGTTAAACAGCCCTATCCCTTAGTCGCCTTGTATGACACCGCATGGGAAGAGATGGGGTGGCCCTAATTCTACTCAGGAAACCACGCGGCAAATAGCTTGAGCCATTGATTCCATCAGCTAAATAATTAGCAACCTAACTTGCAGGTGAGCTTAGCAATACTACGATTGTCTTTGTTGTCTTGGTACCATTCTACAGGACATATAATCTGGCCTTCAATATTGTATTTTTTTTCAAAGCCTATTCGTGTATTTATTGTCAAACATGACATATCGCCTGACGAGTAAGTAATAGCCCCTGATAAAAGATTATAGCAATGACTAGCTGTTGTGTTCAACCATATTGCATGTCTATACATATCGCATAATCTAAATATATATAACACAAAGGTGACTGACTGACTGACATAGTGATCTATCAACGCACAACCCAAACTACTAGACGGACCGGGCTGAAATTTGGCATGCAGGTAGATGTTATGACGTAGGCATCCGCTAAGAAAGTATTTTGATTAATTCTCCCCCCAAGGGGGTAAAATAGGGTATTAAAGTTTGTATGAAACTTTGTCAAGGGCTGAGACTTTGCATGCTCAATAGCGTTGACTCAACACTAAGCGATAACCAACGTCCACGTGGGCGGAGCCGCGGGCAACAGCTAGTTAGATACATAATGCTCCCGAAAATAGGTATAATGGGGTGAACATTAGTATTATAAATCCACATTTCAGCGGATATTTTCGTGGTGCGGGACGGGAGCAGCAGCGGGAGCGAAGGAGGATCGCAAGCCAAGCTGCTCGCGTACTGAAGCAACTCGAGTGTCGGAGGTCGATGAATAATTGGGAAACTGTAGTACCCACACCAAATGGGGCTATCTCAAAACCGGCGATGGCTCTGGGCCAACAAGGGTGCGAGGAATTAGATAATCTTTCACCCCGGCATCTGAAGGCTCTAGTCGGCGTGCAATTTTAGTTGGTTCGGGTCCGACATAAGTGTTCCCGCCGAAGGCGATTTCTGCAGGGGAAAAAAAGGTGCGGCGGTGGCGCGCCTGGTGCGCCTCCCCGTTTCCGGGGTCGAGTTGGGGACTCTGTAGTCCCCACACCCGAGAAGAGGGCCAGATCGTGAGAGATGGCCCTGGGTCTGCCGGGGTGCGAGGGATATGCCTGTCAACCTCACCTTTGGCAACCAAAACGACCCACAGGCGGCGTGCGTTTTAGTCGGTTCGAGTCCGACATAACCTCCTCCACCGGCTCCGGTAGGGAGGTAACCGTGGGGATTTTGCGCACGTAAAAAAAAAGGGGAAAAAAAGGTATATGTTATGTACTAGATGAGTTACGAAGCTATAAACAAAATTTCCCGTCTAGTGTACTTTAGGTCTAAGAGAGGATTCCTACGGCCAGGTAAGGTGATCACGCCTAGCGTGTTGCACTCGTTTTCCAGTATACCAGTGATATACTGCGAGTTGCAAACGTGTAGGCGTTTCAACTGATGAAGTATTCAGAAAATTGTCACTTTTCGAAAACCTCCGTAGCTCCAACGTAGGAACAGTATTGTAATAACTCAGTATTCTAATAGCCACAAGGGATCTACAGGGAACTTTATAGATATGTGCAGGGGGACCTAAGGAAACCTTCCGCCGGAGTTTAGTTCTTAGTTCCAGATTATTGTCTAAATTAACTGAGTTATATCTACCGCGTGGCTCCCGCAGTAAGCCCGTGGTTCCCGGCAGAGTAGAATTTGGACCACCCCATCTGTTCCCATGCGGTGTGTCGTACGAGGCGACTAAGGCATAGGGCTGTTTAACATCAGAAAGATACATATAGCCCTTACTCAGCCTCAAATGCATGGCTCGAGTCAACAATAGGCTCACAATATTACGTGGGACCGAATACAATTATTGGTGAAATGTGGGTGTTAATTCACCTCTACCGGGTTAGGCAGAGATGAATTAACACCCACATTAATAACATATTTCTAACATCCAGGGATAAATGTGTTGTATATGTATGTATGTGTATGTATAACTGCATTTGATCATATATATAATAAACTTGGTCAAGTGCAGTTTCTAATATGTATGCAGGACTAAGAGACGTTGATTTATATGAAACGTGACATTCTGTAGTTGTATTTACAGGTCATTAACATAAAACACGTACCACTTGTTCGTAGGGTAACTTTTTTTTTTTTTACGTGCGCAAAATCCCCACGGATACCTCCCCACCGGAGCCAGCGAAGGAGGTTATGTCGGACTCGAACCGACTAAAACGCACGCCGCCTGGGGGTCACTTTGGTTGCCGAAGGTGAGGTTGACAGGCATATCCCTCGCACCCCGGCCGACTCAGGGCCATCTCTCACGATCTGGCCCTCTTCTCGGGTGTGGGGACTACAGAGTCCCCAACTCGTCCCCGGAAACGGGGAGGCGCGCCAGGCGCGCCACCGCCGCGGCCTGCTTCTGACAGGGTGACAGGCGGCTCCACCTGTCACCCCCAGGCCGGCGTAAAGTAACCTCACCAATCAAGGCATATACGGTGAGGTGTGAGAACCTGTGATCTCTCCATAGAAAGGCTTTAAGGTATTCTTGTATAATAATTATACAAGATATCGGGACTTCTCGCAAGATTATAGACACTATAATCTCTATTTGGTAATAATGAACATTAATTTTAGGTATAATTCTATTCATTTACTTACGCTTAATGAAAGTTTAAACGACGTTTGCGCACAATACCTGGAACAGAAAGAAGATATTTAAAAGGTTTGCAACGAATATAAATGAAAATTGTATGTAGGTACTTAATAACGATACGATACGGTGATTTTTTATACCACTTAAGTGGCAGACGAGCACGCGGCCCACCTGATGGAAAGTGGTTACCGTGGCCTATGGACGTGTGCAAAGCCAAGAGAGCACACTCACGCTGCCAACCCTGTAAGCATTGAGAGTTTCTGTCCCGTCAGTGTAAAAGACAAAGCAGGACAAGCTTTTGGTCTTCCCACTGACAGCACAAAACTTTCCAGTGAGCTCTGGCGGCCCAACTCACCACCGGAAACACAACAAGGGGTTATTACCACGAATACATACATATAATCACGCCTTTATCTCTGAAGGGTTAGGCAGAGGTGAATTTACATCCACATTTCACCAATCATGTATCCCACGTAATAGGGAGTGAGCTTATATATTGCCGTATTCCGGGCACTATTGTTGCCTCGAGTCATGCATCTGAGGCTGAGTCTGAGTTGTATATTTCTGTCTGATGTTAATCCCTTAGTCGGCTTGTACGACACCGTATGGGAAGAGATGGGATGGCCCGAATTTTACTCTGCCGAGAACCACGCAAGTTGCACCTGCCAATAAATTTTGATAGATGCCCTCCGTGGACAAGGTTATGTGCACTAAGTGGACTACACTGTTTGCCTGCCATATAATTCAATTAAACTTTGTCAAGTTTCATATTGTTAATATTTAGGTGAACGAAACCCTTTTAAGACCTTCGGGACTAACCACAAGCCAAGTACAAATTGGTACACCTACTAATTGATAGACAAGGATCTGGCGCAGGCTTTTCTCTCGAGTTAAGCTCGCAGAAAAGCTGTACCTAAGCATAAAAGGCAAATGGAGTTCTTCAAAATGGGCACTAGAAAGTTTCTTCAGTGTCAGCAGCGCGAGTGTAACGCCTCTGGTGTCGCACACGTACATAGGCCACGGTAACCACTTCCCACCAGGTGGGCCGTGTGCTTGCCTGCCACGTAAGAGGTACACAAAAAAAGGTGGCATGAGCCAATGCACATAAACACACACACAAACACAAGACTTTTAACATATTTATATGTGTATTTATGTGTGTCTCTGCGTGCATCTTTATTGTTCAAGAAAATACAACGCAGTATTCCTGGCAGCGATGACATCATCAACCTTAGAACTCGTCAAGGGCAGCCAGCTCGTAAAAGGGTTAGTCGCACGCCTGTACGTGAACGAGATGCCCTAGACCTTATTAGGAATTTATAAATGTCTAATGTCTATGGACATTAAAGTCGCAGATTTTGATTTTGTATACATACACGCTTTTATCCCCGGAGGGTTAGGCAGAGGTGAATTAACACCCACATTTCACCAATAATTGTCCAAGCCACACGCTTAATGACGTCCTCTGTGGCTTAGCGGTAAAACGTTCGACTGCTATGCAGGAGGCGCGGGTTCGATTACCGCTCAACGCAAATATTTGTATGCGTGAATTTGTATATTTGCATTGGTCGGGGTGCTTTATGTATGATAGGTATGTATTTACAAAAAAATTACTATCTAAGTATGTTTATCCGCATTCTAGATTTCATGACACAAACTAGTTAAGCTATGCTTACCATGGGTCTAGATAGCGTTATGCGGAATGTTTGGTGAAAATCGGTTAAGAAATAGGTACGCTCTCTAGGCCGGAACTGACAAATCTACTGACTCTGTTGAATCAATTAAACTGCGTCCACTGCTAAAGAAAGGCCTCTCCCAATATCGGGAAGCTTTGGCCTACTGTATCCACTCTGGCCAGACGAGTTGGTACAGGGCTTTATTTCGAGTTTTCCTTCTCTCGCAGTGATATCGTCTGCGCATTTTTCCATTAGTCGCCTCTTACGACACCCTTCGGATGTGATGGGGTGGTGATACATGTATTCTTTCTCCATCACCACAATGATATTGACATAGATACGGACAAAACGAAATTGGCCAGCTTGTCGAAACGGAGACATATTCCGCTCCGCTCCACTCGCTCGGTCAAAATAAATCTATTGGCACAGTCTAGATAAATAGTTACCGGCATAGTATAGATAGCTTCTCTTTCTACTACGTTGCTAGAGATGTGTACCGCATAAGCGTGACTATTAACTAGGTACACTATGTAATGAAGATAATAGATAAAGATATAGAAAGTAATACCGTTTACCCCAAATCTTGTCTATAAGAAACAAATTCGCTCATGCGTGGAATACTGCTCGCACCTCTGGGATGGCTCCGTGAAATACCTACTATGTGCTCCCGACAGGTTGCAGCGACGCGCGGTCCGCATTATTGGGAATCCTGAGGTCACAAATACCCTCGAGCCTTTGCAGATGCGTAGAGATATTGCTTCCTTGGCTGTATTTTACCCACACACACATCATCACAACTCACACAGTTGTGATGATGTGTGTTTCCTTTGTCCTACTACGTCCTTATTATTATTATTATTATTAAGCGGGGCGTGAAAAAGCATCTTATGAAGCCACCAAGCTGAGTGCCACCATTATAACATTACTTAGTATCTGTAATGGTGACCCTCTTTCCTGAGACTTTATCTTTAGCTTACCATCAGGCGAGATGAAGTCAAGTTGGCGTGTCCTAGATAAAAAAAATCGTGATACAAAAGTAATAAATCAATAGGCAAAGTTGCCAGTTCATCGCCATCTACTCACTCATCACTGGGCGTGGCCGCATACCTGGCATGTTGAGGTGCCCTATGAAACTGCTATTTCGGTATAACTATGAATAGGTACATTGACCTCGTGACGTCACTATTGTCAATTGACATCTACTATTGCGTTTTAGAATGAAAACCACGTGCTACTCTCGAAAGCGAAGAATTACTCATTAAATGATAAAGAAGGAAAGTACTTTAGGGCGGTGAAGAAGAAAACCTCAATAAAAATTACCCACATCTGAATGTAGTCTGGGAGACTGATACAGCTAACTGTTAGACCACATGTTCAGCCCAAACGCTAACGGGTAATTAATTGAACACTGCCTTTTCAGGACTGCGTGGAACAAATCTTCTTTAAAAAGTCACCCTGATGAGCTTATTTTATAAGAAGGGGCAGCGCCGTCATTTTATTAGCAGACCAGAGATGGCGCATGGTTGTCCCACGAACGCGTCTCGAGAGGCGAGCTTCTTCGTGTTCAAAAAACGACGTTTGGAATTTTCTACCAAAGTAAATAATGAACAAAAACAGAAAAATAGCGTTCATAATTCTGAACTACTTAAAAAAGTATTTATTTGAAAGATAAAGCTATATCTATTAATTTTCTTAGCCGTTACAAATAGAATGTATCTCAGTACAAAACTTCGAGTATCATAGTTAAATTGAAGTATGTTTAGACGTTTTCGAACAGTGATTAACAATTATGTGAAGGTAATAGATGGACAGACAAATAGAGTAACATTTACAAATTACAGTACCAATGTTTGATTAGGTACGTCGGGAAGAAGAGTGAGAGGCTTCTAAGATCGGCATGTCTCGATTTATAAGACCCTTAGAGACCATTACCATTACTATCTATCTCGTATTGTTATTGTGGAAAAGGACATTGCTGTACTTCTTTCATCTTCTCTTCGCTTTTACTGTGGAATAAATTATACCATCGAAAAACGTTGCCGCAGAATCCCATGAGCTTCCGCTTGGTAGTGTCCTGACAATGGTGGTATGCGATGACATTTCAAAGCAGTCTCAGCTTCAAATCGTTGGTTAACTAATACGAAACACAGCCCTTTGGCCTCTCTCTGGGTAAAGGGGTTTTACTTTTTTTATACCAGTTAGGTGGCAGACAAGCACACGGCCTACCTATTGGAAAGTAGTTACCGTGACCTATGGACGTGTGCAAAACCAAGGGAGGCACACTCGCGCTGCCAACCCTGTAAGCACAGAGAGTTTCTGTGCCGTCAGCGTAAAAGACAAAGCAGGACAAGCTTCTCTTCCTACTGACAGCATAAAACTCTCTAGTCCGCTCTGGCTACCCTACTCACCGCCGGGAACACAACACAAGGTTATTATGGCCGCGGTATTCTGTAGGGCGGAGGCACTTCCTCAGTCGGACTGGTCAATTGGACGGAAATACCGTCATGTACTACCTCCTAAATTACTATTAATACTACTACTATTAATAATTGTACAAATCTGACGACCCTGCTTCCTATAAGACACCTTATTATGTAGATGCAATTCTGCGTTACGGTAAGGAAATATTAAACTTTAATGTAGAAGCAAAATTTGGAGTAGGTAGTTTTAAATATTCCTGCCATTACCATACAGAACTACAAACGGCGATATCGGAATTATCAGGTAGCCACTAGACAGGTTATCGGTCTAAGAATACATTTGGCAGGTCCAAAGCAAAGAATTAGCGACAGTTTAGTCGCGGACGTGTGATGGTTTATTTTGGTCCGTGAAGTAAGGTTGAGGCCAGCGCTGTTTCATGAGCAAACATTATCTTCCAACAGTCTAAACATTTTGATTTGGGGAGTTTTATGTATTGCACTGTATTGTAATGGCTTTTACGTAAACTGCTTAAAGGTTTTACAAGTTTTGCCGGGAGCGTATATAACAATATTGTATAGGAACAATTCCGAAATTGCCAATAACTTCCTACACTAGGCTAAGCCTGTCCTGTAGTAAACATTTTTTTTTTCAATTCAGTATTTACAATTACTTAAAATTTATGCAACATGCAAACCAAATGGTTAAAACACACAACTTGAGATTAACATCACATGTTTCAAAAAGCTTTCCGTGTACTCATGAGACCAGGTAAGCAAGGCTTTCGGTATAGGGTCCTTTGCTTCACACATAGACAATTTACCTATGCAGCAGATTGTATTTATCCTGTTCTACACTTGAGACTTCATGTAGGCACTAAATAGTCTTGCAAATTCGGTTTTTGCTGTAGAAAGAGATTTTTTTATACCACTTAGGTGGCAAACAAGCACACGGCCCTCCTCATGGGAAGTGGTTACCGTGGCCTATGGACGTATGCAACACCAGGGGTGTTACACTCGCGCTGCCGACCATGAAGAAACCTTCTGATTCCCATCTTGAAGAACCCCATATTGTAGGTGCTTGGGAAAGCTCGTTTCAATCTCATGTCTCCATGGTAACCGGAGTTGATCACCTGCTTATGGGTCAGCAAAGTTATTCTTAGGATATATATTCTTCAGATGTTGAACAGCAGAGTTTTATACAACAAATTATTAGTAGGAATACGTAAATGTTTTCTCATCATACCTCCACCCTACATAATACCGCGGCAATAATAACCTCGTGTTGTGTTCCCGGCGGTGGGCAGGGTAGCCTGAGCTTACTGGAGAGTTTTTGTGCTGTCATTGGAAAGATTAATGGCTTGTCCTGATTGTGTCTTCTGCACTGACGGCACAGAAACTCTCTGCTCTTACAAAGTTGGCAGCACGGTTCTGACTCCCCTGGTGTTGCACACGTTCATAGGTCACGGTAACCACTTCAGTATCAAAGTAATCGGGATATTTACAATGTTGTATTGTTTTAAATTTCCGATATTTCGCGCGCTATTGCGGAAACTCAAAACAATACATACAAGGTAACCACTTTCCATCAGGTGTGCTTGTCTGCCACCTCAGTTGTATAAAAAACCATAGTTTTTAGCACGGCTCGCTGAGCTCGTTCCAAGTCTATCAGGTGAGTAAACGCCTCCATCATTCAATTATTGCTCTTACAATGCTATGCTACATTTGCGAAAGTGATATTTCTATTTCTATTTTTAGTACCGATTACGGTTGCAAACAAAGATTTGGCTTTCCTTCCCTTCTGTGGGAGCTACTGCATAAGAGAAATAACAATTCAGTGGTTGTAGTACTTTGAGTGAGGTCTCTTTTGTTTTAGTTTGGGGCATGTTGACAGTCCGTTTCCCACTTGTGTAAACATCTAGAGACATCTTAGCTGTATCGGGTAGAATTATATTGGTAGGGTTATTGACAACATTTTCTTACTATAGAAATATAATAACTATAGAACTAATTTACTAGGCAAAGTTGCGATAACGCGCATTTTACATATACTCAATGAAATAGCGGAAGGTACAGATCTTTTTACATACATGTTCCCTGAGTGAGTTCTTAAAAATTGGTAGCCTATTGGTATGGGTAATGGACTGCTGAGACGAGGTCTCGGGTTCGATCCCAGGTTTTACCATGGCACACACCAATGACTTTTCGATGTTTTTCGAAAATATATGTGTATTTATCGCAGGTTTATAAGTGCCCGGATAATGGCAATAGGCTCGCCACCTATTACATTGGGACCAAAACATAAACTGGTGAAATGTGTGCACCTCTGCCTACCCCTTCGGGGATATAGGCGTGAGTTTATGTTATGTTAGAAATAAATGCCAATATCAACCTAGCCTTCGTAAGAGTTTGTAATTACCAGAACTATATCATCGACAGCAATAATATGTCTATACTATTTCTGCGTTGGTTTGAAAGAATATTTCTTTAAGTTAAAATTCAACTATTCGAATGCTTTAAAATTTCATTCAATAGTTTAGGCATCAAAAATCAATGTTTAAAAATGATTGCAAAATCAATTATTAGTTCTGATAATTCGTGCAAATGTCGGTAGATAGCTATAAATCGTCGACGTAAGACGAATATATGTACAGAGAAACTTGGATGGTTTCAGACGAAAATTCGGTGGTTTAGTGGTCAGAGCTTTCCACCTTTAAGGGGAAGATCGTGGGTTCGAATCCCGCCTGGATTGATTCAATATCTTCTATCTTAATCGAAATGTATCTGAGTCGTAGAACCCCACTTACGAGGGTTAGAGTTTCGCGGGACTTTGGGAATTGCTGCTCTAGAAGGTCGTCTATTATAAAAACTATTATTTCGCGAGTATTTGTGGTTCGCCAACCGCCTACGACCTTGCCTGCAGACATCACACTAACCCAATTCTCTCACAGCGTTAACTGTTGAAAGATTGAAACAATTCTTACATCTTTCTGTTTGAAATTCACCTCTGTTTACCTATTATACGATGTTAGTGGTAAACTGGAACGAGGTTCACATGATGTTAAGCGGCTTTAATGGTTATTGGTGCTTTTAAATTTATGCTATTTTGCAACATATGATTTAAAATTTTCTTGTTACAGAAATTATCATGACCTGCAGTGGAAGTAAAATTACAGACAGAGAAGTTAAATACCGTATGTGTCCGTCCGTATGACCTTGAATCGTCCTGATAATACGACGGAGTGCTTTACCAGTTAGGGTCTCCCGACATAAATAAATATTCCACGACATTCTACACAACGCTATCTAGACCCATGGTAAGCATAGCATAACTCGCTTGTGTTATGGGATCTAGAATGCTGATAAACAAATAATATAATACATAGAAACACCCAGACCAATACAAATATACATATTTATGCATACAAATATTTGTATTGAGCGGGAATCGAACCCGCGCCCCCTGCGTAGCAGTCGAATGCTCTACCGCTACGCCACGGAGGACAACACTTGAATCAAAATATTACTAAGTTTTTACTAGGGTTTGTGCTCAAATGAATTGTTTGACATAATGCCCACAGCTACATTCTATCATTGCACCACTCGCTATAGACAGGGAATTCATCCTCACACAATGCGACCTGAGACGGTGCGCACTGTGCGGTAGGTATGAGAGAAACTTCACCCCGCGCACACTCAAAAAGTCAAAAATCATTTATTCTGTATAGACCATTTACTCGGCACTTACAAAACGTCAATAAAAAAGGAACATTAAAATCAGTTTAGTAAATGGACCACCGCTGCACCGGTTCGAAACACGGCCCCGACCTGAGAAGACTCCGGCAAGAAACTCAGCGGGAATTCTTTTTTTGTCTCAAGCTGTGGAATGAACTCCCTGCTGCAGTTTCTACAGGGTTGGCAGCGCCTCTGGTGTCGCACAAGTCCATAGGCCAAGGTAAGCACTGCTTGTCTCGTCTGCCACCTAAATCGTATATAAAAAAAAGTTATAAGTCTAACCAACACAATTAATTTCCAACTTTTTGGAGAATATTTAGTGTGTATTTTAAATTTTTGCTTATAATTCATGAATTTCAGTTTTTAGTTTGGGTGCGAGGAATATTACGGAGGCTTTGTAATAAAAGTGCGCATCGTGTTTACCTCCGGGTAGTTATATTTTACTAAAAACTGAGATAACCTCAAAAAAAAATATACAAACATACACTATTTCGCAGAGCATAAATAATATACTAATAATTTCAGAGGAGGTAGGACATGGCGGTATTTCCGTCCAATTGAGCAGTCCGACTGGGGAAGTACCTCCGCCCTACAGAACACCACGGCCATAATAACCTCGTGTTGTGTTTCCAGCGGTGAGTAGGGTAGCCAGAGCTCACTGGAAAGATTTTGTACTGTCAGTGGGAAGACCAAAAGCTTGTCCTGCTTTATCTTTTACACTGATGGCACAGAAACTCTTGTGTTTACAGGGTTGGCAGCGCGAGTGTGACTCCCTTCGCGTTGCACACGTCCATAGGCCACGGTAACCACTTTCCATCAGGTGGGCCGTGTGCTTGTCTGCCAACCAAGTGGAATAAAAAAATATAGTACTAATATCTTTTTACAACGTTTTTAGAGAAGCTTTTGGAGCTCTGATTTAGGTACGAGAGTAGACGAAGAGTATTGTGCCTACTAGCTCGTCTCGCTCAATTGATCATAAAACATAATAAAGTACCTCATAGTGAACCATACAGTTCTTAAATAAACCGTCAAATATAATAAATGCGAATACACAGGTTTGAAACCTAATATTATCTACGAAGGAATGCATTCTTGAGAGAAAGCTGAATTTAATCGAGGTGAACGAAAGTAGTACAGATATTGAACGCTACATTCAACAAAAGGTTGGGTAAAAGGAAAAGTCCTGATGACAAGAGATAGATAAAATATAGGCAGCTGTATAAAAATATTTAGTATAATTCCTCAGGATTTGATTAATATGCCACTAAATAAATTTAAAATAGTAGGGAAAAAAACGTTAATGAATAAAGGTTACTGTAAAGTAGATGAGTAACTATAAAGTAGATGAGTATCTTGATGATGTAAATTGCGTGGTCAACATAAGTCTCTTGCTTGCTCGCACAAAATAAATTGTAAACTAAAGCAAATTTAAAAAAGAAAAATAATCTAGTTCTAATATAGTTCTCTGAGTTTCTTGCTGGTATCTTCTCAGTAGAACTAACCTACCGAACCAGCGAAAGAATCTTTTTCTAATGGTTTCTTTTTACATTATTTAATATTTTTATATTATTTCTTGACATAATTGTAAAATTTTGACGTTCATATGTGTTCTTTATTTGCCTAAACTGAATAAATGAAATTAATTGAGATGATCCTTTAGAAAACTGGGCCTTTATGAGGCTGAGAGGTAAATGTCAGCGTCAGAACTATCATGACTACAAAGTCTCAAAATTCTCTTAATAACAAGGTATTGAGAGCAAATCAAACTGTTTCATTGATTGATTGTACTGTAAGTTCTCGGCAGAGTAGAATTTGGGCCACCCCATCTTTCCATGCGGTGTCGTACAAGGCGACTAAGGGATAGGGTTGTTTTACATCAGACGGAAATATACAGCCCAGACTCATCCTCAGATGCATGGCTCAAGTCAACAATAGTGCCCGGAATACGGCAATAGGCTCACCCCCTGTTACGTGGGACCGAATACAATGAATGAATACTTTATGGTACCTATTTAGACGATGTTGTCATTGTTGAAATAAAAGATAATTTGAATTCCAAACAGGATCGTCTTCTAACATTAGGCTTAACCAACTTATTTTTAAACGGGTTCATAATGTAACGATTTAAAAAAGCCGATCTTAGGTAACGTCTTTGCAAATTTTTGACAGTTGTCATAAAAAATGGAACAAAATATTGAAAATGTAAGCGTTCAATGAACCTAATGTTTTTTTTTGACGCCAGATATTTTTCTCGCTTACAAACAAATTCCTACAAATCACTATGAAATTAGCATCATTTATCTTAAAGGACTACGAGGGATTCGTATTTTATCATCTCTTTTCTACTGAGTTATGGTGGCACTTCGTGTGGCTAGTCGTATTTGCATATTTGACGGGTATAGTACGCTCCATGAAAGAAGCAGCTGTCACAACATGTAGTGTTGCCAGTAATCTTTCTTATCATTCTTTTTATTTTACCAAATCGTTCAATGTTCAAATATGAATTTAATAGTAGTTGAACCGCAAAACTTAAGAAGTTATATTCGCGCATTTCCAAAGTTAGAACTTTATAATATGATCATGCGAAACACCTAGAAGACAATTATTTTTAAAAATATGGATTAATAGATGCAACAATGGATAGGTGCATCATATAAGTGTGATAGCGGCAGTGACTTCAATGGGGTGTGTCTTAATCAAGGCGTCACAAAGCTATATTTTTGTGAAAAGGAGTGAAAACTTCAACCATAATGTATTAAGAGACTTTTAATTATGATTGGTGAACTTCCTGCTGTATGTATATCATGCTGTTCGCAATAGACACCAAAAAACGCCTGTGCATATTATAGTGTGATGTAATAGTGATCCCCATCACATTATAACATGTAATGTTGCACGGGATCAAGATATTCTGTCATGGCCTGAACTATTCAACACACAGTATGGCTGAGTATATCAATTTTAGTTCTGAGTTTGACCGCAGGACTTATTTTTTGGCAGTGACACTGTTTGCAAAACATTGGCATTATTGCCTATTTGACAAATATATGACAAATATGTACAATTGACAAGTTATTTAGTTTTCTGCAGCGTCTGTGGTATGACATTGGTTTTGCTTTAGTAGAATTGAGGACCAGATTGAAAGCGATCGCATTTGTCGCCGCAATTTTTTTTTATACCACTTAGGTGGCAGACAAGCACACGGCCCACCTAATGGGAAGTGGTTACCTTGGCCTATGAACGTATGAAACACCAGGGGTGTTACATTCGCGCTGCCGACCATGAATAAACCTTTTGATAGAAGGACCTCTCTTGAAGAACCCCATAATGCAATTACTAGCAATCGGATTGAACGGTACGAAAATGTATTGTTCTGGTTAACCTACTTTATTTACACTACTTAGGTAGCAGACAAGTACACAGCCCACCGAATGTAATGTGGCTACCGTGGCCTTTATTTATTTATTTATTTAAACTTGTACACAGGCGGACTTAATACCACAGGCATTCTCTACCAGTCAACCCAATAGGTAGTGCAGAGAATAACAAGGTAGGAGCATTATGAAAGGTAACTAAGAAAAATACCTTTACACGTAAGTATATTTTTATTTATTTATTTAGTACATGGAAAACTTACAGCATAAAAACATGAATAGCATTGGATTAGGTAATAGAAAGCCAATAACAAGTTTTCACTTATAGTCGTCGCTGCGTAGGTAAAACATTGTAAACAAAAACACGCATTGCACAAACCTTATGGAAGAAAAAAATAGAAAACTACACAATAGATCTACATAGTCAATACCATGAACATGAACATAGTACATCAATTTCTGGGTTAGAAAAATGTTAAACTCAAGCACCTTCTTGCCGCGGGCACACTAGTCGAGAAAGGGTCAATATCGTGCTGCTTACATAGCCTGTTAAAGTTACTAGTAGCCCTCACTATGTAGCTGTTTTGCCTGTAGTTTGTATATAATGTATATATTATATACAAATTACAGTCGTATATAATATATACAAACACTCAATACGATGATAAAACCATGACCACACGATCACAGTTACCGATATCATAGTAAGAAGTAAAAATAGACCTGCCTACGTAGGCGACTTGCTGACGATACTTTTCTATATAAATATCCTTTATTAATAGAACATTCTCATCTTTATTTAAGTATACAACTTCGACAAGACGTGTGCAGCGGGATTATGATGTCGCCATCAGTTCAATTTGTGCTTTGATACTATTTATATTAATGCTATTACTGTTTGCAGGAATTTGGAGTAGCACAAGGCGGATATCTTTGTACATGAACAGGGGGTTTACTTGTCGGTGTGATACATCAGTGATTTAGATTGAAGCAGGATTTGGGCGATTCTAATAAGTTTTGAATGTCATATATCAAAATTGTCTAAGAGCCTCTGTGGTGTAGTGGTAGAACGTTATTACAAAAAAAGTATCTAAGTATGTTTAGCCGCATTCTAGATTCCACAACACAAGCTAGTTAAGCTATGCTTACCATTGGTCTAGATAGCGTTGTGTGGAATGTTGTAGAACTGATGTTGCAGTGGACATGCATTTTTTTAAGGCTAGTAGCCACATTCATTCTGAGCAATCCCATTGAAAATAGACTGAAAGAAAACCACAATTTAGTATTAAAGTTATCTGAATATTTTCCATGTTGTATTGTTCTGAGTTTAAAAGAACTCGAAAGAGGGTAGATCGATATATTTACTCCCAAAAAAAACTATTTCACTGTTCACCGCCAATACTCCTCCGTGATCGTGGTGCTTGCAACAGCGCCGAAATATCAGAAACTTTAAACAATACAACCTGGAAAATATCCCAGTAAATTTAATACTAATGTGAGTGACCATGATAGTTCAAATACCTAAACCGCATTTTGTCCGAAATACAATATAAAACACAATACAAGTGACTATGACCGGATAGAAAAATTTCATTATTATGTTGTCATCGGTCTCTGATAGATGAGCAAAGTTTCAAATCGATGCAACATTTGGAAGTGCTCCAAAATCGAGTTCAAAGAACCCGTACCTACAAATATTCAAGCACACCTACATACCAAGTTAGAACTCCATTGTTTCTGTAATAACTTTTTTTTATAGCACTTAGGTGGCAGACAAGCACACGGCCCACCTGACGGAAAGTGGTTACCGTGGCCCATGGACGTTTGTAACACCAGAAGAGTCACAGTCGCACTTCCAACCCTGTAAGTACAGAGTTTCTGTGCCGTCAGTGTAGAAGACAAAGCAGGACAAGCTTTTAGTCTTCCCACTGACAGCACATATTCTCCATTGAGCTCTGGCTACCCTACTCACCGCTGGGAACACAACACGAAGTTATTATAGCCGCGGTATTCTGTAGTGCGGGGGTACTTCTCCAGTCGGATTGCTCAATTGGGCGGAAATACCGCCGTGGCCTACCTCCTTGAGTAAACTATAACTTCATCTTCATTGAGATATAGAAAAAATTGATTGATTCAGGCGGTCTTTCCCTTATAGGGGGAACACTCTGACCATTAAGCCACAGAACCTTCGTTCTAAACCATCCAAATTCTTCTATACATATATTCGTCTTATAGCAAAGGTGGGACGGTTCGAATCTCGCCTGAATCGATTCAATATTTTCTATATAATAATAAATAATAATAATAATTTATTAACCAAAAAAGAAGTACAGTATATATAAGAACATTGTTTGTGATTTGCTACCTACTTGTAACATTGTTTGTGGTTTAAAGTGTACAATAGTGTGAAATAGCAAAACGACTGGTCGATGCTTCGCGTGACCAAAGGGCTGGCCTCTTTTTCGCTCAACGGATTGGCATTGCCATCCAACGGTGCAATGCCGCCAGCCTTTTGGGCACATTACCAGTCGACATCGATGAAAGGAATTCTTCGATGCTTAATTTGATCCTTTTGTATCCTATTTTATATTCTTGTAAATATTAGTTTATATCTTATTACATTAGTTTACATGTTAATAAAAATTTAATATATAGACTAATTCGTACTGACGTATTTTTATTTTTACTCTTACTTTTAATTAATTAACCCTATGTTGACATCAAGATTGACTTATGACATATCATACTAATATTAAACTGATAAAATATCAACCCAATGTATTTTCAAATTGTATAAATTGTATATGTATCACTTAACATTCTATATTGACATTTTCATTACATTTTTGTCCTTGTCTTTTTGGGCCGAAACAAAACGAGTAAAATGACATTAATTATACCTACTAAAAATCATTTAAATTTAATATAATAAGTAATATCAACAAACTGTAATTAAGAGTGAACATATTGTGTATGACAAATTCTTCCTCTCTCCAAACATTGTGCTGTGCCCGACAGGGTCCATAATTGTAACAATAATTTTAACCTGAACAACTGTACTTCATTATGGAACGCAATAAATGTATTGAGTATTGAGTATTGAGTATTAAAAGGTAAAGTTATGATTCTACAATAATATTAACCCTGCCTCTCAAACTAGGATATCCTGTATCTTGAGAGACAGTGTCGATGTGTGTGATTGATTTGAACAGTTAGCATACTAAATGATTTAAAATTGTATTCATAACTGTCCTTCAGTTCATGGAACTGTTGCTTTTACTATACATAGAGGAAAAATATCTAATTCAATATATCCATATTAAAATGCAAAGATAACTCTGTCCGTCTGTCTGTTTGTCTATCTGTCTGGCTGTGTGTAACACTGTCACGCCTAAACCACTGAACCAATAACGATGAAATTTGGTACAGGGTTAGATTAGACCTTGTAAAAGGACATAGGCTATGTATAATTGCGACAACCGATATTCACGAAGACTACAGTTAGTAATAAAATAAACCAATTTCATTTATTATAAGTTATTTAAGAAAACCTCGTTTTAAAACTACTATGGTGAAGGAAAAATAAAGAAAATCGACATTATTTTTATCTAAAAGCATGAAACAAATTTTGTACCACTCATGGTCAAGATCCTTAGGAAGAATTTTCAACTGGCATCCCAACCCTACTTTGAGA
This sequence comes from Eilema griseolum, assembly GCA_963662185.1. Classification (NCBI taxonomy): domain Eukaryota; kingdom Metazoa; phylum Arthropoda; class Insecta; order Lepidoptera; family Erebidae; genus Eilema; species Eilema griseolum. The sequence goes on from OY759236.1 coordinate 2,941,621, forward strand.
CTCAAATAAAAAGACTCAACTCAAAGAAATTCACATATTTCAAGTCTGATGAGTATTGGTGACATATTTATTTGCTTTAGGGTACGGTACTCAAAGTTTGAGTAACCCTCAAGTAAATAACTATGTCATCAGTACTAATCAGACTTGATATATGTGAATTTCTTGGGAATGGTATTTAAATTAATATGTTGTAATTGGTATTTAAATTAATATGTAATATGTTGTAGGGATCGCGTGGAACAATTTTATAATAGTGTTGACGGCATTAGTGCAATATCGTGTTTTACCGTTTAATTTATAAATCTGTTCGCTTTCATCTCCTTTCTAAAAGACAAAGCGAGATGTAATGTGATTAAATCTTAAAGATACTGTTCTTGTAAGCGTTTATAGCTTAATCCAAAAAATACAGTAGATATACATACGTACACACACATACATATATATAATCACGCTTTTTTCTCCATAGGGTTAGGCAAAGTAGAATTAACACCCACATTTCACCATCAGTGTGGTCGATCCCACGTAATAGGGGGTCAGCCTATTGCCGTTTTCCGGGCACTATTGTTGACTCGAGCCATGCATCTGAGGCTGAGTCTGGGCTGTATATAATATTTGTCTGATGTTAACCTTGGTAGCCTTGGTAACCTTGGTAGGACACCGCATGGAAAGAAATGGAGTGGTCTAAATTCTACTATGCCGGAAACTTCGCGTAGACCTAAGTGCCGCATATGCTGGTTTCATTCCAAACTTGCATTTTGAAGTCTGAGGTCTACGCTCCCACTCCTCCTTTAATAAATAAATAAATATTGTACAACATTCCACACGACGCTAACTAGACCCATGGTAGTCATAGCTTAACTAGCTTGTGTTGTGGAATCTAGAATGCAGATAAACATACTTAGATACTTTTTGTAAATACCTATGTACATATTATATATAGAAACACCCACACCACCCCATCTCTTCCCATGCGGTGTCGTACAAGGCGACTAAGGGACATGGCTGTTCAACATCTTCATATCATATATACAGCCCAGACTCAGCCTCAGATGCAAATAGACGAGATGGCTCGAGTCAACAATAATGCCCGGAAACCGGCAATAGGCTCACCCCCTATTACGTGGGACCGAATACAATGATGGTGAAATGTGAGTGTTAATTCAACTCTGGCTGACCCTCCGGGGATAAAGGCGTGATTATATGTATGTATGTATGGATTAATTACATTACGTTTTAAACCTGCCAACATCTTAAAAACCTTTGGCAAATTTCAATTAAAACGCCCATGGCGGATTACATGAGTTTCTTGGAAGGCGTTCATTCATACGCAGATTCGCATCTAGGTCAGTCACAAATAGCAGGCACGACACGAGACGTAAATCAAACATTGTTGAAATAACGGAATGCGCTATGATGAAATTACTAGTAATGTAGTAAATTATGACCATTACAGCTACTGGTTAGATAGTGAAAGTAATTTAAAAAATTTGGTATTCAAAATGGTAAATCTGCCACCAAATGTTGGTACTCAAAATAGTAGTTTTAACAACAAATATGCTAGTTATGTCAACAAATCATACGCGCCTACGCGCCTCGAAATAGCTAGATATAGCCAAAATAATCAGATAATGATATCTTATTTATAATATTTAGCATTTCTTCAGTAGCATCTACTATCTAAATCATTCAATAGTATCAATAATATGTATAACAATGTAGGAAACTACAGTACCTACTGCTATTGAATTTACTTTATTAATATATATTATGAAATCGTAATTTGTCTGTAAACAAAATTTAATGAAAATACAGTAAATCCATGAATTTGCACACGTTCTTAAGAGCGTAACAAAAACTTTGACACATCATCAGTCTTTTCTACTACATTTGTTTGGCTATATACGTTATCCGACAGCAAAAAACCGCGTGCAAACTACCTAGACACAACCCAATTGTTAATTCTAATAGACGACAACGAGCAACCAAATACGAACCGCAAGTATTTAAGTCAGAATGCAATAATAGAAATGACGTTAAAAAAAATGTTCCGTGCATCAACCTCGAATTTTCAAACAGTTCTCGTGTATTTTATAAGCGTTACAGAGATGACGTAAGCGATATAAGCGCGAAGACGTGTGACGATAAGACTAGACTCGAATCAGCTGTTGGAGATGCTAAAACGGATATGTTTGAGAATAAATTGCGCGTGCGAATTATTATTTATGAGAATTTTCACGAATATATAACAAATGACGCTGGAAGTAATAACATTCGCGGTGAAGATATACGACAGGATAAAAACGAAATTGTGGTAAAGACATTCTGCAAGAGCTTTTTGCAAGAAAAAATTTAAACATTGATTTTCTTTACTGTGAGATAGATGATAACAGTTATTGTAAAGATATTCTCTATATTTGTGTGGTCTGCAAATAACACTGATACAGGCTTTACCATAATTTCAAATAATGAAAAAGCTCGTATGGTCCGTGTTTAAATGTCTTCAAATTCAAAGAGAATTAGAGATCATCTACATAATTATAAATTCAACTTTTATAACTTGTATCACAGAATGGATAATGATACTGTTTTACAAATTAAAAAAAATTAAGTGCCTGAAGGCCGAACCTTCAGGCACTTAATTTGTTTTTATTTGTAAATCAGTTTTTTTTTATAATACATCTATTCCAATTATGAATGTTACGATTTTGATGACGATAATTATTTATTATTACACAACGATTCAGGACTTTTCGCGATTATATCATGGAACTTACTATTTCTGTGAAAAGTCCCGAGCCGTCGTCGTTGTATAATTATGAATTCACACCGCAATAGTTTAAAGATAATTATTTATTATCCTATTGAATAGTATTCAATCCAATCCATTGTTAAATTTAGGAAACAACCACGCTGTAAAAATGTGGAACAAACACATATTCTAACGGATGTTTAATGAAATCAAAACATATAGATACACACACAGATCTGTGATTCTCGTAGTAGACTCCAAAATATTGTAATTCTTTCCGGGACCACAGTATATACTATTTAACAAGCTTCCTAATAAAATTAGAGATTTACCTGTGAATAAATTTAAAAATGTAGTTAAGAATAAACTGTGCCTAAAAGGCTACTACAAAATCCATGAATATTTAGATGATAAGCAAGCTTTTTTTTATACCACTTAAGTGGCAGACAAGCACACAGCCCACCTGACGGAAAGTAGTTACCGTGGCCTATGGACGTTTGTAACACCAGAGGAGTCACAGTCGCGCTGCCGACCCTGTAAGTACAGAGTTTCTGTGCCGTCAGTGTAGAATACAAACCAGGACAAGCCTTTAGTCTTCCCACTGACGGCACAAATCCTCCAATGAGCTCTGGCTACCCTACTTACCGTTGGGAACACAACACGAAGTTATTATAGCCGCGGTATTCTGTAGGGCGGAGGTACTTCCCCAGTCGGACTGCTCAATTGGGCGGAATTACCGCCGTGTCCTACCTCCTCTCAGAGTTGTTCGCTCAACTATGCTACTCAAACAAGCTATTGTATTTAGACTAAGTAGGTAAATGTTTGTAAATAGACAAAAAAAAGCCCGCTGAGTTTCTTGCCGGAGTCTTCTTAGGTCCGGGCTGCGTTTCTAACCGACGGCGACGCGGTGGTCCATTTGCTAAACTAGTCTTCAATATATTTATAATTTTGACGCTTTGTAAGTGTCATTATATACTTATAAGTTATAGACCACTATACAGAATAAATTATTTTGACTTTGACATCAAAACTGGTCGATGAACAAAAACAACTTAGTTAAATTAGTAGGAGGTAGGACACGACGGTATTCCCGTCCGAATTGAGCAGTCCGACTGGGGAAGTACCTCCACCCTACCGAATACCACGGCTATAATAACCTCGTGTTGTGTTCCCGGTGGTGAGTAGGGTAGCCTGAGCTCACTGGAGAGTTTTTGTGCTGTCAGTGGGAAGACCAAAGGCTTGTCCTGATTTTGTGTTCTGCACTGAGAGCACATAAAATCTCTGTTCTTACAGGGTCAGCAGCACGAATGTGGCTCCACTGTTGTCACACACGTTGGTCACGGTAACCACTTTCCATCAGGTGGGCCGTATGCTTGTCTGTCACCTAAGTTGTATAAAAAAAAAACAATTGATTTATGAGAAAAATTAAGCCACATTACGAAACAGCAGCGAAGTGCAATTAAAAGGTGCAAAGATGAAAACATACAAACATGAGACTTCTGATGCTAACAAGAAACATTTTGTGACACATCTTTAAAATTATTTTGACCACTGAATGAATCCTATGAAGAGACGTTTCCTGGCCGCCAGCCAGGCGACAGTCGCCAGAGGGTTGCGTCGAGTTTTAATTCGGGGGGCGCCGGCGCCGAATTGTTCCCAGTCTGGGAAGCAAATAGCCATACTTTTAAATTAGACCATAAAACATCCATAAGTGCAGAGACTACACATTTATTCTAAGTCATTACGTCGGGCGGTAGTTATTTATGTAAAACTACCCTCGACACATTACAAAATAAGCCTACAGCGTAAGTACCTACCACGTCCCTATCTACTAAATCTCAATGTGCTGTCTAGACAGGGCTATGAAATTGTAATCATCCAGATATACACGTATGAAATGTGAAAGAAAAAAGTGTAACATTTTGCTATTTTATATTATTTAGATGATGTGCTGACAATGCAAGGTACAACAAAACATGTCACTAATATTAAGTAAAGCATAATTTTGGAACCAAATAGGAGATAAAATGAAGGTAATGGAATTATCTGTTATTATAATCATTTAAGCGTCGTCGTTACAGTCGGCAGCTTAGTGGTTAAGAAGCCTTGCGCGCCTCTTCATTTCCGGGGATGAGTTGGGGCCTCTGTGATCCCCACACCCGAGGAGAGGGCCAGATCGAGAGAGATGGCCCTGTGTCGGCCAGGGTGCGAGGGATATACGGATGCACGTAAAAAAAAGTGGTTAAGAAGTTGGCTTTATGATCTTAAAAAATAAGAAATAAAGCTTGTAATAAATATAGTTCTTTGAGTTTCTTGCTGGTATTTTCTCAGTAGCACTAGCGTACCAAACTAGCGAAATAATCATTTTCCAATGGTTTATTTACATTAAGAATTTAATTTTTTTATATTATTTCTTGACATAATTGTAAAATTTTGACATTCGTATGTGCTCTTTATGTCTCTAAACTGAATAAATGAAATGGATTCTTTGATTCTGATTTAGTTGATTGGTCGAGAGATGGCGGGTTCGATTCTTGGTCATTACACTACCAACGTGAACCTACTCCTAATACGAGCAATTCAGCTTTTGTTGAAGGGGTTAACGGGAATACAAGGTACTCATTTCAGTACTCTTAAAAGCTTATTGTCTTTATGTTTTCAGTTTCAGCGACATTAACACAATAAAGACGATTCTAACTACAACACTCATCAAAATTCGTTCAACCGTTTAATAGTTACAACATAAATACGGACACACAGGTCAAATAAACAACCGTCCTCTTCTTGCTTCACCGCAGTAGAGTGAAAACAAACTAAAATACTGTAGGTACAAGTACTAAAACTGGTTAACACTGAATCTGAAATATCTAGAAGAAATATGCTTACGTTTTTACCAGGGAACATTGACCAAGTGCTCCAGATTTACGATTATTTATTTCGACGGATGATGCAACTTTCAATCTAGCTCCGATCCACTGGCAGTGGATTTTTTTATTTTGTTTGATTACATCTAATATAGTGACGTCTTGGATTTACAGTTTACTAGATGCCCACGCGGATTTATTCGTGGTTTATGTTTTGGGATGGAAAGCACAAACACTTATATCGCTTCGTTGCGGAATACCATACTCTCAAAAGATTGGAATGTATGAACTTCCAAGATGGTTGGTATAACTGCGAAGATAGCATGTATACGGTCATGGTCAAACTGATTGTTGGTGCGTGGCTACTGAAGATAAAGGGGGCTGTAAAAGAAGAAAATCATTGGGTCTCCAGTATTGTCACGAATCATACGAGATCCACCGAACTCAGCACGAGTTGAGATCTTAAATAGGAGTAATGTACTTGATAGTAATTGATGTAAACAAATTTTGGAAGTCATATTTCTGAAGCTTTTAACTATTATACATACATACATATAATCCCGCCTCTATCCCAGGAGGGTTAGGCAAAGGTGAATTAACACCCACATTTCACCAATAATTGTATTCAGTCCCACGTAATAGACTGTGAGCCTATTACTGTATTCCGGGCAATATTCTTGACTCAAGCCATGCATCTGCGAATGAGTCTGGGCTGTATATATCTGTCTGATGTTAAACAGCCCTATCCCTTAGTCGCCTTGTACGACACTGCATGGGAACAGATGGGGTGGTCCAAATTCTACCAGCAAGCACGCGGCTATTATATACTTTTTTGGTGACATTTCGATACTAATAAATTAATTGGACAGTCAGGATATGGATAGTGAAGCCCTTCAAACATTCGCAAGAAGTAGAATAGTAGAACCTCCATACAGATCCAACACCTCCTGAAACCTATTCCTATTTCACTTTATGCTAAATTCCTCTCTGTAAACATTCAAACACCGCCAATTATTTAAACCTCATCAATATTTTGCCACACATCTGCTAAAGAACTACAAACGGTTGTGACTCATATATTATACCATCGTTTGATTTACACCTGCCTTCATTGCACTTCAGCTAAAAATAGCTACCGTTATGATGAAAGAGCTGATCAATGTCATTGCTACATCAGAAGTTGCGGTGATAACATCAAATATTTCTGAGAAGTAACGCCAAAAGTAGCTCACGTGCCAAAAGCAAAAGGTTCAAATTAGAAAAAAAACGGTCAAGTGCGAGTTGGACTTGATAAACCGTAATATATTTTCAACCGTTGAATTAGAAGTTAGATTTTTGGACAGTTTCAAGATGTTATAGACCCTTAATGTGGTATGAATTTCAACATGATACCACCATGCATTTCTAAGAAAATGGACTTGACAGACAGACAGACAGACAGATAGACGGACAACGAAGTGATCCTATAAGGGTTCCGTTTTTTCCTCTTAAGGTTCGAAACCCTAATACCTATTACATCCCCCAGAGATTGAGGTATAGTCGAGCTCCAAATCAACCTCATATCAGCAAGCTGGTGTATCTACTGATTGATGAACGGGAATCTGGAGCAGATGTTACTCTTGGGGATCGAGGGTCAAAAGAAGAGTACCAGAAGTGGATGGACCTCAAGAATTGGCATGCGAGCTTTGAATGCAACCAAGATTGTCGGTTTGATGAAGAAGAAAATAGCATATGGCTAGGTACAGCACAGGAGCTTTTTCATTGCTCACTCCTATGTGAATTGAGCAATAATTTGAGCACGTCTCTGTTATCAATTACTGGTAATATAATACATATTATGGAACCCAAACTAAAATCCTCAAAAGATAAAACTACAACAGCGAGTCAGCGCGATAGGTACGGGATGTAATGACAAGCGATGTTCAATGTTCATTTATTAATGGTCTCTTCAGCAAAGCGCTGTAATTTTGCCAATATCAAGTAAATTGTAAATGTTTATAAAATTATTAATGGCGAGACGCCCAAGTCAAGTTTTTCAAGAAATTTCACCAGAGCCAGGTTAGCCACGCCAGTAAATTTGTTTCCGTGTGTCTACCCCCCACGAGATTCAGGTGGTCGATCAGGTCGTGTGGTAATGACAAACGATCTTATATATTTACAAACGTCAATAAACAACCAAATAGACCATTTGACCATTTAGTCGTTCGATTCTTCCCAATACCATTGAATATATTAGTTTTTTTCTCGAAAAATGAGATCTTGTGAAATTGCACCCCAACTGACACTAGGTATGACTTCCCATTATTTTTAATTCCCAAAGTAAGTCAAAATATAAACAATCAAATTTAGTCCCGTATTTTTACTTTTTAGATACTTCATTAAATTTCAAATAACTTTTATTGAAAACTATACACACCTAAACGCAATGTGGACCGAGATAAATGTGATATTCTCTCGCACTCTATACATTTGTACTACGCGCAACTGGCGCGTGACGTCACTCCCAAGTACGATTTTGTATGGAGCGTTTTAGGCCAACTTAAGAATTTGAATTTTTAAAATTAAATATCTTTAAAACTAACTGTCATACGAATCTTTATCTTTAGGAGTTCATAAATTCTCGTGTCACAATGTTAGTTACCTTACTTCTCCGAAACGGCTTTACTGATTTTTACCAAATTTTATATGCACATTCAGTAGGTCTGAGAATCAGCTTCTATCTATTTTTCCTACCCCTAAGTGATAAGGGTTGTTCACCCCTAATTTTTTTTTTTTAATTTTTGGACAATTTTTTTTGTTTCTTTTTATGATATAGCATTAGAAAATATATACAACCCTGATTTTTTTTTATTTTTAATAAATTCCTTTAATTATATTTTATTTTAAATTATATTATGATCATTTTTCGACTATAAAAAAATAGTAAATAGCCTATCTCTCTCACTCAATACACCTCAAAATATTTCAGACGCGAGCGCAAATTTACTAAACAATAAAGACTGTGTGCAAATAACAAATTCAACATCCGCTTCCGACCTTGCCAACAAGCCAAAACTAGTCCAACTCCACGACACCGGCATTAGAATAGAAATGTCGTAAGACGGTAAACATTTATCATTAGCTCACAAATCCGGCAAGGTGGATGATCTCACGGGTCAGTGTTACATGCATTTGCATGTTACAATAGCTATATTAGTTTTGGCAACAATATTTAGAGTCATTTATATCATGTGGGCTTCCATTGATAAGGTGAACAAAATGTTGACATTACAGAACAGGTGGAGTGCAACATTAATATTTGCTGGCATGTGCTTTGTTGAGGTCTACTATCAAATCAACTGTCATCTTTTATTTCTACTATTTTTTCGTTTAACAATTGCATTAATTTATATTGTCAACAAGACGGTATTCCCTACCCAATTGAGTAGTCTGACTGGGGAAGTACCTCCACCTCATAAAATACCACGACTGTAATAACCTCGCGTTGTGTTCCCGGCGGTAAGTACTAACTGGAGAGTTTTTGTGCTGTCAGTGGGAAGACTAAAGGCATGTTCTGATTGTGTCTTCTTCACTGACGGCACAGAAACTCTCCGTTCTTATAGGGTCGGTAGCATGGATGTGACTCCTCTGGTGTTGCACATGTTCATAGGTCCCGGTAACCACTTTCCGTCACGTCATTCGTGTGCTTGTCTGCCACCAAAATGTACCACAAATTTACTACACTATCGTCACAGTCTAACAAATGAATTAATTCCACTGTGCTACCATGCAAACAACTTCAGAAAAGGCTTAAAATTTCCGGTCTGCTTTTCTTAGCAGTTCTAAACAGATAGAACTCTTAATCAACACACTTTTTTTCCTTTGCCTACATTCCCGTGTCTTTTAAGCGGGGCATGAAAAAGCGTCTGACGATATTTTCAAACTGAGTACCACCAGAAACATGGTTGGTGTCAATAATGCTAACGTCCATTCATTAGACTTTAGTTACAGCTTCTTATCTTCTTATTTAAATGGTAATTCAATGTTTTTGTTGCTTTTCAGCAACCATGGTCACAGGGCGATTCATTCATTTGAATTTGTAATATTTGCAGAAATAACTACACAATAGTTTTCGTAATAATTATATGGTTGTGTTCTATTTTTTTAACAACCGTAAACTGTACATTTTACAATAATATAATGAACTGTAACAGTGAAACTTTCTTATGACAAATAGTTTTAAAGATATTAGATTTTAAAAATTCAATTTCTCGAGCCGCCCGAAAACGTTCCATATAAAATCGTGGCACGTGGTGACGTCACAGCGCGTAGTGAAAATGTATGGAGTGCAAGAGAATATCGCATTTATCTCAGTCTACGTTGCGTTTACACGTATACAGTGCGTAATAAGATGAATAACAAATTTAATATTGATTTTAATAACTAAATTACAAATTTGACAAAATAGTTTAGATTTTTACTGAGTGACATTACTTCTATTCCTCTATTTTGACATTAAATAATATCATAAATGACAAACAAAGACAAAGAAGAAAGGCAAAGAGAAATTTTTTTACTAACATATTTTTAAGTGGTTATATTGTTACTAACAAGATATGGATTCGTTGTTGTCCGAAATAAATTATTTTTATTTTATTTTATTTTTATTTTTTAATACGGAATCTAAAAAATTATAACTTTTGCTTTATTTCGATTGTTTATATTTTGTCATAGTTTCAGTTTAGTTAGGCAATATCTTAGTTTACTATGCATATTTTTAGATAAAATACTAAGACATTAGGTAGTATTGGTAAGAATTCGATGATTCAGGACACTACCCTGTTGTATAAAGTTAGAATTCATACTAATATTATAAATATGAAAGTAACTCTATATGTCTGTCTGTATGTTACGCTTTCATGCAAAAATCACTGAATTAATTTTGATGAAATTTGGTACAGACGTAGATTACACCTTGGGAAAGGACATAGGCATGTTTGCTCGTGATAACTGACATGCACGCGGGTAGAGCCACTGGTAAAACCTAGTATTAATATAAACTAAACTAATCATTGAAACCAGCGTGTTAGTTGTTTAAAATTTGCTTCAGATATCACAAACTAGTCCAACAAATCTAGGTAAACAGAGCGTAAAACGAGAGCACAAGCTCCCGCTGAACATAATGTTGCTAAAAGCATTTCACATTTAGCTAGAGCTGCAACTGATTGACAGACAAGCGCGCATGTCCCCGATAGTGATTGACGCGGTGTCCATGCACTACGCCGCCTCGGAAATTATCGTTCTTGGCATACCACCAAGCACTATAAGTTCACTTGTAAACTGGCTTACAGAAGCTTCAGATGTCTCCAAGGTACTAATAAAATATAAGTAGGTATACAGATCTAGCAGCAGTTTCAAAATGTATGACGACTGGTACCAAAATTTTTATGACAGTTGCATGCAATGTAGTGCTTATTTTTACTAATTATTCAAGGACTCCTCGGCCTGTTTTCATTATAAAAGATTTTGCGGATCTGATGATGAATTCTAAAGGTGATTACAGTTTCTGTTTCGTGAGAGCCTTTGTGCAAACACTTGAAATTAGAAGGGGCAGTCACAATCTAGAACCAAACTAAGCATAGCTTGTAATTATGAGTTGTACAAAGTAAACAAACATAAGTATTCAGATTTTTTTTGTAAATACATACATACATATAATCACGCCTTTATCCCAGGATAGGTGAATTAATACCCATATTTCACCATCATTGTATTCGGTCCCACGTAATAGGGGGTATCTATTGCTGTATTCCGGGCGCTATTGTTGACTAGAGCCATGACTCTGAGCCTGAGTCTGGACTGTATATATCTGTATGATGTTAATCAGCTCTATCCCTTAGTCGCCTTGTACGACACCGCATGGGCAGAGATGTCGGTGGCCCAAATTCTACTCTGCCGGAAACCATGTGACTATTTTTGTAAATACATAAGTATTATACATAAAAACACCGAAATTAATGCGAGTAGACATATTCATGACTACAAACATTTACACCGAGCGGGAATCGAATCCAGAAACGTATCAAAACAAAGAATCGCATTCTTATAGCTCCTATCAAAGATATTTATTAAGTCAGTTGTCATATGAAACATAAAAATAAACTACACTAACAAACAAAAACAATAGGGAAAGTCAAAACATTGCATGACTGATAGCGGTTGAAATCTGATACCAGGATAGCACGGGAAGGGGACCGATAACTCGTTATATGATTGAAACGATAAGAAAATAAGTCACCTGCTATTGAGGCTATGAGGAAGACAAACATGATATTCAGAAAGTCATATAGTTTATTATGCAAGAGTTCCAATCACATTCATCAGAATAACTGAAACAGTGGCTTTCAAGAAGGTCGAAGAGTTTAATGACAGTAAAGTAGTTATTCATTTCACACATGAAATAGAAAACTGTAGGGAAACAGCTAGAAAGAACCATAAAATATTGTTTATAAAATCTATTGTCGCTACTCTTCCATTTATTAAGACCACTAACACCACAGAAGAAAGTAAAGTTGTAACTTTCAACAGAGAACAAACATACCATTAATAGTTTAACCAGAGTGAATAACGCTCCCCGGGATTATTTAACGTGCTTATTAGTTTTTTCGAGAATCGGATATTTCTCAACTATTACAAGTATTATTCTGTTACGATACTCAGATGACACGAAAAAATAAATAATCAAGGTAATTATTCCGATGAGTGTTATCCCAATGATGTTAATGACCACGTCAATCTATAATACCGGGTCAGAACACGTTGCAAATAATATTGAATGAATATTGAGCAGGCGCGGTTCGATGGCTCGGTGGTCACAGCGTTCCCCCTGTAAGGTAAAGATCGCGAGTTCGAATCCCACCTGATTCGAAAAATTTAGCATCTAGTATGCTGCATGCATGCATTAAAAATGAATTTTAAAAAAATTTAACATCTTTACAGCCTCTCTATTCAAGTGGCAATTCATTGACCGGCGTATTGTAGAAAAGAATGACAAAAGTATGGGATTTTTAGTGCATGACCTATATTGTCCTATACGTCAAATCCTTAGTGACAGCAATGGGCTTAGGTGATTTTTTTTGATTTTTTTTATATAGGACACGTCAATTGGACTTCGCCTTGCCTGATGGTAAGCTGAAGGCAAAGTCCCAGAAAAGAGGGTCACCATTACCCACACATACCGTGTGACAATGGTGGCACTCAGCTTGATGGCCTCATCATATGCTTTTTCACGCTCCGCTTAAAGGACCCGGGACTGTAGGAAGAAGGAAACACGTGAGCTGGTAATGAATTCCAGGCCTTAATGGTGCGACAGAGGAAAGAGTCACCGAACCGCTTGGTTCTTGATTCATCTAAGGCTATGGGCCATTTTCTCGTGACCTCATAGCTGTGGAAGCAGTGATCCATAACAAAATTATACAGACTCCTTCCAAAAAAGGAGAGTTTTATTGTTATTTTATCCAATAATTACACGTCACATGTAATTACAATCTTGCCAAGAAACGTTATCGCTGTCCCTTTCACGAGACGTAATGCTGAAGGTTTAGTGGGCGGCGTGACGTACTTGAAAAGCAATTGCGTCTGTTCAATTTTCCACATGATCGCCATCTGACAAGATAGCCAAAGATTTAATATATTGTGGACAAAATGTTGCTTAAAAAGTAATCGGCAATAGAAAACTGATTTCACATTTTTTCAACATTATTTCGATGTGAAAAAACTAACAAGGTTTCGTCGTACAAGGCGACTAAGGGATAGGGCTGTTTAACATCAGACAGACATATACAGCCCAGACTCAGCCACAGATGCATGGCTCGAGTCAACAATAGTGCCCGGAATACGGTTCAAGGAGGTAGGACACGGCAGTATTTCCGTCCAACTGAGCAGTCCGACTGGGGAAGTGCCTCCGCCCTACAGAATACCGCGGCTCTAATAACTTCGTGTTGTGTTCCCAGCGGTGAGTAGGGGAGCTAGAGCTCACTGGAGAATTTGTACTGTAAGTGGAAGACTATAGGCTTGTTCTGCTTTGTCTTCTACTGACGGCACAGAAACTCTGTACTTACAGGGTTACAAACGTCCATAGGCCACGGTAACCACTTTCCATCAGGTGGACCGTGTGCTTGTTTGCCAACTAAGTGGTATAAAAAAATAAATAGACTCACCACTTATTACGTGGAACCGAATACAATTATTGGTGAAATGAGGGTGTTAATTCACCTCTGCCTAACCCTCCAGCGATAAAGACGTGATTATATGTATGTATGAAAAGACTAAAATTTTGAAGTCAAACCGTTCAAATAAAAAAGCCGATTAAGTGCGAATCGGACTCACGCACCGAGGGTTCCGTAACTTAAGCTAGATAACCCGGGACGGTGTAACCTGGTCGAAACGCCTGTGCTGTATACTATAGCTAATGCTATAGTATACAGCACAGGCGGAGAGGGCCAGCTCGTGAGAGATGGCCCTGGGTCGGCTGGGGTGCGAGGGATATGCCTGTCAACCTCACCTTCGGCAACCAAAACGACCCACAGGCGGCGTGCGTTTTAGTCGGTTCGAGTCCGACATAACCTCCTCCACCGGCTCCGGTGGGGAGGTATCAGTGGGGATTTTGCGCACATAAAAAACAACAAAGTATACACCACAGGGACCTAGGTTTTATTTAACCTCAGATGTCTGTTGTATGTCGCTGTTATTAAACAATAAAATGGAATTTCAAAGGATGAATGGACACCTGGTAAGGGTTGACCTGTACGTCAATAAAATCGAGTTCAAATCGGTTAAGAAATAGAAAAATTGGATCGATGCCGACGGGATTCCAACCCGCGATATTTCCTTTACAACGGGAGCGCTCTGACTACATAGAACATTCGCCCGAAACCATCTAAATTCTTCTATACATATATCCATTCGTCTTACGACTTCTTCTTATAATCTTCGTAAAGGCTGTTCGTCTTATAATCTTAATCAATTTGAATAGTTTGCATACTAAATGCTTTAAAATTTCATTCAAAAATCGAGGTAACTTAAAAGAGGGAAAGGTCAAGAGTAACCGAAACCAGTGAGGATGATTTCTACACCCTATACGATGGAACACAGGCTCTAGTCTGTATTAAAAAAGAAATTGATGAGATCAATCATCACACCAAACAGCCACGTAATAATTCCAAAATACACCCCAGATGTTATAGACATTTCAGAACGACCACGCAATTGCTATTACATTACAAGTTCCTAGACCAGATGGTACTTCAGTTTGAATCACCAGTTGTTCCAAAATTAGTTCAGAAATGTCTAAATTTACCCACTAATAACAATAAAGTACCTGTGTTCCCTGCGTTCACAGCCAGAACGATAAACTGGGATGCTGGTGAATCGAATTAACGCAAAATGAACAACCCGTGGTGAATTACGTTTGAAATCGTTTGATACGCTCTCCTAGATTGACGCTTTGAAGGTATGAGTTTATTACTCATACACGCTGTTTAAAACGTTTTAAATTTCTTGTACTCGTAGATAGCTAGATAGATAGATGATACTTTATTGCACACCAATACATTTACAGCTGAGACAAGTAGGTAGCATGCATAGCTTGCGAATCCTGTAATATTTAAAAGTTTTTGAAGATGTTTGGATGATTAGATGTTTGTTATGAATTAAAGGGATTGCGATCGCGAATCTAATCATTATCATTAATGAAACATTTAATTATATTTCTAGGAGCTAGGACACGACGGTGTTCCCGTCCTAATTGATCAGTCTGACTGGGGAAGTACCTCCACTCTACAGAATACCACGGCTATAATATAGTGTTCCGTGCGGTGAGTAGGGTAGATACAGTTTAATGTACAATGGGCAGCCCTATCGCTGAAAGCGATTTCTTCCAGTCAACCTTGGAAAGGACAGTAATGAGACAAGACAAACGGTGTAGTTATCATACATAACTAGATAAAAGGTGTAGGTACTAAAACAAAAAGAAAGAAAGAGAAAAGCACAAATAAGGAAAATAGAATAAAATATACAGCTTTACGTAAAGTATTATAAACATAATCGCACAACCATAACACATAAATAGATATATAAAATAAACTGTAATGTTTTTGGTCTTTAGTGATCCGTGACGGAGAAAGAATAAAATAATCACTACTCCGTCTCATCCGAAGGGTGTCGTAAGAGGCGATTAACAGCAAAATACGTAGACGATATCACTGCTAGAGAAGACAAACTCGAAATATCAAAACTTCTGGCCAGTGTGGAAACAGTAGGCCAAAGCCTCCCAACATTGGGAGAGGCCTATGGCCAGAAGTGGACTGGGATAGTCTTATTAATTGATAGTGTTTTTTTCTTTGGTCCTTGAAGAAATTATTTATACTAATGAGAGTTTTAAGGTCAACCAATAACAGAGAAGTTATGTGGTAATCCGTTGTTTTGGTTCTAAGAAGTAATGTGTGGGGATGGAATTTATGATGAAAGGAAGCTATGAAGTATGACGGTGGTCAGTTACCAAGGGAGAGGAAGTTCTAAGAAGAGATGGAAGGGCAGTGTGACAGATGATATAGACGAGAAAGGAGTGAATGTTGAAATGACTGCAAGTAGAGATCAATGAAAAGAGACACACATGTTGTGCTGATCCGAAATAAGTATGAGATAATAGCAGAAAGATGATCGATTTACGTGTAACAACTTGTTCGCCCAGGTAAGCAAAAATCAGAATAAACCAAAACCACTTTTGATCAATTTCGCAATTGCACCTACTTTGAAAAATGAATATCATTTTATTATGTTTAAGATAGTATTAATCATAAAGCGATAAATCTGTATTCAGCAAAACCAATTCCGTATGCTCGTAAACGTATTTGAAAAATAAAATGTATGACGACAGGCGAATGCCATCAACTTTAAATGGTTTCAACTCTCCAATGAGCTCTGGCTACCCTACTCACCGCCGGGAACGCAACACGAGGTTATTATGACCGCTGTATTCTGTAGGGCGGAGATACTTCCCCAGTCGGACTGCTCAATTGGACGAAAATACCGTCGTGTCCTACCTCTCAAGAGCAACAGCCCGCTCACGGCTCTGTACGCATGCAATTCTAACCCTGTTCCCGCAACCCAGGAAGAAGAATTTCAAAGATAAAAACTTGGCCTTTGTGCCAAAGTTCAGCTAAATCCGTTGAGCAGTTTAAGAGTTTAACAAACATTTTTACAAACTTTTGCGTTTATATAATTAGTTGAAGTAACACATACTTAATAAAAATATTTTTAAAACTGTTTACATCGTTTTTATTAAATAAATACTGCACAACAGCTGCAGTTCAAAATAAACATATCAAAACATTATAAAATGGTAGCGTTTATTTATCAAAAGCTTTGTGATGCAATTAAATGACCTCATTTTTTAGAGCTCTGTTATTTTTAATGATGTTACGTTTCAGAAATGTATTTTTAAAGTGTGTAGTGAAACAACAGTATCATCAAGTTTAAAAATAAAATGCATTGAATAAATCAAGAAGACAAAACAAGCGTTTAATAAAAAGTTTCACGAAACTTTCAAACAATAATTATGCTAATCTAACCTTTTCTACTCCATTAAAATTGGAATTGATTTTTTTACTAAAGCAGCTAAGCATACGCTCGCCTGATGGGAAGTGGTCTCCGCAACTGCTCCATGTTTAGTATTATGTTATCTGTGTCCAATGTGTCCAAGCAGAATATTGGGTTATTAAACTTATGTTGCCATTCAATCAATTAACCTATTTCAATCCACGGTTCAGTATCCCCTTATACTGATGACACGACGGTATTTCCGTCCCAATTGAGCAGTCCGAATGGTGAAGTACCACCCTATAGAATAGCCCGGCTATAATAGCCTCGTGTTGTGTTCCCGGCGGTGATTAGGGTACCCAGAGCTCAGTGGAGAGTTTTGTGCTGTCAGTGGGAAGGGCTTTTCCTGATTGTTTCTTCTGCACTGACGGCCCAGAATAGGGTCAGAAGCACGGGTATGACTCCCCTGGTGTTACACACGTTCATAAGTCACAGTAACCACTTTCCATCAGGTAGGCATCTACTAAAGTACGCCATAGCACCCAACCCTCCGTCTGACGCACTCACTATTCCAGCTACCTTTTTAGATGATTGGTTACCAACCCACTATTCCTTGAATGTCTTTATACCGTTTTGGACCTCATACTGTCATTAGGTACTAAGCAAACACATTGCAGGGAGGTCATTTGTTCCTAGTGTCTCAAGAGGAAGTATCGTACCCTCAGGGAAAAAAAGGCATAAGACGAAAATGCTGATTTTTCAGTATGGTGAAAAAACTGAATTTATGGGTATATTTACTTTACTTCCAAACGTAGAAGAATTAGTTTTATATCAAAAAAAGGAGAAAAAAATATTGCACTTCGTGTTGTATTTAAGTTAGTGCTAATGTTTATAGTTTATTAGGAATTGTAAAAATAAATTATTGTGCTATTTTTCAGAATACAATAAAATAAAGGATTCTGAGTATCAAAATTTATGCCAGACTTTGCCAGAAAAGTTAAATATATTTCAAAAAGTATATTATATTAAAGCAGTAATGAACTTGTGAATATGAACATTTATGGTAGTATAAGTAAGATTACTGCATTATTTCCTTTATAAAAATTATGTTTGAAATGCACAAGCAATATTTACCCCTTTTTTCAAATTAGGGGCTTGTTAAGATAACTTAAGTAAACAATAATAATTACTTATTCCATTATATGTTATAGAAAAGTTAGCTGCATATTAACACATATTACTTAGAGTTATTATTTATGACTACAGGGAAAAAAAGGAAATGCATTTTTGAGGTTTTGTGCTGTCAGTGAAAAGACCGTAGGCTTAAATTGACACCACTGACTTGTAGGGGCGTGAAATGTTGGCGCGGCGGCTAGGGTGACCCGGTGAAACGGTTATCAGCTGGCCGCCCGCAGGTTAACGAACCTGGGGATTACTTATCTCCGCCCCAGGAGGCTGAACCAGCAGCCTGTATAAAGTGCCCGATGCTGTAGTCGTGCCGGAGGAGGAAACCGGAGTGGACTCGGCTACAGTATTTGGGAGGGGACTGGATGCCATTCCGCCCGCCACGCCAGCCAGTCCCCAGCTTGTCTATGGTGGTACGAAGCCTAGCTTTGTCTACTGCACTGGGAGCACAGAAACTCTCTTTACTTCCTCCCCCCACCCCCCACATAGGCCATGAAAAGAAAAAAAAACAAGATAAACGTTACCACAGCGGCACCGTCGTCCACAGTACATGTGGATTTCTGTAACATCAGTGGCCTACACACCAACCTCAACGCGGTTCATCTGCATTTAGAGACCGCGCAGCCCACCTTGTTTTTTCTGACGGAGACGCAAATATCATGCCCAGCCGATACAGCCTACTTAATGTACCCCGGGTACAAACTCGAGTATAACTTCCTGAGTCGCGCCGGGGTATGCTTGTACGTCCGGGATGATATTTGCTGCCGCCGTCTTCATGGCCTTTCTGTCAACTCTTTGGGTACGTACGGATCACGGTGGCCACACCGGTATCTTTGCGTGCCTCTACAGATCTCATAGCGGTGACCTGGGTACAGCTCAATTGTTTGAGCATCTGCAGCGGTCTGCGGACAAGGTAATTGAGCAATACCCTACCGCGGAGTTAGTATTCTTGGGGGACTTCAACGCTCACCAGGTAGTGACTGGGGTCTCCTAGAACTGATTTTGCGGGAAGGGCTGCTCATGACTTTGCACTGACCTACGGATTCTCTCAACTGGTGGCTCTATTACTAGAACACCAGAAATAGAGACCCACAGAAGCTCTATACTGGACCTCCTGCTGACTTCGCGCCTGGACGAATACTCAGTAACTGTGGAAGCACCACTCGGTACTTCGGACCACAGCCTCGTTCGGGCGCAAGTGACTCTCACGCGGCCTGAACCACCGCGGCCACCTCAATGGCAGCATGTCTGGCACTACAAATCGGCAGACTGGGATGGACTGCGAGAATTCTTCGCGTCGTACCCGTGGAGGCGGCTTTGCTTCACTTCAAATGATCCCAGCTCCTGTGCAACTGTAGTAGCTGATGCGATCCTAGCGGGTATGGAATGCTATATTCCAAACCGCTGGATCGCAACAGGAGAGAGCAAACACCCTTGGTTTAATAGGCCCCGCAGAGAAGCAAGAGACCACAAGCAATCTGTATACAGGGCTTGGACCACGGCTCTTGCCATAAAGATCCAAATATCGCTAAAGTGAAGCGAAAGTTGAATGCCGCCTCGAGGTCTAATAAAAAAGCTACGGCCAGGGCTAAGTTTGAGTTCATCGGCAGAATTGGCGAGCGGCTTGTGCGCTACCCATCTGGCAGTCGTGCATTTTGGTCGCTCGCCAAAGCTGCCGAGGGAAACTTCTGCCAGTCTTGCCTTCTACCGCTGCAAAAATCCGATGGTAGTCTGGCCCATGGCGCTAAGGAGAAAGTCGATCTGTTGGGTATAATCTCTTTGCGTCAAACTCGACTATGAACGACTGGAACGCCGAACCACCCATAATCCCCAGCTGTGGTGCTTCCATGACTGAAGTTAAAATCACGCAACGGGTGGTCCGGCGCGAGCTTAAGTCCCTAGATGTTCGGCAGTCGAGTGGGCCGGACGGTATACCGGCGATGGTGCTTAAACACTGTGCCCCCGAGCTGTGCCCCGTACTTACACGTCTTTTCGCACTCCGCAAGGTGGGTCCCGACTTCGTGGAAGACCGCATTCGTGCACCCTGTGCCTAAGAAAGGTGACAGGACAGATCCGATCAATTACAGGCCTATCGTACCTCCCTTTTCTCGAAGGTAATGGAGCGTATTATTAATACACAGCTCCTGAGATACCTTGAAGGAAACGATCTGCTGAGCGACCGACAGTACGGCTTTCGCCACCGTCGCACTATAGGTGACCTTCTTGTGTATCTCACAAACTGGTGGGCGCAGGCCATCGAGAGTCGGGATGAGGCACTAGCGGTCAGTCTCGATATAGCGAAGGCCTTCGATCGGGTCTGGCACAAAGGTCTTTTTGTGAAGTTGCCATATTATGGACTCCCCGAGGGACTGTGCGAATGGATCTCCAGCTTTTTGTCCAACAGAAGCATCCAAGCCGTCGTCGACGGCAGCTGCTCGGACCGCATGAACATAAACGCTGGTGTCCCATAAGGCTCCGTGTTGTCTCCGACGCTGTTTCTGCGACATATCAATGACATGCTGTCTGATGGCTCCATTTATTGTTATGCGGACGACAGTACCGGAGACACGTGTTACACGGGCCGTGCAAATGTCCCTCAGTCCGAGGTGGAGAAGAGTCGCGAACAACTTGTGTCTGAAATCGAGACTACTCTCTCTGGAGTATCCGATTGGGGACGACTAAACCTAGTCCAATTCAACCCCACTAAGACACAAGTAAGTGTATTCACCGTTAAGAAAACCACATTCATTGTAGCGTCGCAATTCCTGGGCACACCGCTTACCATCTCCTCGAGTATCGGGATCCTTGGTGTCGATATCTCCAGCGACATCCAATACCGAAGTCATTTGCGGGGCAGCAACTCCTTCTTTACAAAGCACAGCTCCGGCCTCACAAGGAGTACTGCTGTCACCTTTTTGCTGGAGCACCTGCATACCAGCTTGACCCCTTCGACTCAATGCAAAGACGGGCATTGAGACTGGTTGACAATCCCATACTCACAGGTAGTGTGGAAGCCTTCTTAGCCTTAGGAGGGATTTTGCCTCACTGTGTGTGTTTTTCCGCCTATACAATGGTGATCAGATGAATTGTTTGACATGATGCCCGTAGCTACATTCTATCATCGCACCTCTCGCCATGGGCAGGGAATTCATCCTCACACATTGCGACCTGAGACGGTGCGCACTGTGCGGTATGAAAGAAACTTCATCCCACGCACACTCAAGCTGTGGAATGACCTCCCTGCTGCGGTTTTCATAAGCGCCTACAATATGGGGTTCTTCAAGAGGGGCACCAGAAGGTTTCTTCATGGTCGGCAGCGCGAGTCTGACACCCCTGGTGTTGCATACGTCCATAGGCCACGGTAACCGCTTCCCATCAGGTGGGCCGTGTGCTTGTCTGCCAACTAAGTGGTATAAAAACAAAATAAAAAAAAGATTACTACCACCATTGTTTTTTTTATAAATTCTTAAATAATCAGTAGATAATTTGTTACGACTAAACTTGTAACAATTAACGAAATAAGTTTTTATTGGCTCCGTACAACAAAATAATTATGTTCTCTTAATAAAAATCTAAGTTAACAAGCAAAAATTAATAACAAATCAAGGTACTTCTTCACACATTGCCTTTTGTATTAAAATAATAATACAAATAAAATGTCTTCTCTAAACAATAATGAGATCAAAAATTTCCTGTTTTTCTTCTATGTTATATTCGTTCTAAGAATTCCTAGCCTAGAATGTTTGGTAATGAATGATATAAAACAAAATATTATTATTTCTTAATACAAATCTAAGTAACATGACATGGTGGACAAAATTCTTCTCGCCCTACTGTGCTGCGTCCGGTTATACATTTTCAGGTCACTTTACTTTAAAACAAGAAGAAAAACCACTCAATTGTTGTGGTTTTGTTTTCGCAAATGCGTTAACGCAGCTATTACCTTGACCTAGATACGGGCACTGACTGTCAAGCTCGTGGATACGCACCCGCCCTGTCCCCTCCATCGATGTATTCACACTTATGTTCCCGCTGTCTACTCCTGCGCCGCAGTATCTAATCTTACGTCTCGGTGAAATGAAAATATTCTAGTGAAGGAAAGAAGTAATCGTTCTTATTTTACAGCCGCGCCGCAGTATGTAGTCTTATGTTTCGACGTATAGAAAAGTTTTAAGTGGAAGGAAGCAGTAGTTATTCTTATTCTAATTTATTTCAAGTTCATAAAAAGTAAACAGTCATACAGCTGTTATTATTTTCTAAGTTTATCTTTTTGGCTAAGTAAGCGCATTTAAGATAATTTCCTTAGCTAGTTATTATAACGAATAAAAAGATAATCGTGTATACAAAACTAGCGATGTAAAAAAACAAACGCATTTAAATCATAATAATTGTTACTATTAATTTTCTACATAAAATATTAGGGACAAACGTAATAATAAGTAATACGTCATATTTTTCAATTTATTCTTTGCGTTATATCACATAATCTACTAATCCGTAAGAAAAAATGTAATGGAACAAAAATTCTCAAAACGAATTTCTTGTTTTAACTCGTCAAATTTAACAAGAAAAATATGGAAAAAATTTAGCATATGTATCTTTAAACGTACCTTTCAAATTTGATAGAATCGATGAATCAAAATAAAATCACTTATGCCTATTTTCCACTGGGGGTGCGGTATAACGTTATGTCCTTATTTCAAACTCCTACCGCAAAGCTCGAAAATAATTTCCACTAAGGTGGCAGACAAACACACGGCCCATCTGAAGAAAAGTAATTACCGTGGCCTATGAACGTGTGCAACACCAGGGGTGCCACACACGTGCTGCCAACTTTGTAAGAACAATTTCTGTGTCGTCAGTGCAGAAGACAAAACAGGACAAGCCGTTGGTCCTCCCACTAACAGCACAAAAACTGTCCAGTAGCTCTGGCTACCATTCATTCCATCTTCGTCCAAAATATCTTATTTTTAAGTCACTTACCTTGTAATAATTGAATCGTCGCTTGATACTCTGCTAGTTTTTCATCCACATAGCCTTCCTGGGACTGCTGGGCGATGATTTCTGCCGTCGAAGGTCCTCGTTCCTCTTCATCCTCCTCGTATATCATAGGCCGTGGCGGAGGAGGCGGCTCCAACGGTACGCCCGCATAATCATACTCCCGAACCGGTTCGTAAGGGGACGAGTAAAAGTACTCTGGACTCTGGCCCAAAGTTGGAGACATAGGGTATGGAGAGATGGAGAAATGAGAGCTAGGGGACGGTGAATGTTGTCGTAATGTGTGAGGGGAGTGTAAAGGTCTGAAGGGTTTTGGAGATGGGTGAACTGGAGGGGGTGTTACTATGGCTGTAGAATGCCTGGGCCCGGATATGAGCGGTGGTGGACTGGGGGCCCATGGCGAGGGTGGACGGTATTGGAGTGGGGATGAGGGACCCGGGGGACGCGCGCGACCCCGGCCTGGTGGCGGTTGCGACATCTCGCGAGTTGATTCAAGTCAACCCCGTGTCACACCACCATGTGCATCGCTGTAACAAAGGAGAGCATAATATTAAAACATAAGTAAGGAGCTTTTTATTAAGAACTTTGAGAGAAATATAATTAATAATATATTTCTCTCATAGTATAAGTCTTTCTACTAACGTAATATCCGACAGTCCACTTAAGAGCCAGTATCGCACTTTCTGTAGATAGACCAGCCTGGAATCCAAACTGATTGTGGTGCAGGTTGATATATTTATCAAGCTGTTTATTTTCAATTCAATTCATTTTATTTATTTGTGGATCATAGGTTTGGGTACAGTTCTTATTCTAGGTTACATTAAAGTGCGCTATGTCCTACCGTGGAATACGGTGTACAAATTAAATTTACAGTATTATGTTATGTTTATTTAAGTTAAGTCAATATAACCTAATAACATGTAAACTAACGTTATAAGATATAAACTAATATTTACAAGAATATAAAATAGGATACAAAAGGATCAAATTAACCATCGAAAAATGATTTGCTGTTTATTAAGTAGACTATCGAGTACTTTCGCGATTACAGTCGCCAGGGAAACAGGCCATAACTATTCAAATCAGAAATGTCACTCGTCGTATTCTTTAAAATGGGTGTAACCACCGTCCTCGTCATTGGACTAGGCAGGTAATATATACATGGTAAAATACACATAACACTGTTCACAATAATACATTGTGAACAGTGAAACTTTTTGCTATTTCACGCACCAGCTAATGAGGGTAATCATAAAAGTAAATATGAAACAGATTTCAACAACCAATAAACACAAAAATCTCATTAAAACAAAATGCCGCTAAGCACTCTTTGGATGATACTATTCCTGTCCGTAACTTCTGTCTATTTCGGACTTCCAGAAGGGGTTACGACCCACATTTACACTGTATACAATATACACACAAAACAGATGCCCTGTTACTTTTACTAGGTACGAATCGTTTCTTAAGCTTCGTGTCCAGATATAATTGAAAACATTCGTACAAAATAATAAATGGTTTCAAAGAACAGCACAGTACCTAATTGTATCTTCAAATCAATTCAGCAATAAAGATAGTAAGACAAATTTCAATTTACAGATCACCTTAACTGCAAAACGTGTCGCAAAATAATAAACATTAGAATATACCTAGAGGTTGTACTTGGCTTCTAAATAATTTGAAAAAATAGTTAGTCATCCATTATTTTATTGATGCATTTCAATATCAAGTTTACAGTAACTTTTTCGTACATGGAATTAACACAAATACATAAAGAAAAGGCAGGTAGTTCATTTTCACCTATTGAAAAAAATAATTACTGAAACAAATAAAAATCTGAATTGAATTATTTATATCTAAATAAACAAAACCAAGCAAGATAAGAATTCACAACTAAATTTAAGTTATCTAAATGTGACTAAAATATAAATTACTAGTACAAAAATCCCAAAAACCTAAAAAAATACTGAATTAGTCCACCTATGTGCACACTTGTGCATAAAGTTCAATAAATAAATTTACAAAAAAAATAGGCACAAAAAATCAGATAAATTATAAATCAGCAGATCATCGTCAAACGATGTATAGAAATGATGAAATATATACGAAAAATCACAAATTAAAAACAGAAACATTTCAAATTACATAATTAAAACCAACAAGCAATTTATTATAAAATAAAATACTCCCAAAGCGCTGAAATCTCTCATTAATCTAACCAGATGGGATCAGATATATTCGTTAAATTATATATTTAAGCTCAGACATGGAAACCTTGACGTCAGCTGCACGGTGCAATGGCGATATCTTGGAAGACACCACAGTTAAATAAATAATATTGGACATTTGCCAATGTCAGGGAAAATAAGAAAAGTGTTTAGCAACAACACACGAAGTGACAAGAGCAAAGCTAAAACAGACATGTGAAATGTAAGTAAATCAAAGGTAAATTAATTACTTCTGAATTCTGTTGCTAAGGTTTTCACAAGACAAGAGTTTCTGTGCCGTCCGTGTAAAAGACAAAGCAGGACATGCTTTTGGTCTTCCCACTGACAGTACAAAAATTCTCCAGTGAGCTCTGGCTACCCTACTCACCGTCGGGAACACAACACGAAGTTATTATGACCGCGGTATTCTGTAGGGTGGAGGTAATCCTCCAGTCGTGCTGCTCAATTGGACGGAAATACCGCCGTGTCCTACCTCTTTTTATTATCTAGAATTTACTTCTTCAATGGTTTTCACAAATATGGATAACGGATTTTCAAAATTGGGCATCAAGCTATTTGCTTAGTATTTGCGTAGTTCAAGAGTAATCAAATGAAATTAACCTGATGCATTCATCAAATCGACTTCAAGATTACAGACAGAAAACGCATCATGTAGAGTTAAACAAAAGCTTGTATAATAACGATCTTTAATCACTTTTCAAAATTCTTTAGATAATTATATACCGAACTGTACTTCTAATCACCGTGTACAAAGAAACATTTTTGTATTGAACACATTTGGCGTAACAATACTTACAACAAACGACGAAGCATCCCTGGCCAGGCTCCAACCGTGCCAGAGTAAAGACCAATAGCAAAAACACTGGAGAAACACAACGACGGCGATTTGCCAATGGTTGTTATGACCAGAATGATGGACGAAGGCAGGTGACTACGATTTAATAGGTCCCATGCTATCAACTATTATGTTACCTATTACATTATATTACATACTATAAACTTACGCCTATATCCCCGAAGGGGTAGGCAGAGGTGCTAGCACCCACATTTCACCAGTTTATGTTTAGGTCCCAATGTAATAGGTGGCGAGCCTATTACCATTAACCGGGCACTTATAAACCTGCGATAAAAACACACATGACTTCGAAAAGTATCAAAAGTCGTAGGTGTGTGCCATGGTAAAACCTGGGATCGAAACCGAGACCTCGTCTCAACAGTCCATTACCCATACCACTAGGCTACCGCGGTGCTATTAATATTAACTGTTACATTAACATAAGTTTATAATATAAAATTGAATATTACATACATACATACATTTAATCATAGATGAATTAACACCCAAAATTCACCAATCATTGTATTCGGTTTCACGTAATAGGGGATGAGCTTATTGCTGTATTCCGGGCGGTATTGCTGACTCGAGCCATGCGTCTGAGACTGAGTCTGGGCTGTATATATCTGTCTGATGTTAAACAGCCCTATCCCTTAGTTGCCTTGTACGACACCGCATGGGACTTATATATTAATGTTCGTGAAAGCGATGATATAGGTACGTTTTGATGTTCTGGATAAATTACGAATGTGAGTTTATATTGAAAGATGATAAAAATAAGACATTTTCATAGTGCTTTAAGTTAAATTCAATTGTAACAAATTAAAATCAGTAATTTTCAAGTGAAATTAGTACACGCTAATAAGACAAAACTCAACAAATCGGAGAATTGTTGAGATTTGTCTTTTTAGCGTACAGCGACTTAGGTTAACTGGCAGAAAATGCCAATGGCATTAATTCTTTTCATAAAGATTAAATAAATAAAACGCTGACAAATATTATGGCATTTATGGCGTAGGTATGGCTTTAACGCGTTAAGTTAACCATTTTTTTGTTTTATTCCGACTCTTGCAATATCGATGTGGTTATGTCTTAAGACAATATTCATTCCCAACATGCCACTCAAAAACCAATTACGACAAGCTTTTCGTGCCTATAACTATAATTTGTTGGAATTATCCATTTTTTTACCGATTCTCTGCCTTCCGCATCCAGTTTGTCCCAGTCACCTTTTTCATTGGGAGATGCCTATATCCAGCAGTGGACTGAGGTGGGTTAATTAATTAATTGTCGTGTGTCCATTTTTATTTTTATTATTATACATCACCCAATAGATGACTGGCAGAAAAAAGCCTATGGCATTATGTCCGACTTGTACAATCATTTGTATTTATGGAAAAAGTTTAAACAATTGTTGTTTGAATGGAATTTTAAAACATTTAGTATGCTTACTATTCAAATAAATTAAGATATAGAAAATATTAAATCGATTCAGGCGAGATTCGAACCGTACGTCGACGGATATATGTATAGAAGAATTTGGATAATTTCGGGCGAAGGTCCTGTGGCTTAGTGGTCACAGCTTTCCCTCTATAAGAGAAAGTAACATAAACTCACACCTATATTCCCGAAGGGATAGGCAGAGGTGCTAGCACCCACATATCGCCAGTTTATGTTTAGGTCCCGATGTAATAGGTGGCGAGCCTATTGCCATTAACCCGGCACTTATATACGTACGATAAATACACACATAACTTCGAAAACCATCGAAAAGTCATTAGTGTGTGCCATGGTAAAACCTGGGATTGAACCTGAGACCTCGTCTCAGCATCCATTACCCCATACCACTAGGCTACCACGGTGATAATTCATCCGCAAGGGAAAGTTTGCGGGTTCAAATCGCGCCTGAACCGATTAATTTTTTTCTATTGTTTGATCATTTTTAACCTGTTAAACTTTGTCTAGTAGTAGTAAGTATGTATTCTGATTCTGTATCTGATGCACACGCACGACATCTTCAAACTTTCTTCTGTTCTGCACTGAAGGCACCACAGAAAATCTCTGTTCTTAAAGGTTCGGCAGCACGGGTGTGACTCCACTGGTGTTACACACGTTCATAGGTCACGGTAACCACTTTCCATCTGGTGGGCCGTATGCTTGGCTACCACCTAAATTGTATAAAAAAAAGACTATTAGTACCTATTCGAAATTGTTAGTAGGTATACCCTTTTACCTCTCCAGGTCTCCAGCTAACCTAAATTGTTTGTATTAGAATTATTACGTCAGTAGGTGCGTCAGTGGAAATGATCAGGATTTGAACCCCGGACATTTCGATCGTGAGGCCGTCTCCTTAACCACTAAGCTGCTGACGCTTATACACAATTATATAAACAATATGATTTAATCATTCATTTTTTTTTACGTGCGCAAAATCCCCGCGGATACCCCCCACCGGAGCCGGTGAAAGGGGTTATGTCGTAATCGAACCGACTAAAACGCACGCTGCCTGTGGGTCGCTTTGGTTGCCGAAGGTGAGGTTGACGGCCGACAAAGGGCCATCTCTTACAATCTGGGAGATACTACAGAGTCCCCAACTCGTCCCCGGAAAGCGGGGAGGCGCGCCAGGCGCTCCGCCGCCTAATAATTAATATGTTAAAACGCCATCAGGTGCATAAATAGGAGCCCCCTGCAAGATATCATATCTATATTACCATAACGATCAAAAACCTTTTTGTATTAAAGTTTTACTAATTTTATCGCCCTTGTGTTTTCACTAGAAACTTTGCCACTGGTACATAACTATTTTTAATGCATGTTTTTACTGGCGCTAGCATTTCGCAAGTTTATAAATTCTTCGAATTCCCACTTCCCACCTGCAGAGGGTGACTTTACGATACTTCAAAACATAATGTTTATTCTAGAGTCCAACGAATCTGTAATATTAATAATATGCATATTTTACGACTTCTGCGAAACTCCCACAATGCGTATAAACGTTTCGGATTCGGCAGTGGTTCAGTGGTAATCATTATAGCAACTGTAATTTATTCTAAAAAGTGTATCTACTCTTATTGCAATTAAAGCACGAGATTTACATCATCCATACCATTTTTATGTTCATGGCAAAGGTAAACGGAAGTTAATCTGGTAGATTTTACTCAAGTTAAAATATGATCAACTGATCATCCTAATAACATACATTATTACATTACCACAGATATTTATATCTATTTATATTCTATTTATAACTAACCGCGGTAGCCTAGTGGTAGGGGTAATGGACTGCTGAGACGAGGTCTCGGGTTCGATCCCAGGTTTTACCATGGCACACACCAATGACTTTTCGATGCTTTTCGAAGTTATGTGTGTATTTATCGCAGGTTTATAAGTGCCCGGTTAATGGCAATAGGCTCACCACCTATTACATTGGGACCGAATCATAAAAACTGGCGAAATGTGGGTGCTAGCACCTCTGCCTACCCCTTCGGGGATATATGCGTGAGTTTATAAAAAAAAAAAAAGATATTTATATTTTAGTACGGTACAAATATCATGATACATTCACTTTTAGTAAAAACAAATAACTCGTTAGGCTTTGTGAGAGGTCTATAGTAGGAAAACCTCAGTTACAGTTCCCCAGGCTTTCTTTTTTTTTATATCACTTAGTTGGCAGACAAGCACACGGCCCACCTGTTGGGAAGCGGTTACCGTGGCCTATGGACGTATGCAACACCAGGGGTGTCACACTCGCGCTGCCGACCATGAAGAAACCTTCTCCTACCTCTTGGACGACTGTTTTACAAATATTTTACCAATGCAAGTATTTGATAAGTATTTGATGTGTGTGTGTGTGTGTGTGTGTGTGTGTATGTGAGTGTGTGAATATAATATAAAACATTACTGATCTTGATACAAAATTAGAATTATTTCGTTGTTGACTTTTATTCTATTACCTACTTAAATTACATCAATATAAACAATGAGTTATAAATTACTTCTGTATCCCGTGGTTCCCGGCAAAGTAGAACGTGGACCACCCCATCTCTTCCCATGCGGTGTCGTACAAGGCGACTAAGGGATAGGGCTGTTTAACATCAGACAGATATATACAGCCCAGACACAGCCTCAGATGAGTGGCTTGAATCAACAAAAGTGCCCGGAAGACGGCAATACGCTCACCCCCTATTACGTGGGACCGAATTTAATGAATGGCAAAATGTGGGTGTTTAGTTCACTGCCTGCCTAACCCTCCGTGGATAAAGGAGTGATTATATGTATGTATGTAGAAATTAATCGGATTTTACATGACGCTACACGACGCAACATAGAAAATGTCACTGTGCAAGCAATTTCTAAGACAGCAAGGATGCAAGTATTTATGTATTTATTTAACTCTTTATTGCACAAACACAGTACAGAGATCATAAATAAAAACATTTCAAAAGAAAATGTACAAAGGCGAGCTTAACTCAAAATGAGTTCTCTCCCAGCAAACCTTTGAGTAGCAGAGAAGTATAAAGTAATGAATCTTCGCAAATTCCCACCTGTCCCATCCCAAAATGCTCAGTTGACGTTCAGCTAAATGTGGGAGTACAACAACCTCTGCCGTTTCTTACAGAGACATAATAATATATATACAGAGAGATTTGACGGCACAAATTTGTCACAAATTTCGACCGGGTTGGTACCACCGTGCAATATTGCGAAAAACCCTTCATAGTAATTCAATTTCGGTTGGATTGCGTTCAGGGATCAGCAAATGCATAGCCGGGTAGGGGTGATGGTGGTCGCAGCACTAGTGGGACCAGTGGGTCTTGGCGTAGTCTAGTGAGGATGGTGCGGGGCGACGCGCCGGTCAGGGAGACCCGTAGAAACGGTGGTGCCGCTGGCCGCCCGCGGTATAGTACAGAGGCCCAACTGGGACTAACCACCCTGGAAGGCTGCCTCACCAGACCGCGCATAATCCCGGTATGGCTCGTCGTGCCGGTTGGTGACCGGAAGTGGGGGCCAGGCGACCATATTCGGGGGGGTACGGGGGCCCTTCCGTACGGCGTGTCGGCTCACGCCATGCCTCATAATCATAGACAAAACCAATATCCCGCACTTTGTCACGCGGTGCTGCGACGACAATCACCTCTTTTTTTCACGCCCTATTCTCCTTTTCATCATGGCAGCGCATTTAAGAGTATTGGGCAACACAGCGGCTCTACAGACTCCCACAAGCTCGCTATTTGAGGTGGAGTCCACTAACATCTGTGGACTCCATGCGAACCTCAACGCCGTCCACCAACACCTTGAGACGGCGAAACCAGATATGCTCTTTCTCACGGAGACACAAATAGGCCGCCCTGATGACACGACCTACTTGCTTTACCCCGGCTATGTTATCGAGGAAAATTTCCGTGCAAAAGCCGGGGTGTGCGTGTTTGTTAGGGCGGATGTTTGTTGTCGCCGTTTGCGCTGCCTTGAGGACCCATCCTTTTCAACCCTATGGGTACACGTAGACCATGGCTCTACGAGTCAGATCTATGTGTGCCTCTACCGTTCCCATACAGGAGATGCTGAGACAACTCGACTCTTTGAATATCTGAGTCAGGCGGCAGATGATGCGCAGGAACGGTATCCGAACGCCGAAGTGGTATTTTTGGGGGACTTTAACGCCCACCACGAAACCTGGTTGGGCTCCTCCAAAACAGACCATGCAGGAAGAGCCGCCCATGCATTTGCTCTGGCGCATGGCCTGACCCAATTGGTACACGAGGTCACTAGAATACCAAGAAGGTCGGGCCTAGCACCCTCTCTGCTAGACCTTCTGCTGACGAGTCACCCAGACCTGTACAGTGTTTCGGTACAAGCCGCTTTAGGCAATTCCGACCACTGTCTGGTCTGCTCCAAGGTGCCAATTATAGCGCCTTCACGACCCGTGCAGGGGAAGCGGCGTCTCTGGCACTACTCGTCAGCAGATTGGGATGGGCTGCGCAACTATTTTGCGTCCATCCCGTGGGTTGAACGCTGCTTTGAAGGTAAGAAACCCTCGGATTGTGCTACTGCTGTTGCCGGTGAGATCGGTCTGGGTATGGAATACTATATTCCGTACACTGATGTCACCGGTGCCCGAGGAGTGCGCCCTTGGTTCGGGCGCGAGTGTGCGAGGGCTGTTGATCAAAAGCAGTCCGCGTATCGCGCTTGGGTAAGGGCGCGTGCCACGCACGATCCCAATGTGAGCCACTTCAAGGCGGCGTACAACAGAGCCACAAAGGTCTGCAAGAGGGCTTACGTCAAAGCGGATGCCCTGCGCATTGCGCGGCTTGGTCAAGAGCTAGTGGCACATCCCACGGGCAGCCGTGGATACTGGCGACTGGCCAAAGCCGTGCAGGCCAACTTCTGTCAGCCTTCGCTGCCACCGCTGCGCTACCCTGATGGATCCCTGGCCCATGGACCGCAAGAGAAAGCCAATATGCTAGTAAATCTCTTTGCGGCCAATTCCCGAGTCGATGATTGCGGTATACAGCCGCCGACACTACCCAATGGTGACCACGTAATGCCTGAAATACGTATCAGGCAATGCGATGTTCGTGCGGTGCTTCAATCACTCGATGTCCGGAAAGCCAGTGGCCCGGATGGTATTCCAGCGGTGGTCTTACAAAAATGTGCAGCGGAGTTGTCTCCGATGCTTACGCGGCTGTACCGACTGTCCTACAGCTCGGGTACAGTGCCTTCGGCTTGGAAAGAGGCGAATGTACAGCCGATCCCCAAGAAG
Organism: Eilema griseolum; assembly: GCA_963662185.1. NCBI lineage: Eukaryota > Metazoa > Arthropoda > Insecta > Lepidoptera > Erebidae > Eilema > Eilema griseolum. Next base: position 2,974,817 of record OY759236.1, read on the forward strand.
GGGGATCGCTCAGAGCCAGCCAACTATCGACCCATAGCCGTCACCTCAGTGCTGTGCAAGGTCTTCGAGCACATTATTAACAAACAGCTCATGCGTCACCTAGAGGATCACTCCTTAATTAATGACCGGCAATATGGCTTCAGGCCGAAACGGTCAACGGGTGATCTTCTGGCATACGTTACCCATCTTTGGGGTGAGGCTATGGACAAGCACGGCGAGTCACTGGCAATTAGTCTTGATATCGCCAAAGCTTTCGATAGAGTCTGGCACAAATCGCTTCTCTCCAAGCTACCAGCCTTTGGTCTGCCTCCTAGACTGTGCAACTGGATTGCTAGTTTCCTGCAGGAGCGCCGTATCCGCGTCCTCTGTGATGGACGGGCTTCGGAGTTCTTGCAAATAAATGCTGGCGTACCGCAGGGGTCTGTATTATCTCCCACTCTCTTTCTTCTGCATATCAACGACATGCTGTCCACCGGCAGCATACATTGCTATGCAGACGATAGCACCTTACACGGGAGTTATCACGGACAACCTGCGGCCAAACAGTCTGATATCGTGGAAAAAAGACAGCTTCTTGTCACTGAACTGGACCGGATCTTGAATCACATTTCTCAATGGGGCTCCGAGAACATGGTCGAGTTCAATGCCAAGAAGACGCAGGCTTGTGCGTTCACAGCAAAGGTATCTTCTATCCTTCCCCTTCCCACTCTTCAGAGCACGCCACTTCCACTGCAGGACAATCTCTATATCCTAGGCATGGATATTCGCTGCAAACTGAATAACAGAAATTACATCGAGAGCATCATCAAAACAGCCTCGCGGAAACTCGGACTCCTAAACAAAGTGAGACGTTTTTTCACGCCGGAGCAGCGGTGTCTTCTCTATAAGACACAAATTCGCTCCTGCGTGGAATACTGCTCGCATCTCTGGGATGGCTCCGCGAAATACCTACTAGATGCTCTCGACAGGTTGCAGCGACGCGCGGTCCGAATTATTGGGAACCCTGAGGTCACGAACACCCTCGAGCCTTTGCAGATGCGTAGAGATATTGCTTCCTTGGCTGTATTTTACCGTCTCTACCACGGTGAGTGTTCTGACGAGCTCTTCCAACTAATCCCACCATCTCCTTTCCTACATAGGACAACACGTGCAGGCCTTAGATGTCACCCTCACACTGTGCAGAATATACGAGCAAGAACCAAGCGGTTCGGAGACTCTTTTCTTTGCCGCACCACCAAGACCTGGAATTCATTACCAGCACACGTGTTTCCTTCTTCCTACAGTCCCGGGGCCTTTAAGCGGGGCGTGAAAAAGCATCTGATGAGGCCGCCAAGCTGAGTGCCACCATTGTAGCACTTAGTGTCTTTAATGGTGACCCTCTTTCCTGAGACTTTGCCTTTAGCTTACCATCAGGCGAGGTGAGGTCAAGTTGGCGTGTCCTATATAAAAAAAAAAAAAAAAAAAAAAAATATATTCTACAACATTCTACACAACGCTATCTAGACCCATGGTAAGCATAGTTTTGGAATCTAGGATACGGATAAACATACTTTTTTTTTGTAAATACATACATATTATATATAGAAACACCCAGACCAATGCAAATACCCATAGTCATGCATACAAATATTTGCACTGAGCGGGGATCGAACCCGCGCCTCCTGCGTAGCAGTCGCGTACACTACCACCACGCCACAGAGGCTGTTTATATATATGTGGCATATCTATGGCTGTATATATATAATGTGTTGGTATATTTGGGGATAGCGTAGTCCCATACCCGATGGGGCCTTCTATAGTCCTGGATCAGTCAGGGTGCGCAAAGAATATGCAAGAGGCTACCTCTCCCTCGGTAACAGATGGCCCAAGACGGCCGTGCGGTTTTAGTCAGTTCAAGCCGGACATAACTACCCCGCTGGCCTCGGCAGGGGGTATCCGAGTGGATTTACACACATTAAAAAAAAAGCTGTTGGCATATTTGTGTTTATAGAAATATATAAGCATGAAGATGAAAAGAGAAAAAAGTCTCGTAAAGAAACCGAATTAGCCAATACGTCTCTGGCTGGATAAGATTTTGTATCTAATTCTGTCGATTATATCACGGTGAAGCCACAGATAGCTATGCCAATATTAGACATGCCTATTGACTCCAGCTGGGATTGACATAGTAATCTAGAAAAACTTATTTTAGACTAGCTGACCCACCCCAGCTTCGCCCGGGGTATATTTTGAAGCTTCATATCCCTTTGAGCCCGTATGTTTTAGTCTTCAAAATATGTATGAAAAGTTGCCGGATTTGTTAACATTTATTATCAATGCTCCGCTCCCTTAAGTAGTAGCGTGATGATATATAGCCTAAAACTTTCCTCGATAAATGGACTACCCAACACTGAAAGAATCATTCAAATCGGACCAGTAGTTCCAGAGATTAGCGCGTTCAAACAAACAAACTCTGCAGCTTTATAATATTAGTATAGATTTGTCAGATCAGATTTTTGAGATTGAACGTGACCTAATTTGATAATAGAAATTTTAAAATATTGGTTGATTAACGTTTGATGAGTGGTATCTGGAAAACCTAAGGTATACCTGTGTTATATCTTTTCATTAATCAAAGCTCCATTAATGGGAACCTTACCGTACCCTATGTACGTTTTCAATACCTGGCATGTAACATACATGTTGCAGAGTATAGCTGTAACGAGCCAGAGCTCCCTGGAGAGATTTTGTGCTGTCAGTGGGAAAATCAACTGCTTGTCCTGCTTTGTCTTCTACACTGACTTCTATTGTTCACTCAAGCCATTTATTTGAGGCTGCATCTGGACTGTATATAAACACATCAACAAAGTCTAGGGAACAAGAAGACCCCAATTATTTTTTTTCGTGTAAATCTTGTTTTGCAAATAACTGGCAACAAATAAATAAAAATAGAATAAAGTAGATTACAGAGTTGTTCGAAATTTAAAAATAAATTTAAATAAGTATTGGTTTTCGAATATGGAGGGAAAACTTTTAAAAGTGTTTGATTGTGCAGTTTCTCTGAGGCAAAATAAAAATTATTTTTTTTGATTGTAAATAACGTTTATTATCAATAATACGTCTTTTACGTATGGTTTGTGCATTTTTGTGACTGTAGTCATCATGTCACGTCGTCATTTAAGTCGCGAAGAGATGTTAAGGGCTATTGGTATGCTGCAAGCTGGACGAACTCAACGCGACGTAGCGGATGCTGTCAACACCCAACCAAGCGTAATTTGCAGATTATGGGCACGCTACAGGTCTACAGGGGATGTTGCCGAACGTCACAGGGGACGAAATAGGGTTACTACCCCGCGACAAGATCGTTTTTTGCAAAATTCCGCAAGGCGGCAACCCACGATTACTGCTCGTCAGTTGGTCGCAGGCCTCCAGTCTCAGCATCAAGTGGTTATTAGCGATCAAACTGTCAGAAGAAGACTACACGAAGCCAATCTTTATGCTCGCAGACCGCTTAGGGTTCCAGCTCTTCGACGTGGAAATCGAGGTCGTCGCTTATTGTGGGCTAACGCACATTTACAGTGGATCGACCATCAATGGGCACGGGTTCTGTTTTCCGACGAATCTTGCTTCGGTTTTCATCCTGATTCGAGAAGAGTGCGTATATGGCGAGTTCCTGGACGTCGGAGTCGTCTCCAGAATCCGCAAGAAGTTCATCCTTACCAAGGTGGAACAATCATGGTATGGGCTGGAATTCGACTTGGTGGAAGGACCGACCTCGTTTGGATACGGGGCAATTTGAATGCAAACCAATACATTCAGGAGGTTATACACCCCATGGTAATCCCTCATCGACAGTAGTTCGGTCAAGATTTTATGTTCATGCAAGATAATGCACGGTCACACACCGCGAGGGTAGTGGTCAATGCGTTAAGCGAGCACAATATGACGACGTTGGAATGGCCTGCTCAGTCTGCCGACCTCAATCCCATAGAGCATGCCTGGGATTTGCTTGGGAGAAGAGCTTTCAGTGATTCTTTGGAAAATCTGAACACTGAAGAACAACTTTTTTTACACCTTCGCAGTGTATGGAGCCATATTCCACAGACGATGATTGACAATCTCATACTAAGTATGCCACGCCGTTGTCGAGCTGTTGCTAATGCTTTAGGAGGTCCTACAGATTATTAAAAACGTTTAAAGTACGGTTAATTACTGTATTTCTTACTACCTCGTTATTTTTGTGCCTAATCATAGAAGGTTGTAATACTCAATATTGGCTCTATTTAATTCTTTCTTAAAAAAAAAAAAAGAATTGGTATGAAAATGTTTTTATTAAAATTAAAATTAAAAACGGTATAAAAATACCCTTCTATTGATATAAAACACTCACTATTACAAGAAAGGGTTTTTAAATAAAAACTAGAAATGTCCTTGTTCCCTAGACTTTGTTGATGTGTGTATCTGTCTGAGGTTTAACAGCCTTGTCCTTTAGTCACCTTGTACGACACCGCATGGCAAGAAATGGGGTGGTCCAAATTCTACTCTGCCGGGAAAGTTGCGGCTATTTTTATATCCAATTTTTGGTTGGACGGCACTACGAGTACCACATAAAAGTATGAAAAAACTGTAATGAAAACAAACTAACGAATCCATTCATTGATATTTACATTATAGTGAAACTGTAAAGAGAATCCATAAATTTAGTAGAAAAGAGAATGTGTCGAAATCCGCATTTTCTAAATATTTACTGATTCTTCTTGTAAAATATTTCATAAACACCATTGATATGTTTTTTTCGAAACCATGTTGGGTGCCCACGCGCATCTATTGTATTATAAATATTTTCTGACTGAATTATTTGTTATATGATATATGGAACGCCCCAAAAAATGGACTGACGACCTGAAAATGGTGGCTGGAATAGACTGGACGCGGAAAGTGGTTGTACGGGAGAAATGGCATAAATTGGGAGAGGCCTATGTCCAACAGTGGACTGTGATAGACTGAACAAGGTGACTGGGATAGACTGGACGGGGAAAGTTGTTGATCGGGAGAAATGGCATAAATTGGGAAAGGCCTATGTCTAACAGTGGACTGTGATAGGCTGAACAAGGTGACTGGGATAGACTGGATGCGGAAGGCGCATGATCAAGAGAAATGGCGCACATTGGGAGAGGTCTATGTCTAGCAGTGGACTGCGATGAGCTGTAAAAGGTTTCTGGGATAGACTGGATGCGGAAGGCTCATGATCGGGAGAAATGGCTAACATTGGGAGAGACCTATGTCTAGCAGTGGACTGCGATAGGCTGAACAAGGTGGCTGGGATAGACTGGACGGGGAAAGTGGTTGATCAGGAGAAATGGCGCACATTGGGAGAGGCCTATGTCCAGCAGTGGACTGTGATAGACTGAACAAGGTGATTGGGATAGACTGGACGGGGAAAGTGGTTGATCAGGAGAAATGGCGCACATTGGGAGAGGCCTATGTCCAGCAGTGGACTGTGATAGACTGAACAAGGTGATTGGGATAGACTGGACGGGGAAAGTGGTTGATCAGGAGAAATGGCGCACATTGGGAGAGGCCTATGTCCAGCAGTGGACTGTGATAGACTGAACAAGGTGATTGGGATAGACTGGACGGGGAAAGTGGTTGATCAGGAGAAATGGCGCACATTGGGAGAGGCCTATGTCCAGCAGTGGACTGTGATAGACTGAACAAGGTGATTGGGATAGACTGGACGGGGAAAGTGGTTGATCAGGAGAAATGGCGCACATTGGGAGAGGCCTATGTCCAACAGTGGACTGTGATAGACTGAACAAGGTGATTGGGATAGACTGGACGGGGAAAGTGGTTGATCAGGAGAAATGGCGCACATTGGGAGAGGCCTATGTCCAGCAGTGGACTGTGATAGACTGAACAAGGTGACTGGGATAGACTGGACGGGGAAAGTGGTTGATCAGGAGAAATGGCGCACATTGGGAGAGGCCTGTGTCCAGCAGTGGACTGCGATAGGCTGTAAAAGGTGGCTGGAATAGACTGGACGCGGAAGGCGCATGATCAGGAGAAATGGCGCACATTGGGAGTGACCTATGTCCAGCAGTGGACTGTGATAGACTGAACAAGGTGACTGGGATAGACTGGACGGGGAAAGTGGTTGATCAGGAGAAATGGCGCACATTGGGAGTGACCTATGTCCAGCAGTGGACTGTGATAGACTGAACAAGGTGACTGGGATAGACTGGACGGGGAAAGTGGTTGATCGGAAGAAATGGCGCACATTGGGAGAGGCCTATGTCTAGCAGTGGACTGCGATAGACTGAACAAGGTGACTGGGATAGACTGGACGCGGAAAGTGGTTGATCGGGAGAAATGGCGCACATTGGGAGAGGTCTATGTCCAGCAGTGGACTGTGATGGACTGAACAAGGTGACTGGGATAGACTGGACGCGGAAAGTGGTTGATCGGGAGAAATGGCGCACATTGGGAGAGGCCTATGTCCAGCAGTGGACTGCGATAGGCTGAACAAGGTGACTGGGATAGACTGGACGCGGAAAGTGGTTGATCGGGAGAAATGGCGCACATTGGGAGAGGTATATGTTAAGCAGTGGACTGTGATAGACTGTGAAAGGTGGCTGGAATAGACTGGATGCGGAAGACGGATGATCGGAAGAAATGGTGCACATTGGAGAGGCCTATGTCCAGCAGTGAACTGCGATTGGCTAATTGATTAATTTATGTTATATGTGAAAAGAATTACTACACATTTTTGAAGAATTGTGAAATTATTATAATTATAATACCTATTTGTGTTATATTAACACATTTTATTATCTGACTGTCTTTACTCCAAATATGGTTCAAACGGATTCCATATGTGAACAAAAAATTTAATTATAACTTCTACAATTGAGTTGTAGAATGCGTAAAATTTCTATGTTAGTGACTTGTTCTAATGAATCATTCGCATGTTGTACATCTCAAACATTTATTGCATTAACATCAACGGAACCCAGTTCCAGATACAGTTCAAAGGCTTCAATATAAATGCATAGTTAAATATGTTTTATTTTCAAACAGTTGTGTTCTCAGAAAATTGATTTTTGTTAACATAAACGCTTTTATATTCATTCCAAGAAAACTTGGTTCGATTTAGTCTTGTTAAATTTACTATTAGGAGCGGACTTCACCAATTATAGAACCGAGATCAATGTAAACTAAACTATGTTATCGCATTTTCATCCTTTTCAGTAAAACAATTCAAGGGTATGCCCTGCATTGGGGGATCTTTTTATTCAGAAGGTACGGTTAAGATAAGGAAAACTTTCATAATCCACGATGATGTAGCCGTGATCATCAGTTTTGAAAATTTACTACACCATTACAATCAACCGCTATACATTATAGTGTGCAGATTTAGTCAAACCGTCAGTTCCAATTCCATGAAGAATTTAAGATACAATACCATAACAATTGTGTCTATGCCTGATAAGTGTATAGTTCAGTTTATACGACGAGGGAACTATCTTTAATTATAAACGGGTATGCTAATAACCGAATATATAGCTAGAGATGAAGAGGATAATTTATAAACATACATTAGACGTTTAGAACATAAATATATCTTTCGCGACAGTCGGGCTTAAATGCGCTTGTATAAAGTTTGGCTCGCTGCCAGCAAACCTAGGCCAAGTACGAACCGTTCAACTTCGTATAAAAAGTTACTAAACCTTTATAAACCAATCGTTAAAGTCTCAAACGTGATTCTGTAGTATTTTTCTTACGTTCCTTCGGTGAAACTGATCCAATTGTTTATTATTGTAGACATAAAAGTTATATAGCGTGCGGTTCAGAATTGGGGTATACCTCTAATGTGTTTGTAGGAAAAACCATAGAGAGTATCTGGTTTGTTTCCTTTGCCATTGAGAGTTAATGGGGAGAAACGATGATTGATTCCTTTAGGTCACTCCACACCTCGGTGTTTCGATAAATATTTGATAGATAAGACGAAAACAAAACACAAGCAAGTTCGTGATCCACTTGTACTCGAAGCATAATTTATTTTTGCTATACTAACCTAGCAGCAATCAATATGGCTACATCTGTCAAAAGGCCGATGACCTTTGAAGCAAACGTGTCCTAGAATTGAGACCTATAGAGAACTAGTAGAATCAGTATTTGGCAGATGGACTAAATCGATTATGATACAAAAAAATTATTAGGTGCAGGCGGGATTTGAATGCGATCTTTCCCTTACAGGGGAATCGCTCTGACCACTAAGCCACAGAACCTAGGCACGAAAACACCCAAATTCTTCTATACATATTTCCATCTTACGGCTACGAATCCTGGTTCGGTACGGGTTCGAATCAAGCCAGACCGATTTTTTTTTTCTTTATCTTAATCGATTTGAATAATTAGCATACTAAATATTTTAAAATTTCATTCAAATTGTGGACTAAAATTAGCAAATTTGGGATAGACTACATGCTATTGCGCACTTTCAAGGGTCCTAAGTCCAGTAGTAGATTGCAATAGGCTAATTGATTGATTCCAGTCATCATCTTTACGATCCCAGGCCTTCATCTCGAAGTCCGGGGTGCATTTTTCTAGTCTAACAGCGACGTGACTGAACTTCGATATTTACATAACATAAACTCACGCCTATATCCCCGAAGGGGTAGGCAGAGGTGCTAGCACCACGTTTCGCCAGTTTATGTTTAGGTCCCAATGTAATAGGTGGCGAGCCGATTCCCATTAACCGGGCACTTATAAATACGCGATAAATACACACATAACTTCGAAAAGCATGGAAAAGTCATTGGTGTGTGCCATGGTAAAACCTGGGAGCGAACCTCGTCTCAGCAGTCCACTAGACACTGGGCAAAGATCAAAGAATCAATTTCATTTATTCAGTTTAGGGACACAAAAAGCAACGTCAAAGGTTTACAATTATGTCAAGAAATAATGTAAAAATAAACCTTTTTAAAATGATTCTTTCGCTGGTTCGGTAGGTTAGTTCTACTGAGTAGATACCAGCAAGAAACTCAGAGAACTATATAAGAACTAGATAATCTTTCTTTTTAATTTGCTTTAGTTTACAATTTAATTTGTGCGAGCAAGCAAGAGACTTATGTTGATCACGCATTTACATCATCAAGAAACTCATCTACTTTATAGTAACCTTTATCAATTAAAGATTTTTTACCTCTATTTTGAATTAATTTAGTGGCATGTTAATCAAATCCTGAGGAATTTAATTAGATATTTTTATACAGATACCTACACACGAATCACCAACTTCGTGAAGCCTGAGTTTTGGTTCAACTAGGTATGTATGTAGCTATGCCATATTGCGTTAGTTCCCGTAAACATTGAACGCGAAAGTTTAAAAGTTAGATCAATAATATACTCCAAATCACAATAATGCACTAACAAAATCCATTTACCTACTAAATAAATATTCCAAATCTTTAGTAACATGTAAGATTTATGATAATGCCAAAAAGAGTGAACTATATCATTAAGAAAAGAGGTAAAGTTAACGGTCCATAAAGTATTTTATAGAGAAATAAAAACGCAAGAAAATGCGAATATTATATCCGCATCTTTGGCAATAAGGGAAGTAAACGAATGAAAGGGTGACTTAATTTGCTTAAAACACGCGAAACAATGCGGAAACCGAATCTTGATTATAAATAGGTTCGGATTAAGTCAGACATATTTGATTCTGAAAGTGAATTTAAGTAGGGCATGATATTTTGCAACACAACAATAACAATGTGACTAAGGGCTGTTTAACATCAGACAGATACAGATACAGATCCAGACTCAGTCTCAGATACATGACTTGAGTCAACAATTGTACCCGGAATACGGCAATATTGATAATATTAATATTCAATAAAATTCCTCAGAATTTGATCGACATGCCACATTTGGTGGGTTTTGGAAACACACCAAAAAATTAAATCCTAAGCCTAGCGTTCCGGTGAATGTGGAAGGGGTGAGCACGCCCGTGGAGATCGCGAACGTGTTTAAGGAACATTTTAAATTGCAGCCGCTTGCAAAAACAAGTGTTAATAGTGTCTGTACGGGGACTGTTGTGTTAGAAAGTGCCTGCCCGCATTACGGCGATGCAGATACGTCTAATTATTAAAAACATGAAACGGGGTAAATCGCCGGGACACGACAGTCTCAGTATAGAACATTTTGAGTACGCCGGACCGCATCTCTCACGGCTGCTGGCTTTGTTGTTCACATTCTGTATTCGCCACTCCTACCTACCCGCTGAGTTAATGAAAACGGTGGCTGTACCAATATTGAAAAATAAAACTGGTGACGTTAGTGACAAGGCCAATTACAGACCGATATCTTTGGCGACTGTCACGGCTAAGGTGCTTGACAGTGTGTTGGAGAGGCAGCTTAGTAACCATCTTAAAATACATGACGCGCAGTTCGGATTTCGGTCACAGTTATCAACGGAATGTGCTATTCTGTCTCTCAAGCACACTGTTAGATACTATACTGAAAGGAGTACGCCGGTATACGCCGCGTTTCTGGACCTCACCAGGGCATTTGATATGGTGAGGTATGATAAACTGTGGTGTAAGATGCGCGAAGTGGGAGTTCCTGACGCCATAACCGATGTATTTCAGTATTGGTATGGCCACCAAATAAAACAGGTTAGATGGGCCAACGAATTATCTGACGAGTACAGGTTGGAATGCGGAGTGAGACAGGGGGGGTTAACGTCTCCGACGCTTTTCAACCTGTACATAAACCAGCTGATCGTGGAGCTCGGCAGCACACACGTTGGCTGTTCTATTGACGGTCAATGTGTCAATAGTATTAGTTATGCAGACGACATGGTGCTGCTGGCTCCATCAGTAGCTGCACTCAAGAAGCTATTGGCAGTCTGCGAGGCTTATGCTGAAACGCATGGGCTTTGCTATAATGTGCAAAAAAGTAAAACGCTTGTATTTAGGGTGAAGCGCAAAACGCTATCACATATTCCACCGGTTATGCTGGGAGGTGTAGCCCTGGAGAGGGTCTCCAATTTTAAATACCTGGGGCACATAGTCACTGACGATTGGCTGTCAGATGCAATATGTTGGCCCGCAGGTTCGCGCGTTGTACACCGGCAGTTAAAATAACTCTTTTTAAAGTCTTCTGCCAGTCCATGTACACGTGTTCCCTGTGGGTTCGCTATACGCAGAAGGCATACAACGCTATTAGAATACAGTACAACAATGCCTTCAGAGTGTTGCTGGGGCTCCCACGTTACTGCAGTGCATCAGGAATGTTTACCGAAGCGCGCACTGACTGTTTTGGCACCATCCTGCGAAAGAGGATGGCATCTATGATGCTCAGGGTGCGTGGGAACGTCAACGGCATTCTGAAGGTCATCAGTGAGAAGCCGTGTTGCGCTATCATGGCGCATTGGGTGCGTATACATATGCATGTTCCCTGTGCGTCAGGAGGGCGGGGCCGGTATATGAACTGATTTTTTTGGGATTTTGTGTTATTTTGTTACTAACATAGCTTTTAAGTGTGTACTACTAACATTGTTTATGGATCAAGGTCCGAAATAAAGTTTTATTATTATTTTTTTATTATTAACATAAATTTAAAATAGAAGTGAAAAAAACTTTAATGAATAAAAGTTAATAAAGTAGATGAGTATCTTGACGATGTAAATGCGTGGTCAACCTAAGTTTCTTGCTTGCTCGCACAACATATAAATTATTGTAAACAAAACCATATTTAAAAAAAAGATAATCTTGTTTTAATATAGTTCTGAGTTTCTTGCTGATATCTTTTCAGCAGAAATAACCTACTGAACCAGCGAAAGAATAATTTTCCAATGGTTTATTTATATTACTTATTTTTTTCAAAATATTTCTTGACATAATTGTTTTGACGTTCATATGTGTTCTTTACGTGCCTAAACTGAATAAATGAAATTGATTCTTTGAATAGGCTCACCCCCTATTACCTACGTGTGACAGAATACAATAATTGGTGAAATATGGGTGTTAATTCACCTCTGCCTAACTCTTCGAGACTGAAGGCGTGTATGTGTATGTAAAACGGTACTAAATACAAAACACGGAAATAACTACATAACTCAACTGCATAGAAAATATTCCTGACGAGAAGTAATTATATCGTGTTATCATATCTATGCCAAGGTCCGCTCATTAGATCATCTTTAGTTCTTCAATGACTGCACGCATGACGAAAGAACCCGATGAGGAAAATAAACTTGGCGCCTACCCCGCGTACACAGTTGCGTTGGAACTGCAACTGTGTAATCTAATTATTTCATTAAATGTATTACACATTCATCTTTCTCGTCATCATAACAACGTTAGTCCTGGTTGCATCGGTTTCAAAGAAGCCATTTGAGGGGCGGGAGCGGCAGCGGGAGCGAAAGAGGATCGCAAGCCAAGCTGCGCGCGTAATGAGGCAACTCGAGCGTCTGAGGTCGATGAATGACCTCCGCCCCCCATGAGTGCAGGACTGGATGTGACAGGTGGAGCCGCCTGTCACCCTGGCAGAAGCAGGCCGCGGTGGTGGTGCGCCTTGCGCGCCTCACCTTTTCCGGGAACACGTAAACCAATCCGTAAGAAAAGGAGACGAGACTGGAAGAGGAGAGTGGGTTTCAAAATGCAAGCTTTGGATGCAACATTTCTCAAATAACTATGAGTAATTTTAATTGATCCGATTGACGGAGAAAGAATACAAGTATCACCACTCCATCTCATCCGAAGAGTGTCGTAAAAAGCGACTAATAGAAAAATACGCAGACGATATCACTGCGAGAGAAGGAAAACTCGAAATAAAACCCTATACCAACCCGTCTGGCCAGCGTGGAAATAGTAAGTCAAAGTCTCCCAACATTGGGAAAGGCTTATGTCCAGCAGTGGACTGTGATTGGCTAATTAATAGGATTTTAATTAAGTAAGGTGGAAGATTTATCAAACTATAGTGTAATCACAACTTTTATTGTATTTAGTCTATGGTTGCGCCAGTAGTAGTAAATTCAAATCGTCTCTCAATTGGTTGACACTGAACACACGCTCCCTATACCCATCTCCCTCCCGCACTACCTCTAAAGTGAGATAACAATAGTTTTCGCCTCACCAATGGTTGAAATAGCCGCATCTTGACTTCCGCTTTGAACTAGAATCAGAAATGGCGGCGGCGCGCGCGACTCTCAGAAATTAATAATGTTTGTTGGATTTTAACCGCTTTCATAGACCTTTACTGATCGGATTGTGCCTCTCGTGTCCCTCAAGTGATTTAGTGATGTGGGCAGCAACTCCTGAGCCAGGAAGAGAAGACCGGTGCACCGGCTCCGACAGCACGTGGCGTCGTAAAGGTTAGTGCATCCTCTCCTAATTTCTTGGGTTGCATTCACTGCCTAAACCACCTCCGCGGCAACCCGATCATCTATCTTGTTTGTTGTGTAAAGTGTCATATGAAACATTTAGCTTCACCCCCGTAAAATACAGTCCACTAGCTCAGGTGGCATGAGAATCGCGCCACCAGTCTATGTATCCAGATGCAAAGATTTAAAAATGGAACAATCGCCACCCGTATTTCCTCGTATTATGTTGAAACTCGCAATGCATTGTAATATACTTTGTAACATCATCTGTACACATGTTTCTACAAATAAATTTATCTTTATCTTTATCTTTATCTAACGTGACATAATATAATTGGGTATTTTCCTATAGTTAAAATAAATTATTTAACTGAGCTTATTAAATTAAGAATGGTAAAAGAGCGGCAAAAGATGCGTTAGTTCTTATTTTATCGTTTTTATTTATTTTTAATCACCCACCCAACCTATATTAGTAAATTTATTTATTTATTTATTTATTCTTATAACTGCAAATACAGGTATATGGGTTGTTATGTTCGTACAATTAAGTAACACTATATTTAGCCTTGCGGCGTGCAATATTTTGTCAATAAAAAAAAGAAGTTAAAGAATACAAAATTAATACATGTCAATATGCGAGTCAATAATAGGTATGTAGTACTACTAATTATTTGACTATTGAATATAATAACGTCACAATAAACTAGTTCTAGTTTTTTCTATGTGCGCAAAATCCCCACGGAAACCTCCCCCCCCCCCCCCCCCCGGAGCCGGTGGAAGAGGTTATGTCGGACTCAAACCGACCAAAATGCACGCCATTGTCATTTTTGGTTATCGAATGTGAGGTTGACAGGCATATCCCTCGCACCCGAGCCGACTCAGGGCCTTCTCTCACGATCTGCCCTCTCCTCAGGTGTGGGGACTACAGAGTCCCCAGTAATTAATTTGACTAGTCAGTCAAACACCCAATTGTTTACGATTGTCATTTCTAAATTAAAGAATGCTAGCGATAACACTAAACAAATTTAGTTCGCCTCATTGACATAGTAATCGTATTCAGTTCCAATGCCCCAATTCCATAACTCACGATAAAGGTATTGATGACTAATACCTCTATCGTGAAAATTTATTGCTGACCTACCTGTGAATTATAAACAAACCCAGCTGTGGTTGCAATCTTATACAAACGCCAATCGGTATTTTTCAAATAGTCTATGCCCTAGATTTGTTTAACGCGCTCTTAAAAATATAAGCACCCAAACCTAATAGATGTAACCTAATAGATGACCTGATAAAAAAATAAGTTTAAAACTAAAACCCGACTACTGAAAAATCATGCTCTAAAAAATATTTAACAAGAAAATATCAAGATTAGCCGTGGTCATATGCCACTTTTCGCAAGAATGTATGATTTTGTTCGACTAAGTAAATGAAACCCTGGGGCAAGCAATAGGTATAATTTTTACATGTTTGAAATGTGCTAATTAAGCTCTTTCAGTTGATACCAAACACGACATATTTATTTCAAATTTATTTTTTAACATAGTACTTTATGATCGCTAGAGGACGCCACAATAGATTCAGTGACACATTACATAGCCTATAACCAGCGCACAAATAAGACGCTTCTAACGATACCTTATTTATCCATTTCTAATGAGTGGTTGAGGAGCTATGAGGGAACAGATGAACCTACATACATACATATATACATTTTGACAGGCTATGTATGTAGATAGCTATGTATATTCCATTTTAGTGAAATGTATGGATGGATGGATTCATGAAAACTTTGAAGGTTTTTCAGAACGTAAGAACTGAAATAAGTTCGAATCAAATAAATAAAAGAAATAAGACACTGAACAATAAAAAAAGAACATTTTAATGTAATCGGCAAACAAATGCCGCACGGCAATCCAATAGCGATAGCCGAAGTCACGCAGCTCTTGTGAAGCGGTTCAAAAGAATTTCTATGCAAAAGATGTTATAAATTATGAAAATAAAGGAGAATGTGTACTGCTTGAAGGTTTTACTGAATAGTAACACATTAGCAAGTTGAAACAGTTTACAAGATAACTAAATGTCTAGATGTTATAATTGTATTTGATTGTAATAGAGTGAAATATCTTTCGGCTATTATATAATATTATAAATATTCATTTTCCATAAGGACTTTTGGATAATATGAATATAGATATTGGCACAGACCAAATAATAGTACATGACATAACATAGGCTTAAGTTGCAGTCGTGAAAAACAATGAAGTAATACATATAATCACGTCTTTATCCCCGGATGGTTAGACAGAGGTGTATTAACACCCACATTTCACCAAACATTCAATTCGGTCCCACGTAATAGAGGATGAACTCAAGCCATGCATCTGAGGCTGATTCTGGGCTGTATGTATCTGTCTGATGTTAAACAGTCTTATCCCTTAGTCGCTTGTACAACACCGCATGGGGCGAGATGGGGTGGTCCAAATTCTATTCTGCCGGAAATCCTATTGTTTTTATACGAGATGTTATTTCAACTTGTATAAACTACTATTATACAGTTAAGGTAACTAAACACCACTTACTAAGTTTATTTAACAATCAGCCTTCACTATATTAGTTGGGATCGAAGTAAAAGAAAAGTCCTAACTATATAGTCCTTAGCCATGATAAAAATGGGTAAAATTTTAGTCTTCATAAAAATTATTTAGTTCTAAGTATAAATATAATATATAGATATAATATCACGCAACACACAAGCTTTTCATAAAACTATGAACAACAGCAATAGGAACCGGATGTCTGCAATGTATGTGTGTAATATATACGGTAGCTTCTTGCCAAAGAGCAAAATAAAGGGGGTGAGCTGGAAAAGCGACGTTTATTGTGATTTCGCGTGACTGGAAGCCCCCACTCGCGAAAGGAATTGAAAATATACTTAGTTACTTGAATTGTTAGCTGGTTCTGAGTGAAACAATGACGAAACCTATTTTAAGTTTATTATCTCTTCTACATCCATCTTTACAGGGTACACACTAACACTCTGTGGTCCCCACACCCGAGGAGAGGGCCAGATCGAGAGAGATGGCCTTGGCTCGGGCGAGGTGCGAGGCCTATTAACCTCACCTTCGGCAACCAAAAACGAACCACAGGCGTCGTACGTTTTAGTCAGTTCGAGTCCGACATAACCTCTCCCACCGGCTCCGGTAGGGGACCACTAAGCCACCGAACCTTGCCTGAAATCAACTAAATCTTCCTATATACGGACGGATATATATCCGTCTTACAGCGTTCGAATCCCGCCTAAACCGATATGATTTGTTTCCTATCTTAATCGCTTTGAATAGTTATCATGCTAAATGCTTTAAAATTTCATGGAAGCAAATTGAAACATCCAATATCCAAACAACCAATTGAAACGTCCAAAGACCAGTAAAAATTAATTGGGTTTCTTAATTTTAATAAGAATACAATAAATAATAAATAAATATTCTACAACCCAGACCCATGGTAAGCATAGTTTAACTAGCTTGTGTTATGGAATCTAGAAAACGAATAAATATACTTAAATACTTTGTTTTCTTTTTTGTAAATACATACATATTATACATAGAAACACCCAGACCAGAAAACTATGTTACTGTCTTCCAGATTCGAAAATTGTAGTAAAAAAATCTGGAAATTAAATCTCACAGTTACTCTTTTCCAATCGACAGTTTCTGTATCACATAACATAAGTGGTCGCAAAAACTAACTTTCATTCATATCATTTAGTTTATTGTAAAATTTAATAGCATTTATGTGAATCGATCGGTTACATCTTTAGTGAACACGAAATAAACCTTACGCTAAATAAAATGGTTCATTACACAATCAAAGGTTGTTTTACGATAATCTAACTGCTTTCCGAGTTTTATTAAGGACTCTAATTGTTAACAAGATTCGATTCATTAGAGACTGGTTAGATTAGTATTTATACTCATGAGTTTCGTGCTAAACTAGGTCGGTAGTCTCTCTTAATCAATTTCAAACTGTACTGAAAAGAAAGTCGTGAAATGCGTAAGGATGAGGCAATCGAGGCCTACCCACCACCCCTGTGGGAGAAATATATGATAAAAGTATGAATAGAATTCAGAGGTAAAATGAATAAAATGAAAAATAATTACTTATACAAATTATTAATATTACACAACATTTGATAATGACTTTCAAAAAGGAGGAGGTTATCAATTCAATGGGTATATTTTTTATGAAAGTTGTCAAAGTAAACTGACATGAAGAGGCAATAGGAAATGGCGTAACTAAATAAATGTCACTTAATCTCAATCATTTACATTGAAATTATACCGTATTTTAATAGAAAAAAAGTAGGTGGAGGCTATGCGCGGAAAGTTTCTGTACCTAAGCCAATCGCAGCAATGAACTGTCAAAATTTCAAATCAATCTGTCAACCGCTTCTCGAGTTTTGCAACCGCAAAAATAAATATTGATGTGATAAATAATCCTAATTACAAGATAATTTATTAATCGTTACTTAGATAACGAATTTGACACATTTAAAAAAAATTAAAACATCAAATAATAACAAAATTCAATGAAATGAAGTTAGCTAGGATTCTAATTGGCTACAGAAACCTAAATAAAAAAATGACATTTAAATCACAGTATAACGGAAAACGAATTGACTATCGATGGATTTTGTTTTTGAATATGAGCTACTATGTAGGTAAATAAGGCCACGTAAAGTAAAAGAACAAATCAACAAGATGCTGTGAGATGAAAAATCAATACTGTTCAGCCCCATTATGTCTAGACTACAGGCGGCGTCCCGGCTAACCTACAGAACTTATACGCATTGCGGGAACTACGTACTACGTTAAACCAGGAAATGCATTTAAAACGTCGTTAAAATACAAACAAACTGAGCAACAACATGCGACACCAATTTATAGGTTAGAAAACTAACCGGTGCACAAATTAACAAAAATTAAAGTAAAAAAACTCGTCGATAAGCAACACACAGGGAATGACGGAGAAAATAATTTTGGAACAGCAGGCGGACATATTGAAACTCAATACCCTCGCTTCCAGAGCGATAAGCGAGTCGCCGGCAAAACTGTTAGTAAAGCATTAGAACAGAAACAGATTTAAAAAAAATAATTAAAAAGTAATTTATACTTTACCGGCAACAGGGAACAACGTTCAAAGGTCCACAACACTGTCACTTCAACCACCGATTCAGAATTCAAATTCACTGGATTTTTTTTTTCGCGGGCGCGTTCCAAATTTGGAATTTGAAAATGTTTCGTGTGTACCGTCGAATGCCGTATACGGTGTGACCTTACCAAGTGAACGTTTCGTTACCGCGCGTTCGGTTGCGATGGTTTGGGAATGTTCGAGCGGCAGTTAGCGATGGACTGAGGCGGGCGGGCGGATTCGGACGCGTTCGGCTCTATTCGGCCACATTTAAATTTAGATTTTGGCTCTCTCCCCGGTTTTATATAGCAGTGAGTACATCGTATAAAGCGTATCCGAGACCTATACGTATATACGTATATGTAGCTATAGCAGTACTTATATATAGGAATTACGGCTCTTTATTGAGTGGATTGTAAATTTTTGCATGCCGACCGTAGGTGCGGGATGGCCGATATTTCTGGGCCGACGGGACTTTTTTTGGCAATGTTAGCTAAATGTTCACCCACACGCTGCATATAACGAATTCTTATGATTCTTTACTGAAATAGGTCTAATAAATAGTTGATATTACTAAAATAGATATATGGATGATGTGATGACTTTTAGTATCAACAGATTCGAACAAAACTCTCTATGCAAATCTATACTACACTGCTGAAAAATAGGTACTTTTTATGAAAAGACCGCGGTCATAATAACCTCATGATAGAAACGTTTTTTATTTTCCCTTTAAAATGCTAAACGATCATGGCTAATCTGTGGTTATTTAAACTATCGTGGTCACTCACATCAGTATCAAAATAATCGGGCTATTTACCATGTATCATTGTTTTGAGTTTCCGATATTTCGGCGCTGTTGCAAGCACCATGATCACGGAGGAACTGATTATTTTGATACTGATAATCTGTGGTTAACTTGAATAACTTTAAATATGGTGGTTCCCCTTTTGTCCCACCATTGAGCCACCCCATTTGTACTGGGAGAAGCATAGCTCTACCAGCAGTCAGTCCATTTCACTATAAATTCGTATACTTGTGGCTTTTTTTTAATTTTGATTTCGGAGAAAGTTCTCAATCTCAACTTATTCAATTTCCATCACTAAAACCACTCTCAGACCACACCGCCCTCGTAATAATGTCTTATCCAATCTAGCGTTCATCACAGACGCATTCCAAGTTTTGACTTCGGAGTCTGGGGTCCGCTTTACCAGTCTAACTGAGCGTTTGGCTGAACTTCGTTATTTTCCGTGAAGCGACTGCCATCTGACCTCCAAAACCCAAAGACGATATCGAAGCACTGCATTTAGATCAGTTGTTGCACTTTTTAGGGCTCCAACTATACGTAACGACAGCCATAGATGTTCATATGGCAACCAAGACCTATGGCTTAACGTGCGCGACCAGACGATGTAAATACCCATATTCATGCATACAAATATTTGCACTGAGCGGGAATCGAACCTGCACCTCCTGCGTAGTGGCCGCGTTCACTACCGCCACGTCGCAGACGCTGTCGTACTACGTAATAATGTCTTAAAATTATTAACTAGAATTAACCTCCAAACATTATCTCTTTCAACTAAACAGATATTTTTAAAAAGAGTGAGTAGTCAAAATATTTCAAAACTTATTTTTGGAAGGGGCTCACACTGCGTTCAATCCATGTATGTTGTTTATTTTTGTATTGAAGAGAGTAAGTGAGCCATACAATATACATCTCAACCAATTTATTTATTTCAGTAATCAATAATCAATTTAGAGCTACTAGAAGCCTACTTAAATTAGGAAAAAAAAATTGTTATTTTAATAAACAAATCAAGAAATAATTTATAAATATTAAATACAATAAAAAAATAAAATAACTATTATACAACTTATAGCTAAGAACAATTCGCGGCGATGGTTCGCTGCGCGGATGCGTGGGCGGCCGGCGCCTCCTTCTGCGAGCAAGTAATGCTCGTGAAGGAGGAGGCGGGGCGGGAGCGGCAGCGGGAGCGACGAAGGATCGCAAGACAAGCTGCCCGCGTACGAAGGCAACTCGGGCGTCGGAGGTCGATGAACGACCTCCGCCCCCCATGAGCGCCGGCCTGGGGGTGACAGGTGAAGCCGCCTGTCACCCTGGCAGAAGCAGGCCGCGGCAGTGGCGCGCGTGGCGCGCCTCCCCGTTTCCGGGGACGAGTTGGGGACTCTGTAGTCCCCACACCCGAGAAGAGGGCCATATCGTGAGAGATGGCCCTGGGTCGGCCGGGGTGCGAGGGATATGCCTGTCAACCTCACCTTCGGCAACCAAAACGACCCACAGGCGGCGTGCGTTTTAGTCGGTTCGAGCCCGACATAACCTCCTCCACCGGCTCCGGTGGGGAGGTATCCGTGGGGATTTTGCGCACGTAAAAAAAAAAAAAAAAAAGAACAATTAAAATGCGTCGTAGAATTCCTCCGCATCGCATGCCTCTTGTGGTAGCGTTCCCAGAAGACTGGCAGCATTGCCACGTTGTATGGCAATGCTTATTCTCTGACCTAAAAAGAGGCCAGCCTTCTGGTCACGAGAAGCGTCGACTATTCGCTTCGCAATCTCACGGAAGAGGTTGCGAGCGCTCGGACCCCATGACCCCAAAGTCTCGACTCCAAACGGCACAAATTCATAATCTCCGATGAGATTGGAGTATTTGCGCCGCTTGAGAGCCTCTGCAGAAGCAGCAGCAGCACCAGCACAGCCAGCCGTGCTAGTTATATGGGTAGGAGCCATGGTATCAACGCATGTGGCGTCCCACACCAGAGTCCTACCCATCTTCCATGGCATTAACGACATGCCATCCGGTCTCTTGCCATCGTCACGCGCCAAACCGTTTGGTTCTAGTAATAAATTCGTTCTCAACCAATTGAAAAAAACTTTTATGAATAAAGGTTACTATAAAGTAGATGAGTATCTTGATGATGTAAATGCGTGGTCAACATAAGTCTCTTGCTTGCTCGCACACCATAAATTGTAAACTAAACCAAATTTAAAAGAAAGATAATCTAGTTCTAATATAGTTCTCTGAGTTTCTTGCTGGTATATTCGCAGTAGAACTAACCTACCGACCCAGCGAAAGAACCATTTTCTAATAGTTTATTTTTACATTAATTAATATTTTTATATTATTTCTTGATATAATTGTAAAATTTTGACGTTCATATGTGCTCTTTATGGTGCCTAAACTGAATAAATGAAATTGATTCTTTGATTGAACCATCCTTTGCAGAATTTTTTAATATTGCCATATTGTGTAAGGTTAAGTTAATAATTATAATAAAAAAATAAAATAACATTATAATAACGATTTCTTTATACCACTTAGGTGGCAGACAATCACACGGTCAACCTGATGGAAAGTGGTTACCGTGGCCTATGGACGTTTGTAACACCAGAGGAGTCACAGTCGCACTGCCAACCCTGTAAGTGCGGAGTTTCTGTGCCGTCAGTATAGAAGACAAAGCAGTACAAGCCGCCGCAGTTTAGTCTTCCCACTGACAGCACAAATCCTCCAGTGAGCTCTGGCTACCCTACTCACCGCTGGGAGCACAACACGAAGTTATTATAGCCGCGGTATTCTGTAGGGCGTAGGTACTTCCCCAGTCGGACTGCTCAATTGGGCGGAAATACCGCAGTGTCCTACCTCCTTTTATTGCGCAGTAGTTACATTTTGTATAATATATTAATTCAGAATGTATTTATTGTGCCGGCAACACCGACAACTTTAGGTGGTGAGAAGTTGTCGGTAAATAACAGCAGGTTATATTTTCAATCTCAACTCGTATATTCATAAATTAGTTAAAATAATACATGTAGGTTCACTTCTTGAAATCTCATCATTATCGCCCAATCTGGCAATCCCATGAGCGCCCTCAATGTAATCCCGCCAAAAATGTCCACAGAGTAGGTATATCTCCTTATTCAGCCGTTCGGTACCGACAACTTGTCACCACCTAAAGTTGTCGGTACCGAACGGCTGAATAAGGAGATATACCTACTCTGTGGACATTTTTGGCGGGATTACATTGAGGGCGCTCATGGGATTGCCAGATTGGGCGATAATGATGAGATTTCAAGAAGTGAACCTACATGTATTATTTTAACTAATTTATGAATATACGAGTTGAGATTGAAAATATAACCTGCTGTTATTTATTACAGAAGACCTAATGATTGATCTGTCTATAAAATAAGTAACATTTCGATATTAAATATTGCAATTTGGAGGTCAGTAATCAAACTTTTATGTTAAGCCAGTCCATTATTTTAACTCCCGTTTACAATCATAAAAAAATCATAGCAAAGCTTTGCACTAAACGTCCATTGTAGTTGAATGTTGTTAAATTTCAACAAAAGAGAGTCACAGGTTGAGGAGGTAGGACACGGCGGTATTTCCGCCCAATTGAGCAGTCCGACTGGGGAAGTACCTCCGTCCTACAGAATACCGCGGTCATAATAACTTCGTGTCGTGTTCCCGGCCGTGAGTAGGGTAGCCAGAGCTCACTGGAGAGTTTTTGTGCAGTCAGTAGGATGACCAAAGGCTTGTCCTGCTTTGACTGACGGCACAAAATCTCTGTTCTTACAGGGTCGGCAGCACGGGTGTGACTCCACTGATGTTACACACGTTCATAGGTCACGGTAACCACTTTCCATCAGGTGGGCCGTGTGCTTGTCTGCCACCTAAGTTGTATAAAAAAGTGACATTTACAGTGTATCCTTTTTTAAATAGGTACTTAAAAAATGGTTCCCGGCAGAGTAGAATTTGAACCACCCCATCTCTGCCAATTGCGGTGTCGTACAAGGCGACTAAGGGATAGGGCTGTTTAACATCAGACAGATATATACAGCCCAGACTCAGTCTCAAATGCAAGGCTTGAGTCAACAATAGGCTCCTCACCTCCTATTACGTGGGACCTAATTCAATGATTGGTGAAATGTGGGTGTTCATTCACCTCTGCTTAACCGTCCGGGGATAAAGGCGTGATGTAATGTATACATACATGTATGTAAATAATAACTACACATCGCGGTGGTCAGTCAGCTATTTTCATTAGATATTTGTATTGAAAAAAACTGTAATTCAAAATAGTTACAAAAAAAAGAGATTGCATATCCTGTACCTAACAATTTATAAGAGTAACCTGAGTAACATTACATTACATACAGCACTAACCTTTGTATAAGCTTTAACCCAAGTCTAATTTTATACTTTGTTGACTATAGCTCCTGAAAAAACAATCATACAAGCCAACGATAAAACTAATTTTGTTTTTATAAGTTACGCGTTTCGTGATTAATAAATAACGTTGTTTATTTCGTCAACAATATGGAGAACTTAAAAACAAATAAATAAACCAAAAATAGCTCCATCACACCCGTTCGACGAAGGGCGTATTAACGTCCACTTTATGCCAACTTGTATTAACGGTCCAACGTTTTTGAGTGACATCCAGAGCAAAATATAGGTACCATTAAGAATTATATTATATTATCTGTGGTATTATAGAGTGTGTCTACACCACGTGAGTAACAGAAGAGATGACACCGGATACCAGTTCGAATGAAACTACTGGGAGCAAACCACCCCAATCGTACCGGTACACGTCAATGAATCGTAATAACTATTATTATTAATATTCTATACGTAATAATATTGTGATTGTTATAATTGATATTAATATTATGTATGCGGGAGGCGCGGGTTCGATCCTCGCTCACTGCAAATATTTTTCTGCACTGACGGCATAGAAACTCTCTATTCTTACAGGGTCAGCAGCACAGGTGCAACTCCCCTGATGTTGCACACGTAGGTACATTTGTTACAGTAACCACTTTCCATCAGATGGTCCGTTAGCTTGTCTGCCACCTAAGTTGTATAAAAAAATTGGGTATTGTGCAATAAAATCTAATTTACTCGAGATTTTTGTTATTTTAAATGCAAAATGTATGCCATGGGACACATAATGTTTAATTCATATTACAATATCATAATCTACATCAAAAATAAATACAAGATAAGTAATTGATGCTGAAATAAAAATGTCGCACTAAAACGACAAGTCCGGATGTCACAAGGTTTATGTACCTACATCAGTATAATATTACTGTAAAACTAAAACATAATATGGATGAGACATCCGACGTAAAAATAAAAACTTTGACATCTTACATGCAGAGCTGAGTCACTACTGACATACTTACATGCATATACTCACGCTTTTTTTCTACTGGAGTAGGTAGAAGCAACAGCCTGCCATCAGCTTTCATACTTTCAGAGGCACTGGCACAATGACAGCATCTGTGGCGCGGTCCGAAGGTAAGGGGTCACGGGGTAAATGACTCCTTCAAAACGGTGCACCTCAAATTGAAAAGTCTTCTAAAATTTACAAAATAATACATGCCCTCAGTCACGCCATAGCATCACATCTCGCATTTTAGGTTCAAGATATATGCCCCTTAAATGGTGTCCTCATCTCCGTCTTAATGTCCACTCATCCTGCACTTTTAGTCTAAAATAAGTCTTAGGCGCCCCTCAAAAATTACGTAACCAGTAAAGGGGGAATGGGGTCTTCGCATTGCTTATTTTTGATGACATGGGGGTGGGGGTAATATAGCATACATTACCAATACATTAACCTAAAAAACAAATATGAAAAGAAATATCCACATAGGTACCAATGTTATCGTAAGCATGGGGGTTAGAGTTTTGCTTAGGTACTTTTGCTGACAAGAGGGAGGGGGGTTAAATAATTGTAATAAATCAACCGCGTTAGCCTAGTGGTATGGTTAATGGAGCAAATCAACCGCGGTAGCCTAGTGGTATGGTTAATGGACCGCTGAGACGAGGTCTCGGGTTCGATCCCAGGTTTTACCATGGCACACGCCAATGACTTTTCGATGCTTTTCAAAGTTATGTGTGTATTTATCGCAGGTTCATAAATGCCCGGTTAAAGGCAATAGGCTCGCAATAGTACATTGCGACCTAAACATTAACTGGCGAAATGTGGGTGCTAGCACCTCTGCCTACATGATATAGGCGTGAGTTTATGTTACGTTATGTTATGTAATAAATCTGGTTACATAATAAGTACTTGAACGACCCTTTATTTTGTCGTACGCTAATGTGAACCTGTAATGTACATACTCAAGTTTTCGTATGCCACGCAGTCGTATGCCGCAGAGCTACTTCTCCCGATTACAAAATGCGAGACGTTTTTATTTTTTATTTTACCGCAATGCAGAAGGTATTACAAGTTTCATAAGTCGCAATATGTTGGGACGCTGAGAGACGTTGCTAGTAGGTATACGTTAATACATTTTAAATTAAAATTAAATTAAATTAAGTTTATTTCGGAACAAGTCCATAGAAGGTTAGTACGTACATTTTTCACTTATATACTATTGTAATAATTAATTAATTAAATTTATTTAATACTATTGTAATATAGTTGTGTTTTTTTCGGTGTGAACCACCATCCACCTTTTAAATAGGGGGGAGTCCCACCGGTTTGATAACGCAGCCAGGATGCTGTTGGCGCTGCTCCTCGTGCGATTCAATAAGGAAGCACAACGCTTTCTTAACAAAAATTTTGGGTTACTAGGTACTTATTATTATATATATAACATAATATTGTAACACCTTTTGTACCATATTCTTGAAAATAAATAAATTGATTTAGCAATGAGATGAATTCAATTTTTTTTTATTACAAACTCTATTAGGTCTATGCACCAGGTATGTCTACTTTCGTGCGAGGGATATACCTGTCAACCTCACGTTCGGCAACGAAAAACGACCCACAGGCGACGTGCGTTTTAGTCGGTTCGACATAACCTCTCCCACCGCCTCTGGCGGGGGCGATATCCGAGGGAATTTTTCACACATAAAAAAATTGGGAAAATCTATTTTCATGAGTTGTTGAAAGAAGTTGAAAGTGCTCCCACTAATTTGGGGCCCTTTTAGAAATCAAAAAAATATTAGGTGCTTAGTAAAGGTACGCCTTGGTGATTAAGGCCTGTCGGAGTTCAGATATCCTTTCTACTACCTACTTTTTTCGATTACCATTTTTAAGTGCAATTTTTTTTCGTACATCTTTGCTGGCAGACCAGCACATGGCCCACCTGATGGGAAGCAGATACCGGAGCCTATAACGTGTGCAACGCCAGAGGCATCAACTTGTACTGCCGACTCTGGAAGAACCTTCTGTTTTGATGCCCTTCTTGAAGAACCCCCTATTATTGTCGCGAAGCTAATCGGAGATATAATCACAGCACTGAACCTACATACGATCAGGGAACCTGAAACTTTAAGCTGAAGAGCTAAATAATATAGACGGTTATTGAACCTGTCGCGTCACGTGAACAATAACAAAGTTAACGATAAATAAAATAATATTATACTATACCGTGTGGTAACGGAGAAAGAAATCAAGTATCACCACCCACCAAGATCTGGAATTCATTACCAGCACACGTGTTTCCTTCTTCCTACAGTCCCGGGGCCTTTAAGCGGGGCGTGAAAAAGCATCTGATCAGGCCGCCAAGCTGAGTGCCACCATTGTAACACTTAGTGTCTGTAATGGTGACACTCTTTCCAGAGACTTTGCCTTTAGCTTACCATCAGGCGAGGTGAGGTCAAGTTGGCATGACCTATATAAAAAAACCACCCCATCTCATCCGAAGGGTGTCGTAAGAGGCGACTAATGGAAACATACGCAGACCATATCACTGCGAGACAAGGAAAACTCGAAATAAAACCCTGTACCAACCCGTCTGGCCAGCGTGACAGTAGGCCAAAGCCGACATTGGGAGAGGCCTAGTCCAGCAGTGGACTGCGATGGGCTAGTTGATTTGATTTGATACCATAATAGTGTTATTCTTTTAGTCTGAGATGAACTCATACTTACCGATTTCGATTCAAAATTCTGACGACAAGCAATCAACTCGGACATCTTGCAAACCATGAGCCGATTGATCGATTCTGAAGCGAACAAAATAAAAAAGGTCATTAGAGATTATAGTATACCTACTATGTAAACACTTGTGTGTGTCTTCTGCAATGACGGCACAGAAACTCTGTCCATAAAGGGTCAGCAGCACGAGTGTGACTCCCCTGATGTTGCACACGCCCATAGGCCACGATAACCACTTTCCATCAAGTGTGCCGTGCGCTTGTCTGCCACTTAAGTTATATAAAAATACCATTTTCTAGAAAAACATCACGCGTAGTCTAGGTACCTACACTCGGAGCAAGTAATGCTCGTGAAGGAGACGGCGGAGCGGGAGTGAAAGAGACTCGCAAACCGCGCCGCCTGCGAACGGAGGCGGCTTGGGCGTCAAAGGTCGCAAAAGGACCTCCGTCCCCCATGAGAGCGGGTCTGGAGGTGAAGTCGCCTGTCACCCTAGCAGTGCTTCTGCTGGGGTGGCAATGGCGGTGTGCGCTGCGCGCCTCCCCATTCTCGGGGATGAGATGGGGAATCCGTGGTTCCCACACCCGAAGAGGGCCGTCTCATAAGAGACGGTCCTGGGTCGGCCGGGATGCGAGAGATGTTTCAGATAATTTCACTTCCGGCAACCTGCGGGCCACACAGTCGTAGTGCGTTTTAGTCAGTTTAAGTCCGACATAACCTCCCCCATCTGCCCCGGTGGTGGGGGTATCCGTAGGGATTTTGCGCACATTAAAAAAACCTACACTCGGTGTAATGACAAGGAAAAAGAGAACGCAATTATTGTATTTAAGATTTTACTTACTTTCGGCAGAGGAGTATGTACAACCGTAATTTGGGACTTCCATCCATCATCCATTCAATATAATATTTGTATGTATTATAAAACTTTGTTTATGTTTACAACCGGTAGGCAACTTCATCTGACAAATTATGTTAATTATGTATGATATAATCTTAAACTCATGATTTATTTATGTGTTTGATTGTAAATTATCGTTACTTTATTTAATGTAACACATCAAATATTAAAGCTATCTTTTATAAAACATTGACATTACGAAAGATTTTATTAGATCCATTATTGTTTTTGTCGCATGCATTTTCTTCACTGGCTATATCTTGAACAAAAAATGCAAAAAAATTACAACACTTTGACAGTTGATAGAAAGCTTGCGTTCCAGTCTCATAGTTCTAGAAAGATTCTAGACAAGCTTTTATAGTTTAGCCATTAAACCTAAATTGTAAAAAGAAACAAAATTAATTGATTTTAAATGTAGAAAATATCAATATCAATTCAATCAACTACTTTTTAATACTTTTTATTGAATAGTCTTTATTTTAAATAATTTAAAATATGACAAAACTATGCTATACTACTAATTCTATTTAACCTGGAACGCAAATATTGTCAAACAATAAAAACATTGACGAATATATTTTGTAAAATATTTATATAAACATCTCGTCATTTCAATAATTACGGTTTTATAGATTAGAAAATATCGTGTCAATATGTGTTATTAACAAGTACATAAAGTGCTTACTAGAAATATTTGAAAATTTTGTTGTTTTGACTAGAATAAACATGTTTAACCCTGATATCAATGATTATCAGCTAACTTCCATCATAACGGAGTGTTGTGGAGGTGTAGCCGTTGTTTACTCAGCGCTTTATAAACCCAGCAATCAAAATGTCGCCATCAAGAGATATTTTGTTGACAAAACCAAGGAGAATGCTAGTCTGATACAGGTATACATACTTTAACCAATGTTCATGTAATACTTGCGTAATTTAAGTTATATCCAGCATTATATTCATTGCAATAAGAAATTTACGAAATTAAATACATTTATGTATTTACACTACTACATATCAGGGAAAGCCAACCTTTTAGGTCAACCAAGGGCTTCTAAAGGACATTTTAATTTATTTTTAATACT
The DNA here is from genome assembly GCA_963662185.1 of Eilema griseolum. NCBI lineage: Eukaryota > Metazoa > Arthropoda > Insecta > Lepidoptera > Erebidae > Eilema > Eilema griseolum. The sequence goes on from OY759236.1 coordinate 3,004,287, forward strand.
TGTTTGTTGAGCTCATTACGTTTTTTTTTATACAACTTAGGCGGTAGACAAGCACACGGCCCACCTGATGGAAAGTGGTTACAGTGACCTATGAATGTGTGTAACATCAGTGGAGTCACATCCATGCTGCCCACCCTGTAAGAATAGAGATTTTATGTGCCCTCAGTGCAGAACACAAAATCAGGACAAGCTTTTGGTCTTCCCACTGACAGCATAAAAACTCTCCAATGAGCTCTGGCTACCCTACTCACCAAAGGAAACACAACACAAGGTTATAGCCGTGGTTATTATTAGCCTTGTATAATTCTTGTATACTACGATGATAAGAATGGTTGACCATTCTTAAGACATTTGATACTCCCCTGCCTCAAAAAAATATGTAAATGAATATCTGTGGTAGTTGTTAGGGGTAGTTTAATACCGAAAAAGCCCGACAGTTGGGTTAACGACAGAATTTAGATATTGTCTATGAGTTGAGGTTGACTGACAGTCAACAGGTGCCTCAAAAGTGTTGGTCCTGTAAAACTGCACAATCCAACAATTGTTGATTATAGTCCTGAGCAGACCCCATACTCAGACATGAACGTCTGTGATGCTATCAGGACTAACACAAAAATGATGGTGGTCAATCAATCAACTAGCCCATCGCGGTTCACTGCTGGACTAGGCCTCTCCCTAATATTGGGAGGCTTTGGCCTACTGTTTCCACGCTGGCCAGACGGGGTGGTACAGGGTTTTATTATGAGTTTTTCTTCTCTCGCAGTGATATGGTCTGCATATATTTCTTTTAGTCACCCTTTATGACATCCTTCGGATGAGTTGGGGTGGTATTGATGGTGGTAATTATCACATATAACTATGGTTTATGATAAATGTTATGCAACCTCAGTAATCAACTGAATATTGTCACTTGTGAAGTATAAGGTATAAGAAAAAAAAATTAATTATCAATATTGGATAATTGCAAGCATACTTTTCCACTATATTTTATTCGTCACCCGACCAGTTTCGTAGATTATGAATTACCCATACAAACCATTAAGAATGCAGTGAGGTGAGACTGGTCAGATGTAATTTTTTTTTCCTGGTATACCCCTTAGGTGGCAGACAAGCACACAGCCCACCCAAAGGAAAGCGGTTACAGAGGCCTATGGATGTTTGTAACGCCAGAGGAGTCACAGTCGTGCTGCCAACCCTGTAAATACAGAGTTTCTGTGCCGTCAGTGTAGAAGACAAAGCAGGACAAGCCTTTAGCCTTCCCACTGACAGCACAAATTCTCCAGTGAGCCCTGGCTACCCTACTCACCGCTTGGAACACAACACGCAGTTATTATAGCCGCAGTATTCTGTAGGGCGGTGGTACTTCCCCAGTCGGACTGCTCAATTGGGCGGAAATACCGCCATGTCCTACCTCCTTGCATGTCTTATTTAATATGTGTAGCAAGTTTCACCAAGCACCATCAATCAACAGTATCAACAGGCTAAATGATTAATATTTGTACTGTCTAGTGTTGATTGATGGCACTAGGTGGAATTTGTTGTTGCACATGTTAAGAACACACTTGTACTTTGTCCACAATTTGTTTTGTTGTTACCCCTAAATGGTTTCTTAGAACACTGAAAAGTATGTTCTTTACCGTACATATCTATATAAATATAACCCCCTAAAAAAACAGATTAAAAATAAACTATAATTGTAAACCTTTGAGGAAGACACAGTAAGCATGCAAGCAAGATGCCGTAATACTGAATGGGCTGGATGTGGGTTGGGTTCAATCTGTGCTCTCCGAGCCAACCTCCAACAAAGCCAGAAGGCTATGTCATTTGGTCACATCTGGCAACAGTTCCTAACAGTGAGGTTTAGAGTACCTTAGTAGTGATTAGGTTAGGTTTAAACTAGGCGTGAACTGGAAACAATTGGAAAGAAACAACAAAGAATGTGTTACTGGTACATGTTATGATGGGGTTGACGTATCTGTGTAGAAAAAACCCTCCCAAAAAAATTGATAACCAAAAACAATAGATGTCGTAAGGCGAAACCGGTTAGCCCCCAAAAAAACAGATAAACAAAAAAAAAGATGCCGTAAGGCGAAACCGGTTAGCCCCTCAAAAACAGATAAACAAAAAAAATGCCGTAAGGCGAAACCGGTTAGCCCCCCAAAAAAACAGATAAACAAAGAAAAGATGCCGTAAGGCGAAACCGGTTAGCCCCCCAAAAAAACAGCTATACAAAAAAAAGATGCCGTAAGGCGAAACCGGTTAGCCCCCCAAAAAAACAGATAAACAATAAAAAAATATGCCGTAAGGCGAAACCGGTTAGGTGTAATAATAATAAAATACTGTAAAAAAGTACAAGTATATATCTATATATGATTAATATTTAGTTTCTTAAACCTCATTTTGATATTTCCAGCAAGATATACTAACAAGAAAGGAACTGCAGCATGCTAACATATTACCGTACCTCACATCATTTGTCCACGGCCGGGAGCTCTATGTGGTATCTCCACTTATGACATTCGGCTCCGTCCGGGACATACTAGATCGGTACTTCCATGAAGGTCTATCGGAGCTGGCTTGTGCGATAGTACTGAGAGATGTACTACAAGCATTACAGTATTTGCACAAACAGCTGTATTTACACAGGTGAGTCTTTTTGTGCTTTCTACTCTTATTCATTAATTATCGGAATTATTCATTATAGGAACAAAAACTAGTTTTAGATACTGGATATAGGCAACTGCCTGCCAAATAAAAAAAATAATAATAACATAATAAATAATTTGACTCTACATACATACACACATATAATCACGCCTTTATCCCCGAAGGGTTAGGCAATTTTGAATTAACACTCACATTTCACCAATCATTGTTTTCGGGTGAGCCTATTGCCGTCTTCCGGACACTATTCTTGACTCGAGCCATGTATCTATGCCTGAGTCTGATCTGTATATATCTGTCTGATGATAAACAGCCCTATCCCTTAGTCGCCTTGTACGACACCGCATGGGAAGAGATGGGGTAGCCCAAATTCTACTCTGCCGGAAACCAAGCGGCTAATTTTACTCTATTGTAATTGAATCTAGTCATTTTTTTTCTATCCTTACATACATCATGAGCTTCATCTACCTTACATAATAATAAAGAATATAAAATCAAAGCGGAGCCCTGACTCGAAGGGCTGCAGATGCAACCGAGACTAACCTATTATAGATGATAACAAAGGTTAAAAAAATACCTTTTATACCCTATAATTTTTCCTAATTAATTGGAGGAGTTTACAATATAGGAAACCCCACTTGTACTAGATGTTATATTCCACAGTGAGAACAAGAAATCATTTATGGGAGTAATCGGGAATGTCCTTAACAAATAGCCCTTTCCAGGAGTGTCCGCGCCAGTCACGTTCTGGTGGGAGCCAATGGCGTAGTGCGTCTGTCGGGCCTGCGCAGCGCCGCCTCGCTCATGGTGCGCGGCAAAAGGCAAAGGCACTTGCACCAGCTGCCACCTGCCGATCATGACAACACCAACCTCATGTGGCTCAGTCCTGAGCTGCTGGAACAGGTACTGTCACGCTGTTAAGTGTTTACTGAATAGTGGTAGAAAGTTTTCTGTTAGGAATGGAATGGCTCGATCAGGGTAATACCGAGTAGTTAAGACTTTAAGAAGTAGTTTCTATTTTCCTATACCTCCTGCGATTGCAAGTGGATTTTTTATTTTTTATATAGGACACGTCAGTTAGACTTCGCCTTGCCTGATGGTAAGCTGAAGGTAAAGTGTCAGAAAAGAGGGTTACCATTACTTACTCATACCATGTGGCAATGGTGACACTCAGCTTGACGGCCTCATCATATGCTTTTTCACGCCCGCTTAAAGGACCCGCATGACAAAAGTTTTACAATATTTCATTTTTTTGAAAGTACGACTCATGACGCACCTTTTATTTACCATGGGGAAGTCCCCACGGGTATACTCCGCCGGAGTCTTTAACGGGGGTGATAATGATAAACTCCAACCAAAACCGCACAGCCATCTTGGGCCATCAGTTGATTCACCACTAATTTTGTAAAACAATTTATTCTCTTCCAATCTAGCATTTTCCCTTGACGAATCCGCTATTTGCGGTCCCCAAAGCTATCTGAAAAGCAACTGCCATCTGACCACCAACTGCTAGGGAAATTCACCAGAGCTGCAAACGTTCTTGTCCTTTTCTTTTTGATGACTTCTGCAGCGAATCGCCGCAATTTTACCAATTTCAAATAAATGTCTTTAAAATTATTAAAACCGCGTGACTCCAATGTCAAGTTATTCAAATTGTAGTCCTTTAGAATGATTGTTGACGATGAGTTGATGATGATGTTGATGCTGTTCAATGAGATGATTACTGCCTCAGTAAAGTTATGGGGACTTTACTAGAAGCTCTCTAGGGAGATTTGGAACCAACACGAAAAGTCACAGTTCACTGCAATATGCCCCTTTCCTACATTTGTATGCGTTGTCAAATTCAATTGTATGCGTTGTTTTGTTACGTTTCCTCAAAAAATCCACGATTTTTTTACATAAAAACTCGAATTCACATTAATTTCGGAAAATAATATAATACCGCCTTGTTCCCTTCTTCGTGTTGGCCTCAAAACTTCCGCTGCAAACGTTGGTCTGGTCTCTCTCCCTATACCAATGTACTCCCAACTTGTAGAATCTCAAAGGCTACGACGAGAAGTCGGACATCTACTCGGTGGGCGTCCTCTGCTGCGAGCTGGCCAACGGCGCGGTGCCGTTCGCGGAGGTGCCGTGCACGCTGATGCTCACGGAGAAGGTGCGCGGCTCGCGGCCGCAGCTGCTCGACTGCTCCACCTTCCCCGAGCCCTGCCTCGACGACGACGAGATGAAGAGTAAGACCAACTCTACGAGCTAGTGATTCTAGGATAACATGGCCCCGAGGGTTTTCCTTAATTTTAGGTTCTTTAAGAAGGACATTTCTACAGGAGCGGCAGCGCCAGTGTGACACCACGGTACCCCCTTTGGGGTCGTTCAAGTATTATGTAAGCAGATTTATTACAATTATAGTGCTTGCGTAATACTTAAACGGCCCTTTCAATCAGGTGGGCCATGTGCTCGTCTGCCATCTAAATGATATAAAAACAAAAGGATGCTGGTGGGGTGATACCAATGAAATCACAGATATAAACGAAGCAAAAAAGCGTGCAAAGCTAAAGTATGTCTGTCTGTTTTGTCTATTTCTGCCGGTTAATCTCTGAATGACTGAACGAATTTTGATAGAATTTTCACAGGCAGACATCCGATATTATATAGTCAACTTGGGCTATATTTATTGTGGAAAAAAAATTATAGTTGCGACACGCTATGATGGCCATTTTGACACGACTGGTTTTGCTCGTTTCCTCTTTAGTGCGATTAATATTGGACAACGAACTGTTAGACGAAAAAGTTGCGAAGACCAGTAGTGGATCATAAACCAGGACAAGTTTTTTTTTAAATCGCAGGCATGTACAACACCGACAGCGGCGTGGGCGACAGCGCGGACGCCGTGTCGCGCCTGCGCCAGGTGTACGCCGGCCGCAAGCTGTCCGACACCTTCCACCACCTCAGCGAGCTGGCGCTGCACAGGTGCGGCCGAGGCGCTCACTACATGTCGTTATTACGGAGGACTCCCACCAGCACCCCTAGCACGAAAAACTAAAGCAATCGTATCGTAAATTCATCGAGAGAACGGAACATTGCGATTGGCTCTCTGCCTACTGTGAATCTCCGGCCAATTGCAATGCTCTTATACCGCGGCTATAATAACTTAGTGTTATGTTCCCCGGCAGTGGCGCGCATAGCGCGCCTCCCCGTTTCTGGGGACAAGTTGGGGACTCTGTAGTCCCCACACCCGAGAAGAGGGCCAGATCGTGAGAGATGGCCCTGGGTCGGCCGGGGTGCGAGGGATATGCCTGTCAACCTCACCTTCGGCAACCAAAGCGACCCACAGGCGGCGTGCGTTTTAGTCGGTTCGAGTCCGACATAACCTCCTCCACCGGCTCCGGTGGGGAGGTATCCGTGGAGATTTTGCGCACGTAAAAAAAAATGTGTATGTTCCCAGCGGTGAGTAGGGTAGCCAGAGCTCACTGGAGAATTTGTGCTGTCAGTGGGAAGACTAAAGGCTTGTCCTGCTTTGTCTTCTACACTAACGGCACACAGAAACTTTGTACTTACAGGGTTGGCAGCGCGACTGTGACTCCTGTGATGTTAAAAACGTCCATATGCTACGGTAACCACTTTCCATCAGGTGGGCCGTGTGCACGTCTGCCACCTAAGTGGTATAAAAAAAATGCTCCTTTTTCTCGAAACGTTTACATTACGATTACGATATCTTTTCGTACTCGGGGGGCGGTACAATTTAGCTGACTAATCGCTTATATTGTGCCTTAGGTATTTAAATTTTACGAGACAGTATAATACTACACAAATACCTTATTTCGTAGTTACCTCTATCACGTGTTATAACCTTACAAACCAGTATGAAAATTAACATCAAATTCCACAGAAAAAAAATCTGTTTTTATTTCGCTCGCATACACAATTCTCGTTATATGTCAACTGAAAATGGTAGAAGTTGGAGGCGAAACTAAAGCATAGGTTGGTGTTGCCAGTGTACAAAAAATTGTCATATACAATCTAGAGGTACAATTTAAAAGTTGATACAATTTTCTCGATTTTTCCCCTACATGAATTTATAACCTCACATTCTTCGAACATGTTTTCCGACATAACCTTCGCTCTATTGAACGCCTTGTCATCCAAGGGAAGGTGGCCCTAGACCATGTGGAAGGTCACCCACGCGTTGGACTGACCAGACCAAGTCTGCCATTGGAGGTTCAGTTAACGAGTGCAGCAGAATGACGAGGAGTCTTCCTTCCGAGAAAAGTTCAAAGAGATAGACATTCTAACCGTAGTGCCAAAACATATTTTCGAGAACATAATGTATGTTTCAAAATTCTCAAGAGTTTGTGACCGGCATAACATAAATACCAGACACAAAAACAATCTTGTAGTCTGTGGTAGTCAACTTGAAAAAATTAGTCATTCCTTCCAGGGCAACTGTATACGCTTTTTTAACAAGCTCCCTAATGAGATTATCTGTGGATAAATTTAAAAATGTAGTTAAAAGTAAATTGTGCCAGAAAGGCTATTATAAAATACAAGAATACTTGGATGATAAACAAGCTTGGAAATGAGCTGTTTGCTCATCTATGCTACTCAAGTAAATTTTTGTATTTAGATTAAGTAGACTAAGTGTATGTTTCTAAATATACCAAAAAAAATGCCCGCTTAGTTTCTTGCCGGAGTCTTCTCAAGTCGGATCCGCGTTCCGAACCGGTAGTCCATTTTCTAAACTCGTTTTCATACCTAGTGGTATGGGTAATGGACTGCTGAGACGAGGTCTCGGATTCGATCCCAGGATTTACCATGGCACACACCAATGACTTTTCGATGCTTTTCGAAGCTATCTGTGTATTTATCGCAGGTTTATAAATGCCCGGTTAATGGCAATAAGCTCGACACCTATTACATTCGGATCTAAACATAAACTGGCGAAATGTGGGTTCTAGCACTTCTTCCTACCCCTTCGGGGATATAAGCGTGAGTTTATGTTATGTTTTCATGTTTCCTATTTTATTGGCGTTTTGTAAGTTCCGATTTAATGGTCTATGCAGAATAAATGATTTTTGACTTTGAGTTTAACCTCTAACAGACGGCTGTTGTGAAACGTCATGAAGTTCATCACATCTGCCCCTTAATCTCAATATGCATCAGACATAAGAATCACGACCACTCTGTCAAGAGCGTATCGGAATAAGAAGAATTATTTCTAAGCCTTGTACGTGTTTATTACAGGGACCCAGAGAAGCGGCCATCCGCCACGCAGATGTTGAATCACCCGTTCTTCAAGCAGATCAGAAAGACTGACTACCTCCCCGGACTCATCGGACGAGTCAAACCGATTAAGCCTGACCCTAGTGAGTAGACATCCAACAGGTTGAATTTTTCAAAACGGAGACTGCAGGAGGTAGGGTACGACGGTATTCCAATTGAGCAGTCCGACTGGAGAAGTACCTCCACTCAACAGAATACCGCGGCCATAATAACCTCTTGTTGTGCTCCCGGCGGTGAGTAGTGTAGCCAGAGCTCACTGAAGAGTTATTGTGCTGTCAGTGGCAAAGACCCAAAGTTTGTCCTGCTTTGTCTGTTACACTGACGGCACAGAAACTCTTGTGCTTATAGGGTTGGCAGCGCGATTGTGACTCCTTTGGTGTTGCACACGTCCATAGGCCACGGTAACCACTTTCCATCAGGTGGGCCGTGTGCTTGTCTGTCAACCAAGTGGTATAAAAAAGGTGTCTTGGATGGTCAAATCCGAAACTGTAAGGAATAGCGAAAAATGCTCAAAGGAGTCATGTCACGAGCCCAATTTTGATGAAAGTTAAAACTTCATCATTAGATTTTTGAAAAACCAATAATCATAGCTGGGAATCGAACCCATTTATTTTTGAAAAAATAAAACACATCCTATATTTAAATCGATTAAGCTATAGAAAAAAATGAATAGGTTCAGGCATTTTCATGCGAAGGTTCAGTGACTTAGTGGTCAGAGCGTTGCCCCTGTAAGGGAAAGATCTTGGGTTCGAATCCTGCCCGATTCAATTTTTTCTATATCATAATCAATTTGAGTAGTTAGCATACTAAATGCTTTAAAATTTCATTCAACACCCTATTTTTTTTATACTACTTAGGTGGCAGACAAGCGCACGGCCCACCTGATGGAAAGTAGTTACCGTGACCTAACATGTAACACCAGGGGAGTCACACCCGTGCTGCCGACCCTGTAAGAACAGATTTTCTGTGCCTTCAGTGCAGAACACAAAATCAGGACTAGCCTTCGGTCTTCCCACTGATAGCACAAAAACTCTACAGTGAGCTCTGGCTACCGTGCTCACCACCGGGAACACAACACGAGGTTATTATAGCCGGAGGCGGAGGTACTTCCCCAGTCGGACTGCTCAATTGGGACGGAAATTACAACATACGATAGTTTTGCTATAAAGCAACCTTCCCATACCGTTCCAGTTGAAAAAAAAAAAAGTAAATAATATAATTCTTTTCCAGATGACATGTCCGCTCTTCTGCTACAAGAGAAGCTATCAGAAATGGACATAGAGAAAACAACAGAATGGGACTTTTAGCTGTTCTAACTGATGCCACTAAGCACCGACACTAGGTACGCCTCCCTGACTTATGTCTACACGTGCCTTTCCGGGCTGTCAATAAATATCACGATCCAATATCGTACTCATCATCAATATAAGTACGAATCGTACTAAATATTCAAGTACCATATCTTGTGAGAAGCAATCGTACAAACATAGCGAATAAATATAAATATATACAGGGTTACTGGTTAAGTGGACCTGAATCCTTTGGGGTGGCATAGTTCTCATCATTTCTAACACTTTTCACCACGGAGTACCCCGCCCGAAACTTAACCCTATTCTAGCTATTGGACTTTAAAGATTTACTTATTTAAAAATATCAATTTTTTTTAACTAACCTTTTTTTTTGTGCCTTTTGCTTGCAATTGGTTGTTCTTATTGTTGTTTTAGTATAGTAGTTTAATAGATTTATTAATCGAAATACTCAAATTACTAGTAATTCTACCACATTCGTCGTACTACACGAATTTTGATTGAAAAAATTTCTATAATTTAATTTCTATTATTTGTTTTATTGTTCCTTACATACTGATGCTGCAGATATGTTTAAAAATATCTATGGTTTATTAGCTTTCTAAAAAGGTATCACAAGCTGGGTTGCTATTACAATGCTCCGACAAAAACTTTGATGAAAGGAAATTAGTAAACAATTACGGTACTAGTGTAATTTAAGTTGGGTTAAAAACAAAATAAATCGAACCAAGTAAGTAAATAATTTAATTAATTAATTAATTAATTACAGGACATTTTCCACATGTTGGCCTGCATTTCGTATGCATATTCGCATTCTGCGTCTTAAGCCACTTTTCACTACACCAGTTGTTAAAGTGTTGTGTAGTACGACGAATGTGGTAGAATTACTAGTAATTTGAGTATTTCGATTAATAAATCTATTAAACTACTATACTAAAACAACAATAAGAACAACCAATTGCAAGCAAAAGGCACAAAAAAAAAAGATTAGTTCAAAAAATTAGATATTTTTTAAATAAGTAAATCTTTAAAGTCCAATAACAAGAAAAGGGTTAAGTTTCGGGCGGGGGGTACTCCGTGGTGAAAAGTGTTAGAAATGATGAGAACTATGCCACCCCAAAGGATTCAGGTCGACTTAACCAGTAACTCTGTAAACTTTTATTGTGCAATCAAACTAAAAAATATTAGCACAATGTAATAAGACCGTAATGATATCATGTTATCGCAGGCGTCCGTGATTGGTCGAATTGATATCACGTCATGATTCCGGTTGTTGATTGGTGCTTTTGATTAGTTGAACAAACATCACGTTATCATTCCGTTTGTTTATTGGTGCTTTTAATCAACTACCAAGAAAACTATATTTACTAACAGCGTGTGCAATTTAATAAAATTTTGAAGCAATTCCTGTACATTTAAATTGGAAAAAGTCTACATCAGAACGGGAATTGACCCCGGGACTCTGACTAAATACACTTCCACTTCGAAATACACTATAATTTGACAGCCGTAGTAGTCGTAGCGGTAAAGTGCCTGCTACACACGGGGCGCGGGTTCGATTCCCGTTCAGTGCAAATATTTATAGACATGATTTGAATGTTTCTATGTTCTATGTTCTATATTTACATTTTTAGGTAAAAATAACCTCCGCATTCTAGATCCCATAACACAAGCTATGCTTAGTTTAGATCTAGATAACCTTGTGTAAAATACTATGGCATATTTATATTTGCATATACGTAAAAATAAAACTTGTCCTGCTTCGTCTTTTACACTGACGGCACAGAAACTCTCTGTGCTTACAAGGTTGGCGAGTGTGACTCCCTTGGTGTTACACACGTTCATAGGCCACGGTAACCACTTTCCATCAGATGGGCCGTGTGTTTGTCTCCCACCTAAGTGGTATAAAAAAATTCGTACAGGTCTAGCAAATTAACATCAAGAGAGTCGTGTGAAAGTAATTCTTGCTCTTGAGGAAAACATTATAACTGAGCATTCAAACAAAGAAGTGGCTTATTGTTGAAAAACAGATTGCCATGAAGCAGAAAATTAAAAAAAAAACAGGTCTAGAAAAGGACTGGTGGCAGATTCAAATCCCGTCCTGAACGTCGCCTTTTTCCAAACAGACTTTTTCCTTAAAATATAAATATAGATGTACTCCATAGATTTGTTATATATTTATTGTAGCCAGAACATTGACAATAATAAAGGATCTGAGTGCAGTGGAGGCGCGGGGTCCGGGTCCCGGAATATATTAACAGAATTTATATTATATTGTTAGTTGAATTAGACCAGATGTTGCCACTGTGATCATTAAAGAACAATTATTGTGTATTTGTTTAATTTTCTTTTACACATCCATGATTATACACTATCACTATAGTTACACTAGGGTTGGTATCCAACCCTACCGCGGTAGCCTAGTGGCTTGGGTAATGGAGTGCTGAGACGAGGTCTCGGGTTCGATCCCAGGTCTTACCATGGCACACACCAATGACTTTTCGATGCTTTTCGAAGTTATGTGTGTATTTATCGCAGGTTTATAAGTGCCCAGTTAATGGCAATAGGCTCGCCACCTATTACATTGGGACCTAAACATAAACTGGCGAAATGTGGGTGCTAGCACCTCTGCCTACCCCTTCGGAGATATAGGCGTGAGTTTAAGTTAATGTTATGTAAAATAAAACTTAGCCGCGTGGTTTCCGGCAGAGTAGAATAGGCCACCCCACAGCCCAAACTCAACCTCAGATGCAAGCCTCGAATCAAGAATAGTGCCAGGAATACGGCGATAAGCTCACCCCCTATTACGTGGGACCGAATACAATTATTGGTGAAATGTGGGTGTTAATTCTCCTCTGCCTAACCCTCCAGGGATAAAGGCGTGATAATATGAATGTATTTAAAAAAAACCTTTATTCGCCCTTTTGTTGTCACATAAGGAAAAAAAGAGGAGGAGCGGAAAGTGGAAAATGAACAGAAGGCTATCTTAAACAGTCCAGTAGATTTTTGTGAGGATCAATTAAAGAAACATACAGTTTTATAATAATATACATTTCAGTAGACACCACGAACATATTAAATTATTTACAAAATCAAACATACACACAAACAATTTTATATCATTTTTATCTTTTACCAATTGCCGAACTCAAACAGAACTGAATTTTAAGACTTTTTTACATCCCATGATGTCGCCTTCAAATCTCACAATCAATTAGCCCACCGCATAGGCCACATAGGCCTCTCCCAATGTGCGCCATTTTTTCCGATAAATCTTAAACTAAGACTAAATTAAATCGCCAGTGTAAGTAGTTTGAAAGTACTAGTTTCAAATGAGAAGATAATGTTATCTTTTTTTTTGCGTGCAGCTTCATTGCGAAGCTGTGAATGGCATCACAGCAGCTATTTTGCGCGTCGTGAACAGTCGTGTGATCGGCGACCAGGACACCTATTCTATTAAGTTTATATTCATAACAAAACCCCTGTCATGCCTAAATAAATTTTAGACTTTATTGAGAATCTGTTAAAGTCCAAAATTACATGAAAAATAGTTCATTACCTTTTTTCCTTCACTCTATAAGATGGCATTTAATTATAGACTTTTACAAGAAAAGCGTAAAGTCTAATTTCAATGTAATTTTCTGCCGCGTCTGTGATATGAAAATGTCTTTGACATGAAATAAAATTAGCAGTGTCGGGGTCCCGTGGTTCCCGGCAAAGTAGAATTTGGACCACCCCATCTCTTCCCATGTGGTGTCGTACAAGGGGACTAAGGGATAGGGCTGTTTAACATCAGACAGATATATACAGTCCAGACTCAGCCTCAGATGAATGGCTTGAGTCAACACTAGTGCCTGGAAGACGGCAATTGGCTCACGTTACACACACACACATATTACGTGGGACCGAATTTAATTATTAGTGAAATGTGGGTGTTAATTCAACTCTACCTAACCCTCCGGTGATAAAGGCGTGATTATGTGTATGTATCGGGGCCCATATACGGCGAGAATTATACAGAAAAGGCATATTCAAAGCAAAATCGCACGTAACGACGCGATTGTGCTCTGCGATTGCGCGGTACAGCGTTACTCTAAGAATGAAATGGCGCCTTAAAATTAAGTTAGTTTGAGTTTTCTAAGGGTATTTAATCTCACTTGTACGGGCCGTATAAAAGAAATAAGTCACACTATGTTTCCATAGCAAATATCACTTTGAGCTCTCAAGAATACAGTTGATTATAGCGTGTAGCCACGTTGCCGCTCCTCGGGCGCCCGCGTCTTCATCCGTCGCGTATTGCGCCGACACGTACGACGCTCGCCCCGCCCTGACGACGCAGACACTGATATTAGTATTAAGAAAAGTAATAGACTATTTAGAAATTAGGGCAGGTATCATATAAATATTCTTTTGTAATGTGCGCAAAATCCCCACTGATACCCCAATCAACGGGGCCGGTGGAGGACATTATGTTAGACTTGAACCGACTAAAACGCACGCCGACTGTGTGGGCCGGTGTGGTTGCCGGAGATGAGATTATCTGAGACACATTCCTCGCCCCCCGGCCGGCCCAGGACCGTCTCTTGTGAGACGGCCCTCCTCGGGTGTGGAGACCACCGAGTCCCCGATGCTGCAATCATTATACCCCCTTCCCCTTGTCAGCAAAAGTAAGCAAATCTCTTCCCCCCGCATACTTACGTAAACATGGTACCTATATGCATATATCTTTTCATGTTTGTTTTTTTTTTAAGTTAATGTTCAAGTTTAATATTATGTGTGAAAAAGTAAATAACTACTGCTTACGTCATCACATCTGCTGCAATCATTAAACCCCCTTCCCCTTGTCAGCAACAGTAAGCAAATCTCTTCCCCCCGCATACTTACGTAAACATGGTACCTATATGCATATATCTTTTCATGTTTGTTTTTTTTTTAAGTTAATGTTCAAGTTTAATATTATGTGTGAAAAAGTAAATAACTACTGCTTACGTCATCACATCTGCTGCAATCATTAAACCCCCTTCCCCTTGTCAGCAACAGTAAGCAAATCTCTTCCCCCCGCATACTTACGTAAACATGGTACCTATATGCATATTTCTTTTCAAGTTTGTTTTTTAAGTTAATGTTTAAGTTTATTATGTGTCAAAAAGTAAATAACTACTGCTTACATCATCATTAACTAGACCCACACCCACATGTTATCAAAAATAAGTAATGCAAGGACCCCCACCTCCCCCCTCGTACCCCATTTAGTGCTTAGGTAACGGCCCCTAGGTACAAAGAGCCAATAAGAAGTCTATACTAACTTAGCAGCCATTTGCGCAGTGGCTCTAGTTCCTGCCTCAACAGCTGCATCAGTATTCCTCAATAATGTGTCCAAGTCTTCGCTGAGATTGTTTTTGAACGCCTCAGCGGCTGTGTGTAACGTGTCCAGCTGTAAAAGTGTTATTTCTAAAGTTAAAATAATATTGTAGTGTAATCACTGTAGTTATTTTTTTTACCACTTAGGTGGCAGACAAGCACACGGCCCACCTGATAGAAAGTGGTTACCGTGGACAATGGACGTGTGTAACACTGTAAGCATAAAGAATTTCTGTGCCGTCAGTGTAGAAGACAAAGCAGGACAAGCCTTAAGTCTTCCCACTGACAGTACAAACTCTCCAGTGAGCTCTGGCCACCGTACTCACCGCTGGGAACACAACACGAAGTTATTATGGCAACGGTATTCTGTATTATTATCTTTACTCTCACATCTTTATTTCATCACGACAGGTCCAAGAATACCGTAGGGAAGGAACTCCCAAGAACCCCGGTAGACGTTTGCCGTCTCGCCGCAAAAAACCTCTTCGTTTGAAGAGTCACAAGCGATAAACGTGGGCACCAATATTTCGGATCGTTGCAATATTTTTTATTTACATACCTACCTTCCTGTCAGACATTATCTCAGTTAACTACTCCTTCTTACTCTATAATATACTAATATATAATTTTACTTTATCCTCAAGGGGTTAGGCAGAGGTGAATTAACACCCACATTTCACCTATTATTGTATTCTGTCCCACGTAATAGGGGGTGAACCTATTGCCGTTTTCCGGGCACTATTGTTGACTCGAGCCATGCATTTGGGGTAGAGTCTGGGCTATATATATCTGTTTGATGTTAAATAGCCCTATCCCTTAGTCGCCTTGTACGACACGGGGTGGTCCAAATTCTACTCTGCCGGAAACCATACGGCAATGCCGGAAACCACGCGGCTTCTGACTCTAAAACCTACTGATGCCATTTAGGGATAGGGAGCTAATCAAAAATGTTGATACTAACCATTGTTCTATCACCAGGTTCCGCACCACCGTATTTGGTTATCGCTTGCATAGCACTTTCCCAGGCTGATAACCAACCAGCAGCACCGTTTCTTTCTACACTGGAATTGCAATAACCCGTTTAGAAAGATAAGGGTATGTACATGGTGGAAACCCCCAGGGACAACGGAATCCATTTTTTGTCCTCATGGTAGACTTTGCTTCTTCAGGTAGCTAAATTTTTTCACTGTGATACTGAGGTCAGAATGAAGAAATGGCTTATTCCCACTGTCCACTGTCCACTGTGAGGACAAACTTGAGGAGTGGGGGAGGGCCCCATTCCTCAAGTTTGTCCTCACAGTGGGCAACATGGAATTCGTTTTGAAAATATCGTATTACATACCTAGACATAGCTTGTGACGCGGCCGCCAACCCCAAACTATAGATTCCTCCCGATGTCCCTCCCATATCCGTCTCCGCGATCTCGGAGAGGTCCCACAGTACATCGGACGGGTATTCCATTGATGAAGTCTTCAAGTATGTCTGGACCGCTGCAATGAACATAAAATTGTATGTAGGTATGATTGGATAAACAAACAAGAAACAAGCGAGTTATCTGTGGTATGAGACTTCACCAAGATATTCGAGGCCCAAGCCAACCTGACCCCGCTGATTGACGGACTCTGGCACATTTCTCTTTCGGGGTTGAGAAGTCGGATGGAAATGCGTGGAAGCCAAGATAGTACAACACTTTGGAGCCGACCTCCTAAGAGCAAGTTCTCGGTACACTGGGACCAACGATGGAGCGAAGATGATAACGTGATTGTGTACCTCATTGATAGATCAGGCCCTCGATTTGAAGTCCAAAATTAAATTCATTATACTTTTTCATTCGCTCTGCAAAGATTTTTAATTTTTGACTTTAGCTGCATTGCTTTAGAGTCTAAAATTGAATGGATTTTTAGCAGTGTCCTTGGTATGACAGTGGCCTTGCTTTAGCAGTATCTAGGTCCAGATCAACTGAGTACGAAAACAGGTGAACATATTACTCCACTCCATCTTTCTCGTCTTTTCATTACCTTGTCCAAAATTCTTAATAGTAATCCCGCAGTCTCCATCGCCACAGCCGGAGTCTAGCCTGTTCAGAAGACCCTCGTTCTTTATCATGTCCTGGGTCGCCGCTGTTAAACTGGCTCTGAATAATTCTTGGTGTTCTGGTGATAAAGCTGGACCTGACGCTGTCTACAATTGGATTTATTAGGTTTAGGATGCTACTGATCTAGTATCTTTTGAGATTTAGAAAAGATTACTTTCGGTGTCTGTTATGTTTCTTTCAAAGGAAAATGTTGCATGCTTATTAATAATTGTTGAAGAGTTTTGCAAATTAAATACAGATATCATTGGTAAGTTTTGAATAAAAAAACATTTCATAAGAGACAGTACATGAGATGGAGGTAGAAGAGCCGGGAAGTATGTACAGACGGGCTCCGAGGTGAAAGTCTCGGATGTAATCGGGATTCTACGCTAAAATGATGATGATTTTAATCCCTCGGTTGCAAACTCAGCGGTGAGGGGCGCGGGAGCGAGCGGCAGCGTTGTGGCAAGCCAAAGAGAATTTATCAGCTCTCTCTTTTCCTTTCACAAGCTTGTCACTTGTTACGCTCTTGCCAATGAGTTCGCGAGCGAGGCGATAATTAAGAACCACCCACATCTTTTCACTCACATTCCTCAATAGACTAAAATCTTACCTTCCGTCCATCACTTCGGAGTAATGTCTCATCATCCACGTGTGGTTCCTCACTTCTTACAGACAAAGGCCCTCCACTCCACGACCCGTTGTCGGTAGGCGCGTCAATAAGCTCCAACCAATAGTCTCCATTTTCCTTGTTGAGGTGCAGCAGACAAATTTGGAAGCCGTGCATCTCTAGTGAGCTTTTCAGGTGGCCAGAATATGTACGTTCTAGTGTGATCTTTTTGCTTTCTGAAAATTGGGATGGAAATTTTATTAATAAAATGTATAAATTAAAATTAAATTAAAAATCATTTATTTCGGACCAGGGTCCATAGCGTGTTAGTAACAATAATCTTAATACTAGGTGTTAGTAACAATATAATATTATTAATACGCATCACATATTTTTGATAGTTGGAGACCTCCACAATACTAGGACACTGTCTACATTGCGTGCAATCGTACCCAGCGCCCCAGCATCGGACTGTCCTACCTATCGCACAATACACCCACGGTACTGTATGAGCTCGCCCGTACTCTCCGCAAGAAGGATGCACTACGTTTGCGGATGATGGCATGGAAGCCATCGACACTCGCCTCAGCTAAAGCAATTGGGTGTTTGAGGTTCCTACCTCACCTACTAGCTGGTACTCCTACTGATTTATAGACGAGGCGCTGGCGCAGGTTTTCCTTTCGAGGTTGAGGGTTAAATATTAGATAGCAGTCACTCTCACAAATGCTAAGAAAATCAAATCAAGATAGGTTCTAAAGTTTAAACCTTAGGTGGATCAAGATAATGCAATCTGGCAAAAGCAAGTTAATAATAAAAGCCCGTTGCCGCCGGTTCCGATTCCAATCAATAAGTGTTTTTTACCCAGCACCCATTTATTTATAATAAAAAATAGCTGGCGCCCGAGTGAAATTCTGTTCCCGCACCCGTTCACCGGCGTGGAATTCTGTTTCCCCATCCATGCGCCCGCGTGGAGTTTTGTTCCCGCACCCGTTCGCCCTCGTGGAATTCTGATCCCGCACCCGTTCGCCCTCGTGGAATTATGTTCCCCTTCCCGTGACATTTCCTGATATTCTTACCTTTCGTTGGCCTTAAGGAAGATACGAACAAAACTTGCCGAATTGGTCGAGCCGTTCTTGAATTTTGCGCTTAGCAACATCCATTTTTATTAATAAGAAGATTACAAGAAGGACTTACTAAAGTATCCACTGATTTCCGAACTGATGATGTTCATTTCAAAAATGGAGGTCCCTCCTAGGTTGTTGATTAGCGCTACTACCCTGTCTCCAGACACTAGCTTCAAATGCTCGACTATCTGAGGAAGAAATCATGATATTGAGGAAGGGGTTCCGACACACATCACGTGTACATCCTAAAATCCGAAGGGTTAGACAGAGGCTCTATTTATAAGAGTTTAAAGTCTAAATGTTCTGATGAGCTCTTCCAATTAATCCCACCCTCCCCTTTACTACACAGGACAAACACGTGCAGGGTCAACCGCATACAGTGCAGAATATCCGATCAAGAACCAAGCGGTTCGAAGACTCTTTCCTTTGTCGCACCATTATGGTCTGGAATTCATTACCAGCTCACGTGATTCCTTCTTCCTACAGTCCCGAGTCCTTTAAGCAGGGCGTGATAAAGTATATGATGAGCCCTTCAAACTGAGTGTCACCATTCTAACATGGTATATGTAAGTAATGGTGACCCTCTTTTCTCAAAATTTACCTTCAGCTTACCATCAGGCGAGGCGAAGTCTAACTAACTTATCCTAGAAAAAAACTGGTTTTCTTATTAAATAATTACCTTATCAAGCACTAGGGTGACCAGTTCCTTTGCGGTTCCCATCTTCATTTTTGCAATACCAGCTTCTCCGTGGACGCCCGCACCTAGCTCCATTTCCTCCTGCGTTATCTCGAATAACGGAGGCTGACCTGAGGACATCAGTCAAAGATTAGTCAAATACATTATGGAGGACGAGAAAGTGTTGGAGATACAACCCTGGACGTGAGATTGGCGTTTATATCGTTGTATAAATGTAAAAATATTCTGACATTTAATATCTACCTATCATTTAAAAAACTCGCACAAAAATAGTTCTTTTTTGGTCCTTCATCAGTCCGTACCTCCCAGTTCTCACATAAACCAACCACCTGATGAGTATTCTGATAGAGAGCATCAGCATCTGATGAGGCCGCCAGGCTGAGTGCCACCATTGTAACATTACTTAGTCTCTGTAATGGTGACCCTCTTTCCTGAGACTTTGCCTTTAGCTTACCATCAGGAGAGGTGAAGTCAAGTTGGCAGATCCTAAGATTATAAAAAAAACACATACTTAAACCAAAAAAGCTCCCAAAAGGAGCAGATCGTTGGATATGTAAGAAAAAAAGTACCTGGTAAAGAACAGGCGCTAAGGCAAATTCCTAATGTTGCCATGTATTTCACTGCCTCCACCGCCATCTTATGGATAGAAGCCAGATCGCAGCCTCTTTGCGATAGTGCTCCGCACATCTGAAAACGAAATGGTTTAGCACCTCTTTTCTTTACCGCACCACAAAGACGTAAATATATTTTTTAACTAACACGAATTTCATCTTCCTATAATTCCGGACGCTATCTATATTTCTCTATATATACAGAGCGTCTGATGACGGTACCCTGGGTCGGCCGGGGTGCGAGGGATATGCCTGTCAACCTCACCTTCGGCAACCAAAACGACCCACAGGCGGCGTGCGTTTTATACGGTTCGGGTCCGACATAACCTCTTCCACCGGCTCCGGTGGGGAGGTTTCCGTGGGGATGTTGCGCACGTAAAAAACAAAAAAAAGGGCGTCCCATGACAATGCCACATGCAGGGAAACAACCTTACTTATTGTTGATGCGACATTTTACTGAGGACTTTATATTAATTTTAAAAACCATTTGAACTGCATTCACACATTTTTAATAATTGCCTCGAACCCGGTACACGAGAAAAAAAAATCGGTCTGTAGTTTTGTGATTCAGATCGGAAGGCATCATCGTAAGGGTTATTATTTGCTAAATAAATTAGTTTTAGTAATAAAGGGAAAACCATGAATTTTAACATTTTAATACAAAATTAATCACTTAATCAACTACCGCGGTAGCCTATAGTAGTATGGGTAATGGACTACTGAGACGAGGTCTCGGAGTTCGATGCCAGGTTTTACCATGGCACACACCAATGACTTTTCGATGCTTTTCTAAGTTATGTGTGTATTTATCGCTGGTTTATAAGTGCCCGGTTAATGGCAATAGGAACCTAAACATAAACTGGCGAAATGTCGGTGTTAGCACCTCTGCTTACCTCTTCGGGGATATAGGTGTGAGTTTATGTTATGTTATCAATTTATCAAATGCTCGAAATGAGCCCCACGGGAACCGAAAGCAGGAGCCGAACGGCTACCCGTGTGCGGGGAGGTAGCAACATTGCGACTACCCGCAATTACGTGTCAAGACCGCAAACCTGTTGTCCACATTCACCCAAGGGGCCTTCACTTTCGGACTTCACCAAAGCTTATCACTCTGCGGAGTGCAGTGTAATGTCATGAGTGACGGACCAAACATAAAGAACAGGACTAAGGAATAAGAGGATATTAGCAATATTAATTAGGTACCTTGTAGCAGAGAACTTCTCCAATCATGCCTCGTCCGCCGGTCTTGTTGTCACTGCTGGCCACATCTTCGCCCACTATCAAACTATCGACCTATAAAACAGAAGTTGTACAATTTGCTTAAAAAGGCATAGGTACGATTTTTATTTTTACGTAAATACCCCTTAACCGGACATAACAGTAACATGGGTCTTCTTCTTCGAGACAATGGCCAAATCTGGTCAATGGTCTGTTATTTAAATTTTATTGGCCCAATACTTGGCCACAGCAACAACGCTCTCCGTTGCTCTTTTTTTATACCACTTAGGTGGTAGACAAGAACACGGCCCACCTTATGGGATGTGGTTACCGTGGCCTATGGACATATGCAACACCAGGGGTGTAACACACGCGCTCCTGACCTCTACTAAGGTCGCCGGTAGTGCAAATGAAGGGACAAAGCGAGCAGGAAAGCAAATGTCACATGGACTGGGATTAGGCCCCGCAGTCGCAGGACTCTTGCGACCGGTTAATTAACCCCCATTTTGCCATGTTTTCCCTGCAGCGGCCAAATTGGTTCCGCAGCCGTTTTAAACACTTCCAAGGGTAAAGTATGAAAGAATTTAAAAAAACTAATCATTCGGTGTTTTTACACGTCGTCGGTCTAATAATAATATTAATTTTCGACTTAAAATCATCAGCGGTTTTCCTGGTTGCATCCAAGGCTTTCACCTCAGAGCCCAGGGGACCCCTTACTCCTTATCTTCATTTTGGTTTGGACTACCATGTGTCGTCGTGCCGTGTTGTGTACCTTTGATCAGTAAATATACCGCCTTACAGGTGAGAATGGCTTGGTCCCAAATGTTTATTTGGACTATGATCGCTTAAAACACTAAAGTAATGACTGCGGCACTACGAGTATTTAATTTTTCATGGTACTAACCTTAATCCCAGATATCTTGGCTTTCTCTATAGCTTTTCCGAAGTTCAATCTGTCTCCAGTGTAATTACCAATGATCACCAATACTCCACCTAAAAAAAAACAAAGAGTGCATATCGCCTTCAACAAAAGAAAGGTTTCTCAATTCGTATTACTTATTTCATCATTTATCTCTAATAATAATTCTGCAAACACGTAATCTAATGACTTTTTATACTGTTGATTGATGGCACTTGGTGGAATTTGTTGTTACACATATTTCGCCTTACGGCATCCTCAAAGGTTTACAAATCAACCTTTGAGGATGCCGTAAGGCGAAACCAGTCAGGTCTAATAACAAAAAATACTGTGGAAAAGGTACAAGTGTATTTCAATCTTCAAAATGTGTAATCTAATGATTTTTTGATAGAATATAATCATATAAATAGGTTATTCAATGGTGCTTTTGAATAAATTTGATTGAAAACGAAGAAAATCCTCAAACTATTTTTGGCGCCGACATTACTACTTGAATGGATAATTTATGCGAGTATTTCGCCAAATATTGGTTTTCAATATGCTGGAGTCCTTGCTCCGAGCTGACAATTTGTATTGCTGAATAAACAATCTTGTATCACGTTACCCTTTTTGGGAACTGATCGATTGGGGCGCTGAAATGGTCAAATTCTCACCTGAATTATATTTAGCAAGCTGTGAAATCGCGTACAGCACGTGTCCTGTAGGAGGCGAGGCGAACACTCCACCAGCAACCGCTCCGTCTAACATCCCCTTGCCAACGAATCCTGAAATATTTACCCAATTGATTAAGAGTATTTTCTACCAACAACATAGATATGGTAGTCTCTATCGACTCATGGAATACTACGCGCCATGTGTGAGCCATACATACATATAATCATGCTTTTATCCCCGGAGGGTTAAGCAGAGATAAATTAACACCACATTTTACCAATCATTGAATTCGGTTCCACGTAATAAGGGGTGAGCCTATTACCGTCTTCCGGGCACTATTGTTGACTCAAGCCATACATCTGAGGCTGAGTCTAGGCTGTATATATGTGTTTGATGTTAAACAGCCCTATCCCTTAGTCGCCTTGTACGACGCCGCATGAGAAAAATGGGGTGGTCCAAATTATACTCTGCCGGGAACCACGCGGCACGCGGTAAATTTAATACTACCAAAGTAAAGTTAAGTAATTTGATATCTACTAAGTAGAAAGTTGCAGTATTTAATGGCGTACAAACAAATTAGAAACCTACCAGCAGCGAACGGTTCATGGCCGGAGCCTCCACCACCGAGGACGGCTACTCTGCCTGTGTCACTCTGTAAAACATACTCGTACATGTCAATATGATATTTTCTAAAGTTCACGCAAATTTATGTGACATTTGCGTCATTGATAAAAAAAAAACACTTTTTAACAGATTTATCGCGATTTACATATTTGGTACTCGTAAGTATTATTTACGATAAGCCCGATGTTTTGACTACTACCACATTTCTCCTCACGACAATGGCTGCTAAAAAAAAGAAAGTTTAAAACTAAAACCCAACTACTGAAAAATCACGCTTTAAAAAGTACGAAACAAGAAAATATCCAGGTAGGCGTGGTCGTATACCACTTACTCTAACAAAACAATTCATTCTAGGGAAATCTTATTTGTAATGTGCTAATTAAGCCCTTTCAGATGATACCAAACACGGCATATTTATCTCCAGTTTATTTTTTAACACAGTACTTTTTGACCGCCTGTATGGATCGGAGAGTTGGCCAGTAAAGGTGACGAATGAAAGACGGTTGCATGTAGCCGAGATGCGAATGTTAAGATGGATGTGTGGTGTGACAAGAATGGATAAGATTAGGAATGAATATATTAGAGGAAGTTTGAGAGTAGCACCAATCATAGAAAAGCTACGAGGAAATCGTTTGTCCTGGTCCCGAACCAGGACAAACGATTTCCTCGTAGCATGTAATGCGTAGGGATGAAAGTAATGTCGTAAGGAAGGTACTAACTATGGAAGTGGATGGCTACAAGGGGAGAGGGAGGCCCAAAATGCGGTGGATGGACTGTGTGAAAGATGACATGGTTAAGAAGGGAGTGAATGTTGAAATGACTGCAACTAGAGATGAATGGAAAAGGAACACATGTTGCGCCGACCACAAATAATCTTGGGATAAGGGCAGGAGGATGATGACTTTTTGACCGCTAGAGTGCGCTACATTATATTCAGTGATACGTCATATACGCTTCTAATGATACCTCATTTCTCCAGTTCAAATACGGAGTAAAGTGTAAATAAATAAATATAAATAAAAAATAGTTCAGCTATGAGGGAACTGAACCTAAATACATACAAACATATACAGCCTGTCAAAATCATAACCCTCCTTTGGCTTCGCCGTAGTCGGGTAAAAAGTAGTCGAAACGTTCGGCTTAACTAATACCAAACAGATAGCGAAAGTATCCGCTAAAAAGTGGTTTTATTTCAACACAAGTAAATATTTCACTCCACTGTGAAGAGAGCCACCAATGTGTAATATGCCAAAAAACCAAAACATATGTGCGCACACATTGGCGACTCCAACGAATTGTTGGGAATCAAAATCCTCCCTTCCCCAAAGAACCACCACGCGTGTAAGATGCGCTGCTACCCTGGACCTGCTTTAGCTAACTGCTAGAGTAATTGCAAGCTGCTAGAGCGACTTCTAGCTATCCGGACGACAGGATAACAACTTCTTTTAATAATAAAGAATACCCAAAGAGGCTCGGGTTAGATGGTTGGGTCAAGGGCCAGATGCAGAAGGCTGCGCTTCTTGATACGGCGCGCATCGTGCGGAAGTTTTCCTTTCTCTGGAGCCCTAACCACCGGTAGCTTGGTCCCTGTACCCGATACCGGTGGAGCACAATTTTTTATATTGTTAAATAAATGTTTTTTTAAATATATTTTTCTGCGAGCAAGAAATGCTCGTGAAGGAGGAGGCGGGGCGGGAGCGGCAGCGGGTGCGATGAAGGATCGCAAGCTAAGCTGCCCGCGTACGAAGGCAACTCGGGCGTCGTAGGTCGATGAACGACCTCAGCCCCCATGAGCGCAGGCCTGGGGGTGACAGGTGGAGTCGCCTGTCACCCTGGCAGAAGCAGGCTGCGCCTGACGCGCCTCCCCGTTTCCGGGGACGAGTTGGGGACTCTGTAGTCCCCACACCCGAGAAGATTGCCAGATCGTGAGAGATGGTCCTGGGTCGGCCGGGGTGCGGGGGATATGCCTGTCACCCTCACCTTCGGCAACCAAAACGACTCACAGGCAGCGTGCGTTTTAGTCGGTTCGAGTCCGACATAACCTCTTCCACCGGCTCCGGTGGGAGGTATCCGTGGGGATTTTGCGCAAGTAAAAAAATAAAAATAATAATTTATAAGTTGTATATTTTAATAAAGAGGAAATAATAATAATATTACCACTTACCTTATTTCTAACTGTAATAACTCGATGTTTGGGATGCAGCTGCAGCGCCGGGAAGGTGGAAATGACTCCGCGCAGATTGTCATCCACGCAGGTCTCTGGACTGTTAATCACTTTCTTCGTTACTGGCTTGGTGGACGACATCTGGAATAGGAGAAGAGAACACCGAGTTAGTTACTTACATGATATAGTAGGCACTTACTCGACAGACAGACAGTATAACGATATAACGCAGAACCAGATTTAAAAGTCTATTATTGAGTTGTAGTATCTTATATCATCATCATTTACAGGTGTAAATACATGTAATTCTCGGAGGTCTTTCTTTTTGTACCACTTAGGTGGCAGACAAGCTCACGGCCCACCTTATGGGAAGTGGTTACCGTGGCCTATGGACGTATGCAACAGCAGGGGTGTTACACTCGCGCTGCCGACCATCAAGAAACCTATTGATACCCCTCTTGAAGAACCCAATGTAGTCTCTTAACTAACTATGATTTTCGGTCTCACGTAATAGGCAGCAAGTCTATTGATTTGAGATTCACATTACTAGTGTAAAACTGGCCGGGATATTTACCATGTTTATTATTATGATCATGGTGTACTCCATACACTGAGCACACCGTGATCATGGCGCTTTTAACAGCGCGGCAATATCGGTTGCTCAACAAAAATTAAAGTGCGCCACTAGTAAAGCAAGCCTATTGCCATCAAGAGGACCCTTTGCCATAGGCTGTTTATCATTGGATGGAGAACAGCCCTTAGTCGCCTTCTAGAACACTAACGGGAATAGATCGAGTGACCCACTACTCCACTGGGAACCAACACGCCAATATTTCTGCAAAGTTTCCCAACTTGTTTATCAGGGATCCCTTGGATACAGTTTATCATTTACGCTTTCATTGATAAATCTACACATTTAACGTAACATATCTACAAAGGTAAAAAGGTTTATGATAATAAGTTGGCTTCATACAATATGCCAATAGATAAGTTGAGTAGCGATCATTCACGACAATCGCGAATGACCACAAATCAGTGCATTGGTTCAGCCAACGAGTTGCCACTTGTCTAAGTACCTACAAGCAAGAATCAGAGAATCAATTTCATTTATTCAGTTTCGGCACATAAAGAGCATATATGAACGTCATAATTCTACAATTATGTCAAAAAAAAAAGTTAAATACTTAATGTAAAAATAAACCATTGGAAAATGATTCTTTCACTGGTTCGGTAGGTTAGTTCTACTGAGAAGATACCAGCAAGAAACTCAGAGAACTAAATTAAATAATCTAAAAACTAAATTATCTTTCTTTTTTAAATTGGCTTTAGTTTACAATTTATTTTGTGCGAGCAAGCAAGAGACTTATGTTGAGCACGCATTTACATCATCAAGATACTCATCTACTTTAAAGTAATCTCTATTCATTAAAGTTTTTTTTCACTATTATTAAATCAATTTATTGGCATGTTAATCAAATCCTAAGGAATGGAATCCAAGCGTTCTTTATTGCCACTGTAGTAAGTTTATTGCCGTTTAAGAAAAAAAGACAATGTTATTGCCAACGAATGTACAAATCTAAGGCAAAGATTATAAGTTAAAGTAATACTAACGTCATTAACAACGATAGCAAGTTCATGTGCTTATTGATATCTCCAAATATGCTAACAATACCTATCTTGAAATAATGATCGACAAATAATTACATGTGCAATAAGTATTCACGTGAATCTAACCACGCGATCTACAGCTGATATGAAAGGGCCTTTTTTTATATCACTTAGGAGGCAGACAAGCGCACGACCCACCTGATGGAAAATTGGTTACCGTGGCCTATGGACGTGTGTAACACCAGAGAAGCCACACTCGCGCTGCCGACCCTGTAAGCACAGAGTCTATGTGCCGTCAGTGTAGACGACAAAGCAGGACATGCCTTTAGTCATCCCACTGACAGCACAAATTCTCCAGTCAGCACTGGCTACCCTACTCGAGATCAATGGCTTGTCCTGCTTTGTCTTCTGCACTGAGGGCACAGAAACTCCCTGTGCGTACAGGTTCGGCAGTGCGAGTGTGACTCCTCTGGTGTTGCACACGTCCATAGCCCACGGTAACCACTTTCCATCATGTGGGCCGTGTGATTATCTTCCACCTAAGTGGTATAAAAATACATTTGAAACTTCGGATCATACAAAACAAGGTCTAAGATTAGCATTTAACCATGATCACTTCGGTTTTCTGACGGACGTCTGACGGATGTATCATGGTAAGCCATAATCACGCCTATCTCCTTCCTAATGGGTTGGCACCACTCGATAAGAGAAATTGTTACGATTATGTTGTACCGCAAAAACTGCGCCAATAAATTGATCAGTTAATCATTTAGCCCAACGCAGTCCACTGCTGGTAATAGGCTTCTCCCAATGTGTACCATTTTATCTGATCCTCTACCTTCCGCGTCCATGCTGTCCCAGCCACCTTTTTCAGGTCGTCTGTCCATCTGGTTAGGGGGTGTTCTACCTTCCGTTTGCCTTCTCGCGATCTCTACTCTAGAACTCGTTTGCTCCAACGGCCTTTTGTCCTTAGACAAACGTGGCCCGCCCACTGCCACTTCAGCTTGCTTATTCTGCTACCTATCTCGGTAACTTTAGTTCTCTGTCGGATAACATCGTTCCGAATTAGTCTATCCTTCAGAGACACGCCAATCTTAGCTCGCTCCATAGCCCGCTGCACGACTTTTGTTTGACTGCAAGCCATAGAGTAAAGTAATACACTGGAAATAGAGGGCCCTCTCGTTAGTTTTAAATGTCAGCTAACGTCATATTGAATCTAGCGCCATCTCTTAGACATATTCCGAGAACTACTGTTATATATATATATATACATACCTACAGGTAGGTATAACACAGCTATACCTATATATATACCTATATTATGCGTTTATACATACTGCATTGGACATATAAACCAAAACCGTTAAGGCCTGTTCCTCTAGAGTGCTTCATCCATTTTCAAATGTATTATTAATTTTAATGTTAATTCACACTATGATTAATAAGAATCTAAAAGGCTATATTATGTAGCCCTGGAAACTAGTGTAAATCAACAATAATAACAATCCATTAGAAACTGTTAATCAGCACTCTAAAAGAAAAGACCTAAACGATTTTGGTTTACATATGCAATGCGTGCAATATGTATATATGCACAATACAGGTTTTATTAAATTATAATAAAAAATATGGTCATTCAATAAAATGAAAAATAGAACTAATTAATTGCAATAATAAAACACTATGATTACTTCATAGTGTTTTATTATTATTAATAATTAATTAATAATTATTATTATTAGCTATGGACTAGCCCCACTTTAAGTGTCCACGTTTCGGAACCGTAAGTCATGACAGGTAGGACGTACTGTTCAAAGATCTTTGTTTTTAGGCATTGCGGTAGGGGTGAAGAGAAGACCCGACGTAGTTTGCGAAATGCTGCGCAACCCAGCTGGATTCTTCTGGCTACATAGTTCTTTCTCGAAGTCTTATTTCCGAGCTGGATAACCTGCCCCAGGTAGAATATTTTGGTTTTATTCAAGTTTACACCGAGGCCGACGCGTCGGGAAGCTCCATTTAGGCTATGCAGCATCTCGCCCAGTTGTTCCAACGACTCCGCAACAATGACGCTGTCGTTGGCGAACCGAAGATGTGAGATGTACTCACCGTTAATGTTTATACCCCGCCCAGTCCAATCCAGAGTCTTGAAGACGTCCCCAGATATTGTGGCAGTGTTATACAAACATCCAATCCAATCGACACGACACCGCTGCAGGGCATCCAGAACTACCCAGATTTCGATGTAGTTGAAGGCTTTTTCGTAGTCCACAAACACCATACCCAGCGGCTGATTGGATTCTTGAGTCTCTTCTACTATCTACCGAACAGTATGAATGTGGTCCACGGTGTTATAGCCTTTTCGAAACCCGGCTTGCTCCGGTGGCTGGAACTCGACGAGCTTACCCGCGAGGCTTTTGACGACGACAAGAGCTTGTAGACATGACTCATGAGTGAGATGGGCCTGTAGTTCGTCCTTTTTTGAAGAACAGGATCACCGCACTTCGGCTCCTTGCCCTAGGTGTTAGACCTTGTTGGATGATGGAATTAAAGAGACTTGCTAGCTCTTTCAGGATTGGAGCCCCGCCTGCTTTCAGAAGCTCAGTAGTAATTCCGTCATCACCAGGTCACCTGTTGTTCTTCAGTTGTCTGAGAGCCACCTCTATCTCGCATTAGTCGATATCAGGTATCGCCTCGATGTAATGGCGCGTGAGTGGGGCTCTGTGATCTACATCGCTGTGTCCCGTTGGTTTACTCGTCCGTGATGCATAGAATTTTTAGATCTCTTCGACAATCTCGCTGGAGCTCACTGGAGAGTTTTTGTGCTGTCAGTGGGAAAACCAAAGGCTTGTCCTGATTTTGTGTTCTGCACTGAGGGCACATAAAATCTCTGTTCTTACAGGGTCGGCAACACGGATGTGACTCCACTGGTGTTACACAAGTTCATTGGTCACGGTAACCACTTTCCATCAGGTGGGCCGTGTGCTTGTCAGCCACCTAAGTAGTATAAAAAAAACATGCAAACAGACAGGCAGAGTTAGGTACTTTAGCATTTATAACATTGATATGTATATAGATTTTTTTTAACTTCTCACTCAACTGGCTCAACATTACAGTGATTAAAAAATTGTATTGTTTTCGTCTTTTTGCTAAGAACTAGTAAGCCAATACAAGTTGTCCTAGAGCTATCACCTGTCTGATTTAAGAATTAAATCGTTAAGTGGTAAAAATAACTGTAATTTTACCAAACATCGGCAAGCTCTATATTAAGGATTATTTTTTACCAATAAGATAAACCGAGAAATTTTACATTTGACACAGCAATGGGTCAGCTTGTATATATATGCATACTTAATAAATTCAGATTCAGAAAGCGTAAAAAGTAGTACAACAAAATAAATATGAAATACGACACGAATTTTCAAAATGTACGTTTGTTATAAATGTTTTAGAATCTAGAATCTAGGTTTCAATTCTAAAACATAAATAAAATACTTATTATCTTAGGAAATCTCCAACAATGTAATATCGAACGACTAACGTTATCAATTACAAATAAATAACTATTTATAACGAAGTAATTATTATCAAGGAATAAATAGCAATATATAAAACTCATAATAAATATAATAAAATAAAGAAAATTGTAAAAGATCATAGGTCAGTGCCCTTGCGAACCCAATCAGCTGATGATCACGTGACCAATATAATCGCGCCATCCATTGAAAAATTAACTTAAATTGACTCGAAACCCGTTGTCCGATCTTCTACTCTTTCTCTTGGAATGGCGTCTCTTGGCTTTGTCTGACCTACGAGTATCGAGAGCCGAGAGCTTACACCAGAACCTCGTCCGGTGATAAGATGGTGTACCGGCTACCAGATGAAACTGACTTGTGGGGGCACATACCCTGCCCTTATTCCCAATTTTTCGGGGAACCACAAAATATAATTCTCCCCATAAATTCCTGTCGCAGGTAATTCCTTCACTCATTCCCTTACCACAACTCAATCAATTCATTATTTCTTGTCTTACCTCATCTGCGCGATATAACACACTATTTAATTACAACACTATATCTTTTAAACACGTTACATTCAACACGACTTACCATAGCCACGTCGAGATAGACACAAAACCTACTTATTTGATAAGATACGCGTACAATAACAGTAAAAACCAAACAAATTATATAACCCCATGCCAGATAATTACTGCCATAATCAAGAGTAAAGTTTACGACCCTTCTTATCTCGAACTAGCAGCAAATATTAAAAAGAAACGGAGCGTAGCTAGCTTCAAGACTGAAATGCACGTTCTGTATTTATTAGAATCACTAGATGACTTGACAACGAGCTCATTAGACTGCCTTTCCCCACCAGAGATGTGCTATACTACTTTTAATATCCACCAATCCTATACATTGTCCATATAGATTTACACTAGTGGAAGGGGATTCAGCTAAGCCATGTTTTTATATAGAAATATGTGTGGTATAGATGTGTGCTGTGGATGCATTCATTGTCATTCAAGTGTACATCACATAGCTCGAACTGCTTATCATCATAGCACATATTTTTTTTATTTTTTTTTATTTATTTACAAGATATCCAACAGCAATTTCAACTTATATAACTAAAACAGTAAATAACACAGTATATGTTGGCCAATAACAGGATATCATAAGTAACATTTTAATTGAACCGTTGAAAAACAGTTGTGAACAGATAACTTAGCTAATGATATATGGATTACATTATACATATATATTTATAATTATATATGCGTGTACATATTTATATAATATAAATAAAATGATAAGATCATAAATAAATATTGAAACATACTAAAAAAATAAATAAATAAATAAATAAGTGTTTGTATTAGTTGTAATGATTTAAGTTAACATAAATACTCAATGTTTATTGTTTTTTCGATATTGATTCTATTATCTCTTTTTTGAAGCTTTTTTTAGACCGGTCGTAAATATTATTCACTACGATGCTATATAGCATAGAAAAGGTGGAAAAGGTCAGTTTAGCTTTTACATCCTCGTAGCATAGCTGCATACTACATCTCTGGTGGAAATGCAGCCAGATTTATGTATCATTGAGAGAGCTATATTTAAGCTATATGCTAAGGATCTGATCCATACGATTGCCTGAGAAAAGGAGGTTGCACTTCAGTCAAGAGTCCGCTTCCTTTATTCCTATTCCTCAAAGCTCGTGAGGTCTCTAACGGCGACGAAGCCTGTTAGTGTGGCGTGCTGCCCCAGAAAGGGGAGAGAGCGAAAATGGTAGGGCACATAAAAAAAATTGTAGGGAGTCAAGAATGCGCGCCTGAAAGAGAGCAGACGCCAGTAGGGTGCGCATCTCCCAAGATTCGGCCCGTTATAACCAAGATGGTTGGTAGGGCCATGGGAAGGAGGTGGGAATAGGTATTCCAATTCCTTTTTCTTTATTTTAGATTATACCTACGCGATTACTGCCTGAGCACTCATCCTAGAAAGGAGAGCCTTCTCCAGAGTGCCTTTCACCCTGTTCTTGCGCGCCTCCCCGTTTCCAGAGACGTGTTGGGGACTCTGTGGTCCCCACACCCGAGGAGAGGGCCAGATCGAGAGAGATGACCTTGGGTCGGCCGGGGTGCGAGGGATAGGCCTGTCAACCTCACATTCGGCAACCTAAAACGACCCACAGGCGTAGTGCGTTCCACCTCACAGTCCCGACCCTCAGTCGGTTCGACATATGTAACCTCACCCACCGGCCGGTGGGTGTACCCGTGGGAATTTTTAGCACGAACGGGAAGATTTTGACACCACATCAAAGACAATTGAATAAAAATTGGTAAAACTTTCAGATTATTTCAAATACTCTGGCGCTCGACATTTGGCAGAAGCGCCACCGAATTGATACTATCCATACTAAAACACTTTGATAATAAAATCCCTGATAGTAATACTAGTTATGTATACCGGTTATTATCTAACTGAAGTTTATTTTTGTCATGACATAACGACCTTCGGTGACCTTCCTTAACAACGGTAGACGGAGCTCTTGAGATGTGTAAGGACTATTATACCACTTACGTGGCAGACAAGAACTTGATGAAAAGTGGTCAATATGCCTATGAACGTGTGCAGCACCAGGGGGTCATACTCGTGTTGCCGAACCAATAAGAACAGACAGTTTCTGTGCCGTCAGAGCAAAAGACAAAACAGGACAAGCTTTATGTCTTTCCACTGACAGCACAAAATCTCTCCAGTGAGCTCTGAGTACTCTACTCACCGCCGGGAACACAACACGAGGTTATTATACACACATCAACAAAGTCTAGGGAACAAGGACATTTCTAGTTTTTATTTAAAAACCCTTTCTTGTAATAGTGAGTGTTTTATATCAACAGAAGGGTATTTTTATACCGTTTTTAATTTTAATTTTAATAAAAACATTCTCATATGATTTTTTTTTTTTTAAGAAAGAATTGAAATGTGCCAATATTGAGTATTACAACCTTCTATGATTAGGCACAAAAATAATGAGGTGGTAAGAAATACAGTGATTAACCGTACTTTAAACGTTTTTAATAATCTGTAGGACCTCCTAAAGCATTAGCAACATCTCGACAACGGCGTGGCATACTTAGTATGAGATTGTCAATCATCGTCTGTGGAATATGGCTCCATACACTGCGAATGTGTAAAAAAAGTTGTTCTTCAGTGTTCAGATTTTCCTAAGAATCACTGAAAGCTCTTCTCCCAAGCAAATCCCAGGTATGCTCTATGGGATTGAGGTCGGCAGACTGAGCAGGCCATTCCAACGTCGTAATATTGTGCTCGCTTAACGCATTGACCACTACCCTCGCGGTGTGTGACCGTGCATTGTCTTGCATGAACATAAAATCTTGACCGAACTGCTGTCGATGAGGGATGACCATGGGGTGTATAACCTCCTGAATGTATTGGTTTGCATTCAAATTGCCCCGTATCCAAACGAGGTCGGTCCTTCCACCAAGGCGAATTCCAGCCCATACCATGATTGTTCCACCTTGGTAAGGATGAACTTCTTGCGGATTCTGGAGACGACTCCGACGTCCAGGAACTCGCCATATACGCACTCTTCTCGAATCAGGATGAAAACCGAAGCGAGATTCGTCGGAAAACAGAACCCGTGCCCATTGATGGTCGGTCCACTGTAAATGTGCGTTAGTCCACAATAAGCGACGATCTCGATTTCCACGTCGAAGAGCTGGAACCCTAAGCGGTCTGCGAGCATGAAGATTGGCTTTGTGTCTTCTTTTCCTGAGAGTTTGATCGCTAATAACCACTTGATGCTGAGACTGGAGGCCTGCGACCAACTGACGAGCAGTAATCGTGGGTTGCCGCCTTACTGAATTTTGCAAGAAACGATCTTTTCGCGGGGTAGTAACCCTATTTCGTCCCCTGTGACGTTCGGCAACATCCCCTGTAGACCTGTAGCGTGCCCATAATCTGCAAATTACGCTTGGTTGGGTGTTGACAGCAACCGCTACGTCGCGTTGAGTTCGTCCAGCTTGCAGCATACCAACAGCCCTTAACATCTCTTCGCGACTTAAATGACGACGTGACATGATGACTACAGTCACAAAAATGCACAAACCATACGTAAAAGACGTATTATTGATAATAAAAGTTATTTACAATCAAAGAAAATAATTTTTATTTGCCTCAGAGAAACTGCACAATCAAACACTTTTAAAAGTTTTCCCTCCATATTCGAAAATCATTACTTATTTAAATTTATTTTTAAATTTCGAACAACTCTGTAATCTACTTTATTCTATTTTTATTTATTTGCTGCCAGTTATTTGCAAAACAAGATTTACACGAAAAAAAAAATTGGTGTCATCTTGTTCCCTAGACTTTGTTGAGGTGTTTAGCATAGCCGCGGTATTTAGCAGGGCGGAGGAACTTCCCCAGACAGATTGCTCAATTGGAATTCCATTGCCTCTCTCAAGAAGCTTATGAAAAGCTATCAAATACCTAATATTTGTACAAAACGCCTAGGAAGATGAAGACCTCCGCTACGGGATGGCCCAATATTTGTGCGATTCTGTAAGCACACAGCGTCGAGTGCAGTCTCATATTTATCTAAGGTCGAGTCTTCTTGTAGGTCTTACAAGAAGACTCGACCTTAGATAAATATGAGACTAAAGAATTTATACCATTAACACTTAGGTGTTGTGATGGAAAGTGGTTACCGTGGTCTATGGACGTGTGCAAAACCAAGGGAGTCACACTCGCGCTGCCAACCCTATAAGCACAGAGAGTTTCTGTGCCGTCAGTGTAAAAGACGAAGCCGAAGCGGGACAAGCTTTTGATCTTCCCACTGACAGCACAAAAACTATTTAGTGAGCTCTGGCTACCCTACTCACCGCCGGGAACATAACACAAGGTTATTATGGCCGCGGTATTCTATAGGATATAGGTACTTCCCCAATATAAGAAGATTGATCTACATTAATTTACTAAATATGCAAATATATTTTTTTTTACGTGCGCAAAATCCCCACGGATACCTCCCCACCGGAGCCGGTGGAAGAGGTTATGTCGGACTCGAACCGACTAAAACGCACGCCGCCTGTGGGTCGTTTTGGTTGCCGAAGGTGAGGTTGACAGGCATATCCCCGGCCGACTTAGGGCCAGGGTCTCGCGATCTGGCCCTCTCCTCGGGTGTGTGGGGACTACAGAGTCCCCAACTCGTCTCTGGAAAACGGAGAGGCGTGCCAGGCGCGCCGCCGCCGCGGCCTGCTTCTGCCAGGGTGACATGCGGCTTCACCAGTCACCCCCAGGCCTGCGCTCATGGGGGCCGGAGTTGTTCATCGACCTCCGTCACCCGAGTTGCCTTCGTACTCGGGCAGCTTGGCTTGCGATCCTTCGTCGCACCCGCTGCCGCTCCCGCCCCGAAATATGCAAATATTGGATCAAAGTAAAGAAATATTATCTTCATGTAGTTAATACTATCTGTGGATAACATATTTGGAGCTGTTATCGCGCGAGTTGGCGAGAAATTCGTGGAAAGAACTGGTATTTACTGGATTTTATGGATATCGTATCATGAAGTTATCAATACAAAACAAAAATGCGGTCCTCTCTTACGTCATTCCCAATGGTTCATGACATACCAATTCCTGAGCAATAATCCGCCAGGTATGTACTGGCCAGCTGGCCCTCTTCGGGTGTGGGGACCACGAAGACATTCAGTCCGCGGCTTGCTTCGGCTAGGGTAATCACCCCCAGGCCCGCACTCATAGGGGACGAAGGTCATTCTGCGACCTCTGACGCCCGAGAAGTCTTCGCTCATTGCAGACTATGCCGTTAGCGAGTCTCCTCCATTCCCGCTCCGCGGTCTCCTTCACGAGCGTAAGCAAAGCGGCGAGCGAGAGAACTCTCACTCCCAGAGTCGCCACTAGCTCCCGTCTCGGCGTCTCCCACGCTGGGCACTCGGCAAGCGTGTGCTACCCCGAGTCGACGCTCGCGTCACAGTGATGGCACTCAAACGTTAGCTCCTTCCCGATCCGACGCAGGTAATCTCCGAAACACCCGTGCCCACACACAGTAACTGTAGACCGCCTAAAACCGGCCTACCTACTTGTGGACCCCTCACATAGTACCCGTCCTACTTCTACCCCTAATTCACCACTACCCAATTCATCGAATCCGCTTACACTACAGTACAGTGTACCAGGTTCGACACCTGATAAAACAACCCGATCTGGTCGTCGAGTCCGATTCCCTGATTATTATCGTCCGTAGTGACGGCCTCTGGGGGGGAGTGATGTGGGGTACACACATAATACATACACACAATATATTATATACAAATACATTCACATCAACAATACACGAACATACATACAAACACCTATATACATTTCTTATTTACTATTTACACTAACATTCCTACACAAAAGTTTGCATCCGTAGTAGTGGACTTTTGTGTCGGCATTGTCGTGCTATGAAAAAAAAAAGGGCCGCGGCCCGCCAGGCGTGATCACCTTGCCTGGTCGGAGGATCCTCCCTTTGTGTTGGAGGAACATCACACCTCGTTCCTCCACAGTGGTGACCCCGACGTGATCTGATCACGTAACCTTCGCTGAACATATCATCAGCCTTCTCATCGTCACATCCCATTCACTTCTCCCGCATGAGCGGTAATCAAGTCTTCGCCATCCAGCACTTTCGGCCCTTACAAGGACACCATAGCATGCAGCGACCGCTGCAGCCTGGTTACCCTTCGGCCTCACCTGCATCTAAGGCATACAGTGCACGTATATACGGTCCACGTAAGAAGAGGACATCTCTCCCGTCTACGCGGCACTCAGCCATTACGCAGCATTCGCCCCAATACACGGGGGACTTACCTCGCTTCATCGAGGATTCGCCCCGTAACTGCCGAGGACTCACCTCGCCCCACTGGCGGCTCGCCGAGGATTCATCTCGACGCATCGAGCCCCAACTCAAGGCATTTCACAGCAGGACCGCAGCACCGCAGCACCGCACTTGTCCCGCGTCTTCGGGACCAGCGGTAGTCCCGACTCACTGGGACTAGCGAGGAAGACTGTTCCACTAACGGAATAAGCGGCGTCCAGTTCTGACGAAACGGAACTACCCAAGACTGGAAATGGCATGCTCATCAAGAGAGCTTAGACAGCCGACTCATCGCGAATCAACCTCCGGTCTGGAGGGGAGTGATGTGGCGATGCCACATGTACCCAGCGCCGCGTACGTACGTAACTACGAATCCTACATCGCGCCTGTAAAGTTCTCGCGCTGGGAGAACATATGTACATCGTCCCAACGACAATCGTTGGGCCGCGGCCCGCCAGGCGTGATCACCTTGCCTGGTCGGAGGATCCTCCCTTTGTGTTGGAGGAACATCACACCTCGTTCCTCCACAAGTAGTATAGGCAAGTGTATCACAGGCTCCAGAGCGAAAGCTTTGTAAGCAATCGGGACTGATACTGTGATGACGAAGAGTTTTAACGTACTGTAACACTTATTATATATCAAGTAATTATGTAGCCTATTGCACTCCACTACTGATCATACGCCTCTTCCAATGTGCTCCATAGGTCCCGATCTTCCCCTTCACGTAAACAGCCTATCCCAGCTACTATTTTAAGTTCCTCCGTTTGTCTGTCCGCCTCGGTCTCCAGCTATAAAATATATTATGCCCTAACAGAGGACTACAAGCCTCGTCTAAAAGGAAACTGCTCATTGTGAAGCAGAGAAAAGGTATTTGTAACTATTATTATCCGCACAAACCGCTTTTAACTGTAGCAAATGAAATCAAACTTTGTGTCTACAGGTCTAGAGTCTAATTTTAAAGAGTCAATATGAAGATTGCGGTAATAAAAGCGATATGTACTTACTGTATTTACTATTGTAAGTATGAGCAAATCTTCGACAACTAGCACTAACATAATTGATTTTCGTGAAAACAAAAGAATATAATTACAACATGGCTCTTTGTTTCCATGTCATCGGAAAGAAAAACAAGGCTTCGGCCAAGATCGGTTTTCGTCGGTTTTGCATACTTTTCTCACAGAATTTTTTTTTTATTTGGTGCTACATTAGATTAGGTGATGCGTCATATAGCCTATAATCAGCGGACGAATAAGATGCTTGTAATGATACCTCATTTGTCCAGTTCTAATAAGTGGTTGAGGAGCTATGAGGGAACAGATAAACCTACACACATACATACATAGCCTGTCAAAATCATAACTCTCGTTTTACCTCGCCGTAGTCGGATAAAAGTTGAGTATTAAAAATAAAAAATTAGGACCGAAATTACTAATACTCCCCTCTAACCCCTCCAGCTAAATTGCTTGTGTTAAGAGTGGATTCACGTTGTTAGTGTAATGGCCAGGTTCGAACCCGAGACCTCTCGATCTTTCTCGCGAACCATTAAACTACCGACGCGTTTCAAAGTGTGATTGTCATGATAAAGCAATAACATAATATGAAAAGAGGTGAAAAAAGTTGAAAAAAAAGGTTCAAATTATGAATGTAGAGGTCTTTAGAAGAAGAGGTAGGCGAAATGAAAGATGGAAGGATTATGTAAAAGAGGAGAGGAGAGTTGCATTAAAGGAGTTGCTTGATGAAAATATATTTGATCCGAGGTAATCTACACAGGTGGTTTTCCTCTTATGTTGAGAACAGGTGTCAAACAGTAGTTCTTAATGGATATTCCTCTCGTGCCAGGAGTATTCCCTCGGGAATTCCTCAGGGTTCGTTACTGGGACCTTTATTATTTAATATTTTTGTTAACGACATATCTTCATGTTTCAGCTACTCTAAAATTATTTTATTTGCAGATGACATGAAGATTATGTCCCAAATCCGAAAGTTAGAAGATGCATATAATTTACAAACTGACCTTAACCATTTTTATAATTACTGTCAAATCAACAAATTGGACCTGAATATTTCTAAATGTTACCTGTGTACCTTCACGCGAAAGCCGAGCCCTATTTATTTCAGCTATACCTTGGCCAATACCCCTCTAACAAGAGTATTTACTCTTGTTAGAGGGGTAATCCCTAATGACATTTATTTTCATTAGGGATTTAGGTGTAGTTTTTGACTCAAAATTATCATTCGATGACCACATTGACATTATTGTCAAAAAGGCCGCCAAATCTTTGGGATTTATTCGTAGAATCTCAGTCGACTTCAGGAATATCAAAACAATTAAAATACTTTATTGTGCTTTTGTTCGCAGTCACCTTGAATATTGCTCGCAGGTATGGAATCCTGTTTATGATATTTATATTAATAGACTGGAAGCAATCCAAAGAAAATTCTTGCGTTACATCCAATTCAGATCCTGTACCTATTTACCTAATTATTTGAGCAGATGTAGGCGGTTCCACATTCTCCCATTATACGAACGTAGAAATATAGCTGATTTGACTCTTCTGTTTAAACTAGTAAATCACTCTATTGATTGTTCTGAATTGCTAAGCAAGATTGGATTATGTGTATCATCTGTGCGTCTGAGGAAACCAAGGCTACTATATGTGCCACTAACAACCTGCACCTACAGACAAAATTCCTACCTAATCAGGGTGTGTCGTGCGTACAATTCATTATGCCATGAGTACGATTTAGATTTATTTTTCACCAGCACTAATCAACTTAAAGTCAAGTTGAGCAGGAAATTTTTTGATACAGTGTAATGCGAAGTAACAGTATAATGTGATATTATTACTATTGCAATACTATCTACCGTCTTGTACATTTTATAATAACAGCTATAATTGCAAAAACTTGTAATTGGCCATTTTATGTTATAATTGTTTTTAATCTGTATTTTAGCTGTAAGTTTTTCAGAAAGAATAAAATAAATAAAAATAAAATATTTGACAGGAATGTATGGAAGAGCATGATATACTGCGTCTACCCAAATAATTGAGACAAGACCAGGTATATGATGATGTAGGTATTTTATTTATTCAACTTTATGCACAGTAATTTTGTACAAAGGCGGACTTAATGCCAAAGACATTATCTAACAGTCAACCTTAGGGTGATGCAGAGATATTTTGAGGTAGGTGCAGGATAAATAATAATCCATTTATTGTCATATTACCTATGTTCTCAATAATAATACATACATTATACATACACACTATAATACATAAAAATCCATACACATACTTTTAAATATATTAGGTAGGTACTTATATATATTCGTATAATATATACTTATATAATATAAACTTAGGTACCTATACTTATATAATTATACATAATGATAAAATATATCTAACATTAAGGTTTTACGCATTACTGTGACTAGGGGCTATGTAGAGCTGACGTACTTTGTACTTGAACGTTGCACGGTTAGTGGTCATCCTGATTTCGAGAGGAAGCGCCTTTCAGAGGAGAATTGCTTGCACGAGGAAAGAAGAATGAATTAGGCTGGAATTATGAATAGGACAGTGGGGAAGGCGGTTGTCAGCTAACCGCAGATTGCTGACCGCAGATAGGTATCTAAAAAAGTAGCTATAAGGCCCGATAAATAAAACACCATTTACTAAATAATAAATATATTATAAATTATTATCAATTATAGATATTATAAGCCTCTAACATCCTCGTCAACAGAGTCGGTGGCACTTGTAACCTCCTCGGTGGTACTTGTAACCTCCTCGGTGGTAGTGACTTCGTCTTCTATTACCGTAAAGTTGTTTGTTTGTCCTGTATGTTGTGAGATACCGAACAACAAACTCCTGGAGGCTCCGAAGTACCTGATCCTGTGCTCACCAGCCACCGCGTCGTTGGGGATTTTCCACTCGACGCGAACTCGACTGGTGCGGAGTATCCTCGAGATGCGCTCGTATGTGAACCTTTACAAATAAAATAAATAAATCATCAGCATAATTTTCTTTATTTTTCTGAGTATTTTCCTAACTAAGTTGGGGTCTTCAATAAAATAACAAAATAATGTAGGATATTTTATAAAGCGCTACTTAGACCCAAAGTAAGTTTAGCTTAAGTACTCTGAACTCAAATAAATTCTGGAATGAGTTCAACTGAAGGTGACATTTATGTTAAACAAAAAATATATAACAATGATTTTTGTATTGCATTAATACATACATAATAATCACGCCTTTATCCCCCGAGAGTTGGGCAGAGTTGAATTAACAACCGCATTTCACCATCACTGAATTCGGTCCCACGTAATAAGGGGTGAGCCTATTGCCGTCTTTCGGGCACTATTGTTGACTCGAGCCATGCCATCTGAAGCTGAATCTGGGTTGTGTATATTTGACTGATGTTAGACAGCCCTATACCTTAGTCGCCTTGTACAACACCGCATGGGAAGAGATGTGGTGGTCCAAATTCTACTCAGCCGGGAACCACTCGGCATTCACGCGTACGAATAGGTATTTCCATGAAACGGGCATCAAACCCGCAATATCTATCTTACTGACTTACTTAGTTGCTAAGCAGATATTCCTTTGTATACCTAATAATCTGTGTTTGCATGCCAACTTTATGGTGAAATGTGATTGATTACCATATTCTTTTATTTCCATCTTTTTTTGTACCACATTACAAGCAAATAAATAAATGAAATGAAAAAGGTAATTAAACAATTAAATTAAAATCTAGGTAAACCCGGCTCGCATGTACAGCGAGACGGCAAAAGCATTGTCATCATGCCGTCATGCCCCAGATATGTTAAGCATCTTTAATAAGTACTCCATATTTCTTCACTGTAATTCTACACAACCGCTTGGCACCTATTACGGACAACTTTTTTAAACTATTTCTAGTCTGACTTTTTGTTTACAAAGAATATTAGAACCGCAATTCCCTCTAACCACTAGCAGGAGGGCTAAGCTAAATTGCTTGTGTTAGGAGTGGGTTTACATCAGTAGTGTAATAGCCAAATTCGAACCCGAGACATTTCGATTGTAGGGCCGACTCCATAACCACTAAGCTAACGACGCTTTGATACGCTATACCACGAAAAATTTGATATCGCAAAAGACCACA
This sequence comes from Eilema griseolum, assembly GCA_963662185.1. NCBI lineage: Eukaryota > Metazoa > Arthropoda > Insecta > Lepidoptera > Erebidae > Eilema > Eilema griseolum. The sequence continues at coordinate 3,046,747 of OY759236.1, forward strand.
ACCTGAACTTACTTTGATGACATAAAAGGGCTGTTTAACTCCAGACAGATATACCCAGCCCAGACTCAGCCTCAGATACATGGCTCAAGGCAACAATAGTGCCTGGAATACGGCAATAGGCTCACCCCCTATTACGTGGGACTGAATGTAATGATTGTTGAAATGTGGGTGTTAATTTACCTCTGTCTAACTCTCCGGGGATAAAGGCGTGATTATATGTATGTATTTATAACATTCCAATGAATACATACTTTAATGTATACAATGGAAAATCTTGACATTGGCGCCTCGCCATTAATAATTTTATATACATTTACAATTAATTTAACAATGGCAAGATTGCAGAAGCTATGAATAAAAGAACATTGAATTTATACAATGAATAGATGTCAAAATTTATCAACTCGTTTTCTAGTTTCTACATCTCAAACTTGTTTCTTAGGCAACTAGGTACTCTTCTTCCCGACCCCCGACGAAGTACAGTATCCGACTTGTTACGTCAAAAGTCGGGTACTGTGCTCTCGACGTGGATCTTCCAAGTCGCCTGCTAATACTTACTTAGTATCGAAGTCGGCGTCGTTGACTACGGGGACCCACTGGTCACCAACGGCTCGCTCCACCACGAAATAGGTGGACTCCTGTTTCAAATCGTGGCGGGGATTACCAGCCATCTGAAATGAATGGTTTCTTTCTTAATACTTGCCAATTAACGGGGCACAGGTCACTGGTATTTTTCTCAGCATTGTGTATCAGGAAGCAGTCGCTACCGTAAAAGCCATTGGTATCAAATTACGGAATGGAGGAGTAGTAGATCATACACTTTTTTAACATGCGTAAAATCACAGGCCGACCCATGGCTATCTCTCTCAATCTGGCCCTCCTCGGGAGAAGAACATCCCTAGACATAAAAGAACAAGCTTTGGACGCAATCAGAATTGGTGCCTAGGCATTCGAAGCGTTGTAGGTATAATATGCCGGAGGTAATATTAAAGTTATCAGGATATTTACCATGTTGTATTGTTCTGAGTTTCCGATATTTTGGCGCTGTTGCCAGCACCATGATCACGGAGGAACTGGAGTATTGGAACGGAGAAAAATATTTTTTGAAGTACATGGTAATATCCCGATAAAGATAATACTAAAGTGAGTGACCATGATAGTTTAAATATCTATGCCAGGGATATTTTACCCCAGGGTCCGCTCTTCTAAATCTCCTTTCTGCAACTTGGAGGTAATCTGTACTTTAGTCGCAACCCAGAGTACCGTTCGGATCATATAATAAACCCTCTAGCGGGGGAAGTTGTATTGCAAGGCCTATATAAACAAATCGAATAAGATAGAAAAAATTGAATCGGTCCAGGTTCGAACACGCGATCTTTTCCTTACAGAGGGAACGCTCTGACAACTAAGAAACCGAACCTTCGCCTGAAGCCATCCAAATCTATACATACATCCATTTTACGGCGACGGTTATAAAACAAGTTGTAAAGTTTAAAATAAAAACCCGACTGCTTTCTAAAAGATTGAAACATGTTTGATAATGATGATTGATGATGATGAACAGGCGGTACCCATTTAACAATCATAAACAGAAAGAAAATTAAATGGTTCCACCTCACTGGCGCAGTCGGGTAAAAATGGATAGCTAAAAATTATATCGTGAAATGTGTATGAACAGAAACAGACGGCGAGCTGTTATCTCTGCCTACCCTGGCAGATAAAGTCGTGAGTTATTATACTTACAAAAGTAGCGAACACCGTTTCCCCCTTATTGACTTCACGCACTGGCTGTCTCATGGTGGCTCCGAACTCCCGTCCGATCTGCCGCGTGTCCTGGAGTACTGGGAGGATGAGGGTGAGGGCGGTGCGCCGGTTGTCCGGGGGCTCCGGGCCCGACGGGACTGACTGGTCCTGGAGGGGGGATAGAGTGGTTTGTTAAGGAGAGCGTTAACTTGACAAGAAAAATTTAAAGAACATGACGGAGATTAGTAATTTGTTTAAGTTTGTGACTTTATAACATGTGTTCTAGAATGCAGATTAATATTACTAACCAGGCTTTTTATGGAAATATCTACATAAATAATTGCACTGAGCGGAAATCGAATTTTGGCAAAGCAGTCGAATGCTCTAGCACCACGCGGACCACAGTTCGATGAGAAAAGCATCTATACTTTTTTAATTTTTTGTGAATCCTAATATGAGCAATGTATATTTTGCAATCATCTTCGTGCCCTAATGGTATGGGTAATGGACTGCTGAGACGAGGTCTCGGGTTCGATCCCAGGGTTTACCATGGCACACACCAATGACTTTTCGATGCTTTTCGAAGTTATGTGTATTTATCGCAAGTTTATAAGTGCCCGGTTAATGACAATAGGCTCGCCACCTAAATTACATTGGGACCTAAACATACACTGGCGAAATGTGGGTGCCATAGCACCTCTGCCTATCCCTTCGGGGATATAGGCGTGAGTTTATGTTATAATTTCAAACTGTCACTTTCAGTCTCTTGTCTTCGGAAAATACTCAAGTCAAGTGGCAATACATTTTTGCAGAATAGATTAATCAATATACACACATCAACAAAGTCTAGGGAACAAGGACATTTCTAGTTTTTATTTAAAAACCCTTTCTTGTAATAGTGAGTGTTTTATATCAATAGAAGGGTATTTTTATACCGTTTTTAATTTTAATTTTAATAAAAACATTTTCATACCAAATTTTTTTTTTTTTTAAGAAAGAATTGAATAGTGCCAATATTGAGTATTACAACCTTCTATGATTAGGGACAAAAATAACGAGGTAGTAAGAAATACAGTAATTAACCGTACTTTAAACGTTTTTAATAATCTGTAGGACCTCCTAAAGCATTAGCAACAGCTCGACAACGGCGTGGCATACTTAGTATGAGATTGTCAATCATCGTCTGTGGAATATGGCTCCATACACTGCGAAGGTGTAAAAAAAGTTGTTCTTCAGTGTTCAGATTTTCCAAAGAATCACTGAAAGCTCTTCTCCCAAGCAAATCCCAGGCATGCTCTATGGGATTGAGGTCGGCAGACTGAGCAGGCCATTCCAACGTCGTAATATTGTGCTCGCTTAACGCATTGGCCACTACCCCCGCGGTGTGTGACCGTGCATTATCTTGCATGAACATAAAATCTTGAACGAACTGCTGTCGATGAGGGATTACCATGGGGTGTATAACCTCCTGAATGTATTGGTTTGCATTCAAATTGCCCCGTATCCAAACGAGGTCGGTCCTTCCACCAAGGCGAACTCCAGCCCATACCATGATTGTTCCACCTTGGTAAGGATGAACTTCTTGCGGATTCTGGAGACGACTCCGACGTCCAGGAACTCGCCATATACGCACTCTTCTCGAATCAGGATGAAAACCGAAGCAAGATTCGTCGGAAAACAGAACCCGTGCCCATTGATGGTCGGTCCACTGTAAATGTGCGTTAGCCCACAATAAGCAACGACCTCGATTTCCACGTCGAAGAGCTGGAACCTTAAGCGGTCTGCGAGCATAAAGATTGGCTTCGTGTAGTCTTCTTCTGACAGTTTGATCGCTAATAACCACTTGATGCTGAGACTGGAGGCCTGCGACCAACTGACGAGCAGTAATCGTGGGTTGCCGCCTTGCGGAATTTTGCAAGAAACGATCTTGTCGCGGGGTAGTAACCCTATTTCGTCCCCTGTGACGTTCGGCAACATCCCCTGTAGACCTGTAGCGTGCCCATAATCTGCAAATTACGCTTGGTTGGGTGTTGACAGCATCCGCTACGTCGCGTTGAGTTCGTCCAGCTTGCAGCATACCAACAGCCCTTAACATCTCTTCGCGACTTAAATGACGACGTGTCATGATGACTACAGTCACAAAAATGCACAAACCATACGTAAAAGACGTATTATTGATAATAAACGTTATATACAATCAAAAAAAATAATTTTTATTTTGCCTCAGAGAAACTGCACAATCAAACACTTTTAAAAGTTTTCCCTCCATATTCGAAAATCATTACTTATTTAAATTTATTTTTAAATTTCGAACAACTCTGTAATCTACTTTATTCTATTTTTATTTATTTGCTGCCAGTTATTTGCAAAACAAGATTTACACGAAAAAAAATAATTGGGGTCATCTTGTTCCCTAGACTTTGTTGAGGTGTTTATATGATTGACATACGTTGACAACTGTCATAAACGTCACAAACGTCAAAATACGTGTCAATACCATACATTCATCATTAATTTTCAATTTCAGTATTGTGTCAAACTGCCAAATATTCATATTCTTCGAGTGTCTCCCTGTAGGTACGGTATCGATCGTTCGAAGGAGTTTGACAGTTGAATTATTATTATTTAATCACACTAGCAGCTCATTGAGCTGATGCGTGTGTATTCTTCGATCTGAAGACACTGTCAAGTCTGTTCTTGAACGCATTTACAGTGGGAGCCTCTATGACATGTTAGGTTCACCTGCTGTGCAATTCGCGGTGAGATTTCAATTGCGCATGCTCTAATTTTGGTGACGTCACTTTAGAGCATGCGCAATTGAAATCTCACCGCAAATTTAACTGTCAAGTCCGTTAGATCTTCCGAAGCGTTTTTACAGCATGTACCTGCAGTAATAAGCTCAAAAGACAAAAAATACAATACCTGAATAGCAACTTCTGTGAAATCACGGAATTTGTTCAAGAAGATATCGAGCGTGTGCGGCCCGTAGATCGTCGACGCTGACTCGTACCGTTGTACCTGACAAAGATGTAATAGATGAGTATTAGAAAGAAAGAAAGAAATATTTATTTGGTGCAAGGTGGTACATATAAAAAAAAGTAAGAACAGAGAGGCTCACAAATACACCAAATAGGTGTCCAGTTCAGCATGTGCCAGGTAGAAACCTGACGCTGGTTTTCAACTGGAACCTAATTTGCCAGTGACACACGGACGCCGAACCGTCGAAGTCAAGTGTTAAAGTATTACATACACACACACACATAGCGAAACTGAAACACCAAGATCTTAGGAGCTCATGACGACTTTACTTGTAAAAGGTACCTACACCTGCTGTGCAATTCTCTGAGCTTACAGCGTCAAGCCCTTGATCGAGCTTGTCATTGGTCGATCTCCAGTGACGTCACCAAGTCCGACCAATGATAATCTGTATCAAGGCTATACTTAGATAATTGCACAGCTGCTGACAGACCAGGTTCTGGCGCAGACAGTTCCTCTTGAGGTTGGGATTTGGGATGTCGTATAGCTGTCAAACACAGGACAAGCTGTTTATTAAAAAAAGGAAAGCAAACCAATCGTCACCTTATTTAGTTACTTTTAAACTGAATTGAACTTGAATTATAAGCAATAAAGGCTTATTTATTTATTTTTATTATAGCTGTCACTCCCATAACTGTCAAAAAGAACCAGTAAAAAAAGAAGTAGGACTGTAAACCCAGCATTTTTGAAGCGAATGGAATTGCTAGGATGACGTAGCGAAAGAATTACTTACTAATTAAGATATGGAAATTGAATCGGTTCAGGCGAGATTCGAATCTTTAACTTTTTTTTTTATACCCCACCAGATGGAAAGTGGTTACCGTGGCCTATAGACGTTTATAACACCAGAGGAGTAACAGTCGCGCTGCACACCCTGTAAGTACAGAGTTTCTGTGCCGTCAGTGTAGAAGAAAAAGCAGGACAAGCATTTAGTCTTCCCACTGACAGCACAAATTCACTTACAGAGGGAAAGCTCTGGCTACCGAGCCACCGAACCACGCCAGAAGCCATTCAAATCTTCCTAATATATCCACCTTGCGGCAACGGTGCGAGCCATTTAACGATACTCTTTCTGTCATAAATAATAATAAATAAATATTCCACGACATTCTACACAACGCTATCTAGACCCATGGTAAGCATAGCTTAACTAGCTTGTGTTATGGAATCTAGAATGCGGATAAACATACTTAGATACTTTTTTTTTTTTTTGTAAATATATACATATTATACATGAATAGCTAGCATACTAAATGCTTTAAGATTTCCCGCACTTATTTACTGTTCCTGGTCAGACATGATTCTAGTTCAGAGAAGGTCTTAAATGATCTAGAGATCCAGGCCACCGACTGTTATACTACTGACACTGCAAAAAATGTCATGAAATTTTACACTTTATTCATATGGCCGTAAAGTTCAAAATTAAATGAAAAAGAGTTCATTACATGTTTCCATTCACTTTACAATTTGCCATTTAATTTTAGTCTCTAACTGCATAAGCGTAAAGTCTAAAATGACTTTGTTTGCTATTGACATAACAACATAACAATGATTTTATTCTAACATAAAATTAGCACAATCGGGGGCCAGATTCATTTCAACGACGGAGTTACAACTTGAAGTTTCTCAAAAATTTTATAGCGAAAGAAAAAAAAAATAATTAATTACTGATTTCATCAACGATATTGATAAATGGGGCCACCTAAGATCTTAAGGCCCAAAGCCAAACTAATCGCACTGTCAATCGGATCCTGGGCTCCCAAGTGCAAGCTATGGGTGCAAGGATTGAGATCCAAAAGAAAGGACCTAATAAATGAACAACTCACCTGATACTCCTCATACGTAGACAAATAATGGATATATTCGTTGACAAGTCCAGAGACCACGACTTTGGGCTCGAACCCATGCTCCTCCATTACGCTGCCGACGACATCCATCATGCGCCGCCCCGCCATGGTGGTGGGCTCTCCGGGCACCCCCAGGATAACGAGATCGCCCAGCCATATGAGGGAGGCTGAGGTAATGTTCGGGTGCCAGGGTATAGGGAAGGTTGCCTAGAAAAAAAAAATGGAGTGAAAATAACGCCCGCAACATTTTATATTTTAATTTAAGTACTAATCTTTCTTTTGGGTCGTCAATTGACTACACACCACCTGATGGAAAACTAGGGGGCGGTCCAAAGACTATTGGCTGCCGATGCTGTTCCTATTATGACAGTCTCTACCTTGACACCATCGACAGGCACCCAGACATTTAAATTAAATGTGATTTAAAATTATTTATTTTATACCACTTAGGTGGCAGACAAGCACACGGCCCACCTGATGGAAAGTGGTTACCGTGGTCTATGGACGTTTGAAACACCAGAGGAGTCACAGTCGCGCTGCCAACCCTGTAAGTACAGAGTTTCTGTGCCGTCAGTGTAGTAGACAAAGCAGGACAAGCCTATAGTCTTCCACTGAAAGTACAAATTCTCCAGTGAGCTCTGGCTGCCCTACTCACCGCTGGGAATACAACACGAAGTTATTATAGCCGTGGTATTCTGTAGGGCGGAGGTACTTCCCCAGTCTGACTGCTCAATTGGGCGGCAATACCGCAGTGTCCTACCTTTACCAACTAAGGTGGCAGACATTCGTACACAGGAGAGTTTGCAGCGACGTGCGGTCCGCATCATCGGGAATCCCGAGGTCACGAACAACCCTAGACCCTTTGCAGATGCGTAGAGATGTTGTGTCCTTAGCAGTATTTTACCGTCTGTACCATGGTGAATGTTCTGTGAACTCTTCCAATTAGTGCCACCCTTCCCTTTCCTACACAGGACAACACGTGCAGGGCTTAGATGTCCCCGCTCACGGTGCTTACCACACATACATATGACTTGGTCAGGTCGACCTCTTCCGGGTTGAATGATGACTTACCCGGCCAGTGGCCAACAGGATAGGCTTTGGAGCGTGACACTCTACATCATCGGCAGTAGGTCTCGCAATGACCACACCAGCTATTGAATCCAGCAAGGGGTTACCCACGATCGTGCCCTGTGAACAAAATTTACTTTTTGATATTGTAACATGACACCGCGAGCAAAAAAAAGGGCGAAATACGCTGCAATGGAGCCACAATATCATTTTGTGCCCATTGCGGTGGAGACTATGGGCAGTTGGGGGTCGGAGGCGAAGAGGTTGATCGCGGAAATTGACCGCCGCATCCACGACCAAGGCGGTGACTTCCGATCCGGCTCGTTCCTGGGGCAAAGGTTGGCTATTGCGATTCAGCGGAGCAACGCGGCCAGCATCATGGGCACCTTTGCGCCGGGAACGATGCGGAGTGGATTGTTTGACGCGACATAGTCGCGAGTTTGTTTTGTGTATTTATGTTTTAATTATTTTGTGTGTATTAAATAAATTTAATATTGTAATACAGAGATTATACAACACTATGTCTAGAAATCTAGATTTCTAGAACCACACTAAGCATAGTTAGTTAGTAACATGGGTTCTATAATGCGGTTAAATATAATTAGAAACATTTTTTCAAAGACTTAGTAACAAAAATTATTAGTATTGCCTTATTGTAATTGTTTAATTAGGCAAATGGATACCGCCTGCTATTAAATTTATGGACGTGTGTAACACCAGAGGAGCCACACTCGCGCTGCCGACCCTGTAACCACAGAGTCTCTGTGCCGTCAGTGTAGAAGACAAAGCAGGACAAGCCTTTAGACTTCCAACTGACAGCACGAATTCTCCAGTGAGCTCTGGCTACCCTACTCACCGCTTGAGCGGGATTGAGCAGGAATGATACCCGCGACCACCGAAGTAATAGTCCCAAGAGACCAAGATTGTCATTTCAGTACCTACCTGTGTAATGTTGAGGTTGTTGGCGCCATCTGTAGTTCCTGAGGCGAAACTGTAACCCATCGCCGGCGTACATGCGTGTACTTGTTGGCTCTGAAATTATAAATAAACCATACATAAAAAGTAGTATTCCTCTCTGCTCTAAGACTAAAATAAATAAATATTCTACAACATTCTACACAAGGCTATCTAAACTGCGGATAAACATACTTAGATACTTTTTTTTTGTAAAGACATACATATTATACATTTTTTTTAATATAGGACACGTCAATTGGACTTCGCCTTGCCTGATGGTAAGCTGAAGGCAAAGTCCCAGAAAAGAGGGTCACCATTACTTACACATACCGTGTGACAATGATGACACTCAGCTTGACGGCCTCATCATATGCTTTTTCACGCCCCGCTTAAAGGACCCGGGACTGTAGGAAGATGGAAACACGTGAGCTGGTAATGAATTCCAGGCCTTATTGGTGCGACAGAGGAAAGAGTCTCCGAACCGCTTGGTTCTTGATCGGATGTTTTGCACCGTGTGCGGATGACATGCAAATATACATATTCGAATGGGAATCGAACCCGCGCCGCCTACTTTGCAGTCGAAATAACACTCGCGTCGCCTCAGAGACTGTCATACATTGACTTACAAATCTATTCCATTTTTTCTACTAACGAATTGCCACAAGGGGACAATGTGGAACACTCACGCTGTCGAAGGTCTTGGCCACTGGATCGTATTTGGCCCCCTCCTGTCCAGGCATGTCGAGGAACTGGTGCACCACGGCGAGCTTGCCGGTCAACTCTTCGCCTTCAGCCTTCAGGATTTCCTGGATGACAGAATCGTTTCATTTTTGGATTAAATAATTCGTTTAATTTATAATGACAAAATTACAAAATTTACTGACAAGTATAATTCGTCTATTCGTCTATTCGTCTATTCGTCTATTCGTCTACTCGTCTATTCGTTTATTCATTTATTTATTAGGGACAAATAACAGTTACATGATAAAGACTTAAACAAATAATCCACCATGTAACCAACACAATTCTCCACGAATTGACCATAGAGATGAACACAGACAATTCCGTGTTTAGACTGCAATATAGTATTGGCTGCTTATTAAATAGAAATGAAAAACATTATTACTATTCAAAAATTAGCTTCAATGAAAATTTATGTTTCCAAGATTTTTAAACTCTAACAAAACCGAGGGCACTGTGGTCCCTCGACTTTGACGCCATAATAAAAGATGCTAGGGAGAATAAACTCTAATGGAATATCGCATTTTTTTTCTTTGGCCGGCACTTTCAATTTTGACCCAAACTGAAAGACCTTCTTTGAACTGAGAGCCAAAAGAGAAACTAAAAGTTAGCATAGGTTATTTGTTTAGTTAACATAGTTTTGTATACATTTTATAAGTAGGTAATTGCATATATTTTTTCTGTATATTATAATAGGTAGTAATGTTAATAAAAAAAGATTGTTACTCCTTAAGCAAATAGAAAGAGAGTCTGAAAGTAAAGTGGTAAGACACGAAAAACTGAAAAATACACAGACGGTAAGTGATGTCATCTGCGTATAATCGTAAGAAGAAGAGAAGAAAAACTCGAAATAAAAAGACAGTACCAATCCATCTGGCCAGTGTGGAAACAGTAGGCCAAAGCCTCCCAACATTGGAAGAGGTCTATGTCCAGCATTGGACTGCGATAGCTTAATTGATTGAAACCAGGTCTGCTACTCACCATAGCTCCCTCAAACACCCTGGTGCCGATGATCTTGACGCTATCGAACATATCCTCCCCGGGTCCTCTCGCGAAGCACCTCTCCAAGAAGCCGCAGACTTCGAACTGGTTGTCGCAGGGGTTACCTGAGAACTCGCACCGAGGACCCTCCAAGTTGGGGGATGCGTCACCCAGGTTGGCGGGGAAGAAGGCAGCTACAATGTCACCCTGTTGGAAGAAAGCAAATCAATATGGTAGGTGTCTATTTATGTGGTGTGTTTGAGCCCTATATTTTTTATTGGTGAAATGTGGGTGTTAATTCACCTCTGCCTAACCCTCCAGGTACATGTAGTAGTAAATTCCTAGTATCCCCATTAACCCCTCCAGTCAAGTGGTGTTAGGAGTGGGTTCACATCGGTTTTGAAATGGTCAGAATTCGAACCGACTACCTCTCGATCGTAATTCCAACAATTCAATCAAAATTGGAAACTGCAATATTACCTCTACGTAGAAAAAACTTGTAGAAGTAGACTAAACTAAAGGATAGAGATACCCATGACTAAATGCCCGCTTGACGGCAATATGGTCACCCCATATCACGTGGTGACGCCCCTGGTGTTGCACACGTCCATAAGCCACGGTAACCTCTTCCCATCAGGTGAGCCGTATGCTTCTCTGCCACCTAAATTTTATAAAAAAACAATTCATAAATATTGTCAAACACCTCTTTCATTCATACATCAATTTATATATTTATGTAAGCCAACTCACCGTGCCAGCAAAGGCGCCAGAGTTCAGCTCCTTCTCCATTCGATACGCAGCGTATCCAAGGTTATCAGACGAAATGAGCTGGTTGGTGAGGTTCATGCTGGTGGCGTGCACCGAGAACCAGGTCATCACACCGTGGAGCGACCCGTCACGCTTCTCGATACGCACCTGGGTCATGTCGTTGTCTGTGTCGGAGTCATACCTGGAGAGGTAAACTACAATAAGAAAAGCTGAGGATCGTTGACAATTCCACACTCACAAACAATGTTGTAGGCTGTGGTAGTACTTTTTTTTTTACGTGCGTTAAATCCCCACGGATACCTCCCCACCAGAGCCCGGTGGAGGAGGTTATGTCGGACTCGAACCGACTAAAACGCACGTCGCCTGTGGGTCGCTTTGATTGCCGAAGGTGAGGTTGACAGGCATATACCTTGCACCCCGGCCGACCCAGGGCCATCTCTCCCGATCTGGCCCTCTTCTCGGGTGTGGGGGCTACAGAGTCCCCAACTCGTCCCCGGAAACGGGGAGGCGCGCCAGGCCTGCTTCTGCCAGGGTGACAGGCGGCTCCACCTGTCACCCCCAAGGCAGTGGTAGTACTGGTAGTCGACTTGAAAAAAATAGTCATTCATTCCAGGGCAACTGTATACGCTTTTTTAATAATGCCTTATGAAATTTATGCCTAATGAAATTAGGGATTTACCTGTGAATAAATTTTAAAATATACTTAAAAGTAAATTGTGCCAGAAAGGCTATTATAAAATCCAAGAATACGTGGATGATAAACAAGCTTGGAAATTAGCTGTATGCTCAACTATGTAACTACTCAAATAAATTTTTGCATTTAGATTAAGTAGACTAAGTGTACGTTAGTAAATAGACCAATAAAAAAAATTCGCCCAAAGAGATCCAAACTGTCACCGTAAGACGGATATATGTGTAGAAGAATTTGGAGGGATTAGGTCGCAGGTTCTGTGGCTTAGTAGTCAGAGTGTTCTCCCTGTAAGGGAAAGATAGCGGGTTCGAATCCCGCCTGAATCGAATCACTTACCTGTCTCTCTCAGCTTCTGGGTTCTGGAGGTATGAGTAAGGAGATCTGTTGACTGACGCATTGGTGACCTTAGTCTTCCCGTAGTACAGGTACACCGGCACTATGTTGCTGTGAGCGCGGACTACACTCTGAAATTGTTTTACAATTCATTACAACATTGTAGCAGCATCAATTAGGTATTTTAATTGAGGAGTGCGTGATCCTAACAGTCCAGGCAGTACAACCTGAGCAACGGAAACGGTAGCGTCTTTCGCTTCCAGGGAAGATACTGCTATGACAGATTCTAGATATCGGCTAGAGTACTGCTCGTAGGTTTTCTTTCCACGTGTCGCTCTGTGGCAGAGGGCACAATTGCGAGCAGGTAAGAGGCGGTCTGATTCTCCGAGCACAGGCGTGGATGACAGGTCCGCCGTCTGTCACTCTAACGACTTTGCTGGTGCGATGCTAGCCTCCGCCTCCCCATTTCCAGGGGAAGATGGGGACACTTATCTTCATCTCCACACCCTCACCTACAGATGGTCCAAGGTGAGGTTAATTATTTGGGATTTAAACGCTGAAAACCTTATATCCCGTTTTGGGCAGTAAGTAGTAAAAACTTTTCAAATAGAATAATTTCTTTCAAATTATGCTCTTGGCCGAATTTTGAAGAATTGAGAAATTGAGTTAAAATCTAGGTATTTAAACTATCATGGTCACTCACATCAGTATCAAAATAAACAGGATATTTACCATGTTTCATTGTTTTGAGCAGCACCATTATCACGGAGGAAGCAGTTCCTCCAGTTCCTCCGTGATCATGGTGCTTGCAACAGCGCCGAAATATCGGAAACTCAAAACAATGAAACATGGTAAATATCCCGTTTATTTTGATACTGATGTGAGTTAAAATCTCTTAAACACGCAGTTCGAAGCTGTAATAAATACTAGTTCGTTCTTACCCGACTGCGACAGCGAGGGTAATGTGTTACGCGCTTACGAGCATGTATGTTTGTATGTAGTTTTCTTTGTTCCCCTCTACATGCCTAACGGCTGGACGGATTTCAATGAATGAAGTCTCAAAAGAAAGGTATTCATCTCCCGAGTGTCATAGAGTACATTAAATATGAACAAAACTGTATGTTGAATTACTGGTAATAAAATGCGGAATTACAAAAAAGAAAGGCTTCACCACCTATTACGTGGGACCGAATACAGTCATTGGTGAAATGTGGGTGTTAATTCACCTCTGCCTAACCCTCCAGGGATAAAGGCGTGATTTTATGTATGTATGTATGTATGTATGTACAAAAAAGAAATGTAGGAAGGAGATTACAAAAAGATATACATATCGTAATTTAAAAGTTGAAAATAAGATAAATTATTAAATAAAGTTAAAAAAACCCGATTGTTGAAAGAAAAGATCGAAACATGTTTGATCATTAATTTTTTATACATTTAAGTATTTATTTATTATATTCTTTATTGTACGCCGTCCGTGGCGTAGCGGCAAGGCATTCGACTGCTATGCAGGGGGCGCGGGTTCGATTCCCGCCCAGTGCAAATATTTGTATGCATGAATATGTATATTTGCATTGGTCTGGGTGTTTCTATGTATAATATGTATGTATTTACAAAAAAAAGTATCTAAGTATGTTTATCCGCATTCTAGATCTCATAACACAAGCTAGTTAGCTATGCTTACCGTGGGTCAAAAAAAAATTACAATATTCATGTTACAGAAATTGAGAGGACAAGAGCAGTACAAAGGACGGCCTTATCACTTTACACAATTTCTTCCAGGTAACCTTTGGATGGAATTGTAAGTTTGTTGGAGTATTTGGAAGTTGTCAAGTATACGTTGACGAGACTCAACAAAAATTTCCGAATTCAGGAACCCATAAGTCTATTTATTACTCACCCTAGTAATGCCCTCGACGTAGGCATTGAAAGTCTCTCTAGAGAACCCGAGGATGCTGATGTCTAATAAGAAGTCCACTAGATGTCCCCCGGGCGCGCTGTGCGTGTGTGTACCGGCGATGATAACGTTACGTAGGGTGTATAAATCGCCGTACGTGTTTTGAAGACGCCGGACTACCTGTAAGAATGAATGAATGAATGATTTATTCATTTAAAAACAACAGTGGTTCATCTTTGTTAGTATCACTTATATCTAGGTTAGTATGTAAGTAAGTAAGTAAGGATGATAAATTTAATTTAATTTGCGACACATTGCGACCCGAGACGGTGCGCACTGTGCGGTATGAAAGAAACTTCATCCCACGCACACTCAAGCTGCGGTTTTCCTAAGCGCCTACAATATGGGGTTCTTCAAAAGGGGCCTCAGAAGGTTTCTTCATGGTCGGCAGCGCGAGTGTGACACCCTTGGTGTTGCATACGTCCATAGGCCAAGGTAACCGCTTCCCATCAGGTGGGCCGTGTGCTTGTCTGCCAACTAAGTGGTATAAAAAAAAAATTACATTTGATATGTGTTTTATGAATTACAGTAGGTACTTATAAATAAACCTATTTTTAGAATGCAAATATTACACAACAGATTCAATTTAATTTTACTGTGTCCAAATTATAATTATTGTTGTGTTAATCAAAATTTCGTTTGGGTCTGTAAGATATAGAAGACAGTAATATATATACCTACCTAGTTCAATAAAGAGAATATGTGACCTAAATGTTGCAATGCCTGGAAAAGGTGCTAAGTTTTAAGTACTGACATATAAATTGTAATCTATGTACACTTGGTAAGCAATAAATGATTTGATTTGATTTGATTCAAATAATAAGAAATATGTATTCTAGGACATTTTTTTCCTTCACTCAGCTCATTGGAGAATTTGCTGTCAGTGGAATGACTAAAGGCTTGTCCTGCTTTGTCCTCTACACTGAAGGCACAGAGACTCTGTACTTACACGGTCGGCAGCGCGAGTGTAGCTTCTCTGGTGTTACATACGTCCATAGGCCACGGTAACCACTTTCCATCAGGTGGGCCGTGCGCTTGTCTGCAACCTAAGTGGTACAAAAGAAACTCTGTACCCTATGACGTCAAACGGCAGACTACCACTGAACTATTGCCAACCAACACGTGGGGACCAAGGAATTGCGGGGCCACGAATCGCATGAAAATATCCTTTAGAGCCTATAGGTTCTTTAACATAACTTAGCCGCGTGGTTTCCGACAGAGTAGAATTTGGGCCACCCTTTCTCTTCCCATGCGGTGTCGTATAAGGCAACTAAGGGATAGAGCTAAAATCAGACAGATATATGCAGCCCAGAATCAGCCTCAAATGCATGGCGCGAGTCTACAAAATAGTGCCTGCATGGTGAGAGATGAGGTGGTCCAAATTCTACTCTGCCGGAAACCACGCGGCCACGCGGCGTATATTGTTAATAGGTACGTTTTACGTATATAGAAAACTATGAAAACATATAATGTCATTAATGAATAGAACAAAGAGTAAAGGGCCCAGGATGGAGCCCTGTGGTACACCAGAGGTTACATTAATTGGATAAGATTCATGACCCCTGATCACAACTTTCTGAGATCTATTTGTTACATAAGATATGAACCACCGTAGCAGATCACCGCGAATACCATTATACGCAAGTTTGTTTAGAAGGAGTTCGTGATCCACCTTGTCAAAGGCCTTACAGAAGTCCGTATAAACGGCGTCAACTTGCACTTGTTTATCCATATTGATAAACAAAAAGTCTGTGAAGCTCAATAAATTGGTAATAGTAGATCTTCTTTGGACGAAACCGTGTTGTTGTTTTATGATAACATTATGAATATAGGGATAAATTGCTCTATGTACAAGTCTCTCGAAAACCTTCGACAAGGTGGACAGGATAGAGATGGGGCGATAATTTTCGATATTATTCTTAGAACCTGCTTTATGTACTGGTGTTATATTGGCTCGCTTCCATCTTTCAGGAAAAGTGCCCTCAACAATACATTTATTATATATAATATGTAAGGGTACACATATACTATCTGCTGTTTTTTTAAAGAAATAAGCAGGTACTCCATCAGGTCCCGATCCCTTCGTTCCGTCCAATGAGCTTAGCACCTTTCGAACCTGTTCCAGAGTAAAATTAATACCGCTTATCATAGTACTATTATCTGCATAAGTATCGGGGGGTAACCAGTTCCCGCTGCTGTAAGATGAGGTTTCATAAACGGATTCAAAAAAATTCGAGAACAAATTACATATGGTACCAGGATCGCCAGATGTTTGATTCCTATAGTAAACAGTGGCAGGTATACCTGCTTTAGTTTTACGGTTGGAGATGTAACTAAAAAGATATTTAACATTTTTCTTTATGTTATCTTCTATAGTATCAATATAGTTTTTATAGTTTATTTTACACTCAGTATGAAATCTACGCCTAAGAAAAGAAAATTGCTCATAATCCGATACATTGTTGTACGATTTCCATTTTAGCCACGCTTTTTTCTTATTGTTAAAAATATGTTTGAGTGATTTAGAGAACCAGATGGGAAATTTAGTTGATTTGACACGGGACATGGGAGTGTGATTCTTAATAGATTTGTAAATAGTATCGTAAAAAATGTGCACGCAGTTCTCAGCGTCTGTACCATTTAAAATGTCGGTCCAGTGAACATTAGACAAATCATGATTAATTTCTCCGTAGTCAGCTCTATAGTAATTAAATTTTGGAGATTTCAATTGAGGAAGAGTCATATATGTGCCTTTATACGTAATAGTGGCACAGAATGGAGGATGAAAGGCACTTATCTTAGATAGTACGTCCGCTGGGGCATGCGTGGTACAATCTGTGTTGCTAAGTAATAGGTCTAAAATGTGTTTTTTAGCGTTGATAAAACTGTTGTATTGCAAAGCATTCACAAGTGACATAAAATTACATAAGTGCCGACTAGCTCTCGAACTAACACTACAGTGCAGTCCCGAACCCACACTGGGTACCCAGCTTACCTCTGGTAGATTATAATCTCCAAATAAATAGTAGAACGTGGGATTAATTTTATCTATGACGTCACTCACCAGATTGAAGTGATCAGAGTAAACATTATGAACAGTGCCTGGCGGAATGTATACAGCACTGATCATGTGCTTCTCATTATTTATTCCTGGTAACTGTATAAGGACGTGCTCAATGTGAGGTGACAAAGGTAGAAAAGGTATTATAAGAGTAGATCTAAGTGATTTAAGAACAGCTACAAGAACTCCCCCACCATCCTTCCTATTTGAGGCTATTCGATTTCGGTCAGTTCTATACACTATATAGCGGTTATCAATGAACTCACCGTCACTCACTTGGGGGATGAGCCAAGTCTCAGTAATTATTATAACATCATAGCAATTTGATAATATTTTCATATACAAAACATTTAACTTAGTGCGTATACCACTACAGTTTTGATAATATATGGTCAGCTTATTCATTATTGAGGAATAGGTAACATTGAGAAGTAATAGTGCAAAAATATCTAGGAATCGCAACATATAAATAGTAGCATAGAATATAATTAGTAATACTTAATGCAGTTAAAATCAGCATGACATTATGTTCCAACAGACCCGACTGAACACCGTGGACTAGAAGACTGTAGTCACCATGTATACATTCAACGTATGATAACTCTATGGAGTTAAATAAAAGAAAAAAAGAGTACATAACATAATTAATATGACCAATTATTGCCAAGCTATTTGAGATATTATTAACTAGAAAGGTGGTTAAATTTAAGTTGAAGATGAATAGGTAAATAATGAAGCGTAAACTTTGTTCACGTATGCTTTGATGGCTTAATTCTGGATACATCTTGATGGGTTCGAATGGCCATAGCTGGTGAGTTGTCACTCTCTCGCACAAGGATCGTTGCATGCTTAATCCACACATACTTGAACTTATTTTTTTTGGCAGCTTCCCGGCACTCGCGAAACAACTGCTTGTTCTTAAGCGTAAGATGTTCGTTCATGTATACCTGTAGTGGTGCACTGCCTGATATTCCCAGGTCATCAGTTTTTAAGCCTTTGGACAAGCGGAATGCACTAAGAAGGTTATCTCTTAATATACGAGAGCTAAGCTTCACAATAATATTTTTAGGCTGCTTGTTATGAGACTGCGCGTGTGGTACGCGGTGTATCGCAATAATATCCTTTTGTGTAAGTGTGCAATTTATTTTAGAACTTATAGTATTTACAAGGGTGATCAAGTTTTCAGTTCGTTTTTCCGGTATATTACACAATTCTATATTGCACTGCCGGGCCTGCTGCTCAAGCATATCAATTTTCGAGTCCAACCCAGATATCACATCTTTCAGCGCCTCCGTGTTGCAAACCTGTTTAGTAAGGGTATTAATCCTCTTTTTCAGATCGTCCTGACATTCAGAAGAGTGCTGTATGGAAGTTTGCAGAGAGGTTATGTCTTCTCGCATAATCACCTGCCTATGTTCGAGATCCGTAATACACTTCTCAAATCCTGCCTGCTCAGATCTTATAGAATTAAGTTCAATTTTTATATCCGCTGTCGTTTGCGTGACGGTGGCAAGATCCAATTTAAGGTCCTTTACATTATTTGACAAGCCTATTATCGCACAGTCAAGGTAACCCCTAAGGTCCTCAAATTTTTTATTCATTTCCTGAGTAAGAGTCATTATAGCATTTGTTAACTCACACTCCGGCTGTTTCCGCTTCCTTCCTTCATTCCAGTTCTCATCAGGTTTTGCTTGAGTATCTGATATATTTGGCGACGAAGATGATATACGTGTATGTATCATTATGTATTACAAAAAAAGCTTGAATCAAACGAAAAACAAATAAGAAATGCCGGTAGGTATGCAATCAGTAGCCGGTAAGGTATTTTAACGCCAGCTGTGTGCTACCACAATAATGTCTACGCAGGTCGTGTCGAAAACGTCGCAAGCGCCGTGCTATACGCGTGACTTACGCGTTTTAATGTTATGCGCAGAATAGACACAATGTCGGTGGTCTTATATTTTCTGTTTTTGTTTATTCACTGAATATTGATCAATAAACACTTTGTACAACATTAATCGATGTGTATATCCGTAGTAACACGTCTTATTGCTTATAATATCACTAATTTTGACCCAAACACTAACTTTAGACACTGATAATTTATTAACTTTTTGACGAGTACTTTATGATAACTTGCACATTTATATATATTTGCACAACTGGGATCGAACCCATAATCAAAATTAGGAATCAAAAGCTCCACCGCTACGGCGCGGCGCCATTGATGGGTAGGTTAGGTAGTAATTTTATTATAGTATTTATTTTAAATTCTTATCCGCAAACACGTTTCTGCTTTAACAACTGTTCATTGTATTATCATGTTATGTATAACCATTAAAATGTAATAAGCCATGTTGGATAAAAAAGCAACCGAATTGCTTAACATATAATAAAAATCCAGTCTTATCGATTGAGATTTTAATATTATTGTAATCTAACATGTATACCTGCTTAGATATCTTATCTTAGATTAACTGACTTAATTTCTAGACCTGTTTTTAAATTAATTAGTCATAGGTTTTACGGCTCGTGCGAGAATTTCTACAAGAAAGAAGAAGACTGTCACTAAACAGAAACTTTCGGTTTTAGAAAAAGGTGCGAAAATATATAAATTAAAAAAAATTGTTTATCTAGATTCTAATTTCAAATTCAAAATTCATTCCTGCGTCGCATTTCTAACTTGCGGTTATATTCAGCAGGCACATGTTCTAAGACCGTTTCGAACGAACGAATGAACTTGACAGTTAAATTCGGGGTGAGATTTCAATTGCACATGCTCTAAAGTGACGTCACCAAATTTAGAGCATGCGCAATTGAAATGTTACCGCAAATTCAACTGTCAAATTCGTTCGAAATGTTCTCACTACATGTGCCTGTAGCTGTACAATTCTCCTAAGACATACTGCACCAAGCACAGTCACGTCATTGCGAATTGCGCAGTTGAGCGGCCAAGAAATTTGGAGATTACCTAAGTAGAGTTAGTTGCAAATATTATGACAGAAAAAAAAACGAGGGAGTCACAACCGGGGGAGCAGCAGAAGAACAAGTTTTTTTTTTTAATGTGGGTGCAATCCGGCTGGGCATGTACTGGTACATGTATGTAATAGTGACCCTCTTTTCTGAGACTTTACCTTCAGTTTACCATCAGGCGAGGCAAAGTTTAATTGACTTATGCTACCTACATAAAAAGTTGTAGAATGAACTCCCTGCTGCGGTTTTCCATAGCGACTACAATATGGGGTCCTTCAAGAAGGTTTTTCAGGGTCGACAGCACGAGTCTAACTCCTCTGGTGTTGCATACGTCCATAGGCCACGTTAACCACATCCCATCAGGTGGGCCGTGTGCTTGTCTGACACCTAAGTAGTATAAAATAAAAAATATAAAAACGTACGACTCTGTATCCGTGATACATACATACATATAATCACGCCTCTATCCCCGGAGAGTTAGGCAGAGGTGATATAACACCCACATTTCACCAATCATCAAATTCGTTCCCACGTAATAGAGGAAGAGCCTATTGCCGTCTTCCGGCACTATTGTTGACTCAAGTCATGCATGAGACTGAATCTGGGCTGTATATATCCGTGATACAATTATGTTCTAAACACTTATAAATACTCGAAGGTACACATTAAAATCATTGCCACAACAATATCTTCAGTACATACCTCACTTCTTAAGGCTATACCGACTGACTGGATTTCTGCAGAGATGTAAACCACTCTGGTGTTGCCATTGACGAAGATAAAACTCCGCGCAAACTGCCGCAAGTGTATACCTGTTCCCTTCTGAGTGAGTGAAGCGTAACCCATCTGAAAAATTTAAGATAGGAACTTTGAAAATGGAACGTCACAAATGGAACACATACTTTTTTAAATTTTATACAAGAACAGAAACAGACACCAGATTTAAAAAAAAAATTCTATGATTCCACAAGCTGTACAACATTTTAAATCTGAAGTCCACTTACATCTGTACTGTCTTTACATAGCATTTTAATTGACTTCAGTACCAGCTGGAGCATACAGAACAAAAGCCCTGTAAAGGCGAAAGTTCATCGCAATCCAGAGTGGGAACGCAGCAAGCGTGTTGGGTATTTTTGCATAGGAAGCGATTTATCGGGGCGGGTTATTAGATTACTCTTGTACCCTTAGAATTGATACAAACTCTTAAACGCCGCAAATCTCAGTTCTACACATTCTAAACAATGTCAATGATTTCGATATAAGGGGCTATTCAAGTATTACGTAAGCAGATTTATTACAATTATTAACCCCCTCAGCAGCAAAAGTAAGCAAAACTCTTACCTCCCCCCCCATGCTTACGTAAACATTGTCACCTATTTGCAAATTTCTTTTCATGTTTGTTTTTTTAGGGTAATGTCCCATACATGCATGCTATACATATATGTGTGAAAAAGTAAAAAACTACTGCTTACCTAACCATTAACTAGACCCGCCCACCCCCATGTCATCAAAAATAATGAATGCAAACCCCCCTCCCCCCTCCCACCTCTAATTCTTACGTAATACTTGAACGGCCCCTAAGTTGACATATACATACATCCCATGTCACGCACCATTGAAGGTTTAAAGAACAATATAATCACACAAACCGCGTTTTTCCCGCCATTTTTTTGAGATCACAGCTGTGTCTAATATAGTACATGAACTGAGTAATGTACCATTAAGAAAGGGACATGAACTATTGTGAATTTGACATTTGAATAATCAAGTTACATGCTGTCAATATTATGCAGCATTTTCATCATTGAGTCACAGTCAAAACCCTGTAATGTTATGTCCGTTTTTCTCATTTTGATTTGGCTTATACTGCTAATACCTATTAGAACAACTGCCATCCTACAACCAAATAGAAAAGTCTGTGACAGAGCTTTTTCTTCAAACCCCAGATTAGCCCCAAATCGTTAATAAAAATAATTACAAACCGGATTCTTAATACTGTGGTGGAACCAAGGAAGAGTTCCTTAAACTGTGGAATGACCATTAAACATGTCATTTTTTCACCACTATCGATGACGTCACATGAGGCTTCCGGTGCCTTCATTAATAAGCTATTTAATTTCCTTCATCACACCGCTCGCCGTAGGCAGGGAATTCATGCCCACACATTGCAACCTCAGACGGTACGCACTGTGCGGCATGAAAGAAACTTCATCCCACGCACACTCTAGCTGGAAATACACTGGAATCAACTCCCTACTGCGGTTTTCCCACGCGCCTACAATATGGGATTCTTCAAAACGGGCATTAGGAGGATTCTTCAGGGTCGGCAGCGCGAGTGTGACGCCCCTGGTGTTGCAGACGTTATGGACGTGTGCAACACCACTTCCTATTAGGTGGACCGTGTGCTTGTCTGCCACCTAAGTGGTATAAAATAACTATTTTTTTTTTCATTATCGCAAAATTACCACTCTATAATAATATAATGAACTGCTAAAGTGAAATATTCTTACGACAAATTTTTAGTCCCAAGTCAATAATGATAATACTTACAAACCGGATTCCCGCGCATGGTCCAGTCATATCCGCGATTCCCACACCCGCCTGGAAGCCCTCGATCGGGTCTTCAGTGGTGGAGGATTCCGGCGCAGGAGTCGTTTCGTCTTCGTTGTTATTTCGCACTGACAGCACGATGACGGTGGTGACACCTGCTATCACGCCCAGGGTCAGGATCACCATCGCGATCTTCCCGTATAGAGGGATCGCCATTATGTCTAGAAAAGGAAGGGATGTTGGTGAAGAACAATCTTCATGAACAATCAATTAGGCTAATTGCAGTTGCAGTCCACTGCTGTCCTATCGGCCTCTCCCAATGTGCGCCATTGTTCCTTCTATTTAAACACACACACACACACGCACGCACTCACGCACGTACACACACATACTCACACAAACACACACACAAACACACACGCACACACAAATGTTTATAGCTGTATTGGTTAACTTAACATTGTATTGTGTGAATAGCTACAACCTACGTAATGGAGGAATCATTTTTTGTTTGATACGCCGTCTGCTGCATTCTGTCTGTCCTCGTTCTCCTCCTTATGGTTTGGTTTGTAGGGTATATGGAGGCGACTACCGTCTGAGCTCCCAACACTTCCACCACCTCATCACTGCATGTTTGCAGGTGTGGTTAATATTAGTATTTTTAATCCCCTCGTTTATGAGATCTTAGTGGAAAACAAGTACTTATCGATCCCCTGGGGGCTTAAAACAGAGGATCCTAATGGAACACCCGCGAAAAAGTATTGGTGCCCCCATAGACAATCCAAAATATCGATTCCGTAATCAGTATCTTCATAAGCTAAGTTACAACCAGTACAATCAGATAAATGAACATATACATTATTGGATACAGTTTTAATGGAGTTATGTGTCATACAGATTTAGAGTTAGATAGATAAGTATATGATTAAATAGTACATAGCCGCGTGGATTCCGGTAGAGTAGAATTTGGACCACCCCATCTCTTCCCATGCGGACGTACAAGGCGACTAAGGGATAGGGCTGTTTAACATCAGTCAGATATATACAGCCCAGACTCATCCTCAGATGCGTGTATTGAGTCAACAATAGTGCCTGAAATACGGCAATAGGTTTACCCCCTATTACGTGGGACTGAATAAAATTATTGGTGAAATGAGGATGTTAATTAACCTTTGCCTATTCCTCCGGGGATAAAGGCGTTTTTATATGTATGTATGTTAAATAGTATGACCACAGTGAAACCACGGTCTCATTATAGCTATTAATACTGTGGTGAAACTAAGGAAGAGTTCATTAAACTGTGGTATGACCATCAAACATCTCATTCTTTCACCACTATCGATGACGTCACATGAGATTTTCGGTGTCTTCATTAATTGAGTCAATTCATAATTCTATCACTTTTTATTTTGTGATGTTTTTAAGATATTGA
Source organism: Eilema griseolum (assembly GCA_963662185.1). Taxonomy (NCBI): domain Eukaryota; kingdom Metazoa; phylum Arthropoda; class Insecta; order Lepidoptera; family Erebidae; genus Eilema; species Eilema griseolum. The sequence goes on from OY759236.1 coordinate 3,070,885, forward strand.
GAGAAATGAGAAGAGTTCCTTCTTTTTTATACTACTTAGGTGGCATTAGACAAGCATACGCTTCACCTGATGGAAAGTGGTTACCACGGCTTATGGACGTGTTGAATATCAGGGGCGTGAGGCGTCACACGTACTGCAGAACCTGTAGGTACATTCTATTGCCCGTCTTAAGGAAACCTATATTGCATTCATAACATAACATAAACTCACGCCTATATCCCCGAAGGTACTCTTTTGTATTCCTATTGCTAGTGCACGGGATATTTACCATGTATCGGAAACTCAAAACAATGAAACATGGTAAATATCCCGTTTATTTCTACTACTGGCAGAGGTGCTAGCACTCACATTTCGCCAGTTTATGTTTAGGTACCAATGTAATAGGTGGCGAGTCTATTGCCATTAAGCGGGCACTTATAAACCTGCGATAAATACACATATAACTTCGAAAAGCATCGAAAAGTCATTAGTGTGTGCCATGGTAAACCTGGGATCGTGCCGAGACCTCGTCTCGGCAGTCCATTACCCATACCACTAGGCTACCGCGGTTATTTGCATTCGCTTGTTAAAATACACAGCAGAGAGATCATTCCAAAGTCTCTACATAGATCTAAGGTGTCAAAAGAATGTGGTACTTCCACCACCCCACTCATCCGAAGGGTGTCGTAAAAGGCTACTAACAGAAAAATACGCAGACGATATCACTGCGAGAGAAGGAAAACTCGAAATGAAACCCTGTACCAACCCGTCTGGCCAGCGTGGTAACAGTAGGCCAAAGCCTCCTAAAGTTGGGTGGCCCAGCAGTGGTTTTTGATAGGCTAATTGATTTGATTGTCTACATAAAGTTCAGAAGATTGGTGTTCAAATCAGATTAACCTTGCGGTATCTAACGTATTCGAAATCTGTGGATAATACTTATCATAAATGATGGCCTTATCACTACATGGTAAATACAATATCACCGAAGTTATAGTGAATGAGATTACAATAGTTTTGGGAGACCGTTAGTTTTTTTTTTATATATATATAGAACACGTCAATTAGACTTCGCCTTGCCTGATGGTAAGCTGAAGGCAAAGACTCAGAAAAGAGGGTCACCATTACTTACACATACCATGTGACAATGGTGACACTCAGCTTGACAGCCTCATCATATGCTTTTTCACGCCCCGCTTAAAGGACCCGGGGCTGTAGGAAGAAGGAAACACGAAGGTGTATGAGTAACGATGCTTTGGAATGTTGATTTTCTTTTTATACTACGTAAGTGGCAGACAAGCATACGATCTACATGATGGAAAGTGGATACCGTGGCCTATTAGACGTGTGTAACTCTAGAGGAGTCGTTGCCAACCCTGTAAGCACAGAGAGTTTCTGTGCCGTTGCAAGACAAAGCAGGACCAGCCTTTAGTATTCCCACTAACCGCACAAAAAAATGTACATATGTTTTTTGCATGTGTTTATGTGATAGAGTAGTGATAGACTATGCAAACTATAATGTGGATAAATTAAAGAAGAGCTGCCTTCGCTAGTGCGGATAAAATCTGCGGTGACTACCAAGATATGTAGGTAACAACCTCTGTAGGACCCTGGCAAGAGGGGTACACTCAATAAGTGCTTTTGACATCGTAAAAGATGAAACAGGTGGATGTTCAAGATTGTGTGAAGTATCAAAATAAACGGGATATTTACCATGTTTCATTGTTTTGAGTTTCCAATACATGGTAAATATCCCGTTTATTTTGATACTGATGTGAGTGACCATGATAGTTTAAATACCTATATTGTGTGAAGTGTAGTAATAAAAGTCAAAAGCGGATTCCGGACTCTGAAGTAAAAGCCATGGCTGCGACCTAAACTAATGCGAAGATAATGGTTACATTAAACCTAATATTTAATGAGAATATTTAGACAGTAGATATTTACATATACATAATTATATATATTATTATTTGCTACTCCATAAGGTACTTACCTGATACCACATGTACAGAGGCTGGAGCGGCTAGTAATCTGTCATACAGGGAATACTAGTACAGATACCAGTCTCTCACATAGATAATCATCATCATCATCATCATCATAAACTCACGCCTATATCCCCAAAGAGGTAGGCAGAGGTGCTAGGCACCCACATTTCGCCAGTTTATGTTTAGGTCCCAATGTAATAGGTGGCGAGCCTATTGCCATTAACCGGGCTCTTATAAACCTGCGATAAATACACACATAACTTCGAAAAGCATCGAAATGTCATTGGTGTGTGCCATGGTAAAACCTGGGATCGAACCCGAGACCTCGTCTCAGCAGTCCATTACCCATACCACTAGGCTACCGTGCACACATATAAACATAGATAAACGCACATAGATAAACTTGAAATAAAGTGTACCTAATATTGTCCGTGTAATTTTATGTGAGAGAAAATAAATGATTATTAAAAAGAAATGGTGATTATGTACTATTAAAACAAATAGAGATCTAAAAGTGTAATTACTTACGATTTGTTTATCATCTTTACCACACTTTGAATCTTTGAAGCTTGCCGTAAATGTGCGAAAATCTGAAGAGGGCCAGATCGAGAGAGATGGCCATGGGTCGGCCGGGGTGCGAGGGATATATCTATCTACCTCACCTTCGGCAACCAAAAACAATGCACGGGCGCCGTGCGTTTCAGTTGGTTCGAGTCCGACTTAACCTCTCCTACCGGATCCAGCGGGTATCCGAAGAATAGAATTGGTGAAAATCTTACAAATATGATTTAGTAAATAGGAAGCAGACGAAAGTACTGTGCACTGTATAACATTTTTCGTATTACCTATTAACGATGTATTCCCATCGAAGACCCCATGTCTAATAACATTTGTATATTGTGTATTTGTTCGTTAGGATATCACTTTTGAAACTATTAAATATTAACTAGTTGCCATTGATCCATAAGAATCAAACTATGGGAAACTGTCAGCCGTTGGGGTAATTGAACTCACAACACAACACTTGAAAAAAATATTTGTATTCATCATCGCGTGGTCTCCAGTCGCTTCCGAGGCTATTTATTACTTTGGAGCCCGGAATCCGCATATAAATTTTTTTGTTTAGGTTATACGGCTTTTATGAGCGACTGCCGTTTGGCATCTCAACCTCAAGAGGAAACGCATACGTTAGTGTCTCGTTCGTAAAGAGGCACACCGATTGCTTGAGCACGAAGATTTTGGCGGGACTTCAAAACACTTTGTACAGATCCGTTCAGCCGTTTTGAATGATTGAGTTACAAATATTTTCGTAAACTTTTACATTTCATAGTATAAGTAGGATTATGAATTAACTTTATATCAGTTTTATGACAAGTAATAGAAGCATAATTACATCTTATCCTTGAAGATCGTAATATATCAGAACACGCCATGGGACATGACGTTTGTTTGTGCGCGTAAAAACAACTAAGGAACGATAGCATGTGATTAGCGCAGCTCTGTCGCGCATCTCTATACTGTCATCACGATCCTCCTCCTGGCAGTATCTCTTATCATTCACGACACGACACGACTATATTTCCGTCCAAATGAACAGTCCGACTGGGGAAGGCCCTTCAGAATACCGCGGCCATAATAACCTCGTATTGGGTTCCCGGCGGTGAGTTGGGTAGCCAGAGCTCACTAGAGAGTTTTGGTGCTGTCAGTGGGAAGACCAAAAGCTTGTCCAGCTTTTTCTTTTACACTGACGGCACATTTTACGTGTGCCCTACCATACAGTGACCAGGGTCTCGATTCAACTAAAGCAAAACCACTTGCAAACCACTGGCTCGAGGTTCTCTATTGTTTTTATTGGTATGTCGGCTTTACCGGGAGTTACTTCCATCTGACCTCCCAACCCCGAGAGGAAAGCTTATGCAGCCGAGGCTCAGAATAATTAATAGGCATAGGTTAACTTTGACCAAGGATATTGTTTGAGCCCCATATATCCGTCCTTAACACGGAAGTAATCATACTAAATGGTGATATATATATTTTGATATATACTGATATAATCATTATCTAACCGCGGTAGCCTAGTGGTATGGGTAATGGACTGCTGAGACGAGGTCTCGGGTTCGATCCCAGGTTTTACCATGGCACACACCAATGAGTTTTCGATGCTTTTTTAAGTTATGTGTGTATTTATCGCAGGTTTATAAGTGCCCGGTTAATGGCAATAGGCTCGCCACCTATTTATTACATTGGGACCTAAATATAAACTGGCGAAATGCGGATGCTAGCACCTTTGCCTACCCCTTCGAGGATATATGCGTGAGTTTATGTTATGTATGTTATGTCATTATCTCTAGTACATTGAGCAATATGAATCAAAATAGTTCTCTTGTTCAATTTAACCCACGTCAATATGATTTCTCTGCTTTCCTTTACAGGACAAAACTTGCAGGGCTTAGATGTCACTAGCAAATTGCAACACTATTCCATCAAAGAACAAGCTGGCCCTTTAATCTGCTAAAGCAAAACCAATTACATACCACGGGCACTGCTAAAAAAAAATATTTCATAGACTTTATAGCAGTGCCCTTAAAGTGCAAAATTAAAAGGCTTTTTGCACACTGAATGAAACAGTGTAATGAAACTCTTTTCACCTAATTTTGGAGTTTACTGTCATAGAAATAAAGTCTAAAATTTAATACTATTTTTTTGCAGTGTCTGTGTTTTGACAGTGTTAAAGTTCAGTTCAGTTCAGTGTCTTTATTATAAATCGTGTCATGTATTTATTATAAATTTTAAATGCCTGTCACCCTGGCAGAAGCAGGCCGCGGCGGCGGCGCGCCTGGCGCGCCTCCCCGTTTCCGGGGACGAGTTGGGGACTCTGTAGTCCCCACACCCGAGAAGAGGGCCAGATCGTGAGAGATGGCCCTGTGTCGGCCGGGGTGCGAAGGACATGCCTGTCAACCTCACCTTCGGCAACCAAAACGACCCACAGGCGGCGTGCGTTTTAGTCGGTTCGAGTCCGACATAACCTCTCTCACCGGCTCCGGTGGAGAGGTATCCGTGGGGATTATGCGCACGTAAAAAAAAAACTCTCAAACCTCGTTACTTGTTAATATGGAAACTGATTTTATCAAACTTTCAATTATGTTAAATCGAGAATCGAAAACAGTAATTATGTGGTTATGCTTTCCTTCAAAGAATAAGCCTAAAAGTAAATGTCAGATAAGTAGCCATAGATTTGACCTAAGTAGCATTAGATCTAACCCAATGTCGGCGATAGGGCCACTGACGCACTGGGCAGCCTAGTTTGATCTCCAAAGGACTTTATGGACCACCGGAGCCAGTGGGGGAGGTTATGTTGGAATTGAACCGACTAAAACGCACGCCAATTGTGTGGACCGCAGATTGCCGGAGGTGAGCTTATCTGATACATATCCCTCGCACTCCAGTCGAGGTCTTCATGGCTCCCTAACACCCGTCTACAGCCAGTAACATTGATAATAAATTTACGTTTTCGATAGCTGCTTAATTACCCTGTAATTATAATACGTCTAACTTATATTCTCTATACGTCGTATCTTTAGAAACACCTACTTAATTCACGATAAGGAAATTAAATCGATTAATTAATCCCCATAATTATTATTTCAGTATGAAATCATGTAACGTTTCAAAAGTCAAAAAAACGTCGCGATGTAAGGACAGAAGCAAATAGGGAACTGTTGTCGTTGCCTGTCCCGGAGAAAGAAAGCCGTGAGCATATGACATGTTCATCAGCGTTAGAAGTGTTAGAAAAATCTTGACTACAAAGTCTCAAAATGATCTTTGTTGTTTTTATACAAGTGGTATATTATAGTATTATATATATGGTAGTGGCAGACAAGAGTCGGCGCTGCCGACCCTGTAAACACAGAAAGTTCCTGTACCGTCAGTGTAGAAGACAAAGCAGGAAAAGCCTTTAGTCTACGCACTGACAGCACAAATTCTCCAGTGAGTTCTGGCTACCCTACTCGCCGCTGGGAACACAACACGAAGTACTTATGGCAGCGGTATTCTATAGGGCGGAGGTACTAGGTACTCCAGTCGGATTGCTCAATTAGACGGAAATACCATCGAGTCCTACCTTCTATCTTATTGAATTTAATTGTATTACTGTACGAACTAAAGGTGTGCACCAAATATCAAAACCACCAGTCAACAGGAAGGGGGGTAAAGACTGTATGTATGAAATCATTGTCATCCATTTTTCTTAAAATCTGTAACCATGATGGTACTCTTGGAAGTATATGCGAATATGGAATATGACTCATTGAAATAAATTGAGATGGAATTCCTATTAGAACCCCCTCCCCCGTTATAGACCTCCCCCCCTCCCTTATAGACTCCCGTCTCCAAAATATTTGCTTAGAATACAAAAACGACCACCTTTGTGACGATTATGATAAAATGCAATAGTACAAGTGTCTAACGGGTAATCAAAAGTTTACGAGCCAGAGAGGCTGCCATAGTCGCCTTAACGTACAACTCCAAAAAGTTTTAGGCTACTATAGTCGCCCGGACGTTTGAGTGGATAATATCTGTCCGATGTCAAACAGCCCTATCCCTTAGTCGCCTTGTACGACACCGCATGGGAAGAGATGGGGTGGTCCAAATTCTACTCTGCCGGGAACCACGCGGCTATATATATAAACAAATATAAATATAGCCTATATATAAATAATAAACATAAATAAATAAATACTCACATGGCTAATATTAAAACGCAGCACTATTAAAAAACACCACCTTCAGCGACACACCATTTCAGACACCTGCAATTACAAAAGTAGAAAAATAAACGAATTACTTATTTATTAATCGATCATAGCAATCTGATAAAGGTATTAATTCCCACTATTATCATTCCGATTTGTGATAATATTTTTTTTTTTATGATTACACCTGGTGAAGTCTAAGACACTTCATGGGCAAAAATCGCAAACATTAACAGTCCATATTATACATGTTTAACCTGAATTTAATAGAATGTTAATCTAAAAGAAATTTACATTTCACTTATCCACCCACATAGATAATATGTTATATTGTACAACAAAATTAATATCTAGATATCATCGAGCGTAGTCATAAAAATTTAATCAGTTAATCAGTCAAATAAAATTTAACAAAACCCCGTCACAAAAAATATTTTCCAAAAAGTTGAAAATAAATTGTGTTGGTTAGCCCTTTAACTTTGATATACCTAGTAATATTATGATTCAAGCGTTGTCATGTCGGGGGCCCTTGGATCGTGCTGATAGTATGACGGATTTCTTTACCAGTTAAAGTCCCCCGACATGACAACGTTTGCATCAAAATGTTACTTGGTTTATCAAAGTTAAAAGGCTAATTAATCAACATAACTTATTTTCAACTTTTTGAAGAATGTTTTTTGTGATGGGGGTTTATAAAATTTTTATTTTACGTTTGAAATTGATCTATTAGTCAAGCTCTTTCATTTGATACCCATATTTGACGGAGAAAAATATATAGATATTCCGTTATTTTGTGGCGGCGGCTATCTTAGACGATTTTTTTAAAACATAGCTAAGAACACTCCTGACTAATAAACCTTTCAAACAAAAAAAACTAAATCCAAATCGGTTCCTCCCTTCAAGAGCTATGATGCCACAGACAGACACACACATAGAGAGAAAGAGACACGTCAAACTTATGACACCCCAGAAGTAACTGCCGTCTTACCTCCAACTTTGTGTCAAATTACCTTCCGTTAATTAGCATACAAAACCAAAGAAGATTTTGATTAATTACTTACATACGACTTTAAACAGTCAACTGGCAAGGTTACAACGGGAATTCGGCACAATTAAAAATAAAAAAAAATATTTTACTAATTACTTGTCAATAAATGGACGTTGTTGCTCCAATCAACTTTAGAATACAAGGTACTTATTTTAAAATTTTGCTGCTATCTCGATAAGGTAGGAACAATCGCGATTTTTTTGGGAACGAAATTGATTTTTTTGATAACATATCAGTAACAAATTAGCCACAAATTCCTACATAGATAACACACAGATTTTGTTACTTAAAATTTTCGAAGTCATGACGTCAACCTGAGTGTATAAAGTCTCTTTAAGACCTCTGGACCCAAACGAATGTTTATTTTTATACCACATAGGTGGCAGACAAGCGCACGGCCCACCTGATGGAAAGTGATTACCGTGGCCTATGGACGTGTGTAACACCAGAGAAGCCACACTCGCGCTGCCGACCCTGTAAGCACAGAGTTTCTGTGCCGTCAGTGTAGAGGACAAAGCAAGACAAGCCTTTAGTCATCCCACTGACAGCACAAATTGTCCAGTGAGCTCTGGCTACCCTATTTTTTTTTTTTTTTTTTTTACGTGCGCAAAATCCCCACGGATACCTCCCCACCGGAGCCGGTGGAGGAGGTTATGTCGGACTCGAACCGACTAAAACGCACGCCGCCTGTGGGTCGTTTTGGTTGCCGAAGGTGAGGTTGACAGGCATATCCCTCGCACCCCGGCCGACCCAGGGCCATCTCTCACGATCTGGCCCTCTTCTCGGGTGTGGGGACTACAGAGTCCCCAACTCGTCCCCGGAAACGGGGAGGCGCGCCACACGCGCCACCGCCGCGGCCTGCTTCTGCCAGGGTGACAGGCGGCTTCACCTGTCACCCCCAGGCCGGCGCTCATGGGGGGCGGAGGTCGTTCATCGACCTCCGACGCCCGAGTTGCCTTCGTACGCGGGCAGCTTGTCTTGCGATCCTAGCTCTGGCTACCCTTCTCACCGCTGAGAACACAACACGAAGTTATTATAGCCGCGGTATTCTGTAGGGCGGAGGTACTTCCCCAGTCGGACTGCTCAATTAGCCGGAAATACCGCCGTGTCCTGTCACCTGCAAACCTGTACAGTACACCTCTCTTCGATGAACGACTCTACTTCCTAGACATAGATAATTCTTTACTGTACATCAATAGATTTACCGTATGACAATTAGGTACCTACCATGTGTATACAGTTTAATATACAATGGGTAGCCTTATCGCTGGAAACAATTTCTTCCAGGCAACCAACTTTGGGATACATACATACATATAATCACGCCTTTATCCCTTTAAGGTTAGGCAGAGGTGAATTAATACCCACATTTCACCAATCATGGAATTCGGTCCCACGTACTCCCACGTGGTCCCACTCAAGCATCTGAGGATGTTTCTCGGCTGTATATATCTGCCTGATGTTAAACAGCCCTATCCCTTAGTCGTCTTGTACGACACCTCATGGGAAGAGGTGGGGTGGCATTAATTCTACTCTGCCGGGAACCACGCGGCAATATTAATACAATATACGTATATATTGTATTAATATTACCTACAAGAAAACTTCGGAGAGCGGTCGGTCCTGGTTACCGATAAAACATATATGGCAGACGTTACTGATGGTTGGAGCTCTCAAAATTCCGACTAGTCTAACTACATAACATCGATATTGCCAATTGGTTGTGGAGGTCAGATGGCAGTCGCTTCACGCAAAATGTCGAAAGCCGACCCATTTTTTTTTACGTGCACAAAATCCCCACGGGTACCTCCCCACCGGAGCCGGTGGAAGAGGTTATGTCGGACTGGAACTGATCAAAACGCACGCCGCCTGTGGAACGTTTTTGTTTGCCGAAGGTGAGGTTAACAGTCATATCCCTCGCACCCCGGCCGACACAGGGCCATCTCTCCCGATCTGCCCCTCTTTTCTGGAAGCCGACCCTAATTAAATTCAGAAAAGATTCCGAGAATGTTGATGTATGTATTATAAGAAAAGCAATATATTTTATCAACATCAATATTAATGTACACAAATAATCTCTAGGCCTCTAACATCAGCGTCATCACTGATTCATAGCTCTGATATGACAATCTACTTATTAGTTCAGTTATCAGGTAATCCTCCGATAATTACTGTACATAGGTTTTAGTCATATCATTAAAGGTCATTTTATCAAACCTAGGCAAGTTATTCGGAATTCCTTTCGCTGCTAAATTGCAAATTTAGGACTTCATCTTTTGGTTTAATTCTAATTTATCATGGTTCCCGGCAGAGTAGAATTTGGACCACCCCATCTCTTCCCATGCGGTGTCGTACAAGGCGACTCATAACAAATATTGCTATTTAAAATACATCCCAGTCCCAGTCGAACCAACGACGCAGAGGTAATCTTCTAGTGTTGAGAAAATATTTATAAACTTGCAATCTTAAACATCATCCGCATACGTAGTGCATCCCTCTTGCGGAGAGTACGGGCGAGCTCACACAGTATCGTGGGCGTATTGTGCGATAGGTGGGACAGTCCGATGCTGGGGCACTGGGTACGATTGCACGCAATGTAGACAGTGTCCTAGTATTGTGGGGGTCTCAAACTATCAAAAATATTTGATACCTATTAATAGTATTATATTGTTACTAACACTAGTATTAAGATTATTGTTACTAACACGCTATGGACCCCGGTCCGAATTAAATTATTTTTATTATTTACAGGGCCGTCTTTAAACTATTTGAGGCCCTGGGCACATTAGGATCATGGGGCCCCTAGGACCTTGAGAAAACACTATTTAGTTACAATAGATAAAGAAAGACAAACAAGGTTCTAAATTTATTTTTATTTAGTTACTAACTATAAAAAAATAGGAAATATAAAAAATAATCTACAAAAGTAACTCGCTTAACATAAAATCCTTAGATTAATTCTATGTTGATTGCAAAGGTACCCTTCTAGATTTAAGATGAGCAAAATCGTTAATCACATCTTCAAAATCTATGGTATTGAGAATATCACATTCTATGGACATCAGCGACAAACTAGTTAATCTCTCTTGAAGCATTGTACTTCTTAATTCATTTTTTATTCGTTTCAATTTGGAGAAGGAGCGTTCTCCGCTGCAGTTAGTTACCATCATACTTAAAAATATTCTCAATGCAATTTCTACGTTAGGAAATGTGTCTTCAATTTTGTTTTGCTTTAATAGATTATATACTTCCTGTACACTGTTAGATGCTTCATTTTCACTCTGAACATTTTTTAAGTATTCTTTTAAATGTTGACATTCTATTTCTAACTCTTTTTCATTTACATCTTCGTGATAGATTTGAGAAAATTCTTTGCATCCTTGTCGTATCTCTTCGGAATTCAGAGTTTTTAAGTGAAAAAATAAACTAAAACGTTGACTGACGGTCTCATATGAACTTTGTCGCTGTTTTAGATGAACACTCAAGGTATCGATTATTGGGAGAAAGGTTTCTACGTTGAATCGCTCTTTTCCATTCAATTGGACTGATGGCGCAGAGCCATCAAAAAAAATCTGCCGTGAGCTTCTACGTCTTGTTCTTTGAGATAGATCTTTGTAGTCAGATTCTGGGTTATTTTCTTTGGCAGATGATTCGAAGTTATCAAATTTAGCCCTGAGGTTAGTAATAAAATCATAAAGTGAAGTCAACAAATTGGTTGCAACGTCCAGTGTTATTGTTTCTTTCTGAAGATAATTACTTGTTTTGTCTATTCTTTCCAATATGGTGCTCCAGATTTCCGTCAGTATAATAAATTCTAGATTTCCCATTTTTCTAGACAGACTAAGGGCTTCGTCTCTTGTTTCTCGTGCCTTTTCAGTATCGTTTGCGATGGTGATTAAAGCTTCTAATATTCTTTTATAACCCCCATGCAAAGCACTTACTGCATCAGCTCGGGCTGACCATCTGCTTTGTGAAAGACTCTTAACAACTTTTTTTGAACCTAAATGTTCTGTTAATATATTACATCTGTGGGTAGAGCCCGAAAAAAAGTTGTACACTTTCTGAACTATTTCAAAAAACTGTGATGCCTCCGGTACACACCCAGCAGCATGGACACCTACCAAGTTTAGTGAATGTCCTGCACATGGTATAAAGGTGGCAAATTCACATTTTGCCTTGATTCTTGTTTGTAGACCACTATACTTTCCCGACATATTTGAAGCATTGTCGTAGCTTTGTCCTCTGCAATCTTTTATGGGAATATCATGTATCTCTAAAAAATTTAAGATGGTCTCCGCTAAATACTTAGATTTATGCTCTTTAATAGATATAAATTTCAAAAACCTTTCAACAGGAACACAATCTTTTACGTATCGAATGATGAAAGTTAGCTGGTCAATATGAGACAGATCGGGCGTACTGTCAACGCTTATGGAAAAATATTTTGCTGATTTAACTTCATTTATAATTTTTTTTAGAACCTGTTTTCCCATTACTTCAATAAACTCATTACAGATATTTGCTGATAAATAAGAAATGTTACCCTTTCCAGGATTCCCAATTTTTTTTAAGTGATCTGCAAGAAATGGATCAAATTCACTCAATAATTCCACACAACCCAAATAATTTCCATTGTTTGGAGATCCTAGGATTTCATTGTCGCCGCGAAATGGAAGCCCTCTCGATGCCAAAAATTTTACAACAGCTACAATCCGTTTAAGTACGTTTCTCCAGTAATCCACTTCCTTTTGATGTTGAGATAATAACTCTATATCTACTCTACCAACCGCTTTACTTCGTGCCAGATAAGTCATCATAGATTGCTTATGCGCTGGGCTATTTTCATGTGTTAAAATTATGTGATTAATATGCTTCCAATCATTACATCCATTCCGAGAGCAAAGATTAACATCAGTTGGGTTAAATAAGCAGCATGAAAAACAAAATACAGAGCATTTGGAAGGCGAATACAGCAACCATTTTCTTTCGACGCTTTCATTGTTCTTTAATTTGCGAATAAATAATGCTTTGTTGAAATATCTCGTCACTAATTTATTACCATCTTTGTAGGTTCTGGATGCCTCGGAAAAGTCAGAATCTTTATTTTGAAAATATACTGGTCCCTTACGAATTAAAATTTCGCGATTTATTTCAACAAACTTTTCGTGAAAATAATCGGCGGGATCGTGCGATATTAATTCTTCTGTGTTGGAAAACTGCTGTTCAATTGACACAGTTGGAGTTGTCGGTTTTAGTGAAGTTACTGAAGTCGTTGCACTTTCGTCGTAGGAATAGTCGCTTTCTGATTCAATCTCTTTTTCAAAATTGGAACATGAAGGTTTAGAAATTCCCGCAATTTGTAATTGAGCTGAGTCATCATGTGGAACATTTATGAGTTGATTGCTACTTACAGAAGTTTCTCCAGTAGTAGTAGTAAAATATGATGTTAATTTTGGTAACTTTTCAATTACTTCTTTCTGATGTAGAGCTTTTTTCCTTTTTTCAGATCCACTAGGATATGACCGTTTCGAAATTTTATATTATAATTCAGTATTTAATTAATTTTATAACGAAAATATTCGCTAACACAAAACAGACAAACGACGATTTAATCAAACAATACTATTTTTTTGTCAGAGCTCAAGCACAGTCAGTAACAAACTAACAACTACAAACAAAACAAACGCCACAACATCGCAGACAAATACTTGAAGGGAATTCCCGTTCGTCAAGTCAAACGACGATCGGGAGTCGGGAATTCCCCTTTTTTGTCTTTGGTATTACGAATGACGTTCGAATAGGTTTCTTAAAGACATAAACCACACCGCATCAAATAATTCTTCTTTTTTTAATTTAATAATTTTTCTTTTAATTGTATTCTTATACTTACATATAGGTATTTAAATTAACCTAAATATACTAATATCGGAAAAACTCATTTTTGAGAGAGTGGAGTACTTATACCCTGTTTATTTATTAGTTTGATCTTTCTTTTTGACGGATGTCAAATCTGAAATCGATATAACTTTGCAACGACGAACAATATTTTCTTATTTTAATAATATTAAAAATTGATAATAATCATAAGAATAGACACACAACATAAGAGTACCTGTTAAGGACTCAAGCATTTTCCGAAAGTCTTAAGTGGTTTTTATTGCTTCGAAGTAAAATTTAAATAGAAAAACTGAAAACAATGGTACCTACCCAATGTTTTTATGTCTAGTGCAATAAAATTGATTGACGAATGAATTTATTTATTTTGAATAGTTTAAAACATACATACAGTCACATATTTAGCCAACACATTTTTTACACCAATAGATATTTTCTGTTTCCCATCACTGACCCATCTGTCAAAAAGTTCAAGCTATGTTGTACAAGGTATAGCTATCCGCATGCGGCAAACTAAAGCTAATATAATAAGCGTAGGTATTGTAGTAAGTCATTATCATCAGATTTTTCAAAATTAATGTTTTTCGGTAATACCTAAATATCGGCTATCATTTGGTAATCTGGCAGGAACTAGGGGGCCCCATTCGATCGCGGGGCCCTGGGCACGTGCCCATAGTGCCCAGTGGGGAAGAGGGGCCTGATTATTTATTGATTTATTAAACAGTTTGCAGAGATAGCTCCTGAGTAGCGAACTGTGTCGTCGACAAAGTTCTAGTTGCTAATTAGAGTTTTAAGTTCTTATGGAGTGAATGGAATGAACTGATCTTTCTTGGGATGAAGTTTATCAATCCGACTATTTATCAATGCATGGCCTTATTATTTTTGAAAAGAAAGCTGAAAAAAGTAGTCTAAGGTACGCCATTTAACATCATCTAGGTATCCGTATTAAAGTTCCTGTCAAAATCGGTTTAGACACTTGGTTGATTATCCAAATTTGTTTTTCTTTCCGTCTGAATGCAACTAGGTTAGGCGTTCAAATGAATACGATATATACGGCTTCTGAACTAAAGGACGTAACTAACTCAATTGTAATATAGGTTTGAATAATGGTACTAAATTGTGAAATCGCCGGTACGTATTACAAATTTTATAAATGTAATTTAAAGGGCTGTTTAACATCAGACAGATATATACAGCGCAGACTCCATGGCTCGAGTCAACAATATTGCCCAGAATACAGCTCAACCCCTGTTTCGTGGGACCGAATACAATAATTGATGAATTGTAGGTGTTAATTCACCTCTGCCTAACCCTCCGGGGATAAAGGCGTGATTATATGTATGTATGTATGTTAAAATAGTTTTAGATTTGTATATAATTTATGACCACTATCGATAACATGTATGTTTGTCTAGTAGCATGTGAGGTTATCCGACAAAGAGCTAAAGTTCCCATTATGTTCTATTATGTTTGGTCTAAAAACATCTAGCCTAGTGGTATGATGGGTAATGGACTGCTGAGACGAGGTCTCGGGTTCGATCCCAGGTTGCTGATGCTTGTTGCTTTTCGAAGTTATGTGTGTATTTATCGCAGGTTTATAAGTGCCCGGTTAGTGGCAATAGGCTCACCACCTATTACATTGGGACCTAAACATAAACTAGCGAAATGTTATGTTATAAATGTTATGTTATGTTGTGTTGTTGTTGTGTCGTGTCGTGTCGTGTCGTGTCGTGTCCTGTCATGTCATGTCATGTCATGTCATGTTATGTAATGTAAAAATATCTATTATTGGTGGGGTCAAAATTGTAGCATTTTTGTACTCTAACACCCCTACACTCCTAATATGGAAATGGATCAGAGGCTGATGAAGAATTAAATAAAATACATTTTTGTATATAAATATTTATATCATCTTTATATCACATTAAGTATACATACTAACGTAAGCAGGCAAATATTGTATTACATACTATAACTATATCTATAATTAGATAGTACATTCGTTAGAAAATAGCGTTGGGAACAGCTCATTGACCAATAATAGTAAAACCAGCATTCCTGTCAATGAAGGAGGCCACCACATTCCCTTCTTAATCCTAGCGTTAATTCCAGTCGCATTTTTTTTTATACCACTTAGGCGGCAGACAAGCTCACGGCCCACCTGATGGAAAGTGGTTACCGTGGCCCATGGACGTGTGTAACACCAGAGAAGCCACACTCGCGCTGCTGATCCTGTAAGCACAGAGTTTCTGTGCCGTCAGTCTAGAGGACAAAGCAAGACCAGCCTTTAGTCATCCCACTGACAGCACAAACTCTCCAGTGAGCTCTGGCTACCCTACTCACCGAGAACACAACACGAAGTTATTATAACCGCGGTATTCTGTAGAGCGGAGGTACTTCCCCAGTCGGACTGTTCAATTGGGCGGATTTAACGCTATTAATCGCATCCGAAGCTTTCACCTCTGAGTCTGGGGTCCGTTTTACCAGTCTAACTGCAGATTTGGCTGAATTTCGATATTTTTACATAGCGACTGCCATATGACCTCCACAATCCAAAGACGATATCGAAGCATTGCTGTTAGACCAGTCGTTGGACTTTTTGGGCTCCAACTACCCATAACGACTGCCATAGATGTTCGTATGGTAACCAGGACCGAGGGTTTAACGTGCCCTCCGAGGCACGACCAGACCAATGCAAATACTCATATTCATGCATACAAATATTTGCACTGAACGGGAATCGAACCCTCGCCTCCTGTGGAGCGACCGCGTTCACTACCGCCACGCCACAGACGCTGTCGTACTACGTAATAATGTCTAAACATTATTAACTAGAATTAACCTCCAAACATTATCTCCTTCAACTAAACAGATATTTTTAAAAAGAAGAATTAGTCTGGTCGCACGACCAGACTAATACTCAGATTCATGTATACAAATATTTGCACTGAACGGGATCGAACCCGCGCTTCCTGCGTAACGGCCGCGTTGTCTGTCTGTCCGCCACTTTCCCTTCAATAATGTCAAATCGTGCTAATTTTTCTTTGATTTACAGTAACAGATACTGACAATCGTAGTTCCTGCTTTCGCCATTGCACGGAACCGTTTGTTTTACTGCACTTCTTGATTGACATATGCATTGATTGGCAGATTTTTTACAAAATATCTTTGAACAAGATTAAAACTAGTTTAATATGGCTTATAATCAAATGATAGTAAGATCGTATTTCACCAGTGATAGCAATTTAATTCAAGATCAACTGAACTGCGATCTCATTATATCTTAATTTCAATTCCTTGAATGATATAGCAGTTCTTTCATTGGTGAAATCATCTTTATATAATTTACAGTTATCAATACCCCTGAGTTTTAGCAATAATGTTTATTTAACGTCATCCTCGAATACCCAGAATAACCAGAATACCTCGAATAACCAGAGCCAACAAAGGTGATAATGTTGAACTCACACCGACGAAAACCGCACGGCCATCTCGGGCCACCAGTTGCTGAGGGTGAGGATAGCTTGCGGGGGTGAGGGCGTGTAAAAAGGGAGTGAAATTCCGCCCACTTTTCTGTTTTTCATCTACCGGTCAATAGCAAAACTCCTCACTTCATGATTAAGGTAAAAAATATCTACCAAAGACTAGTTCTCCGTAAATTAAAACTAATAGAGTACTCCTATCATTTCACTTTGGTTTTATTTTCAATAAATATAGCTAAATAAAATTACTTATAGTAATTGGCACGGAATATAGCATCAAGTGGGAGAACCCAGCATCTATCGTAATGCTGAGAAGATATTCAACATAATACACAACGCTATTGGCTACGAACTATTAAGACTAGTTCTCTGTTGAAATTTCTGACCAATCACGCTATTGTTGATGATCGGGGTTTGGTCACATACACCTAGCGTCATCTAGCGGCAGCAATCCGAACTACTTCGATAGTATTACGTCACTACAGATCCTACATCGCGAAAATGAAATTCTCGCGCTGATAAAATATAGTCGGAGGATCCTCTCTTTGTATTGGAGGAACATCACACCTCATTCCTCCATTCAAGTGATTTAATTGATCATAATAAACTAATATATGAGAATTTTACGACAGTAGTTTGCATACTATCAGGGTTCAAAGGCACGCCCTCTTGATTTTATATTCCGTGATTGTGGGAATACATTGGCAAAATCTTTCACTAAACTAAAAGGCAATATAACTTAAAAAAATATAAGAATTAATAACCTTCAACTCCCTTCTCATGAAAAATAAGATTAATAAACAATTGTTTAATTAATATCTGGGATGCGGCATATACAGGTTATAAATTGTAATGTTTCTTTACATATATTTAAGAATCATTATTTTTAGCATTAACATGTTTCATTTGCAAAGAAATATTGATTTTTGTAATGTTAAAGGGAGACTTGGATAGATTATATTATCAAATACGTAAAACCTATTAATGGAATCTAAAAATATTGACGGTCATATATAATTTAAACCAAAATTCTTATTAAATTAGAAGCTATACAAACAGAAAGTAGTAAAAAGCCTTTTCAATCGAAAAAGTCCATTTAAGACGCATGCCCATAGACATAGCCAAAAATAGAAATAAAATTATTTTATTAATAATAGTAAAAAAGTATTCTATGTTCATACAGACCAGCTGTAGCTGTATAAATACATTTTTAATACTCTATCAATATATTAATATTCCAGAATTATAGAATATTATTATATATTTATCATGCCGAACAAAACAGTTGATCGCCAAAATGATTGAAGAACATTATTTTACAATCACATTGACTAAAAAAATATATGACACTTTCCAATTGGATGACAGCGATAGAGCGAAAAGTTTGTATATCACCCTTTACTACTATTATAATAAAGTTATAAGCGATTAATATAGTTAATCACCTATCACTTAATCACCTATCACTTAATCATCCATCACTTAATCACTATCGAATTATTAACTTATCACCTTAGATTTCTTCACACCTTTTTCATTCATCACTGAATTAACTAGATATCACCTTTTTATAACTCTTTCTACGACACTTGGAAGCTATCTGTAAACCCGTGATAAGGGTAGATCCCTCCGAGTACGTACTTGTAGTTACCAAAATGACTGATCCTGTAGGTGCCTCTGGGAGTCCCCACGGGGATCTCCCACTCGATTTCCACGTGGCTTGTCCCCATAACTTTAGATTCACGAACCCAAGTGAATCTGTAAAATAAGACAAGTGTCAATAAATCTTTTGAAGCCCCAAAAATAATATATTATTTTAATTATTATATTTATGTTGTGTATGTTACACAAGTGTGTGTGTGTGGTTTTGCGTGCGTGCGTGCGTACGGCGTACGTGTGTGTGTGTGTGCGAGTGTATGGATGTTTCAAAACTTATTTCTACATACTTGGTCTCCCAGTCTGCGTCAGTGACTACTACAACCCAGGCGTCGTCTTCCTCAGACTCCAGCCTCTCCACGGCCATGTACCACCTTCCGTGGCGGATGCTATTGCGGGGGTGGCCAGATACCTTTTGAACACAAATAATCCAACAGTTACAAAGTATATTTTTATACTGTCAAGGCTTCTCTGAAGATGAAAAATATCGACTTCCAGGGCTTCGAATTTGCTAAAGTACACTACTAAAGTATACTACCACTGATATATCACAGACACTGCTAAAAATCCATTCAATTTTAAACTTTAAAGCAATTGAGTAAAAGTCCAAACTTTAAAGACTTTATGCAGTGATAATGAAACAGTAACGAAACTCTATTCATTGAATTGTGCACTTTAATCTTATAGACATAAAGTATAAAATTTAATGCATTTTTTTGCAGTGTCTGTGGTGGTTTTGCTTTAGTAGAATCGAAGGCCAGGATTGATGACTCGTGACAAATCACTAAAATGGTCCCATTCTAGTGATCATTCCTATTTAGAATTAAAGGTAAATATTTAATGCATCAATCAAACAATTAGCCCACTGCAGTTCACTGCTGGACATAGGCCTCTCCCAATGTGCGCCATTTTCTCCGATCCTCTGCCTTCCGCATCCAGTCTGTTTCAGCCCCTTTTTTCAGGTCGTCCGTCCATCTGGCTCGGGAGCGTCCTACCTTGCGTTTACCTTCTCGCGGTCTCCACTCTAGGACTCGTTAGCTCCAACGGCCATCGGTCCTTCGACATTCGTGGCCAGCCCACTGACACTTCAGCTTGCTTATTCTGTGACCTATGTCGGTAACTTTAGTTCTCTGTCGAATAACCTCGTTCCGAAGTCTATCCTTCAGAGAAACTCCAAGTATAGCTCGCTCCATAGCCCGCTGCGCGACTTTCAAGCTATGGACCAGCCCCACTGTAAGTGTCCACGTTTCGGCACCGTAAGTCATAACAGGTAGGACGCACTGTTCAAAGACATTTGTTTTAAGGCATATTTAATTTAATTTATGATCACTTATTTTAATTCATCAAAAAATTCAATAATTTACTCACAAAATGTACAACAACGATGTCTCCATAGCTGTAATGTTTCTGTGGTTGCACCAGACAGTCACCGAACTCGTGACCCCAGTGCGTCGAGTCCCACAACACTGGCGGTACCAGCGAGATCAGTTGTCCACTCAGGTCTGGCACCTCTGGACCTGGTTCCATGGATTTGTCCTGGAGACAGTGGAATGTTATTGAGGGGATTTATTAATGCAACTTGGAAATATAAGAGGATTTTTTGGAGAATAATTTGGATGGTCACGGGTGAAGGTTCTGTGGCTTAGTGGTCAGAGTGTTCCCTCTGTAAGGGTAAGATCGCGGGTTCGAATCGCGCCTGAACCGATACAATTTTTTCTATATCTTAATCGATATTCAGCACTGAACGAAAATCGAATCGAATAGACTACCTCCACTTCACAGAGGCTGTACACATCTAGTAAAATGTCTGCGTAACACACCTCTTCCGACGTCCGCCCATAAATACACACATCAACAAAGTCTAGGGAACAAGGACATTTCTAGTTTTTATTTAAAAACCCTTCCTTGTAATAGTGAGTGTTTTATATCAATAGAAGGGTATTTTTATACCGTTTTTAATTTTAATTTTAATAAAAACATTTTCATACCAAATTTTTTTTTTTTTTAAGAAAGAATTGAATAGTGCCAATATTGAGTATTACAACCTTCTATGATTAGGCACAAAAATAACGAGGTAGCAAGAAATACAGTACTTAACCGTACTTTAAACGTTTTTAATAATCTGTAGGACCTCCTAAAGCATTAGCAACAGCTCGACAACGGCGTGGCATACTTAGTATGAGATTGTCAATCATCGTCTGTGGAATATGGCTCCATACACTGCGAAGGTGTAAAAAAAGTTGTTCTTCAGTGTTCAGATTTTCCAAAGAATCACTGAAAGCTCTTCTCCCAAGCAAATCCCAGGCATGCTCTATGGGATTGAGGTCGGCCGACTGAGCAGGCCATTCCAACGTCGTCATATTGTGCTCGCTTAACGCATTGACCACTACCCTCGCGGTGTGTGACCGTGCATTATCTTGCATGAACATAAAATCTTGACCGAACTGCTGTCGATGAGGGATTACCATGGGGTGTATAACCTCCTGAATGTATTGGTTTGCATTCAAATTGCCCCGTATCCAAACGAGGTCGGTCCTTCCACCAAGGCGAATTCCAGCCCATACTATGATTGTTCCACCTTGGTAAGGATGAACTTCTTGCGGATTCTGGAGACGACTCCGACGTCCAGGAACTCGCCATATACGCACTCTTCTCGAATCAGGATGAAAACCGAAGCAAGATTCGTCGGAAAACAGAACCCGTGCCCATTGATGGTCGGTCCACTGTAAATGTGCGTTAGCCCACAATAAGCGACGACCTCGATTTCCACGTCGAAGAGCTGGAACCCTAAGCGGTCTGCGAGCATAAAGATTGGCTTCGTGTAGTCTTGTTCTGACAGTTTGATCGCTAATAACCACTTGATGCTGAGACTGGAGGCCTGCGACCAACTGACGAGCAGTAATCGTGGGTTGCCGCCTTGCGGAATTTTGCAAGAAACGATCTTGTCGCGGGGTAGTAACCCTATTTCGTCCCCTGTGACGTTCGGCAACATCCCCTGTAGACCTGTATCGTGCCCATAATCTGCAAATTACGCTTGGTTGGGTGTTGACAGCATCCGCTACGTCGCCGTCGCGTTGAGTTCGTCCTGCTTGCAGCATACCAACAGCCCTTAACATCTCTTCGCGACTTAAATGACGACGTGACATGATGACTACAGTCACAAAAATGCACAAACCATACGTAAAAGACGTATTATTGATAATAAACGTTATTTACAATCAAAGAAAATAATTTTTATTTTGCCTCAGAGAAACTGCACAATCAAACACTTTTAAAAGTTTTCCCTCCGTATTCGAAAATCATTACTTATTTAAATTTATTTTTAAATTTCGAACAACTATGTAATCTACTTTATTCTATTTTTATTTATTTGCTGCCAGTTATTTGCAAAACAAGATTTACACGAAAAAAAATAATTGGGGTCATCTTGTTCCCTAGACTTTGTTGAGGTGTTTATGTGGAGTATTTTTTTTTTTTTTTTTACACCACTAAGTTGGCAGACAAGCACACGGCCCACCTGATGGGAAGCGGTTACCGTGGCCTATGGACTTATGCACACACGCGCTGCCGACCATGAAGAAACCTTCTGATGCTCCTCTTGACGAACCCCATATTGTAGGCGCTTGGGAAAACCGCAGCAGGGAAGACATTCCACAGCTTGAGTGCGTGGGATGAAGTTTCTTTCATACCGCACAGTGCGCACCGTCTCAAGTCGTAATGTGTGAGAATGAATTCCCTGCCTATGGCGAGAGGTGCGATGATAGAATGTAGCTGTGGGCATCATGTCAAACAATTCATCTGAGCACAAACCATTGTATAGGCGGTAGAACACACACAGTGAGGCAAAATCCCTCCTAAGGCTAAGAGGTTCCACTCTACTTGTGAGTATGGGATTGTCAACCAGCCTCAATGCCCGTCTTTGCAACGAGTTGAAGGGGTCAAGCTGGTATGCAGGTGCTTATTTTTCAAATGAATATCAGCTGTATACAGCAGTTCAGCAGTAATCATTGCTTGGTGTGACTCACCGAAATGAGTGCGTCTGTCAACTCAACATACTTGTTCAAGTATATCTCGAGGGTGTGCGGCCCGAAGATTGTGGACGCAGCTTCGTATCGTTGCGCCTGGAAGAAACACACTAATATAATATTTTAAAATTAATATAGGTATAAGAGAGTGTGTGAGGGGACTTGGGGACCTATCAAGATTTGCGCGCCCAGCCAACCTCGTCTAATATGAGAGAGCCTGAAGAGAGCCAACTCGAGAGAGATGGTCCTGGGTCGGCCGAGTCTATAGACGTTCTATAGACGGCGTGCGTTTTAGTCGGTTCAAGTCTGACATAATTTTGCGCACATAAAAAACCTCACCGAGACATAAACAGATGGCACGCAAGATTTTCCTCGCAATAGTTGAGAGCCCAGGGTGTTAGTTGCTCCCATGATAAATAAAACGGCCCCTTTGCTCTAAAGACTGGTACAGTCACTCCCGTAAAAGTCAAGATAAATGCTACGTCAATAGGAGAGCTGTACCTGGACTCCTACCTAAGTGCAACCAATGCAACCAAAAAACCACTAGAATAGTTATGATAAGTCTAAAAAAATCTTTTTCGATTAAAATAGGAAAAATTGAATCGGCTCAGGCGGGATCGAACTTATTCGAATCTCTCACCATCGCTGCAAGACGAATATATGGCAAGATATGAATGGCTTCAGGAGTGGTTCAGTGATCAGGGCATTCCCCTGTAAGGGGTAACCGGTGTAGCACACGTTCATTGGTCACGGTAAAAACGTTCCCTCAGGTGGACCGTGTCCTTGTCTGCTACTTAAGTTGTATAAAAAAAGGGATCGTGGGTTCGAATCCTGCCTCGCCCGATACAATTTTTCTTATCTCTATCGATTTGAATATACTAAATGCTTCAAAATTTCATTCAATGAAAAGTCTTACCTGATACTCCTCAAACGTAGCTATATAATCGGAATAGATGTTCGAGAGTCCGGCGATGACCACCTTCTTCGCCTCAGGAGCAGTCTTGGCGATGATACTCCTCAGCCTCCTGCCCGACATAGTGGTGAACTCTCCCGGGACGGCTGCCAGGAAGAAACTGCCGATGCGGGCGACCGCACACGACACGATTTTTGGTTGCCACTCGTACGGGAATTTGGCCTGAGGGGAGTGAAATGATGATAATTTAAATTAAATAAATAGTTATCTAGTTTAATGACTTCTATGTATATTGATACTAGACTTCGTTTAGCTAGGTACTTAGGGGCTGTTCATTAATCACGTGATGTTTTTTCAGTATTTTTTATGTATGTGTATGTATGAATTATAATATAATAATATGGATGAACCGATTTTTAAACATAAAAAAACTATTAAAGTTACCAATTTTCGTGATATAAAAAATTAAAAGACGCAGTATTTACCTTTAGTTATGTACCCAACCAAACGCAGTCTAGTAAATTTCATTCTGGCGCCATCTGTTATCAAATCCTGAGAAATTGCAGACGCTATGTAAGATTTTATGTCGCATCTATGTCGCAAACTGTCTATAAAATACTTAAAGGGGGTACACAAAAGCAGCAAGCACAAAGCTGAAAACGCCGTGTACTTTTTTATACAATTTAGGTGGCAGACAAGCACACGGCCCACCTGATGGAAAGTGGTTACCGTAGCCTATGGAGGTGTGTAACACCAGAGGAGCCACACTCGCGCTGCCAACCCTGTAAGCACAGAGTCTCTGTGCCACCAGTGTAGAAGACAAAGCAGGGCAAGCCTTTAGCCTTCTCACTGACAGCACTGCAATTGTATTTACTGCTCATGTGTGCATAATTTATAAATTAAATGTATGGGCGCATTAATTGCTTGTATAAGCAGTTACTGCGAGCTTCTTGCTTGCTGTTTTGGTGTGCGGTCTGCCTTACCCTTCCAGTAGCCAGGAGTATCGGCTTCGGAGCTTGGCAATCAATGTCCTCCTTGGTGGGCTCAGCGATAAAGTCTCTGACAGCGTTCCACAGCGGGTTGGAGGTGGTGGTCCCCTGCTTGAAGTCGAAGGCGCCGGGCCCGTCCGTGGTGCCGGCAGCGAAACTGTACCCCATGGCAGGGAGACAGCCTCGGACTTTCACGGACTGGTGGAAGATAATGAAATAATAAACTAATTCATCATAATCAAAGTTAAAGTCAAAGTCAAAAATCATTTATTCTCTTTAAGTGGCTCTAATTTCACCTATAATCAAACTGAGACATTTTCCTTGCTACAATTGTATGTAGCTACAATATGGAGAATGAACTGAACTTACATGATTAAAAGTTTCTCTCACTGGATCGAAAGACGATACTTTTTCGTCGGGCATTTTGACGTATTGATGGACAATGCCGACAGGGCCTGTCAGATCCTCACCAGGTTCGTTTAGGATTTTCTGAAATAATATTGAAGAGATGAGTCAGTCTGAGACTTAGACCTTACAGTATACACCTTAGAGTATATTTTAGTTTATACGAAATACAAACTCTCTAATGGGCTGAACTTCTTGGCAGTTAGCAGTACTGAGAGGTACTTTTAGCACAATGTAAGTGTACCTCTCATAGGTTTAGCACATCATAAATATAAGGGGTCCCAAGAACTACCCTGTGGCACTCTTGTATAACTTTACTTTCTTTTCCTTTTACCTGTAGTAACCGTACTTTTTTATAGTTTATATTATATCTATTGAGTGACCTTCTTCTTTTAATCCCCATAGCCCACATTACATGCATTTATTTGGTAAAGTTGACTGATTCACAAAATCAAAAGCTTTCAGCGAGTCAAGAAGTATTACAGTTACTAAGTTCACACCTTACCATAGCAGTATTAAACATCTTGGTGGCAATAATCCTGGTGCTGTCAAACATATCTCTGCCAGGTCCTGAGGCAAAGCACTTCTCCTTTGGTAGTTTACAGGTGAGTTTCTCTTGGTCGCAGACCTTTCCAGAGAACTCGCAGTGAGGACCGCGGGTGTTTGGAGATACGTCACCTAAGTTTGTAGAAGCGAAGGCACATACTATGTTGCCCTGAAAGTTGTAATGAAGGTCTATAGGATTTTAAACTGAACAAAGCTTGGGTAAAATCATTGTTTTACAATATACCTATTGATTGGTGACAGAGTAATTAAAGTGACACTAAAAATAGTAGGACACGACTGCATTTCCGCCCACTTGAACAGTCCGACTGGAGAAGTACCTCCGCCCTACAGAATACTGCGGCCATAATAACCTCGTGTTGTGTTCCCAGCGGTGGATAGGGTAGCCATAGCTCACTGGAGAGTTTTTGTGCTGCCAGTGGGAAGACCAAAATCTTATCCTGCTTTGTCTTTTACACTGACGGCACAGAAACTCTTGTGTTTACAGGGTTCTGTAACTCCCTTGGTGTTGCACACGTTCATAGGCTACGGAAACCACTTTCCATCAGGTGGGTGGTGTGCTTGTCTGCCAACCAAGTGGAATAAAAAAACATAGCCTAATGAAAGTGGTGAACTAAAAATTTGGAAAAAATGGAAAATAAGATTTGATAGGACTAGTACTACATTTTATAAAGTATGCTGACGAGGAAGAAGGAATATGGTACTGGTTTTATGTCAAAGTCTATTCATCCACAAACATATTTTGTACGGAACTAAACTCGAAACATGGAGAGAGGACTATCTCCAGCAGTAAAATTCGGTAGGCTACCTAATTGAAACGCAAACTTACCAAAGACGCAGTTTTTTTTTCATTTTTTTTTCAAAGAATACAAGTCAGACCGACTAACTATAAATTATCATACTTAAGAACAGCGGGTCTAAAAAGGTCACATAGAGCGATTTTGCTAAAAACTAGCATCTTCATGAATTCTCAATAGATTCCTATAAAATTCATTAAATGGTCACTCATAATATGAGCAGAACTACAACAATGCAGTTTATACGCTGATTGTATAAATATTGCCGCAACACAAAATATTATCCTAATACGATCCAATAAAGAGGCTTTTTTAGACCTATCAAGTGACCTATTAAAGTGGCCTTTTTAAACCTATCAACTGACCTATAAAGTGGCCTCTTTAGACCTATGAAGTGACCTATAAAGTGGCCTTTTTAAACCTATCAAGTGACCTATAAAGTGGCCTTTTTAAACCTATCAAGTGACCTATAAAGTGGCCTTTTTAAACCTATCAAGTGACCTATAAAGTGGCCTTTTTAAACCTATCAAGTGACCTATAAAGTAGCCTTTTTAAACCTATCAAGTGACCTATAAAGTGGCCTTTTTAAACCTATCAAGCGAACTATAAAGCGGCCTTTTTAGACCTATCAAGTAACCTATAAAGCGGCCTCTTTAGACCTATCATGTGACCTATAAAGTGGCCTTTTTAGCCAATATCTTACCTTTCCCGGCAGAGTAGTATTCCCATTCAAAGCCTTCTCCATTAAGATGGAGGCATAACCCACGTTGTCGGACGATATCAGGTGGTTGGTGTTGTTCATGCTGGTGGGGTGCACCGCGAACCAGTTGATCACACCCAGGATCTTGTCGTCGGGGGTTATGAAGCGAACCTGGGTTAGGGTTTTGTCTACATCGTATTTGTACCTGGAAAGGAAAGTTAACGTAGAAAAATTTTGACTGGTGGTATCATGACGGTAGATGAGCTCGTGAACTGTATAATCTGTGTGCATAGAAGCATATAACTGGTGTTGGCTCTTCTAGCCAGAGGCCCTGATCCATTAAAATTACGTTTAAAAGACGTATGATTTCAAAACTTACTACAAGTTGCGCCACGCTAAGATGGCCGTTTTGACACGATTGGTTTTGCTCGTTTTCTCTTTTTTGGTGCGCTTAATATTGGACAAAGAACTGTTAGACGAATAATTAAAGAAAAATATGGCGAGATTGGCACAGAAGAAAATAAATTGTATTCGTAATGATGTGTAATTAAATGTTTGCATGCCATAAAATGGTAAATGTGCCGCATTACCTGACATCTTTGTAACCACATTTAAGCAAATAAATGAATTTGAATTTGAATTTAAACTACACACACCAAAAAAGAGAAAAAATGCAAAACGGCTATCAATCATAGCGTGCCGCAACTATATATAGATTGATAAAATTAAAGCCGCGTGGTTTCCGGCAGAGTAGAATTTGGACCACCCCATCTCTTCCCATGCGGTGTCGTACAAGACGACTATTTGATAAGACTAACTTCGACGACAGATATATACAGCCCAGACTCAGCCAGAGATGCATGGCTCGAGGCAACAATAGTACCCGGAAAACGGCTCACCCCCTATTACGTGGGACCGAATACAATGATGGTGAAATATGGGTGTTAATTCACCTCTGCCTAACCCTCCGGGGATAAAGGCGTGATTATATGTATGTATGTATGTATAAAATTAAAACAAAAAAAAGAAAACTTATACGTCTCTCTCTCTTTTTAATACACATTCTATTTAGTTTAGCCAATAACTACGCCATATCTTTTGTTTTTATTACATTGCTGTCCAACCCAAACTTACGGAAGAAATCGCTTCAGCGATAAGGCCGCCCATTGTACATTGAACTGTATAGATGCTACCTACTTGTCCTACTGTAAATCTGTTGGTGTACAATTAAGAATTATCTATCTATCTATCTAGTAAACTACTAATAAACTAAAACTAAAAGTGGTTCTGAATTGATTATATAACAGATATGAGTGCGAGCCTGTATATCTCATCATCAATATCTTAGCATTCTACCCGGTTGCATGGCTTCACCTGGGGGACCAAGTTCCATTTACTCTTATTCTTTTTGGTATGGTTTATAGGGCTTTTATGTGAGTGACTGCCATATGACCTCCCATCTCCAAACCTCGAAAGAACTTCGCAAGAACCTCGTCTGTCTAGCAAGTGTACTAGCTGGGATGGGGCCCATTCAACACTAAACTAGAACCAGATCTAGAGGATAGCTATTATTTGTAATAGGGTTGTGTCCTATTTTTTTTAATATCGTAAACTGTACATTTTACAATAATATAATGAACTGTAAAAGTGAAACTTTCTTATGAAAAATAGTTTTAAAGATATTTGATTTTAAAAATTCAATTTCTCGAGCTGCCCGAAAACGCTTCGTACAAAATCGTGGCACGTGGTGACGTCACAGCGCACTAGCGCGTAGTGAAAATGTATGAGTGCAAGAGAATATCGCATTTATCTCAGTCTACGTTACGTTTACACGTATACAGTGCATAGATAATGAGATTGATTTGAAATTTATGAAGATTGTAAATTAACAAAGTTGTAAATTTTGCTTTATTTCGATTGTTTATAATTTGGTTTGACCTATTTTGAGAATAAAAAATAACGAAAAGTCATAGTTTCAGTTCAGTAAGGCAATATCTTCGTTTACTATGAATATTTTAATTCAAATTCAATTCAAATTTTTATTTGCATATTCAAATTCAAATTCAAATTTTATTAGCATAAAACATGGTGTACATAAATGTTAAAAAAGGTTTACAAAACTGAGCATGCATGTTTTGCCAGTGGTGTACTAGCGCACAAATATTTATTCCCTATTAACTTTGATTAAGAAATTCGTCAGTGTTATAGAAGCTATGTTCATTTAGCCATTTAGATAATTATTTTTTAAATATTTTAGTGCTTACTCCTTTAAGATACATTGGTATTTTATTGTAAATTCGTACACACATAGCAAGGCAACTCTTATTGTATTTGGTGGTTAAAATACTAAGACATTAAGTAGTATTTGTAAGAATTCTATGTCTCAGGACACTACCCTATTGTTGCAACCGACGACACTACCCTATTGTCGCCAACGACGACACTACCCTATTGTCTACATTTATAACGTTATTGTCTTAACCTTAATAGCGCATTTATTATCTAGTAAATTAATGAAAGCACTTTTACTATCAGTATAAAAATATTTGGGATATTTACCATGTTGCATTTCCTCCGTGATCATGGTGCTTGCAACAGCGCCGAAATATCGGAAACTCAAAACAATGCAACATGGTAAATATCCCGATTATTTTGATACTGATGTGAGTGACCATGATAGTTTAAATACCTATATAGCAATTTTACTAGTCTCCAACCCCCATAACATAACATAAACTCACGCCTATATCCCCGAAGGGGTAGGCAGAGGTGCTAGCAACCGCGTTTCGCCAGTTGCTATTCCAACCCCCAACCCATAACAATATTTTGTTTTCTTTTTACGTGCGCACAATCCCCACGGATACCTCCCCACCGGAGCCGGTGGAGGAGGTTATGTCGGACTCGAACCGACTAAAACGCACGCCGCCTGTGGGTCGTTTTGGTTGCCGAAGGTGAGGTTGACAGGCATATCCCTCGCACCCCGGCCGACCCAGGGCCATATCTCGCGATCTGGCCCTCGTCTCGGGTGTGGGGACTACAGAGTCCCCAAACCCATAACAATACTTAGATACTACAAATCACCTGGCTCTTTCTTCAGGTGGGTTCCGCAGGTAAGACGTGGGAGATCTATTGATGTTAGCCTCCAACAGTTCAGCTTCCCCGTACACCATTCGAGCCTCAGTCAGCTTGTTGTGAGCAATCACTATACTCTGAAAGATTTTTGATACAATTATCTTTAGATTTAACTTCGTTTTAATATCTTCAAGAACTACAGTACCCAGTTTATGATTTAGCACGTTGGGAAGAAGAGTGAGAGTCCAACAATAATCGGCTTGCTTAGATTTTGGAGACAGCTCTCTCTGTCATACATCGAATTGACAGTATGATACCTTTATAGAGTAGTTATAACCGTTTATTTATTTTTTTAATATTATTTTTTAAAGAATAATTGAACCGAAACTATTAATATTCCCTCTAACACCTCCAGCTAAGCTAAATGGCTTGTGTTAGGAGTGGGTTCAGGTCACTAGTGTAATGGTCAGGATTCGAACCCGAGACCTTTCGATCATAAGGCCGACTCCTTAACCACTAAGCCACTGACGCTTATGTTTAAGTTTTTGCTTTATGTTCTATAGCTTAGGTTTTAACTGCTCTTATAAGATACAAAGCCGAGAGCCTCATCTGTCAATCAGGAGGTTAGGGTAGTTTGACCCTCAAAATCCCAAGACAGTAGTAAGCCTGTCGATTTGTGTCGAAAATTACCTTCAGTATCCCTATAATATAAGCAGCATAGGTCTCCTTCACGAAGCCCAAGATCGGCAGGTCGAAGAGGAAGTCCATGAGGAACCCTCCGGGCGTGGAGTGTGTGTGAGTGCCGCTGATGATCACATTGTGTTCGTTATAGATATCACCGTAACGCTTCTGCAGGCGAGTGATGACCTGCGAAAGGGTGTTTCAGAAAAATATTATAGAATCCACTGATTGTATGACAGAGAACTTGGAGCCTTCGTGAACAATCGTAGAAACCGCGGGAATAAGAAGTCAACTTTTTTGAACGTGTGGTGAATGAGAAAGAATACAAGTATCACCACCTCATCACATCCAAAGGTTGACGTAAGAGGCGACTAACGGAAAAATACGCAGACGATATCACTGCGAGAGAAGGAAAACTTGAAATAAAACCCTGTACCAACCCGTCTGGCCATCGTGGAAACAGTAGGCCAAAGCCTCCCAGCATTGGGAAAGGACTTTGTCCAGCAGTGGACTGCGATAGGCTTAATTGATTTGAAAAAGGTTTATATCCAAATTTCGTCAAGCAAATATTAAAGAATACAAGCGCTGCTGCTGAATAGCATTTATAATAACCGATTCCTTCCACCCACACACGCTTGACGATTCCTGTACACCAGAATTATCATAACATAACATAACATAAACTCACGCCTATATCCCCGAAGGGGTAGGCAGAGGAGCTAGCACCCACATTTCGCCAGTTTATGTTTAGGTCCCAATGTAATAGGTGGCGAGCCTATTGCCATTATTCGGGCACTTATAAACCTGCGATAAATACACACATAACTTCGAAAAGCATCGAAAAGTCATTGGTGTGTGCCATGGTAAAACCTGGGATCGAACCCGAGACCACGTCTCAGCAGTCCATTACCCATACCACTAGGCTAACGCGGTTTTTTTATCATAATCATAATTCTCTTCACAAACTCATTCATTACCAGCTCACGTGTTTCTTCCTGCAGTCCCGGGTCCCTTAAGCGGGACGTTAAAAAAATCAGAGGCCGTCAAACTGAGTGTTACCATTATAACATGGTATATGTAAGTAATGGTGACCCTCTTTTCTGTGACTTTGCCTTCAGCTTATCGTCAGGCGACGCGGTCTAATTAACGTATCCTATATAAAAAAGCTGTATAAAACAATCCGCATGCGCCAGGGTTTCGATCATCATCATCATCATTCTCCTGCCCTTATCCCAAGATTATTTGAGGTCGGCGCAACATGTGTTCTTTTTCCAATCATCTCTAGTTACAGTCATCTCAACATTCACTCCCTTCTTAACCATATCATCATTCACACAGTCCATCCACCTCATTTTAGGTCTCCCTCTCCCCTTGTAGCCATCCACTTCCATAGTTAGTGCCTTCCTTACGACATTACTTTCATCCCTACGCATTACATGTCAGAACCAGGACAAACGATTACTTCGTAGTTTTTCCGTGATTGGTGCTACTCTCAAACTTCCTCTAATATGTTCATTCCTAATCTTATCCATTCTTGTCACACCACACATCCATCTCAACATTCGCATCTTGGCTACATGCAACCGTCTTTCATCCGTCACCTTTACGGGCCAACTCTCCGATTAGCACCATAGATTTTAAATAACTGGCGACTGAGGTCCAAGATATTATGCCACGAAGTATATTATAGTCCTTACCTCCTTTCTAACTCCGTAGCCCATCATAGCAGCGTCGACAGAGACGAACACGAACCTCTGCGTCTTCTCTCCGCTGCTGTCTTCAAAGACGAACGCCCTGGAGAACTGGCGCAGGTGGATGCCACGGCCTGTCTGCTCCAGTTGGGCGTAGCCCATCTGTAATTGACAACCATTCAATATTGTTACGTTATTTTTTTAGTTTCCAATCCTGGTCGTCGCACTACCGAAGTGAATCGCCTTCTAACACAAGTTATTTAGCTTAGCTGGTACACACCAGTAATTAAAATGATGAAAATACCTACACAATGTTTTAAAGTACTTATTTATACCACTTAGGTGGCAGACAAGCACATGGCGCACCTGATAGAAAGTTGTTACCGTGACCTATGAACGTGTGCAACATCAAGGGAGTCACACTCGCGCTGCCAACCCTATAAGCACAATAGTTTCTGTGCCGTCAGTGTAAAAGACAAAGCAGGACAAGCTTTTGGTCTTCCCACTGACAGTACAAAAAGTCCAGTGAGTTCTGGCTACCCTACCCACCGCCGGGTACACGATACGGGGTTATAATGGCCGCGGTATTCTGTAAGGCGGAGGTATTCACCAGTCGGACTGCTCAATTGGACGGAAATACCGTCGTGTCGTCCTATTATATCATGGGCGTACCCAAGGGGGGCAAATCAAGACCCTGATATGTTCTACCCGAAAGTCAATATTTAAAAAAACCCGCGCGTACGGTTAGACTATTGTCCTATAATTTAAAGAAAGCTGGGTACGCACATGCATTATAAATTTTTATGTCAGCAGTCTGCTTACTTTTTCTATGGAATTGACATTCGTCTTGGAGCGACTGTGGAGCCATCTACCGATATCCTACCATAGCGCGACGCCCCACATTGAATGTTAGGAGAATTTGGAATATCCAAGAACCTTAGATGAATTAAAAAAGGCTATTTAGGCTATTTTTTAATTCATCTAAACCAAGAACTATCCAAGTAGCACAGTTAATCAGAGCATTAACCCTGCAAACTGAGGTGCATCCATGGGGATTTCCGAACGAAAAAAAGGGTTACGCTACCGAAAATTTATTACTAGGCAAGAAAAACCATGAATGCCTTTACAATCTTATTTTTTTAAATTATGAATCAAATTAAACAAATTGTACGTTATATATTTTTTAAACCACTTAGGTAGCAGACAAGCACACGGCCCACCTGATTAAAAGTGGTTACCGTGTCCTATGGACGCGTGCAAAACCAAGGGAGCCACATTCGCGCTGCCAACCCTGGCACAATAGTTTTTGTGCAATCAGTGTAAAAGACAAAGCAGGACAAGCTTTAGGTCTTCCCACTGACAGTGCAAAAACTCTCCAGTGAGCTCTGGCTACCCTGCTCTTCGCCAGGTATACAATACGAGGTTATTATGACCGAGGTATTCTGCTTATGTCGGCGTTTTGCCACTCTTACTCTTGCCACATTTTATGACACGTCTCACAATTTCTGTCAAGTATGTCATGTATATGTCACAGTAAACTGTCAGGATTGGCAGAGAGGCGAATATGCTAGGTTTCTGATTTATGGTCAGGAAACAAAAAAAAAAAAACCTTATTTTTATTTATTTTTAACATTGTTGTACCTATGTATTCCGCTGTGTGTTAATACTACCTCTAAAAATGTGCGCTGTGTTTTCTAAATAAAACATATTTTCTTTCTTTCTTCTTCTTTCTAGGTCGGAGGTACTTCCCTAGTCGGACTGCTCAATTGGACGGAAATACCGTCGTATCCTACCTCCTATTATATCATAGGCGTACCATAGGGAGGGAGGGATCACTTAGGTGGCAGAAAAGCACACGGCCCACCTGATGGAAAGTAGTTGCCGTGGCGTGGACGTGTGCAAAACCAAGAGAGTCACACTCGCGCTGCCAACCTTGTAAGCACAAAGTTGTTTTCCTATAAACTAAATGGTTTGATAGTTCTACACATCGGCGCTAGATGGCATTCGCTGTCGTGTTCTCATAACCCTTGTGATTTGAACGCGTGTTGATAAGATAAAATCCTTTTTTGGACACAGAAGGTTAACAGTATAATTTACAAAGTTAAAATACTATGCACTTTGAGTGTTGCGTTATTATTATAAAAATATGGCGACTGACCCTGAAGGTTTTTTTTAATATATGTTTTAGTCTACTAAAGGTCTAATTTGTTCAATGTTTTACATGTCATATGTAGCATGTTATATGTCAAAATGTAACGAATAACATTTTTATTGTCTCACTGTCATGTAACATAGATATATTTTGGATATATAATTTGTAGTTTGCATGTTTGCTTTTAATATGTTTTCATATTTTTTATAGCCGCGTGATTCCCCCATCTCTTCTTATGCGGTGTCGTACAAAGCAACTAAGGGATAGGGCTGTTTAACATCAGACATACATTATACAGCTCAGACTCAGTCTCAAATTCATGGTTTGAGTCAACAATAGTGCCCAGAAGACGGCAATACCTCTGCCTAACCCTCCCAGGAATGGAGGCGTGATTGTATGTGTATTTGTGGCCGATGGCAATATAATAAGTTGAAACATTTGTGTTTTTTTTTATAAACAAATTGAATAAAAAAAATTAGAATTAAATATGAAAAATGAATATTTTGAAAGAAGCATGGGCACGGCGTGTCTCACTACCTGATGCATTTTGAACGATGATGTAAATCTTTCGTTATGCATTCTATTCTCTATGAGTTTGAACTCATTAGGTAATTTTTTTAAATGTTTTTATTCTTCTTCTTCTTTATCGTGTCGATGGTAATATATTTGTTCTTTGTGGTATTAGATGTTGGCAGGCTAAAACTCGGCGACCTTTATTTTTTGCCTTTAACCTTTAACGTTTGCCTCATTTGCTGCGTTGAGGTCTAACTGGAGACAGCCCTCATCCCCCGCGCCCAAGTATCCATTTAACCCGGTGATCCCTGCAGCAGCCATCTCGAGACCTCGGTCTACTATAAGGACTTCCAGGTCACCAAACAGCCTTGTAGCGTAGCGGTAGAATGTTCGACTACCACACAGGAGGCGCGGGTTTGATTCCTGCTCAGTGCAAATATTTGTATGTACGAATATGTATATATGCATTGGTGTATAATATGTACGTATTTACAAAAAAAAAATCGAAGTATGTTTATCTGCATTATAGATTCCATAACACATGCTAGTTAAGCTATGCTTGCTATGGGTCTAGATAGCGTTGTGTATAATGTTGTACAATTGCAGATCAAGCCCGGGTGGTTGGTTTTCGCCAGGCCGGATGTAATCTAATTAGGAAGGAATTTCTGTAAGCCACCTCTGTTCTCGGGCAATTTCGAGTTGGCCTACCACGGCAGCTGTGCATCTCACAATACTCCTTCTACTCTTGAGACGTGAGTTAGGCTCATCATGTCGATATAAAGTGGGTGACGACGTGGGGGTATCTATTAATAATAGGACATTGGCCGCGATAATATTGAGATGACTAATTATATACCTACCTCATTCTAGTGCTAAGCAAGATTTCTTGTAGATTGCAGGTAGGTACCTACCTATTGCACATTGCAAGCGTCAATAGCCGCGATGATTGCTTGAGCATCAGGGTCATAATAATTATTAAACACATTGCAATGTTAGCGGTAGTGACAGTCGTAAGGGTTACCTATTACAAATCAGGTTTTGTATTAGGTATGGGATAAGTTAATGCTGCACTGTTTTAAGCCCTGTGCAAGCCCCCCTCTTTGGGAAGAGGGGGGCTTACGAGATGGGTCTCTTCCCATGCGGTGTAGTACAAGGCGACTAAGTAATTGGGCTTAACATCAAACAAATATATACAGCCCAGACTCAGCCTCAGATGAATGGCTTGAGTCAACAATAGTGCCCGAGAGACAGCAATAGGCTCACCCCCTATTACGTTGGACGGAATTCAATGATTAGTGAAATGTGGGTGTTAATTCACCTCTGCCTAACCCTCCGGGGATAAAGGCGTGATTATATGTATGATATGTGTAATAGTTTGATTAGCTTGACTTATGGGATCCAGAATGCGGATAAACATCCTTAATACACTCTTTTTTTTAATACATGCCATAAGAAACACTCAAATCAATGCAAATATACATAAATGCAGTTGCATATGAATAATTGCGCGCCCCCTGAGTAGCTATTGAAGGTTGAACGGTGTACCTCTACGCCACAGAGGTCTAGTCTGCTCACCTACTTCTTCTCACTACGTTCCCACCCCCACAGTTGGACTCGAACCGACGAAAACCGCGCGCCATCTCGGATCTTTATCTTATCCCACGCACCCCTGCTGACCCAGAGTCAACTCCGAGACGGTAGACTGCCCCCTTAGCTGTCAGAACCATTGTATACCCATCCTATACCGGGAGAGGGGACGCACATCGCACTGATACCTCGACCTCCTTCTGTTAAGGTGACAAGCGACTCCTCCTGTCGCCCCTGACCTGTACTCATAGAGGACAGAGGTCGTTAGCGATTTCCGATGTCTAAGAGGTTGCTGACCTCACGTTCAATGTTAACTGTAGCCTGTGGCCAAAATAATTCATAACACAAGTTTGTTATGCAAGTGCTTGTTATGAAACTCCGTCAGCACAATGATGCGTCAGCCATCGTTACACGTTTGAATGCAACTGTATGCAAACTATGCAATAACTGCTTTGTTTCATAATACATTGTTACTAGATACTCTTGTGTGCGGTCAGTGCGGTAAGTGTTGTGCTAAAGGTTTCTTGTAACAAGAAGACCAACAGCTTTCCTTTTGTAAATTTGATTAACCATAGATAAAACCAACGACAATATTATACTTACCCCTTCATCAGGACAAGGACAGATCAGTAAATCATAAATTCAGTAACTTTTCTCTTGTCTATAGTTTTTTTTTAACAGTGGCAAACCCAGACTTCCTCCAATGTCCGTAATTAGAGTAATAAACGAAGGAGTTTTGTCTATCTTTAGTTTTTGAAGTCGTTTTTTTTTTTAATGTAGGTTTTTTAGCAGTTCGAGTCTTGTCATATCATATGTCATGTCATAGCCACCTTCGCTGTTCAAGGGGTATGCGAGGGAATTTCGCATGAAAAATACAGTACCTACAATAGACACTTAGGCGCAGAATAAATATTAGTAGATACTACATAAGAGGTACATAGGTTAGTACAATTATCAAGGCATTAACCGGGGTAGCCTAGAGGTATGCTTAACGGACTGCTGAGACGAGGTCTCAGGTTCGATCAAAGGTTTTACTATGGCACACACCTTAGATTAATTAAAACCCTTAGATGAATTAATTTTTTAATTCATCTAAGTTAAAACCAATGACTTTTCGATGCTTTTCGAAGTTATGTGTGTATTTATCGCAGGTTTATAAATGCCCGGTTAAAGGCAATAGGCTCGCCACCTATTACATTGGGACCTAAACATAAACTGGCGAAATGTGGGTGCTAGCACATCAGCCTACCCCTTCGGGGATATAGGCGTGAGTTTATGTTACCTATGTTATGTTATCAAGGCAGCGAAAGGGAAATCAATAACAAAGTGTTTGGCTGAAGGTAAAATGAATAAAATTATTAATATCTCGTCATGACGTCAAAGTACCTAATCGAGTTTAGTAAACTAAGTTACACAAAAAGCTTAGCGAG
Source organism: Eilema griseolum (assembly GCA_963662185.1). Lineage (NCBI taxonomy): Eukaryota > Metazoa > Arthropoda > Insecta > Lepidoptera > Erebidae > Eilema > Eilema griseolum. The sequence goes on from OY759236.1 coordinate 3,109,203, forward strand.
TACGGTATGTAGGTACATTAGGTATCTTTTGGAATTTACTCCAAAGGTAACAACTAAGTAGCTGTGGAGTAAATAGGTACTTAGTTTTTAACGATTACAAACGAACAAATCTATCCTTACCTATTAAAAATTTTGGGTGCGTGTCGCGTGACAGACATGCCTAATTTCACCCTACGGAAGGCGTGCAGTTTTAGCACGAGTTCTAATTATTAAAAAAACTATATTTAGGGAGACGTTTAAGGGGAGAGCGGGGATCCCACACAGGATCTACAGCCCTACAAGGAACTTTCCAGATAAATATGTTCAGGGGGACCTAAGGAACACTTATAAAAAAAAAGCGTCCGCCGGAATTAGTCCTAGATTTTTGTTTAAATTTACTGAGTTAATAACCGCCCCTGCCGACTCTCAGAGGGACTATCCGATAAGATAACCATACTATAAAAAGGGGACGAGAGCACAGATTATTATATAGTTACTACGACTAAAGTTCATTATACTGCGACGCACCGAGCAGAACGCATCGGGTCACCAAAACAAATGTACCTGCTGCTTACCTAACCGTGTTCACCTTGACCCCGGTCGTTCGGACGACCGACCGCGGCAATTTAAGCCCAAGTCCGACCAGCCGGCGGCGGTAAAAAATGGTCGACTTGTTTGTTTATGGAACATGGAACAACAGTTAGTGTCAATTGAATTCAAATGCATTCGAATTTCAAATAATGACATTTGATTGGCAAAGTACATTTTAAATAAAGAATAACAAAAGAGCGGTAATAATCGCATCGATTGTCTGGCCGACTTCAAACAGGAGGAGCTTCTTTCTCACTTCGATTGATTTGTTATTTATGTATGTAAGTACACCGATTACTTTAAGAACTATGATCCCATTTACGTGATTCTTCTTCAGTTTGTATACTTGCTATTTGATCTCATAAAAAAATTAAATACCTAGTTGGATCAGTAGTTTTCATTTTATGAACATTTATGCGTTTGTTTTTTTTTTATTTACGTTCTGAAACTTTTGAACAAGTGAACAATCTGAAAAATATTTGCTTGGACCTGACAGAGACAGCTCATGCTCACATTGATTTGCCCCAAAGAACTTGTAGTGGTGCACCTCAAAGTTTGGACCTCATCTATAAACGAGTCATACTTAAGATAGAGGTCGTACGGGTGTTTTTGTTTTAGGGTTCATACTTTCGGGTCGTACAGGTACATAGCATAGAAATCCCTGTAACGTAATGTAAATTAAATAATTGTTTCATTAATAGATACATTTATATGTATTAATGCAAAAAAGAAATATGTTTATTGTTTCTTAGTAACTCATTAGTCATCGTCATTATTTATCGAATTGATACAAAATGGAGGTCATCAGCTTAGTCCGGTGACCGGTGCGGGTGCCCTAGATTTATAAACCGGATAAACAATTATAATAGGTATATTACTTTTTTTTGTTGCTTAGTCCATGTCCACTAATCAAACAACCCGCCCCTGATCGCTCCCAGTACAAAAGTGCTCATGAGATCTGCTGCATTGTCACGCTGGATGGCGATGGCCAGCCTTTACCTCTAAAAATGTGCGCTGTGTTTTCTAAATAAAACATATTTTCTTTCTTTCTTCTTCTTTCTAGGTCGGAGGTACTTCCCTAGTCGGACTGCTCAATTGGACGGAAATACCGTCGTATCCTACCTCCTATTATATCATAGGCGTACCATAGGGAGGGAGGGATCACTTAGGTGGCAGAAAAGCACACGGCCCACCTGATGGAAAGTAGTTGCCGTGGCGTGGACGTGTGCAAAACCAAGAGAGTCACACTCGCGCTGCCAACCTTGTAAGCACAAAGTTGTTTTCCTATAAACTAAATGGTTTGATAGTTCTACACATCGGCGCTAGATGGCATTCGCTGTCGTGTTCTCATAACCCTTGTGATTTGAACGCGTGTTGATAAGATAAAATCCTTTTTTGGACACAGAAGGTTAACAGTATAATTTACAAAGTTAAAATACTATGCACTTTGAGTGTTGCGTTATTATTATAAAAATATGGCGACTGACCCTGAAGGTTTTTTTTAATATATGTTTTAGTCTACTAAAGGTCTAATTTGTTCAATGTTTTACATGTCATATGTAGCATGTTATATGTCAAAATGTAACGAATAACATTTTTATTGTCTCACTGTCATGTAACATAGATATATTTTGGATATATAATTTGTAGTTTGCATGTTTGCTTTTAATATGTTTTCATATTTTTTATAGCCGCGTGATTCCCCCATCTCTTCTTATGCGGTGTCGTACAAAGCAACTAAGGGATAGGGCTGTTTAACATCAGACATACATTATACAGCTCAGACTCAGTCTCAAATTCATGGTTTGAGTCAACAATAGTGCCCAGAAGACGGCAATACCTCTGCCTAACCCTCCCAGGAATGGAGGCGTGATTGTATGTGTATTTGTGGCCGATGGCAATATAATAAGTTGAAACATTTGTGTTTTTTTTTATAAACAAATTGAATAAAAAAAATTAGAATTAAATATGAAAAATGAATATTTTGAAAGAAGCATGGGCACGGCGTGTCTCACTACCTGATGCATTTTGAACAATGATGTAAATCTTTCGTTATGCATTCTATTCTCTATGAGTTTGAACTCATTAGGTAATTTTTTTAAATGTTTTTATTCTTCTTCTTCTTTATCGTGTCGATGGTAATATATTTGTTCTTTGTGGTATTAGATGTTGGCAGGCTAAAACTCGGCGACCTTTATTTTTTGCCTTTAACCTTTAACGTTTGCCTCATTTGCTGCGTTGAGGTCTAACTGGAGACAGCCCTCATCCCCCGCGCCCAAGTATCCATTTAACCCGGTGATCCCTGCAGCAGCCATCTCGAGACCTCGGTCTACTATAAGGACTTCCAGGTCACCAAACAGCCTTGTAGCGTAGCGGTAGAATGTTCGACTACCACACAGGAGGCGCGGGTTTGATTCCTGCTCAGTGCAAATATTTGTATGTACGAATATGTATATATGCATTGGTGTATAATATGTACGTATTTACAAAAAAAAAATCGAAGTATGTTTATCTGCATTATAGATTCCATAACACATGCTAGTTAAGCTATGCTTGCTATGGGTCTAGATAGCGTTGTGTATAATGTTGTACAATTGCAGATCAAGCCCGGGTGGTTGGTTTTCGCCAGGCCGGATGTAATCTAATTAGGAAGGAATTTCTGTAAGCCACCTCTGTTCTCGGGCAATTTCGAGTTGGCCTACCACGGCAGCTGTGCATCTCACAATACTCCTTCTACTCTTGAGACGTGAGTTAGGCTCATCATGTCGATATAAAGTGGGTGACGACGTGGGGGTATCTATTAATAATAGGACATTGGCCGCGATAATATTGAGATGACTAATTATATACCTACCTCATTCTAGTGCTAAGCAAGATTTCTTGTAGATTGCAGGTAGGTACCTACCTATTGCACATTGCAAGCGTCAATAGCCGCGATGATTGCTTGAGCATCAGGGTCATAATAATTATTAAACACATTGCAATGTTAGCGGTAGTGACAGTCGTAAGGGTTACCTATTACAAATCAGGTTTTGTATTAGGTATGGGATAAGTTAATGCTGCACTGTTTTAAGCCCTGTGCAAGCCCCCCTCTTTGGGAAGAGGGGGGCTTACGAGATGGGTCTCTTCCCATGCGGTGTAGTACAAGGCGACTAAGTAATTGGGCTTAACATCAAACAAATATATACAGCCCAGACTCAGCCTCAGATGAATGGCTTGAGTCAACAATATTGCCCGAGAGACAGCAATAGGCTCACCCCCTATTACGTTGGACGGAATTCAATGATTAGTGAAATGTGGGTGTTAATTCACCTCTGCCTAACCCTCCGGGGATAAAGGCGTGATTATATGTATGATATGTGTAATAGTTTGATTAGCTTGACTTATGGGATCCAGAATGCGGATAAACATCCTTAATACACTCTTTTTTTTAATACATGCCATAAGAAACACTCAAATCAATGCAAATATACATAAATGCAGTTGCATATGAATAATTGCGCGCCCCCTGAGTAGCTATTGAAGGTTGAACGGTGTACCTCTACGCCACAGAGGTCTAGTCTGCTCACCTACTTCTTCTCACTACGTTCCCACCCCCACAGTTGGACTCGAACCGACGAAAACCGCGCGCCATCTCGGATCTTTATCTTATCCCACGCACCCCTGCTGACCCAGAGTCAACTCCGAGACGGTAGACTGCCCCCTTAGCTGTCAGAACCATTGTATACCCATCCTATACCGGGAGAGGGGACGCACATCGCACTGATACCTCGACCTCCTTCTGTTAAGGTGACAAGCGACTCCTCCTGTCGCCCCTGACCTGTACTCATAGAGGACAGAGGTCGTTAGCGATTTCCGATGTCTAAGAGGTTGCTGACCTCACGTTCAATGTTAACTGTAGCCTGTGGCCAAAATAATTCATAACACAAGTTTGTTATGCAAGTGCTTGTTATGAAACTCCGTCAGCACAATGATGCGTCAGCCATCGTTACACGTTTGAATGCAACTGTATGCAAACTATGCAATAACTGCTTTGTTTCATAATACATTGTTACTAGATACTCTTGTGTGCGGTCAGTGCGGTAAGTGTTGTGCTAAAGGTTTCTTGTAACAAGAAGACCAACAGCTTTCCTTTTGTAAATTTGATTAACCATAGATAAAACCAACGACAATATTATACTTACCCCTTCATCAGGACAGGGACAGATCAGTAAATCATAAATTCAGTAACTTTTCTCTTGTCTATAGTTTTTTTTTAACAGTGGCAAACCCAGACTTCCTCCAATGTCCGTAATTAGAGTAAGAAACGAAGGAGTTTTGTCTATCTTTAGTTTTTGAAGTCGTTTTTTTTTTTAATGTAGGTTTTTTAGCAGTTCGAGTCTTGTCATATCATATGTCATGTCATAGCCACCTTCGCTGTTCAAGGGGTATGCGAGGGAATTTCGCATGAAAAATACAGTACCTACAATAGACACTTAGGCGCAGAATAAATATTAGTAGATACTACATAAGAGGTACATAGGTTAGTACAATTATCAAGGCATTAACCGGGGTAGCCTAGAGGTATGCTTAACGGACTGCTGAGACGAGGTCTCAGGTTCGATCAAAGGTTTTACTATGGCACACACCTTAGATTAATTAAAACCCTTAGATGAATTAATTTTTTAATTCATCTAAGTTAAAACCAATGACTTTTCGATGCTTTTCGAAGTTATGTGTGTATTTATCGCAGGTTTATAAATGCCCGGTTAAAGGCAATAGGCTCGCCACCTATTACATTGGGACCTAAACATAAACTGGCGAAATGTGGGTGCTAGCACATCAGCCTACCCCTTCGGGGATATAGGCGTGAGTTTATGTTACCTATGTTATGTTATCAAGGCAGCGAAAGGGAAATCAATAACAAAGTGTTTGGCTGAAGGTAAAATGAATAAAATTATTAATATCTCGTCATGACGTCAAAGTACCTAATCGAGTTTAGTAAACTAAGTTACACAAAAAGCTTAGCGAGTACGGTATGTAGGTACATTAGGTATCTTTTGGAATTTACTCCAAAGGTAACAACTAAGTAGCTGTGGAGTAAATAGGTACTTAGTTTTTAACGATTACAAACGAACAAATCTATCCTTACCTATTAAAAATTTTGGGTGCGTGTCGCGTGACAGACATGCCTAATTTCACCCTACGGAAGGCGTGCAGTTTTAGCACGAGTTCTAATTATTAAAAAAACTATATTTAGGGAGACGTTTAAGGGGAGAGCGGGGATCCCACACAGGATCTACAGCCCTACAAGGAACTTTCCAGATAAATATGTTCAGGGGGACCTAAGGAACACTTATAAAAAAAAAGCGTCCGCCGGAATTAGTCCTAGATTTTTGTTTAAATTTACTGAGTTAATAACCGCCCCTGCCGACTCTCAGAGGGACTATCCGATAAGATAACCATACTATAAAAAGGGGACGAGAGCACAGATTATTATATAGTTACTACGACTAAAGTTCATTATACTGCGACGCACCGAGCAGAACGCATCGGGTCACCAAAACAAATGTACCTGCTGCTTACCTAACCGTGTTCACCTTGACCCCGGTCGTTCGGACGACCGACCGCGGCAATTTAAGCCCAAGTCCGACCAGCCGGCGGCGGTAAAAAATGGTCGACTTGTTTGTTTATGGAACATGGAACAACAGTTAGTGTCAATTGAATTCAAATGCATTCGAATTTCAAATAATGACATTTGATTGGCAAAGTACATTTTAAATAAAGAATAACAAAAGAGCGGTAATAATCGCATCGATTGTCTGGCCGACTTCAAACAGGAGGAGCTTCTTTCTCACTTCGATTGATTTGTTATTTATGTATGTAAGTACACCGATTACTTTAAGAACTATGATCCCATTTACGTGATTCTTCTTCAGTTTGTATACTTGCTATTTGATCTCATAAAAAAATTAAATACCTAGTTGGATCAGTAGTTTTCATTTTATGAACATTTATGCGTTTGTTTTTTTTTTATTTACGTTCTGAAACTTTTGAACAAGTGAACAATCTGAAAAATATTTGCTTGGACCTGACAGAGACAGCTCATGCTCACATTGATTTGCCCCAAAGAACTTGTAGTGGTGCACCTCAAAGTTTGGACCTCATCTATAAACGAGTCATACTTAAGATAGAGGTCGTACGGGTGTTTTTGTTTTAGGGTTCATACTTTCGGGTCGTACAGGTACATAGCATAGAAATCCCTGTAACGTAATGTAAATTAAATAATTGTTTCATTAATAGATACATTTATATGTATTAATGCAAAAAAGAAATATGTTTATTGTTTCTTAGTAACTCATTAGTCATCGTCATTATTTATCGAATTGATACAAAATGGAGGTCATCAGCTTAGTCCGGTGACCGGTGCGGGTGCCCTAGATTTATAAACCGGATAAACAATTATAATAGGTATATTACTTTTTTTTGTTGCTTAGTCCATGTCCACTAATCAAACAACCCGCCCCTGATCGCTCCCAGTACAAAAGTGCTCATGAGATCTGCTGCATTGTCACGCTGGATGGCGATGGCCAGCCTTTGCACCAGGAACGCCCCGGAACGAATGTCACGGTCACGTCTCTCGCATAGATGAGCCTCTGTCCGAGTTTCGGTGCCAACACGAAGAAGGGCGATTTTTTCGAAGTTTTTTTTTATACAACTTAGGTGGCAGACAAGCACACGGCCCACCTGATGGAAAGTGGTTACCGTGACCTATGAACGTATGTACCACTAGTGGAGTCCATTCGTACTGCCAACCCTGTAAGAACAGAGATTTTCTGTGCCTTCAGTGCAGAACTCAAAATCAGGACAAGCCTTTGGTCTTCCCACTGACAGCACAAAAACTCTCCAGTGAGCTCTGGCTACCCTACTCACCGCCGCGAACACAACACGAGGTTATTAAAGCCGTAGTATCTGTAGGGTGGGAGGTACTTCCCCAGTCGGACTGCTCAATTCGGACGGGAATACTGTCGTGTCCTACCTCCTAGTTGGTGTGAATTCGAGCTTTTATATACGATTTTATGTATAACGTCCTTGACAACGCACACAAGTGTGTTGCCAAACCCCTATACACCCAGTCGTACCTACAAATTTTTGCTACGTACCCGTACGACCTCAAAGTTTGGACTGCTCCTTTAAATGGTTTTCCTGATAGGGTTCATACTTTGAGGCCGTACGGGTACGTATCTTAAATTTTGCGTGTCCATAAGATCGCATATTGCGTTGCGTTATAAACAACAAGCATCGCTAAATGAAAGAGTTAGGTAGCGGCCACACACGTTAAAAACAAACCGCCATACGAAGTCGAATAAGTAAATATTTATATTGATCATCAGTATGTTGCCTTGATAATTATGTTAATATTTTATTGTATGACACTGTAATATTCATTAACCAACAGTCGCCGAAAGACACTAATAACAGAATTTAGCTTCATAATGACAGTTACAATATATTGCGAGATCTTACAGATTAAATACTTAATATTTTATAAGTGTTATAATAATTATGCAATAACTTATAAAGACTGCCATTTATGCTACCTCAGAAGTAGCATACAAAGTGTCAGTAAGTTATTGGTTAAGGAGTCGGCCTTAGGATCTAGTCCCGAGTTCCAATCCTGGTCGTCACACTACCAAAGTGAACCGACTTCTAACACAAGCAATTAAGCAGTATTTCCGTCTAATTGAGCAGTCCGACTAGAGAAGTACCTCCACCCTACAGAATATCCTCTTGATAGCCAAAATTCACTGGAGAGTTTTTGAGCTGTCAGTGGGAAAACCAAAAAGCTTGTCCTGTTTTGTCTTTTACACTAACGACACAGAAACTCTATGCTTACAGGGTTGGCAGCGTGAGTGTGACGTGACTCCTTTGTTGTTACATACGTCCATAGGCCACGGTAACCACTTTCCATCAGGTGGGCCGGATGCTTGTCTGCCACCTAAGTGATACCTATAAAAACATACTCTTGACCTAGACTTTACCTTAGGCAGTAAATAAATTCTTTGGGACCACGTTTTAGTAACAGTTATTTTCATTTAGATTTTTAAAGTGTTCATAAAGTTTAATCAACATCTATACATGTAAATAAAAGTGGAGTATCTGTTTGTAATATTGAAATAACTGTTTTTTACTACATGCATATGAATATGCACCAAAATATATTTCTATCTGTCTGTTCTGTTTGTTTATTCCGGCTAATCTCTGGAACAGCTGGACGGATTTTAAGGGGACTTTCACGGGCGGATAGATAATCTAATAATGTATAACATAGGCTATCCCGGGAAATATTTCCCGCGGGAATCGGGAAGCATAAAACATTTTCACGCAGGCGAAGCAACAGGCGTCCGCTATTTAATACTAAAGCGTTAAGATTACCCTTGGCCCATTGATATTTTGCGACATTTTCATACATTATGTTACTCAACGAACTGACAAGTTATTCAAAGATGGCAGACAGTAAACAACTAGAGTTGCTAAAATTTAAATATCAAACTCATTAAATAGAATAGCACCGAGAATAAACCTCAGAAATTCCTGAACATGAGCCAGGATATACTAAACTAAAACTAGAAGGAGTTCACGGATCCAAGACTTCGAGGTGATGGCCTCCGATGCAACCTTAGATTTGGCTTTCACTTGTACAAAGGTGTGTAATGATCTTCCTGCTGTGGTTTCCCCAGTTCTTACAGGGTTAGCAGCACGAGTGTGAAGCACCTGTTGTCCATAGGCCTCATTTACCACTTCCCATCAGGTGCGCGCCCTGTACTTGTCTGCCATCTAGCTGGTATTAAAAATCGGGAACAAAGCGAATATAATGATGATACTCAGCTCCGTCAGATCTTAAGCTGAATATTAAAAGGCTATAAATTGACCCAAGATCTATACTAATATTATAAAGCTGAAGAGTTTGTTTGTTTGTTTGTTTGTTTGAACGCGCCATTCTCAGGAACTACTGGTTCGAATTGCAAAATTCTTTTTTATTGAATAGCCCGTTCATCGAGGAAGGTTTTAGGTTATATATCATCGCGCTATATCCACCGCTGGACATCGGCCTCTCCCAATGTGCGCCATTTTATCCGATCCTCTGCCTTCCGCAAGTCTGTACCAGCCACCTTTTTCAGGTCATCCATCCATCTGGTCAGGGGGATGTCCTAACTTCCATTTGCTTGAAGACCGTTGAAGCAAACGAGTCCTAGAGTGGAGACTCTAGGACTCGTTTGCTTCAACGGTCATCGGTCCGTCAACAAACGTGGCCAGCCCACTGCCACTTTGGCTTGTTTCAGCTTGCAGTAAGCATAAATGACAAAAATCCATAAAATTCCAATACATTTTTTGAAAACTAAAAAATACGAGCATATACTGATCAAAGGTGATACAGGGCTACGAAATATGCCACGAGTGAATCCGGAGCGGGTCATTTAGTCAACTATACAATTCCAATAGAATTTTCGAAATACCACAGATAATTTCAGAGATTAGCGCGCTCAATCAAACATGCATGTTAATATATTGACTAACTACTCTCAATTGACTCAATTAATCGCAGTCCCTGCTTAAAGCGGGTGGCCTTGTACAATGTACTTCAGTCTATCGCTAAATAACTAGCTTCTCGTGTACAGCTTAAAAACCATATTTCTTATGTCAAATGGAGTGTGTATAATTATTTAACAATTCAGTCACTCAATAGAACAATGACAAATGTGCAAAAAATTACGTAATTAACTTGTTGTCTTTGGCCACGTACCCGTCGTGAGGGATATGCCTCCGGCAATATCGCCTCCGGCATCCTATGACCCTCAGACGGCGTGCGTTTTAGTTTATTCAAGTCCGACATAACCTTCCGCACCGGCTGCAGTGAGGGGGGTATCCGTGGTTATTTATCGCACAATTAAAAAAGTCACGTACCCGTTCGACCTCAAAGTTTGGACCCTATCACAAAAACACCCGTATGACTTTTTTATGTTACTTAAGCGGCAGACAAGCAGACACCTTATTGTTAAGATTCTTTTTTTTTGTGATCGAAAATTGAGGGCATTTGGATCTTAGCAGGCGGTCCCGGCAAGACATCGAAATTTTGTACAGTCAACGACAAAAGTTGATCAACACTAAACTATTTAGAATTATTTTATATTGAAATGCATATAGGAATAATTCGTAGTGTAGCGGGCCAAGTTAGCATATTTGATGTTTTATTCTTTATTTATAAGATGGTTTAAGAGAATTTATGAGAATGGTGTAGAGTGGACTAAAAATTAGAATGTAAAGGAAAGGTAAAGGACTTCCGCTGTTTTCGTTGGTTGTATTGACTGAATAGTGAGCAATGGCATTACAGATAAATTGAATGGCATATTGTAGCAGATGATTGAAAACCTGAGAAAGAAAGATTTAAGTTAAGTTAAGTATATTTAAGCGGGGCGAAGACCATCGAAGAAAAGACCCATCGACGAATGGATCTGGTATTGACCTTTCGATGAAACGACCCATCGGTGAACAGTACAATCGAGTTAGAGACATCGAGGTAACGACCATCGAGGAAACGTCATTCGAACTAGAGTATGACACTCGTGAAAAAGCATCTGATGAAGTCGCCAAGCTGAGTGCCACCATTGTAACATTACTTAGTGTCTGTAATGGTGACCCTCTTTCCAGAGACTATGCCTTTAGCTTACCATCAGGCGAGGTGAAGTCAAGTTGGCGTGTCCTAGATAAAAAAGAGTAAGTAATCTCTTCCCATGCGGTGTCATACTAGGCGACTAAAGGATAGGGCTGTTTAACATCAGACAGATACATACAGGCCAGACTTAGCCTCAGATGCATGGCTCGAGTCAACAACAGGTTCATCCCCTATTACGAATTCAATGATGGGTGAAATGTGGGTGTTAATTCACCTATGCCTAACTCTCCGGGGATAACGGCTTGATTATATGTACGATGTATGTATGTAATTCAATATAGTCCGGCCTGAGGGTTGATTCGGCCGGGGTGCGAGAGATATACCGCCGGCAACTTCTCACCTCCGGTATAACGTCCAAAATAACCACCGGATCTGACGAGAGGGAGAAGGGGTATCAGTGGGGAATCATCACGCGATAAAAAAAATTGTCTGATTTACTACTGCTACTACTTATTTGACAATCATTGTATGTACACCTATGTATATTATCAAATCATTCTATAAATATAAAATGCAATGAACTCAAACCGGACGTCATCTTTTGATAAAATACCTACTTATTATCCGATTACGAACAAAAAATCGTTCAAATTATATACTCACAAAGCCGATCTCAGCCGGTGGGCCAGTGACATCATAGATGCCGACGCCGACTCGCAGCGCACGCGCAGCCACCGCGCACACAATCACCCCCACCAGTAAGTGCATGTTCATCTGAAAGTAATGACATTGAAATGTTAACGTTAAGGTCGAAATATTCGTAGATGGGTGGCCGGTCGATGTAGATCGATTCTACAGAAGTATAAATAGCTTAATATGACAAGGTTATCGCTGTTATTGTAAATATGGTATGCGAACCATACCATTACTTCTGGACTTCATTCATTATAGGAGGTAGGACACGACGGTATATCCGTCCAATCGAACAGTCCGACTGGGGAAGTACCTCCGCCTTACAGAATACCGCGGCCATAATAACTTCTTGTTGTGTTCCCGGCGGTGAGTAGGGTAGCTAAAGCTCACTGGAGGGTTTTTGTACTGTCAGTGGAAAGATCAAAAGCTTGTCCTGCTTTTACACTGCGGCACAGAAACTCTCAATGCTTGCAGGGTTTTCAGCGCGTGTGTAACTCTCTTGGTTTTGCACGCGTCTATAGGCCACGGTGACTACTTTCCATCAGGTGGGCTGTGTGCTTGTCTACCAACTAAGTGGTATATATAAAAAAAAATTAGCATCTTATCATCCAGCTGAACTAAATTTTAATATAAAAAAGCACAAACTTCATCCCCTAATGAAGGTATTTGGGAGTCGGTTTAGTTCTAAAATAATATAAGTAGAATAATGCAATATGCAATAACATATGTATGCAATATAATCAAGTTAACCAGGAGTTAGATCAGGACAGAAGGATATGGTCTAGGGACCTTCGCCATACCCTTCGTGTTAGATTTTTTATGATGTCGTACGAAATAACTATCCATCAGGTAGGCCGTGTCTGTCATATAAGTTGTATAAAAAAAATATATCAGTAAATTTTCAATTTTAACTGCAGCTGGTAAGACGACGTCGATACGCTTGACGATTAAGAAATTATGCACCGTCCCTAAACTAAAGCCGAAATGACGCATGATATTAGCCGATAATAATTCGCCGCACGCGCAGCTGCTCAGTGCGATGCCATTGACAATGAGATCTTCCGTACAACGTGATTTGTGTTAGAAAACATTTAAGTAATCGGAAGTATTTACGTTATAGTAGATATACTCATAGGGGCCGTAGGGTATAGTGTCATACATTGAGGCGAGATATAGATATAACATAGATATATGTACGGTAGACGCCAGTCCCAACTTTACCCCCGTACGAAAAACTCTCGAAAACAGTTCTATTTTATTTTAAAAAACACTGATAGTAATAATAATACCTATAATTACCTTTAGTATAAACTGTAAAATTCTTTTTTTTGCAGTAACTAATTATGTAATATATGCAATATGTAAAATAAATGACTGATATTAAATTATTTATTGCTTCAATAATACATCCTACGGTTGTCATCCCCTGTCTAACTCGGAGCTGTCTAGACGACTGGTACTACGATTCACTAACAACAGCATTTTTCTGTCGTTACGGGATCATTGAAACTGTCGTATTTGCAAATTACGTATACAGTGGTAGGGGAATAAGAATGACTTGTATTGCCACACTAACTGGCGTGTACTCAAGGCTCTCGACGCTGTATGCTTAGAGAATTATACAGCAGATAAACGCAAGATTTTATCATCATTAGTTATAGACAGAGTCCTGATTGCATACAAAATTTGTACCTTGTAAAGTATTAAGATCGTTTTGAGATATTATAGTCAAGATGTTTCCGATGCTGACTGTACTTTGGAGTCTCGGGTCTGGTCTTCTACTCTATATCTTGATTTAGCGTGGTAGAGTAGAATTTGAACCAATTACTAATTACAACACCAATACGAGTTCAAGTCATGATCAAAACTTTGTGTGTTTACGAATGTTGCCACATAGCATCATCGATCATTCGCTTAAATTAAAACTATAAAAATATAACAGAGCGTAGTTTCCGGCAGAAAAGAATTTGGACCAACCCATCTATTCTCATGCGGTGTCGTATAAGGCGACTAAGGGATAGGGCTGTTTAACATCAGACAGATATACAGCCCAGACTCAGCCTCAGATGCATGGCTCGAGTCAACAATAGTGCACTTCAGACAGCAAAAGGCTCACCCCATTTTACGTGGGACCGAATTCAATAATTGGTGACATGTGGGTGTTAATTCACCTCTGTGTAACCCTCCGGGGATAATCTTTATATCTTGATTCGCCTTATCTTTACTTTTACAGAAACGACTGTCGGATGAACCTCATATGCCGATCGACTGGTGAATTGTGATGATGACTTCACTCTCCACGCCAAGATCTTTCACCCATTCACCTATTCTCGGCAATCGTTTCCTATCATATTATTTGTAGGGAAATGAGTTTCTCATGTGGAACCAAAAAATACTGTTGTTGAATGTGTTTGTAGGTATGTCCTTATACAAACCAAAGTTGAGGTCATATTATTATAGGTTAATACTTGAGTAACAGCAAGTGTCAAGCAATAAAGGTCTCAGCCATTACGCTAGAATTGCGAATATGAATAAATTATGATAATTCCGAAGGTGCAGCGATATACAGATAGCAATAAGATTATTTAAACTATCATGGTCACTCACATTACTACCTATTAAAGTTATCGGAATATTTACTATGTTGTATTGTTATGAGTTTCCGATATTTCGGCGCTGTTGCAAGCACGGTGATCACGGAGGAACCGAACAGCGCAACATGGTAAATATCCCTATAACTTTAATACTAAAGGAATAAGATTAGTTTAACATATTCCAGTTTGTAGATCACCTGAGTAGAATAAATAGTAAAATTGGAACCGAAACTTGAAAAAAAAACTAACAGTGAGGAGGTAGGACACGGCGGTATTTCCGCCCAATTGAGCAGTCCGACTGGGGAAGTACCTCCGCCCTACAGAATACGCGCGGTTATAATAACTTCGTGTTGTGTTCCCGGCGGTGAGTAGGGTAGCCAGAGCTCACTGGAGAGTTTTTGTGCTGTCAGTGGGATGACCAAAGGCTTGTCCTGCTTTGTCTTTTACACTGACTAAATCTCTGTTCTTACAGGGTTGGCAGCACGGATGTGACGCCACTGGTGTTACACACGTTCATAGGTCATTGTAACCACTTTCCATCAGGTGGGCCGTGTGCTTGTTGCTTGGCAACTAAGTTGTCTAAAAAAAAACATCGGTATTCTACAAAACTTTGTAATTGATATTGTAATGCGAATGAAACATTATTCGTATTTTATTTCCTTATACATATTGAGAAAACACTTGTACTTTTCCACAGTGTTTTTTATTTGTTATTTTATTAGACCTGACCGGTTTCGTCTTACGGCATCCTGAAAGGTTTACACTGACTTTTATAATAAAAAATACTGTGGAAAAGTTTGTTCTCAATATGTGGTACAACAAATTCCACTAATTGCCATCAATCAACAGTATAGTTTTATTTCTGTCTTTATACATCATGTTGACAGTGAGATTGAATATAGGTCACATTGACATAACATAAACTCTCACGCCTATATCCCCGAAGGGGTAGGCCGAGGTGCTAGCACCCACATTTCGCCAGTTTATTTTTAGGTCCCAGTGTAATAGGTGGCGAGCCTATTGCCATTAACCGGACACTTATAAACCTGCGATAAATAAACACATTACTTCGAAAGGCATCCAAAGTCATTGGTGTGTGCCATGGTAAACCTGGGATCGAACCCGAGACCTCTTCACAGCAGTCCATTACCCATACCATATAGCCTAGCTATTGAAATCTAGACTTACTATAACAATAGATTACTCTGAGATTAAGACTATTTTCAATCTTATATTTACCTCCTTTCATTCAATTCATAATTCAATTTCAAATTAATCACAATAATCAATTCTTTCAGTACTTCAGTATTATGTTATCTGTCATGCTTCAGTGTTGACTTAAAATTTTGAACATTGATCTTCTGGTACTAACAGGATTTCGAAAACAGACTAACATCAATAATTTCACTGCAAATATAGTTTATGAATTTGTTACTCTTTAGCAACTTTTGTTGCTGACCGTACTTATTCATTGTGAACGTTAGAGGCCATGGTAATTTTGTGCGAGTACACGTACTAATTGAACTAATTAGTTCACAGGACGTGAATATATCAGGAAAGGTCGATTTTTAGCCTTTGTGACTAGTAGTACCTACTCATGGTAATAGCAGGGAAGTATATTAATAACGAAAATAAATAACAATAGATAATGATAATTTATAAGTTGTTTAATTTAATAATGAGGTCTTTTTAAATTGAGGTCGTACGGGCGATTTTGTGAAATGTTCCAAACTAGGAGGTATATATATCGTAAAGGTATATAACCTAGACGATGCTGTGTAAATGTCTTAGTAGAATATTTGAATGCATGAATATGGGTTGGTCTGGGTGTTTCTATGTATAATATGTATGTATTTACAAAAAAAAGTATTTAAGTATGTTTATTAGCATTCTAGATTCCATTACATAAGTTAGTTAATAAGCTATGCTTACGATGGATTTAGATAGGATTATATTGATTGTTTATTTATTTATTTATTAACATCTATTTCTAAAAAATCATATACCTACTAATGCTAATGTATTGTTTATTCATATTACCTATAAGTCGTTACACAATGATGATAAGTTAACAAATTATCGTTTTTAATAAAAACACATGAATCCCCATTCATTTAAAATGTAATAATCAATTCACCCGTTGGACCTCCTTCTTAGTACCTTTTGGACCTTCAAAAATTAAGCGTTTCTTAATCGGCATCACGAATAGAAATTAAATCGCGAATTAAAATGTATAAATTACCCACATAGCTTTTAGATATTGGAATAAGTAGAAATTATACCGTTAATAGTAGGAATTAGTATAAGTACGGTATATCGATAATAAGGAATATTTAACCGTAAACTTTCCCTATCAAATACCCTATAACTACACGAGGCTTGCTCTGATGATTGAGGATAATTTTGGAGAAAAATATACAACTAATATACGTACCTACCTACCCTAAACTAGGTAAAATAACATGTTATTTTTCACAAAATTGAGCTTCGGACTTTAACTTCAATGAACAATAGCACAGATAATATAATATAATTCTTATAATGATAGTATTTCTACCGCTTCTGTCGACTTTCTGACTAGTATTTCGTTACGATGAATTCTTTCATTTATTTCCATGCTCTCCTGGTAGGAAAACCCAGTTGAACACGTGTTCGGCAGAGATGAAGATATAATTTTAATATAATTTCGCCTACAGTCAGATATTATCGGCTTTTCTGGGAAATGGGTCCAACAGTCAATGGGCAGTCGTTGGACCTCCTAATAGTACAAGAGGGGATGTCACTAAACCAAGTTTCATCAGATTACCGGATGATTTGTAATTAAAGAAATGTAATTAAATTAGACGCGTCTAATGATATAAATGATATAATACTATCATTTGCGGGTCTAAAAAGGTCACTTTGAGAAATTCTGCTAAAATCTACTAACTTTATGAATTTCCAGTAGATCTCAATAGATTACTATAAAATTCGTTAAATCGTCACTCATATCTTACCATCAAGGGAGGTGAAGTTAAGTTGGCGTATCCTAGATAAAAAAAATACGAGCACAACAATTCAGTAATAATAGTACAACAATTCAGTTACTAAGATTCTAATTAAGGCTTGTCCTGATTTTGTGTTCTGCACTGAAGGCACTTAAAATCTCTGTTCTTACAGGGTCGGCAGCACGGATGTGACTCCACTGGTGTTACACACGTTCATAGGCCACGGTAACCACTTTCCATTCGATGGGCCTTGTGCTTGTCTGCCAACTAAGTCGTATAAAAAAAAATTAAGTGTAAATATCGCCACAGACAAAATATTATTCTAATACGATTCCAATAAAATGGCCTTTTTAGACCTCCTGGTAATCTGATCGAACTAGGTTCAGTGTCTTCCCCTCTTATACTACGTGGGGCGCACTATAAGTTTCCGGAATGAATATGAAAAAATACTATTAAAGGTACAAAATTAATTTATTGTTTTTCAAAATAATCTCCCTTGGCGTCTATGCACTTTTTCATTCGATCAAACCAGTTTGGAAAACTTTTGTGCCACTCCTCTGTGGTGACCTCTGAAACGTGTTTTTCATACTCCTCGACAGCCTCTTCTGGTGATGAAAATCGTTGGCCGCTTAATTGGTTCTTAATTTTTGGGAACAGATAAAAGTCACAAGGTGCCAGGTCGGGACTGTATGCAGGATGACTCATGAGTTCTACATTTTTCGCCTTCAAAAAGTCGTTTGTCTGTCTGGCCGTGTGAGAACTAGCATTGTCGTGGTGCAGGATGATACGGCGTTAACGGTTATTTTTACGGAGTTCGTCAATAACTTCCGGCAAACAAATGGTCGTGTACCAGTCACTATTCACAGTACGACGATTTTCTAAAGCAACAGTAGCCACGTGTCCAGTTTTATTAAAAAAAGAAGCAATCATCCGCTTAGATGCACTTTTCACGCGCGCCACTTTGGTTGGTTTCGGCTCATCTTGAAAGACCCATACGCTCGATTGCTGCTTTGTTTTGGGATCGTAGCAATAAATCCATGTTTCGTCACCTGTTACTATGTCCCACACCAAATTTGACGCACCTTCGTTGAATCTGGTAAGCATGGCACTGCACCAAGTGACGCGGTCCGTTTTTTGATCCTCGGTCAAGTTATGTGGGATCCACCGCGAGCACAGCTTTCTCACACCCAAATGTTTGTGTAGGATTGATTGTATTTGACTCATGCCTATTTCTAAGGATGCGCGAATTTCATGGTAGGTCACATGCCTGTCTGTTTCAATCATACGGCGCACAGCATCGATGTTTTTGTTGGTCACAGCGGTGGACGGCCGACCATCGCGAGATTCGTCACTGAGATTGATACGACCACGCTTGAATTCTGCAAACCAGCTATAAACAGTCGTTTTGCATGGAGCTTCATCGCCAAAAGCTGTTTCAAGCCGAGCGATGCTCTGTTGAGCCGTCAAATTACACTTAAAATCGTAGAATATCATACTACGAAAATTTTCCCGAGTTAAATCCATGTTGATGCAGACACACAATTTTTTAAATGGCGCCACAAGGTAAAAACAAAAGTCAGTCAGATGAAATAAACTGTATTCTACAGCCAAAGAGTTCTATTTTCAAATGTTGTAATAAATTTTTAAATATTGTTTATGTAAGTGGCCAGTTCCGGAAACTTTTAGTGTAACCTATGTATAACTATCAAAGGAAAACTGGTGCCTGAGTTCTTGTGTTATTTAGCAGGTGTAATAATATGCTGGTGAGATTGGTTTCGACATCACTGACTTCATTAGGGGTCATATGTACACCCCAATTATTCTATGTACACCCCAATTATTCTATGTGCACCCCAATTATTCTATTCTATGTTATTAGGTATATATCTCAACCATAGAACTTTAAATAAAAGGTTTCATTTTATATAATTAAAGGATTTAATTTGATTGAAATGACAATACTGAATTGAACTGAAGTTATCTTACGAATTGAAGTAATCGATTATTAAATATTGAAAATTATTATATTACTATAAGAGTACCTAATATATAATGTAGGTTCTCAATATTAAAAGTTAAATTAAAATGTGACTCCACTTTTCAGCAAGTGATAAGTAAACGGCTTGATCGATCCTCATGAAATTTTGTGTGCATATTGGGTAGGTCTGAGAATCGGACAACATCTATTTATCACCGCCCTAAATCTTAAGGGTAGTCCACCCTGGGAACCGACATCCACGCGGGCGGAGCCGCGGGCAAAAGCTAGTAATAAATAAATGAGACGATCTGTCTTATTATTTTGAGTTCCATCTATGATCTTAACAGTTCTAGTTTAATCTAGTTTACCTAAAATTTTGAATAGTGACTGTCAGAGTTTCGACTAAATGGGGGAAAACTACTTATCATAAAAATGGTAAACAAACAAATATTATCTGGTACGATATCATAATCTAACATCTAACGGCAGATTGGGGCACAAACAAACAGTTCGGAGATATATAAAGTTGAATGACATGAAATAACAGGACTAACACCATTTTAATACCACGGGAGTAGATAGAGAGAGAAGGATATTTATTAAATGAAATTTTAAAGCATTTAGTATGCTAACTATTCAAATCAATTAAGATATTTTTTTTTTTTATACATCTTATGTAGGTGGCAGACAAGCACACGGCCCACCTGATGGAAAGTGGTTACCATGACCTATGAACGTGTGTAACACCAGTGGAGTCACATCCGTGCTGCCGACGCGACCCTGTAAGAACAGAGATTTTGTGCCGTCAGTGTAGAGGACAAGCCCTTGGTCGTACCACTGACAGCACAAAAACTGTGAGCTCTGGCTACCCTACTCACCGCCGGGAACACAACACGAAGTTATTATAACCGCGGTATTCTGTAGGGCGGAGGTACTACCCCAGTCGGACTGCTCAATTGGGCGGAAATACCGCCGTGTCCTACCTCCTCAAAAGAAATATAAAGATATAGAAAAAATTTGATCGGTTCAGGCGGCATTCGAATTCGCGATCTATCCCTTACAGGGGGAACGCTCTGACCACTAAGCTACAGAACCTTCTCCCGAAACCATCCAAATTCCTCTATACATATATCCGTCTTACGGCGACTGTGAAAGCCATCTACCGATATTGCTAAGAACTATCGGAATGATGTTGCAATCATTTTTAAACATTGATTTTTGATGACTGAAGCCCAAAATGACACACTAGTGTAAATAAGATTTTTTTTGTTTGTCACACCGTCATACCAATCATGTATGAAGGAAGCTAAAAGCCTAATTAAAGAAATCGGACAGAGGCTCATCGAGGCGACCGGTGACACTCGTTCCGGGTCGTTCCTGGTCCAAAGACTGTCCATCGCCATCCAACGTGGCAACGCAGCAAGTGTTATGGGCACTTTTGCACCGGGGGCGATCAGGGGCAGGTTATTTGATTAGTACATGGACTAAGCATTGTTTGTTGAACCATATTGATAATTGTTGTATCATGTTACTTATTTCAAATCCAAAGATAGCACTTCTGCATTAGTTGTGTATTTACATGACACAGGTATAAAAAAAATGATCACATCACAATGACATGTCGATTCATTTGCCCCTATCTTTCATGCAACGAATGCCTCAATCTTTCTGACCTTGAAACATGATACGTTAGTAATCGAAATTTCTTCGCTATTTAGACGACGTGACGCGTCGCACAGAATGGCATGACCGCTTCATATTTTACCGGCACGATAGGTACAATAGGAAAGAATAAACAAAACTACGTTTAAAAAAACCGACTACAAAAACTAAAAACTATAAAATAACATAATAAAAATAACAGATAATTTACTGAATTTACAGATTTATTGATCTGTTAGAAGACACATAAATGTTTATAAAATTAAAACTTAAAATTTAAGGGACCAAATGGCAACTATTCTGCATTGAACTAAAAGTCACGTAAATTGAATCATAAATCTCAGAGTAATTGGTGTACATCGATCATGTTATTTGACTAACTTGAATTGTAGGTAATGAATCTGGAACAATAATTTTAGGTTCCTTTTCTGTTAGATAGATGATAATTTCCGAACGGATTGTTACTTTTTTTAAATGTCCATGGGAGATGTCAGATTCGGGCGGGCTCAGAGAGCTGTCAGTTGAAAAAAAGGTTAAGAACAAAAAGAACTGTCGTGGACTGATTTCTTTAAAAACTTATTGTGAATAAATACTGTATAATTTAAACATCGTGTTTTCTTAGACTTATCTTATAGTTCCTATTAGGGGAGCTTTGATGGCTGTGTCACAATGTACCTATATTGTGGCGCTATCATCTTTTGCAGCTATCATCGACACAATGTGTGTTTGATTATCCCGCATCCACGACCAAGGCGGTGACTTCCGATCCAGCTCGTTCCTGGGGCAAAGGTTGGCTATTGCGATTCAGCGGGGCAACGCGGCCAGCATCATGGGCACCTTTGCGCCGGGAACGATGCGGAGTGGGTTGTTTGATTCGACATGATCGCGAGTTTGTTTCGTGTATAAAAAAATATATATATAAGTTGTTTATTTTAATAAAGAGAAATAATAATAATAAATTATTATACATCAAACTAATTTTAAAAAAGATACCGATAAGATTTAAGAAAGATACCAAATTGAGAACCTCCTCCATTTAGGAAGTCGGTAAAAAATACAGTAATATTACTACAATTAACGTGATTATGGTATTGGTACATATGTAGGTAACATACCTTTGATTTGCCTGACGCTTCGATCAGGTTACACTGGCTGTGGTCACAGAGTCACAGGCTGACTGTAAAATATTCGTATGGTTTTATAACAGTTTGTAATGCGCGCCAATGGTAACGGTAACGTGTCATTGACGTTACTGTGATGTTACGCTGTAACTCGGCTCCGTGTTAAATTGTCGCGGTACTTGAACATTTCCTATCACAATAATGTAGTCTGAATATATTTACCTATATATTTTTATCTATATCTTTGCATTATGTATAAGTATATATGTATATTTGTATGTATGTATGTACGTAGGTGTAATATGTATACTGTGTATGTATGTTTATGACTATATATATGATCTGTTTAGGTACCCTTCTTTTACCTGAAATTTAATGTACACATCACATCCTCTTATTAATAAGAACTGCTTCTCTGCTACTCAAAGGTTTGTTCGGAAACACTTGATACAACACGTAAATATCTAAGACAGCGTCAGAGCGATCTAGATTACAAAGTCTGAAAATGATCTTAAAACCAAGATATTAAGAGCGAATCAAACTGTCTCATTGATTTAAATTGTATTATTGTCTGAACTTATGTGTGCTGAATATCTGAACATTCAGTCAACAGGAAGGGAGAAATCCAAGGTATTGAGATCATTTTGAGTACCTAATTGACGAACACGTCAAGATAGATCTGATGCTGACTTTACATACTGATATACTGGGAGCACCCAGTATATTTCTTCAAGTACACCGAGCACGGTGTACTTGAAGAAATACTGGAACAAACGCACAAATGCGGAATATGTGATGTTTATTGACCGAGGTAGCCTTTTTTTTTTTACGTGCGCAAAATCCCCACGGATACCTCCCCACCGGAGCCGGTGGGAGAGGTTATATCGGACTCGAACCGACTAAAACGCACGCCGCCTGCGGGGTCACTTTGGTTGCCGAAGGTGAGGTTGACAGGCATATCCCTCGCACCCCCACCGACCCAGGGCCATCTCTCACGATCTGGCCCTCTTCTCGGGTGTGTGGGGACTACAGAGTACCCAACTCGTTCCCGCCGCCGCGGCCTGCTTCTGCTAGGGTGACAGGCGGCTCCACCTGTCACCCCCAGGCCGGCGCTCATGGGGGGCGGAGGTCGTTCCTTACTTGCCTCCGTTACTTGCTCGCAGAAGGAGGCGCCGGCCGCCCACGCATCGGCGCAGCGGACCATCGCCGCGAGCAAGGTGGAGAGCGTGAGAACTCTCACTTCCAGGGCCGCCACAAGCTCCCGCCTCGGCGTCTCCCACGCCGGACACTCGGTGAGCGTGTGCGGACCTGAGTCCTCGCTCGCGTCGTAGTGATGGCACTCGGACGTTGGCTCTTTCTCCATCCGACGCAGATACTTTCCGAAGCATCCGTGCTCGGTGATCGGTACGAAAGGCTGCCGTGTGGCCTCTCTAGCCACTCCCCCATGATGGGTCTTACCACCGCTACTACGGCGCGCCCTGCGCCTGGTCGCCCAAGTCGTAACTCCCATTCCGCCACCATTTCCCTGTGGAGCCGGGATCTCACGGCCCGAATTTCTTCGGGCTCGGGATCGTGACCCCGCTCCCGCGCCGCCTTTCGGAACCGGTAACCGGTAACGGTAACTGACGAAAGGGATCTCGCTTCCAGGATCCATGGTGGCGATCCGGCGAGGAGGCTCGCCGCGTTGAAAGATATCGTGCGTAACCCTTATGATGCGGCACGCCACCTTCTGCTGCGGACGCTGCAGCAGGGGCATGTGCCGATCATTCAGGGTGTCCGCCCACACGGGACACCCGTACAGGGCCATGGACCGCACGACACCCGCGTAGAGTCTCCTGCAGGAGTCCTCCGGGCCCCTCAGGTTGGGCAGTAGCCGCGCCAGAGCGTTGGCTGTGCCCACCAATTTGGGGCCCAGACTTCGGAAGTGTTTCCCGAAATCCCACCGGCCGTCGAGCACGAGCCCCAGATATTTCATCTGGGGCTTGATGCCGATGAGAGTGCCTCCTACTGTGAGACTGGAACCAGGTGGTGTCGTGTGCCGAGGTCCATGAAAGAACATGGCCTCGGATTTATGCAAAGCCACCTCAAGGCCCAGCCGCCGGATCCGTTCCACGACTTGAGCAACCGCGGTCGTGGCCCTCAGGGTCGCTTCGCGGTATGTAGCCCCGCTCGCCGTCACTAGCGTGTCGTCCGCATAGCACGTAACGGCAGCGCCGTCCGCGAGCTCACCGCGAAGCACCCAGTCGTATCCGATGTTCCACAGGAGCGGCCCAAGAACCGATCAACCGATCCCTGCGGAACACCGCACGACATCTCACGCCGACCGAAGCCGGTTGCACTTGGGTAGATGACGGCTCTCTCCGTCAGGCCTCCCTGATGCAATTCCAGGGCAAGGTGTTGAACGCGTTGGAGATGTCCAAGGACACCGCCAACGTCACCTCACCCCGGGCGACTGCCTCCTCCGTCAAAGTTCTCACGCGCATGATGGCATCCACGGTGGACCGCCACCGGCGGAAGCCATATTGGGCATCCGCCAGGCCCGGCCGCCTACCAGAGAGGTGCTCGACGAGGCGCTTCGCAATAACCCTCTCAAAGAGCTTGCCCACCTCGTCGAGCAACACAATGGGCCAGTAGTCGGACGGTTCGTCCGCCGGGCGACCCTCCTTTCGGATGAGGACCAGTTTCCCCGTCTTCCACATCTTCGGAAACTGGCCCCGCTCCATGCATGCGCTGATGAACCCTCTCAGACCGAGGTAGCCTAGTGGTATGGATAATGGACTGCTGAGACAAGGACTCGGGATTGATCCCAGGTTTTACCATGGCACACACCAATGACTTTTCGATGCTTTTCGAAGTTATGTGTGTATTTATCGCAGGTTTATAAGTGCCCGTTTAATGGCAATAGGCTCGCCACCGTTACATTAGGACCTAAATATAAACTGATAAAATGTGTGTGCTAGCATCTCTGCCTAACTCTTCGGGGATATAGGCGTGAGTTTATGTTATGTTAGAAATTTGGTCTGTTTATCTGTATGTTTTCATCGATGTGTCGCACCGCACTCAAGGTCTCGGAGTCCGGTGTCCTCTATATTATACTATGTCATAGTAAAAGAAAGTGTAGTTACACCTCGCGGTAGTAGGATATATTATCCGTGTGGTAACGGAGAAAGAATACAAGTATCACCACACCATCTCATCCGACGGGTGTCGTAAGATGCGACTAACGGAAAAATACACAGACGATATCACTGCGAGAGAAGGAAATCTCGAAATATAACTCTGTGCCAACCCGTCTGGTCAGCGTGGAAACAGTAGGCCAAAGCCTCCCAACATTGGGAGAGGCCTATGTCCAGCAGTGAACTGCGATGGGCTAAATGATTACACCCAGCGCGGTTAGTAATCTTTTTCTACTATGACCGAGTTCTCAACGGTCTATGGCTCAGTGGATCTGAGACGCGAGTGTCACTTCCGTTTTCAATGATCCACTTTATGGACTCAACTAAAATGCAAATTACTTTTTACGGTGTTTTTTTTTCGTCACTTATTCATATTTTTGTTTATCATAAGCTGATAATAAGTATAAAATTATTCACTTTATTCAGAGATGAGGTGGGTCAAATTCAAAAACTATGCCCGCCTCACCTCCGAACTGCGAACAGCTTACCGTCTATTGAGTCAATCACCCAAGAAATTATTAAAAAATAAAAACGTCCGACTGCTGTCTAAAAGATCGAAAAAAGTTTGAATGCAGGCGGTTCCCATTGTTTTTCTTTCAGTATATGATCGACTAATGGGTACCGCCAGCTATCAAGCTCGTTTCATCGTTAAAAACTGACATAGTGAGTGTGGTGTGTCGCCAGCCTAACCGTTCATAATAAGTGTAATGGTGGGTAGGCGCTCAAAAAATGTTTTGTCTTCGAGCGTCGAGATGTATATCTCGACGCTCGAAGACTAGTCAAGTCGTGACCACGGGTGCTGCAACGCATCCGAAACGTCGGCAGAAATAGTAAGTTCCAAGATATAATTCGCGAGAAGTCCCGATACCTAGTATAATTATGAAGCTCGTTTCATTCTTTTAGACAGCAGTTGGGTATTTAATTTTTCAATAATTTGTTTAACTTTCACAATATATACATTAATTTAACTATTATAATATACACAAAAAAATTATGCAATTACTTGTAGAATTTATACAAAACTATGCTAACTATACAATATAATATACAAAATTGAAATAGAGAAAAAGAGGGAGACTGCAACTTTAGGCATCGTTTTATTTTAAACTTTTTAGTTGTGATGACATATTATATTTTTGTAATCTCCTTCTAATTCCTTCATTTTGATACCCTCCCTACTCGATTTAATTTGAATGAAAAAAACATGACAAAACGCACTTTAGCATCAAAAATCCACCCCATATTTTTTTTACATTTTATGTACCCTATGACACTAGGGAGATGAATACCTTTCATTTGAGACCCCATTCATAAAAAACGTCCAGCCGTTAAGCTTGTAGAGGGGACAAAAACTAAGCGTTGGATTTTTGATGCTAAAATGCGTGCTGTAAATTTTTTATTTAAATTTATCGAGTTGGGTATCAAATGAAGGGAATTCAAATTATACACGTCATATCAGAATAATAAAGGTTAAAATTAAATTAAATAATAAAAATAATAAAAACCGACTACTTACTGTTTAAATAAAGGATCGAAACCAATTTGAATGCATGCGGTACCCATTAATTTTCTATCGGTTTATGATTGCTAAATGGGTACCGCCTGCTGTCAAATTTGTTTCGATTTTTTAGACAGTACTCGGGTTTTTTTTTTAATAATGAATAGGTCTTGTCAACCATTCGCCCCCGGCATGAACAGCTAGTTACATAAATAAATAAATGAGTCGAAAGTCATTGGTTACTAATAAGTTTAATTTCCAAGTTTTTTTACATACATACATACATATAATCACGCCTTTATCCCCGGAAGGTTAGGCAGAGGTGAATTAACACTCACATTTCACTGCCATTATATTTAGTCCCACTATTGCGTTTTCCGGGCACTATTGTTGACTCTAGCCATGCGTCTGAGGCTGAGTCTGGTATATATCTGTCTAATGTTAAACAGCCCTTTTTTTTTTTTTTACGTGCGCAATATCCCCACGGATACCTCCCCACCGGAGCCGGTGGAGGAGGTTATGTCGGACTCGAACCGACTAAAACGCACGCCGCCTGTGGGTCGTTTTGGTTGCCGAAGGTGAGGTTGACAGGCATATCCCTCGCACCCCGGCCGACCCAGGGCCATCTCTCACGATCTGGCCCTCTTCTCGGGTGTGGGGACTACAGAGTCCCAGTGGGGACTACAGGCGGCTCCACCTGTCACCCCCAGGCCGGAATGTTAAACAGCCCTATCCTTTAGTCGCCTTGTACGACACCGCATGGGAAGAGATGGGGTAGTCCAAATTCTACTCTGCCGGAAACCACGCTATGTCATATTTTTATAGTTTTAATTTAAACGAATGATCGATTATGCTATGTGGCAACATTCTGATCATGACAGGTACCTACTTGTATGGTGTTATTTGACCAGTCTTCTGCTGCAATACCATTGTGGTTAAAACAACATAGTAAGCAGTTTTTAACGGTAATAAAATTCCGTTTACTTCATCACTATAATTACCAACCACATATATTATATCGTAAAACATACTATGTCGGACCTTAGACGATGTGGCAATCACCTGAGGTACACCTTATCGAGGCCATGAGGCACTAGCCTTCGGGGCTTCGATAAGGCAGAGCGAGAAATTGGTTGAAATGCTAAGTGCCCGTACGGCCTCAAAATTTGGACCTTATTTATAAAGTATTCCTACAAAGAGCTCCTACGGGTGAATTAGTTTGGGTATAAAAATTATATTATATTATCTGTGGTACTGGTGGGGGGTTAGGGTTTACTTTTTTTACGTGGTGCAAGTCAATGCACATGTGTATCATACGATGTTTTCCAACGCACTTGCGAATAAAATAATACTAAAATAGTATATACTTAATATATGATACTAAAATAATATATAAACTTTACACTTTACACACTCGTACAATACGAGTGTGTAAAGTTCGTGATTACCGCTCACCATTGGGGTCTTAAGACAGCCGAAGACGGTAATCATCTATACACACGTGTATCATACCATTTTATTTGTACATATACTCTCATACTGAAATGTATACATTAAAAACAACTTTAATGATAATGTTTACGCACAGAGTATCAAATAATTTTTAAAAAAAATCTTTTTTTTTTTTTTTCATTTCGAATCAACTTCAATTTGTTCGATTGTCATTGGTCGGACTGGGTGACGTCACTGGAGACCGACCAATGGCAGTCACTATCAAGGCTGTTGCAGCGCTGTGCTCGACGCCGTGTGCTTAGAGAAAATGCATTTTTCTATGTAGGTAGTCTGTGGTGGATTTTGGCGCTAAAATAACTTTGTAATTTTACGCAAATTATGTTAACTATTTCATGAGATTAGATAAAATAATGTTCGAAACTGCACGTAATTTGGATTAAGAACCTTATTATGCAAGTTTCATTAATTACCATTATATATTAACCTATATAGATAAATAGTTTATTATGTTAGAGAAACAATTAGTAGATATCTAAATGTGCAGTGGGTAAAATAAATTACGGTTTTTGATGGCATCGTTTTGTTTATTAAACACGTATAAGTTGAAATTATCTATTTAAATACGATGTTGGATAAAATGAGCAAGTAGTAGGTATATTAATTAATTTGTACTCAATAGTTATATCTTTTTTATTTCCAAACTTTTTGAAGAACTACGCAGCTCAACCAATAAAATGAAAAAAAAAAGCTATAACTTACTAGTGAATTATAGCAAGGATAAAGTCACAGTTTGATTGTAGGTCCCATTATGTGCCTAATTGCAGTGAAATTAGAACCACTTCATGAGCAAATGTGTTGAAAATATTCTCTTAAGACTCAATAGCGACTTAGCGGTAATCACCTACGTTACACACTCATACCATATTGTAGGTACTATTATTTAATTGAGTTCATTAAATTAAGAATGGTAAAAGAGCGGTAAAACTTTTTTTACCACTCTTATACCATTATTTATCGCATTATTATATGTATCCAACATATAATAATGCGATAAATTATACATACATATAAATACCAAATTTACATATTTTTTTCTACATCCACCCAACCTATGTATAATAGTAAATTATTTGACTATTATACATTATGACGTCACAATAAATTATTTCATAAAAGTATCCATGTAACTTACCGTTGTGACGTTTAGTAAAAAATTTGACTAGCCAGTCAAATTATAGGAATAAGGAAACATGTATTTAGGTAAAGAATTGTAAGTCTTTCTGGTGCAACGAAAAAAAGAGTTGCCTAAGTAACTTCTTGGTCTTAGATGATATTAAAAATTTCAACAATTTTTTGCTTTTGCCATGCCCATACTAACGCCTAGACTCTAAAGAGCAAACAAAGAGGTTTTTCTAAGCGTCAGATGTCTGCATCAACTTCTGTATTCAACACCAAATTCACCCATTCCGATTAGACATTAAATTCGCCCCTAATTTATAAACATTATGATGATATATGATTTAAGATTAATAACATACATATTATCACGCCTTTATCCCCGGAGGGTTAGGCAGAGGTGAATTAACACCCCCATTTCACCATCATTGTATTCGGTCCCACGTAATAGGGGGTGAGCCTATTGCCGTTTTCCGGGCACTATTGTTGCCTCGAGCCATGCATCTCTGGCCGTCTGGGCTATATATATCTGTCTGATGTTAAACAGCCCTATCCCTTAGTCGCCTTGTACGACACCGCATGGGAAGAGATGGGGTGGTCCTAATTCTACTCTGCCGGGAACCACGCGGCTAAGATTAATAATAAACGGGACATTTTCCATGTTTATTATTTTCTATGACATTTAGTTGTTATTGTTTTAGTTGTTATTAGTAGCCTAGTGGTATGGGTAATGAACTGCTGAGATGAGGTCTCGGGTTCGATCCCAGGTTTTACAATGGCACACACCAATGACTTTTCGATGCTTTTCGAAGTTATGTGTGTATTTATCGCAGGTTTTTAAGTGCCCGGTTAATGGCAATAGGCTCGCCACCTATTACATTGAGACCTAAACATAAACTGGCGAAATATAGGTGCTAGCACCTCTGTCTACCCCTTAGGCGTGAGTTTGTTATGTATGTTATTAGTCTGCCCAATAACAACTAGCTCAGTGGTCGTCAGTACACCGTGATCAAGGCGCCTGTAACAGCGCCGAAATATCGATTGCTCAACATAAATAATAAACATGGTAAATATCTCGTCGAGTTTTACACATAGTAACATTATTTTTTATTTATTTATTATATTCTTTATTGTACGCCAATTACAATATTCATGTTACAGAAATAAAATTGAGAAGACAAGAGCAGTACCTACAAAGGGCGACCTTATCGCTTTACACAATTTCTTCCAGGCAACCTTTGGATGGAAATGTATGTTGGTTGGAGTATTTGGGAGTTGTTGGCGTTTAATAACAAACATTATGATACTTTTTTTTTACGTGCGCAAAATCCCCACGGATGCCCCCCACCGGAGCTGGTTGAAGAGGTTATGTCGGACTCGACCCGACCAAAACGCACGCCGTCTGTGTGTCGTTTTTGTTTGCCGAAGGTGAGGTTAACAAGCATATCCCTCGCACCCCGGCCGACCCAGGGCCATCTCTCTCGATCTGGCCCTCTCCTCGGGTGTGGGGACCACAGAGTCCCCAACTCGTCTCTGGAAACGGGGACGAGTTGGGGACTTCTGCCAGGGTGACCGGCGGCTCCACACGTCACCCCCAACATTATGATACTTGTTATCGCCTCAAGTGACCAGGTGCCTGCCGTAGAAGGTTATGTGTAAACATAATATTGAATGACAAGTATGCATAGGTAGGTTGTACAATAGGTACCCATACTATGCATGAGATGGACTCGTGTTCTTCACTCGTAACGCAGGTATTAGTCGCTATTTCGAAGACAAACAAATGTGTATATTCGTTGAAGTTCTAAGTAAATAAACTAGGTATAAAGTAAATACCTACTTAGACAGCAAATAGGTGTTATGTTTGGTCTCTCGAAAATGTATTCGAGCCAGGCCCCTCTTCCCCACTGGGCACTATGGGCACGTGCCCAGGGCCCCGCGATCGAATGGGGCCCCCTAGTTCCTGCCAGATTACCAAATGATAACCGATATTTAGGTATTACCGAAAAACATTAATTTTGAAAAATCTGATGATAATGACTTACTACAATACCTACGCTTATTATATTAGCTTTAGTTTGCCGCATGCGGATAGCTATACCTTGTACAACATAGCTTGAACTTTTGGACAGATGGGTCAGTGATGGGAAACAGAAAATATCTATTGGTGTAAAAAATGTGTTGGCTAAATATGTGGCTGTATGTATGTTTTAAACTATTCAAAATAAATAAATTCATTCGTCAATCAATTTTATTGCACTAGACATAAAAACATTGGGTAGGTACCATTGTTTTCAGTTTTTCTATTTAAATTTTACTTCGAAGCAATAAAAACCACTTAAGACTTTCGGAAAATGCTTGAGTCCTTAACAGGTACTCTTATGTTGTGTGTCTATTCTTATGATTATTATCAATTTTTAATATTATTAAAATAAGAAAATATTGTTCGTCGTTGCAAAGTTATATCGATTTCAGATTTGACATCCGTCAAAAAGAAAGATCAAACTAATTAATAAACAGGGTATAAGTACTCCACTCTCTCTCAAAAATGAGTTTTTCCGATATTAGTATATTTAGGTTAATTTAAATACCTATATGTAAGTATAAGAATACAATTAAAAGAAAAATTATTAAATTAAAAAAAGAAGAATTATTTGATGCGGTGTGGTTTATGTCTTTAAGAAACCTATTCGAACGTCATTCGTAATACCAAAGACAAAAAAGGGGAATTCCCGACTCCCGATCGTCGTTTGACTTGACGAACGGGAATTCCCTTCAAGTATTTGTCTGCGATGTTGTGGCGTTTGTTTTGTTTGTAGTTGTTAGTTTGTTACTGACTGTGCTTGAGCTCTGACAAAAAAATAGTATTGTTTGATTAAATCGTCGTTTGTCTGTTTTGTGTTAGCGAATATTTTCGTTATAAAATTAATTAAATACTGAATTATAATATAAAATGTCGAAACGGTCATATCCTAGTGGATCTGAAAAAAGGAAAAAAGCTCTACATCAGAAAGAAGTAATTGAAAAGTTACCAAAATTAACATCATATTTTACTACTACTACTGGAGAAACTTCTGTAAGTAGCAATCAACTCATAAATGTTCCACATGATGACTCAGCGCAATTACAAATTGCGGGAATTTCTAAACCTTCATGTTCCAATTTTGAAAAAGAGATTGAATCAGAAAGCGACTATTCCTACGACGAAAGTGCAACGACTTCAGTAACTTCACTAAAACCGACAACTCCAACTGTGTCAATTGAACAGCAGTTTTCCAACACAGAAGAATTAATATCGCACGATCCCGCCGATTATTTTCACGAAAAGTTTGTTGAAATAAATCGCGAAATTTTAATTCGTAAGGGACCAGTATATTTTCAAAATAAAGATTCTGACTTTTCCGAGGCATCCAGAACCTACAAAGATGGTAATAAATTAGTGACGAGATATTTCAACAAAGCATTATTTATTCACAAATTAAAGAACAATGAAAGCGTCGAAAGAAAATGGTTGCTGTATTCGCCTTCCAAATGCTCTGTATTTTGTTTTTCATGCTGCTTATTTAACCCAACTGATGTTAATCTTTGCTCTCGGAATGGATGTAATGATTGGAAGCATATTAATCACATAATTTTAACACATGAAAATAGCCCAGCGCATAAGCAATCTATGATGACTTATCTGGCACGAAGTAAAGCGGTTGGTAGAGTAGATATAGAGTTATTATCTCAACATCAAAAGGAAGTGGATTACTGGAGAAACGTACTTAAACGGATTGTAGCTGTTGTAAAATTTTTGGCATCGAGAGGGCTTCCATTTCGCGGCGACAATGAAATCCTAGGATCTCCAAACAATGGAAATTATTTGGGTTGTGTGGAATTATTGAGTGAATTTGATCCATTTCTTGCAGATCACTTAAAA
The DNA here is from genome assembly GCA_963662185.1 of Eilema griseolum. Taxonomy (NCBI): domain Eukaryota; kingdom Metazoa; phylum Arthropoda; class Insecta; order Lepidoptera; family Erebidae; genus Eilema; species Eilema griseolum. The sequence goes on from OY759236.1 coordinate 3,142,686, forward strand.
AAATTTGGGAATCCTGGAAAGGGTAACATTTCTTATTTATCAGCAAATATCTGTAATGAGTTTATTGAAGTAATGGGAAAACAGGTTCTAAAAAAAATTATAAATGAAGTTAAATCAGCAAAATATTTTTCCATAAGCGTTGACAGTACGCCCGATCTGTCTCATATTGACCAGCTAACTTTCGTCATTCGATACGTAAAAGACTGTGTTCCTGTTGAAAGGTTTTTGAAATTTATACCTATTAAAGAGCATAAATCTAAGTATTTAGCGGAGACCATCTTAAATTTTTTAGAGATACATGATATTCCCATAAAAGATTGCAGAGGACAAAGCTACGACAATGCTTCAAATATGTCGGGAAAGTATAGTGGTCTACAAACAAGAATCAAGGAAAAATGTGAATTTGCCACCTTTATACCATGTGCAGGACATTCACTAAACTTGGTAGGTGTCCATGCTGCTGGGTGTGTACCGTACCGGAGGCATCACAGTTTTTTGAAATAGTTCAGAAAGTGTACAACTTTTTTTCGGGCTCTACCCACAGATGGAATATATTAACAGAACATTAAGGTTCAAAAAAAGTTGTTAAGAGTCTTTCACAAACCAGATGGTCAGCCCGAGCTGATGCAGTAAGTGCTTTGCATGGGGGTTATAAAAGAATATTAGAAGCTTTAATCACCATCGCAAACGATACTGAAAAGGCACGAGAAACAAGAGACGAAGCCCTTAGTCTGTCTAGAAAAATGGGAAATCTAGAATTTATTATACTGACGGAAATCTGGAGCACCATATTGGAAAGAATAGACAAAACAAGTAATTATCTTCAGAAAGAAACAATAACACTGGACGTTGCAACCAATTTGTTGACTTCACTTTATGATTTTATTACTAACCTCAGGGATAAATTTGATAACTTCGAATCATCTGCCAAAGAAAATAACCCAGAATCTGACTACAAAGATCTATCTCAAAGAACAAGACGTAGAAGCTCACGGCTGATTTTTTTTGATGGCTCGGCGCCATCAGTCCAATTGAATGGAAAAGAGCGATTCAACGTAGAAACCTTTCTCCCAATAATCGATACCTTGAGTGTTCATCTAAAACAGCGACAAAGTTCATATGAGACCGTCAGTCAACGTTTTAGTTTATTTTTTCACTTAAAAACTCTGAATTCCGAAGAGATACGACAAGGATGCAAAGAATTTTCTCAAATCTATCACGAAGATGTAAATGAAAAAGAGTTAGAAATAGAATGTCAACATTTAAAAGAATACTTAAAAAATGTTCAGAGTGAAAATGAAGCATCTAACAGTGTACAGGAAGTATATAATCTATTAAAGCAAAACAAAATTGAAGACACATTTCCTAACGTAGAAATTGCATTGAGAATATTTTTAAGTATGATTTTAACTAACTGCAGCGGAGAACGCTCCTTCTCCAAATTGAAACGAATAAAAAATGAATTAAGAAGTACAATGCTTCAAGAGAGATTAACTAGTTTGTCGCTGATGTCCATAGAATGTGATATTCTCAATACCGTAGATTTTGAAGATGTGATTAACGATTTTGGTCATCTTAAATCTAGAAGGGTACCTTTGCAATCAACATAGAATTAATCTAAGGATTTTATGTTAAGCGAGTTACTTTTGTAGATAATTTTTTATATTTCCTATTTTTTTATAGTTAGTAACTAAATAAAAATAAATTTAGAACCTTGTTTGTCTTTCTTTATCTATTGTAACTAAATAGTGTTTTCTCAAGGTCCTAGGGGCCCCATGATCCTAATGTGCCCAGGGCCTCAAATAGTTTAAAGACGGCCCTGATTCGAGCTGAGCATAAAGCGATTTTCAGATCTGTTTGGTGATTGTGTGGGATAGCTAGGTATATAGTTTTGAGGGGCATTTATCTTGACCTCAAGTTGCGAGAGAAATTAGGCTCTGGCACGCGAGTTGTTTTTATATAATCTGTGATTGATAGCCTCTGTGGCGTGGCGGCAGCGAACGCGTCCGCTACGCAGGTGTGGGTTCGATCCCCGCACAGTGCAAATATTTGTTTGTACGGCAATGATATTTAATATAAAAGAAGTAAGTAATAAAATATTTTTGATGGACGAATATAGATATTTGCATGGGTCTGGTCGTGCCTCGGAGAGCGCGTTTAGCCGTAGGTCCTGGTTGCCATACGAACATCTATGGCAGTCGTTACAGGTAGATGGATCCCTAAACAGTCCTAGAACTATCTAGGTATTTAAACTATCATGGTCACTCACATCAGTATCAGAATAAACGGGATATTTACCATGTTTCATTGTTTTGAGTTTCCGATATTTCGGCGCTGTTGCAAGCACCTTGATCACGGAGGAACGCCGAAATATCGGAAACTCAAAACAATGAAACATGGTAAATATCCCGTTTATTCAGTTATTGAAGTCCTAGAACTAGTCTAACTTCGAATTGCTTCGATACCGCATATCGTCTTTAAGTCGTGGAGGTCAGATAGCAGTCGCTTCACGGTAAATATCGAAGTTCAGCCAAATCCGCAGATGGACTGGTAAAGCGGACCTCAGTATCCAAGGTGAAAGATTCGGATGCGACTAGGATTAACCCTAAGAGGAAGAAGAAGAATCTGTGATTGGTGAATTTGAACTCCTCCAAACGCGGTAGTAGCATCATATAACGCCAAGTGTTATTTCCAAAAGACTGAGACTGTGTGAGAAAAACACTGAAAAAGACTTCCTACAGCCCCAGATCCATTAAACGGGGCGTGAAAAAACATCTGATGAGGCTGCCAAGTCGAGTGCCACCATTGTAACATTACTTAGTGTCTGTAATGGTGACCCTCTTTCCTGAGACTTTTTGTCTTTAGCTTACCATCAGGCGAGGTGAAGTCAAGTTGGCGTGTCCTTGATAAAAAAATAAAAAAAAAAAACTGAACTTGTCGCCACCTAAGTTGCATTTAAAACAAAAAAACAAAAAAAATGCGTACCTTCTGCGCATATAATGCTTTATGTGTTGTCACTGGGTTCAAGATATGCGCCGGTAAATATACCTATTCCCAGTTAACAGTGGGTACTCTTGTCGTACGTTATACAATGCGACGATTTCCCTGATAACAAGTTGCGCATTACATGTTAAGCATACATGAAATGCGCAACTTCTCAAATAATGTGATGAACTCAAGATGAACTAATGATAATTACGTAATTTAAAATTTTGCGGTCTGTGTGTATTTTTGCAGTTTTTGGGACCTACCAAGATCATCGAGTCTCATTCTGCCTATAATATGGGGTTCTTCAAAAGGGGCATTTGGTTTCTTCAGGGTCGGGAGCGCGAGTGTATCGCCCTTGGTGTTTGCACACGTCCATTGGCCACGGTAACCACTTCCCATCAGATAAGCACAAGGCCCGTGTGCTTGTCTGCCACCTAAGTGATATAAAAAAAATCTCAGTCGGGGTTTGAAGCCCGATTCACCAGGTATACCTAATTGTGTTTATAAATAATGATTACAAAACTTAACGAAAGTTTAAAATTAAAATCAAACTAATTGAGAATTTGTTTTTTTTTTTCGCGTGGTTTCCGGCATAGTAGAATTAGGGTCACCCCATCTCTTCCCATGCGGTGTCGTACAAGGCAACTAAGGAATAGGGTTGTTTAACATCAGACATATATACAGCCCAGACTCAGCCAAAGATGCATGGCTCGAGTCAACAATAGTGCCCGGAATACGGCCTTTGGCTCACCCCCTATTACGTGGGACCGGATACAATTATTGGTGAAATGTGGGTGTTAATTCACCTCTGCCTAACCCCTTCAGGGATAAAGGCGTGATTATGTGTATGTGTGTTAATTCGAATATTATGATCACGCGTTTTCAAAACGTGGTGTTGAGTCGGGCCCCTTTAACAGCAGGAAGGCACGCACAATGGCGCAAAAAAGGAGGCTAAATGCGGATAAAAGAGTCCCTTTTCATTCCAATACCCGGATGTTTGACGGAAGGGGCAGTACCGCAATATCATTGGTCATAAACTCATAACATAACCATGGGATAGGTTTTCCTCTCAAGGTTAGGTCAGATAGCTGTGGCTTATACAATAGCCGTATACTCAAGCTACATTTTTTAAGTGTTGAAGTGTGACGCCCCTGCTGTTGCACTCGACCATAGGCCTCGGTAACCACTTTCCATATCAGGTAGGCCGTGTGCTTGTCCGCCACATAGGACACGGCGGTATTTCCGTCCAATTGACCAGTCCGACTGGGGAAGTATACCTCCGCCCTACAGAATACCACGGCCATAATAACTTCGTGTTGTGTTCCCAGCGGTGAGTAGGGTAGCCAGCGCTCACTGGAGAATTCGTGCTGTCAGTTGGTCAGACTAAAGGCTTATCCTGCTTTGTCTTCTAAGAATAAGAATAAGAATAAGAATAATTTATTTGCCTTTAAACATGGTCACATAGGTCTTACAATATGTATGAGTACAGCATGTCTAGCCGCAATCTGCAGCATGCAAATTTTTCAGTCTTCACAAATCGAACAATTATTATATTATAATACTAAACATCACAGTCATCAATCATTGCACTTACATTACATTTATTATAAAATTATATTAAATTATGGAATAAGTTGTAACATTATAAATTATCTACTAATATTCATATTATCACAATACAATAGGTATAATTAATATTAGGTATACTTATCTATTATCACAACTACATTACCGATTGAGCTTATCCCATAGAATTTGGTAACTACAAAGTAACACAGTAATACGACTAAACTGACGGCACAGAAACTCTGTGCTAACAGGGTTGTCAGCGCGGTTGTGGCTCCTCTGGTGTTGCACACATCCATAGACGGTAACCACTTTCCATTAGGTGGGTCGTGTGCTTGTCTGCCACTTAAGTGAATTAAAAAAATAGTGGCTTAAATAACAAATAGAATTTTGTAAAATGTTCACTGGTGAAATTCATTTGCTTTCTTAGCGATAATCAAGCAGACAACATAACATAAACTCACGTCTATATCCCCGAAGGGGTAGGCAGAGGTGCTAGCACCCACATATCGCCAGTTTATGTTTATGTCCCAATGTAATAGGTGGCGAGCCTCTTGCCATTAACCGGGCACTTATAAACCTGCGATAAATACACACATAACTTCGAAAAGTCATTGGTGTATGCCATGGTAAAACCTGGGATCAAACCCGAGACCTCGTCTCAGCAGTTCATTACCCATACCACTAAGCTACCGCAGAGTAAGTAAATAAACAGTTGCAATCCTCTTTGGCAATAAATCGCGCAGGTAAACGCACTCGTAGCACTTTCATAATGCAGGTCGTTGAAACTGCAACAAGCCAGCAAGTGTTGTACCGTTATCGATGATTCACAGAGAGAAAGTTATCGATACTTGATCTTCAGCTTGTGGTGCTTCTACTAATTGTGTTTATAATTTTGTTGTCAATAAATACATATAATCACGTAGTGTAGCGGTAGAGCATTCGACTGTTATGCAGGGGGCGCGGGTTCGATTCCCGTTCGTTGCAAATATTTGTATGCATGAATATGTGTATTAGCATTGGTTTGGGTGTTTCTATGTATAATATGTATGTATTTACAAAAAATAAAGTATCTAAGTATGTTTATCCGCATTCTAGATCCCATAACACAATCTAGTTAATCTATGCTTATCATGGGTCTAGATAGCGTTGTGTAGAATGTCGTAGAATATTTATTTATTATTTATTTATTTATTTATCCCCGGATATAGGTCAAAGTGAATTAACACCCATAATTTACCAATCATTGTATTCGGTCCCACGTTATAGGGGGTGAGCTTATTGCTGTATTCCGGGTACTATTGTTGACTCGAGTCATGCATCTGAGGTGGAGTCTGGGCTGTAATACCTGTTTGATATTAAACAGCACTATCCCTTAGTCGTTTTGTACGACACCGCATGGGAAGACGCGGCCATAAGTACTACAATTTTTTAATAAATATTTTTACTAGCTGTTGTCCGCAGCTCCGCCCGCCTGTCCTTTCTCAAGGTCTAATCTGCCCCTATACTAAATTTCATCAAAATCGGTTCACTTGTCTTTTCTATGCGTCTTAGGTGGTTGTCAAGCACATGGGCCACTTGATGGGAAGTGAGTACCGTAGCCTATGGATGTATGCAACACCAGGCGTGGGTTTAGGTGTGAAAGCGTAACAAACAGACAGACAGGGTAACCTTCGTATTTATAATATTAGTATGGGTTTAAATTACATAAAAATTTTATGTTTCAGAGAATCTAAAAATCTACTTTAGATGAATTAAAAAAAAAATGAAAAGCGTAATAATATTCTGAGACAAATTACACAGTGCTATCTAGGTTTTTCTCCATTCGACAGTACCTAAACATATAGCTCATGACAAAATGTCCATTGGAAGGAAATAATAGACTCGCCCCCTTTTACGTGGGACCAAAAATTATACAGAAATTTTGATGTTTAACACACACTCCTCAGCCTACCCTTTCTGGGATTTATGTGCGTGATTAGTGATTATATATATCTAGATTAAACTAAGCATGGTTTCTGATTTATATTCTAGAACACGGATTGTACATTCCTTTTATTAATACAAATATTTCATACAGAATCACCAATCTAATATCCTTAAATATAATCCTAAACAAACAGACCAATGCAAATAGACATATGCGCACAAATATTTGTACTGAACGGTTATCGAACCCGCGACTTTTACCGCAATCCTACAGGCCGTTTCTATTTCTGATGATTTAATTTTAAAATCACCCTCGTAGTGAGAAATTTGTGGAATAGAACCTTCCTCGATGCACCTTTGCAAGAAAGGTGGATTTAGACCAAACGAACATAGCTAGACCTAGAAAAAGAGCATTCTTTCTTAATATTTTAATGTACACGAAACCTTGTTTTCTAGGAAAGAACAACGAACGATTTTTCTATACTGTTTGCACTAAAAGAATTTGACGGATAGGGGATAGAATGAGCATTCGCTCGTCTGACGTAAATCGACCATAAGAAGAAAAAAATGTTTTTTGTTTTTTTAAATTGATTTTAATTCTAGAACATTGTGCCAATCGAAAAGTTCGATGCGTAGACATCTTTTGTCACATAATAGTGTAGTTCTTCTGTAATTCTCAAGCGACCATGTCAGACAGTCATTATAAATAAAAATCTGTATCAATTATTTAAAAAAAGAACGTTTTTTTCCTTTTACTTGTGAAAGTACGACGACTGAAATTCATTTTCTATATTAGAATTATATTATATTATCTGTGGTTTATACACAGTTGCAAAAGAGATATGATTATACTTTTACATACAGTTTTAAATGAAAAAGTGTGACCGTATACCCTTTGTCGAATGTACTATTAGTCCAAATTCAGATTAATTGGTTAATCATACATACCGACAGTACTTAGTCTTATTATGCGTATTTAATATCCATGGTCACTATTAGTTTCTTTTTTCTTTTTCCTTTCACAATTTCTTTTTTAAAGCAACAGAGACAAAACTTTGAAAACATCACAACAAAATATTTATGTGAAAGTTAGGATCACAATTTAATACTAATAATGCATTAATGATAATACTGGTATATCTTGAATATTTTAAACTTTTCAAACTCGAACAGAACCTTTGTACAGAAATAACAATACCGGCAACTCATACAATTCGACACCGAATAAAAATTCAAGACATTCTTCGTAAAAAAATGCCGCCATTATGAAATTATCCGCACCTTACACAACTATGAATAGTTTAAAAACATTCATGAGTGACATTGAAATGAAAAATATTGTAACGCTCACATTAAATTCTGACGTAGTTATTTTTGTAATAATTATTGAGTATGTTAAACGGATCAATATTAGAAATTAAGTTCAGTTTATGTGAGTTTATCTCGTTGATCAGACGCCAATTCAAATATACTAGAGTCTCAACCATGTGTGTTTATTTATATTTAGTAAGGTTAAGGTTTAGTAATCCTTAAGTTAATTTACAACTATGTTTAACAAATTTTCCTAACAAACTAATAATAAATATGCGATATATTTTCGTATATTTCAATGGCCACATAATGCATGAGATTTCGGAGGTAACAGAGAATCTCATTATCTTGAAGTCGGTCAAAGACATTCTTTGTTTTAAAGTTATCACAATAAACTAAGACGCATAGAACTATTCAAATAAAATTCTTCAAATTATTCATATTTTATTATAATGAATACTAAAGTATTAATTATATAAAAATTTGAATAATTTTTTAATATTATTATTTATTTGTACAATACCTTACGTTAAGGCCTAGTCGTCTCCAGCTATCTAATTCATTTATAAGGCCACTGGGCAGCTAATGATATTAGCAACCTGCTGTTTATGTTGTTTGCCAATAAGTTTGGCCATGGATAATTCACTGAACAATAATTTGGTGTGTCATCGTTACATAGTTAAAAGTATAATCACGTGATAAGAAAGAATAATAGAAAAATATGCATCTTACATATAATTTGAGGACAAGTAAGAGTAATTACTATAACTGCACAAAGCAACCAAAAAATAATATAAAAATCAGCGTAATAACAAAGGCATTCTCGAATTTTTCGTTAAAATTCAATAAAAGTAATTACAATTTACAATGTGTAATATTAGCAGAAACTAATATTACACGTTAATATTACACGTTGTAGGTAATTAAAATACTAATGCAACTACTTGCTAGAAATCCTCACGGATACCCCACCACTGGAGCCGGGTTGAGAGGTTATGTCGGATTCGAAGCTACTCAAACGCACGACGAGTTTTTGGTTGCCGAAGGTGAGGTTAACAGGCACCTCGCACCCCGGCCGACCCAGGGTCATCTCTCTCGTTCTGGTCCTCTCCTCGGGTGTGGGAACCACAGAGTCCCCAACTCGTCCCCGGAAACGGGGAGGTGTGGAAGGCGCACCGCCGCCGCCGCGGCCTGTTTCTGCCAGGGTGACAGGCGGCTCCACCCATCACCCCCAATACTAATTCAGCTTAACATAATATGTGTCGTTTAAAAACTAGGAATGTTGGGGCCTATATGGGCCATGGTTAGCCTTATGCATTGTTCGTAAACCTATGTCCAAAAGCCTGTAACTTGAAATATGTTTCATCTGTCTGAAACCGCCTTTAGTAAGCACAATGGTATCTTTTAAAATTAAATTAATTATCGTCCTTGAGATTATCGACTAACTTATCGATATTTTTGTTAGATCAGAATCCCATCCCTGGGACATACACCGCCATTCCTACCCGAGGTTTCTAGGAAAATTTGAACAGATGTATATTTGCACAGGTAATGTAAAATCTGTTTATGGTTGTGCCATTATGCATGCTATATTTAATACAAAAAAAGGCTTCGAATTTATGAAAAACAACAATCTTTTCTTACGAGATCTACGTACAAAAACAAAACATTTTTGTGATGATGACTTTTGACACCGGAGTTCTGTTGTTGGTCCAGTTGTTGACCTTTTTAGGGCTCCACCTACATGTCACGACAGCTATAGATGTTCGTATGGTAACTGGGACTGATGTTACGCTGACGTCTTCTAGTCACAAGAATAATTTATACTCTGAATTATTATTAAAATACATATTGTATGTTTTTTATATACCACTTAGGTGGTTTGAGCACACGGCCCCTGGTGTTGCACACGTGCTTAGGCCAAGACAACCACTTCCCATCAGGTAGGCATGTGCTTGTCTGCCACGTAAATGGTATAACTATATGACTTTTGGGTCTAAATGTTCCGACGCCGCTATGTCGGGGACTTTGGTGGCAGACAAGCACATGGCCCACCTGATGGGAAGTGGCTGCCTTTGCTTATAGACTTGTGCAACAACAGGGGCGTCACACTCGTGCTGCCGACCCGGAAGAAACTTCCTAATGCCCCTTTTGAAGAACTCCATATTGTAGGCGCATGAGAAAACCGCAGCAGGAAGTTCATTCCACAGCTTGAGTGTGCGTGGTGTGATAAACCTTCCGAAATATTAAAATAACTTGACTGCAAATACGAGTGAAAGTTTGAGAAACGCTGCATCATACCGTTAATCGACCGTACCTGTATTTAATGTTCCATGGTACCTGCGTAGATCGTGAGTCGTGGGGTACAAGCCCCTGCAATTATCTATAACACAACAATGAGGATTTTCGAGTTCATTGACAACGACAATATAGATATAGGTATTTAAACTATCGTGGTCACTCACATTATTATTAAAGTAATCGGGATATTTACCATGTTGTATTGTACTGAGTTTCCGATATTTCGGCGCTGTTGCAATATCGGATATCGGAAACTCAATACAATACAACATGGTAAATATCCCGATTACTATAATACTAACGGTATAGATGTCGCTTTGTTGTGTTGCAGATAACTTCGAGGTCGCGTCTGTCTGTCAGTATCTGATAGTACATAGATAGGTTTATTGGTCAATAATCTAAACAAAAGCACACAATAGACAGTGAACGCAACTCCGAAAGACCGAACACCTCTCAGCGACCTCAAAAAAATTCTATGTTAAAATGGAAAATAAAAGCGGGGTAAAAATTAGATAATAGATTTTTTTGTAGAGTCTATGGTGTCCAAACAGGCCCTTGCACTACACATCAGAATTCAACTCCTTAGAATAATCGCACACACACCAGAATGATCACAGTCATTCATTTACCCTTCAGATTAGCCGCTCCCGGCAGAGTAGAATTTGGACCACCCCTTCTTTTCCCAAGCGGTGTCGTACAAGGCGACTTAGGGATAGGGCTGTTTAACATCGGACAGATATATTACAGCCCAGACTCAGCCTCAGATACATGCTTTGAGTCAACAATAGTGCCCGGAAAACGGCAATAGGGTCACCTCCTATTACGTGGGACCGAATTCAATGTTTGGTGAAATGTGGGTGTTTATTCACCTCGCGTGATTATATGCATATGCAGATTAAAACTGCATTATTCAAATAGGGAAAAAATCTTAATACTTATAGGCACAATAATTTATTCTCGTCAGGCGGTGGGTCGTGAGAACAGTAGTTTTAACTGCCTGAGTACAGTCAGTCGTCCTCGGCAGTAGCTTAACACAGGCCAAGAAGTTAGCTATAAAAACCTTTCATAAGGTAATCAACAAAACATTAAGATAACATGGAGATTGGCGGTATATCAAAATTGTCATCTGTAAATCACAAACATATTAATTAAATTTTGTTTGTAACCTTCAGAGACATAATTAATTAAATATTTCATTATCTTAGCAGCGTGGTTCCCGGCAGAGTAGAATTTGAATCACTCCATCTCTTCCCATGCGGTGTCGTACAAGGCGACTAGGATAGGGCTGTTTAACATCAGGCATATATATACTTAGTCTGGCCATAAATACTGTTACAATTAAAATAAGAAAGATATTACATTTGAATTTGGAATCTGTCATTTTTATACGATTGTTCATTGTGTTTTCTAATTTGGGCACCAATACATTGTACAATATTTTGCTATATTAAAATGGAGTGGGGTGATAAAGAAAACCGAATCGCTGTGATTGCATTACACAAAGTTGGTATGGAGCCGAATGTAATTTTTAAAACTCTCCATACGCTTGGTATTAGTCAAATGTTTGTGTAGCGGGCTATTAATAGGTACGATGAGACCTCCTCTGTTTGTGACAGAAAAAGATCTGGCCGTCCACGTAGTGTTCGTACGAAAAAGGTGGTCAAAGCAGTAAGGAAAAGAATTCGAAGAAATCCTGTCCGAAAGCAAACGATTTTATCTCGGGAGATGAAGATAGCACCCAGAACCATGTCGCGCATTTTAAAAGATGACTTAGGACTTGCAGCCTATAAGAGACGCACTGGTCATTTTTTAACTGATAATTTAAAAAAGAATAGGGTGGTAAAATCGAAGCAACTACTGAAGCGGTACGCAAAGGGAAGTCACAGAAAAAATTTGTTTACGGATGAGAAAATCTTTACAATTGAGCAACATTTTAACAAACAAAATGACCGTATTTATGCTCAAAGCTCTAAGGAAGCTTCCCAATTAGTCGACAGAGTGCAACGTGGGCATTATCCGACTTCAGTGATGGTTTGGTGGGGTGTTAGCTATGAAGGAGTGACTGAGCCATATTTTTGTGAAAAAGGTATCAAAACATCGGCACAAGTGTATCAAGATACCATTCTTGAGAAGGTAGTTAAACCCCTTAACAACACCATGTTCAATAACCAAGTATGGTCCTTCCAACAAGACTCAGCGCCGGGTCATAAAGCTCGGTCCACGCAGTCTTGGTTGGAAGTGAACGTTTCGGACTTATCAGAGATGAAGACTGGCCGTCGTCTAGTCCCGATTTTAATCCGCTGGATTATGATTTATGGTCAGTTTTAGAGAGTATGGCTTGCTCTAAACGCCATGATAATTTGGAGTCCCTAAAACAATCCATACGATTGGCAGTGAAGAATTTTCCCATGGAAAGAGTGCGTGCTTCTATTGATAACTGGCCTCAACGTTTAAAGGACTGTGTTGCAGCCAATGGAGACCACTTCGAATAAGCTTTTTATTTTTTAAATTGTTTTATATTTTTGCATTAAACTAACACACTGTAAAAGTAATAAATATTATTTGCAATAAAAAAAATGATTTTTCTTCGTAACAATATTTATGGCTAGACTAGGTATATATATATACAGCCCAGACTCAGCAACAGATGCATGGCTCGATTCAACAATAGTGCCCGGAAAACGGCAATAGGTTTATCCCCTATAACGTGTGACCGAATTCAATGATTGGTGAAATGTGTATGGTAAAAGCGTGATTATATGTAAGTATGTATGTATGTCTGCTAATCATAAAGGCGGGTAGCCTTTGTCTTCTTTTTTGTGGTTGGTTCTATACATTCCTGTAAAATGCCATCTTCTCTGTCACTTCCTTATCATGTCATCTTTCACGCATTAGATCCACCATTTCTTGGGCCATTTCAATGTAAAGATATCTATTTAATTCAATTTTTACTTTATATTACTTTTTCTAGTAATACACAAACTGTTCAATAAACTATTAAAATAAAACTATAAGAACTATTATACAAATTATAGCAAAAAAAAATTAAAATGCGTCGTGGAATTCTGCCACATTGCATGCCTCTTGGAAAAAGTAAATGCTCAGGCGAGATCCCGCTCTTTTTCCAATCTTTCCAATAGTTAGCAATTAGCATTGATTCTAATTGCTTTAAAATTTAATTAAAATGCAAAATATCCTATTAATCTTATTCATCAACTTTTTAGAGCGAGTGTACCTTTCACACAACATTTCATCTGACGCCCGTGAGCGAACCTACGACGCTCAGGGGCTCATAATATACCCAAAGGGTGGAATCTAATGAACCGGTGCGCTTGCGCTCATTCTGGGAATAGAATTATTATTCTATTGATACATTCTTTTTATGACGCACATAGGTGGGTATGTATTTTGAAGCAGAATCATACCCGAGGATGAGATGGAGACTCCGTGGTTCCCACACCCGAAGACGGCCGTCTACCAAGACATGGTCCAGGGCCAGCCGGGGTGCGAGGAATATGTCTCAGATAATATCACCTGCGGCCCACACAGACGGCGTGCGTTTTAGTCGGTTCAAGTCCGACATAACCTCCCCCACCGGCGTCGGTAGTGGACGTATTCGTGGGGATTATACGAACATTAAAAAAAGGGGTGATATTAGCGTCCCCCAACTAATAAAACTAGGTATTTTAGAGTTAAAAGGTTAACGAACACCATTTATTTTTAACTACCTATTTGGGGTAAGTTTATGTTTATAAAGTTTTTCACGTGGGGTGGATGTGGTTTTGCGTACATTAAAAAAACGTATTTTGGTCATGATTTGGAGGAGAGATTTAATTGAAAGGCACCTCATTTTATTTCCAAGTAGAACATCCAGAAATGGCAACATACCCACCACTAATATAATAGCAGTGAGCACAATAACAGACCATCTATTCTTCTCCTTCCTTTTAGAGGTTGTAGTTATTAAAAATTCACACGAGACAAAAGCCTAGGAGAGCGGACTCCGGGTAACAACTAGGACAACAGTCGAGATATTTGAATCCCAATATATCTACGAATACTAACAAAGGAGCTAGGATATTTTTACACTTCATGATATGAGGCAATAGGTGATATCATCGCCTAACGATAACGAAAACAAAGAATATAATGAACAATAACAGTTAGTCATTTTTGCGACACTTAGATAGGTACGAATTTAAGTATTATTTTGTTCCATTTTTAGATAGATTGTACCAAACCACAGATTAATAAGATAGTTACTACGCCAAAAGTAGCTTGATATTTTGTTATTGAGTATTGGTAATGACGTATGTTAGAAGTACCTACAGCGCTTCCCAAACATTTATTTTTCAATAATAGCCGCAAATAATGATCTAAAAATACATATACTCACGCCTATTTCCCTCCGGGCAGGCATAGACAACAGCCCATCAGCTTCTATCGTTACATACTGCACAAGCTTCCTCTACTGCCATTAATTCTTTCATGCAAGCCCGATGGTTTCGTGTTAAGCTGACCTTCGGCAACCAACAACGACCCACAGGCGTCGTGCGTTTTAGTCGGTTCGAGCCCGACGTAACCTCTCCCACCGACTCCGGTGGCGGGGGTATCCGTGGGGATTTTACGCACGTAAAAAATAAGCCTTATGATGGTTTTGGAGTACTTCTGACCTGCCTTTTTTATTCAAAACTTTATTAATTTGGCTAATGGTAATTGGCATGTACTGGGAGGTCGACCCCGTCTGCCCAATATTATTCAGGAAAAAAAGGCAGTTATCCGATATACGTCCGAATCAAATAACAGGACGTGGACATTATTAGCTGTTTGAAATTTAATCAATTACTTATAGCGTACTTGTTTAATCAATTGCATTTAAATCACAAAAAATAATGCAATGAAACTCTTTTTGTGTTTTGTTTCGGAACAATTAATTAACAAAACAGGAATTAAAGATGGGTAGCTTAATCGAAAAATCAGGAATGTGTGGGACAAATTAGTGGGGCGAATACGGAATATATCATGTTTCGCATGGGCAGCAACAAGATAATAATATTATGTACGTACGCAGCTAAATACAGTATTCACTACCGTAGCGTTTGGATTTTGTTTTGTATGAATAGTTAGTAGGCTCTATTGACCCCGCAACATGGCATACTTCTCCTTTTCGATAGGGCTGCTATACCGGTTAGGGCTATGCAACCAGAAAGCTGTCTCAATTTCCTAGATTTCAAAAAAAAAAAACAAATTTGTCAATTATTTTAAATGTCAATGGTTTTGTATACCAATTTTGTATCACAACAGAATTATACCATATAATGTAGCTTTCTAATAGTAAAAGAGTTTTTGAAATCGGTTTCGTGGTTTTTGAGTTTTTTCAATACATACGAAATTACAAAATCTATTCTCTTAATAATATTAATAGGTATATATTTTGTATTACCTATCGTCCGCACTAATACCAAATATCAGAAGTATCAATCAACAGGAAGGGCAGATAATTTTGAGTACCTAGGTACATTGTTAGTCAATTCAATTCAATTCATTTATTTGCTTCGAATGTGGTTACATTATTAGGTCTTAAAAGCTAGTGAATACAGCATATTCTGCCCCGTAGAGCGTGCAAATTTTAATGTCATTATCTTTACAAGCATAGTGTTTCAAAATTATATTATATTCAAAATTATTAATATATTCGATTTTATTTTCAATGCCAATATTACAGGCATAATGTCAAACAATAAATTATTCAGTTGTGAGTTTTAATGTCAGCAGGTACTTAAGCATAATGTCAAATACCTATATATTTATCCGTCTTTAATATTGTGGTATTCTTATCGTCAAGGTATTGTTGTAGGTACACTGTAATACATTTTGTTTAATAAAAAGTCATGTAAGTACTTGTTTTTTAAATTTTGTCTGTGGCATTTCTTGTAGCGCTCGCGGGAGATGATTATAAATTGAGATTGCCATACAATAGGCATTATCAATATCAATATTGATCTGATGCTAAAAAGTACTTTTTTTTTTCAACTCTTTTATATTAAACGCACTTAGAAAATAATGATGGCGTTTTTTTTCTCTTATCAGTTATAATCCGCGTTAACTTCCGACAAAATAAAAATTAAATATAATTATGTACCTTGAAACCGACTTCAAAATTTTGTTCTTTTTTTAATATTTTTCCACTACTCTTTTTAAAAAAAAACATATTTTTAATACCACCTGATAAGCGCCGAGGTTCTTAATAATTTTTGGTCCTACTGTTAAAATAAATAGGTACATCTCTGTTCTCAGTGTTCTCCTTATAATAGTTGCTATTGATTGGTAAGATAATACCTACCTAGGTAGGTATGTACCTACATAAAAATGTAAATTGTTTACCTTTTAAAATTGATTGTCAATGCTATTCCCTTGAAAGTTCATGAAATTTCACATTTTGTTACTAAAACACTCGTGTTTATAGTTAGCCACACGTTTGAAATCAATTCATTTATTTCCTAAGTTAGCCACACGTTTGAAATCAATTCATTTATTTCCTAAACAAACAGACCACTCAATTAAGTAATTGAAGATCACTCCAATTGAAAATATTTACGCGAAATGTTACGCTCAATAATCATAAATTGAAAAGACGTGAGTCCTCCCTCGCGGTATAAAACGTACTGAATTGAATTTGTTTTGTTTGTGGTGTGGTGTCGTGTGGTCTGTAAGTCTGTACTGTGTTGGGTACTGCGCGGAATCAAAGCCAAATCCGTAAACATTTGTCACCAATGTTTGCACCAAGCCGACACAATACGGAACGTTATTGTCCCTTTATGTGTTAAGGTAATGTTAGGACATCATAACTTTGTTGTATTTTATTATCCTTTGTTGTCAAACTAGCGGCATGTGACCGGTATTGGTAGTGGACTATTGTTTTAAGCACGACAAAAGTGATACAGTTGAAAAATACGAAAAGATATCGACATACTTGTATTGAGATTGTATTTGTAATCTTAAATACCTAAGTAGGTATTTGCAATTGTAAATTATTAACAAAATGTAAATATTATTATATTAGGTAGGTTCAATTACAACAGGTTAATCATGTTACTCTACTCATGTTAGGCTGGTAACTTATTTTAAACATCTCCTTTCCTACATAGGACAACACGTGCAGGCCTTAGATGTCACCCTCACACTGTGCAGAATATACGAGCAAGAACCAAGCGGTTCGGAGACTCTTTTCTTTGCCGCACCACCAAGACCTGGAATTCATTACCAGCACACGTGTTTCCTTCTTCCTACAGTCCCGGGGCCTTTAAGCGGGGCGTGAAAAAGCATCTGATGAGGCCGTCAAGCTGAGTGCCACCATTGTAACACTTAGTGTCTGTAATGGTGACCCTCTTTCCTGAGACTTTGCCTTTAGCTTACCATTAGGCGAGGTGAGGTCAAGTTGGCGTGTCCTATATAAAAAATAAAAATAAAACCACTTAGGTGGCAGATAAGCACAAGACCCACCTGATGAAAAGTGGTCACCGTGGCCTATGGATGTGTGCAGCACCAGGGTAAGTGGAAGTCACATTCGCGCTGCCGACCCTGTAACCTTTATTATATTTATGCTTTATTGGGTCACCTTACACTCTGGCATTTGAAACCTGAAGCTATGGTGTGCGGTTTTAGTCGGTTCGAGTCCGAGAATTCAACATAACCATATGTAGGTAGGACACGGCGGTATTTCCACCCAATTGAGCAGTCCGACTGGGGAAGTACCTCCGCCCTACAGAATACCGTGGCTATAATAACTTCGTGTTGTGTTCCCAGCGGTGAGTAGGGTAGCCAGAGCTCACTGGAGAATTTGTGCTGTCAGTGGAAGACTAAAGGCTTGTCCTGCTTTGTCTTCTACTGACGGCACAGAAACTCTGTGGTATAAAAAAAATGTAGGTACCTGTTTAGATTTTATTGTACATTTCACATCCCCTTCTTACTTTAACTGCTTCTCTGCTACTCAAAGGTTTGCAGGGAGAGAACTCTTATTGAGTTAAGCTCGCCTTTGTACATATTTCAGACTTTTTTTTTGTGTATGACCTCTGTACTGATTTTGTAAGAAATAAATTAAATTAATAACTTCCCCATTTATGTTAAATTTATTTATATTATTTCATACGTAACCTGTACTTAAAGAGGATATAAGACCCGTACCTATGTAATAACATAACATAAACTCACGCCTATGTCCCCGAAGGGGTAGGGGTAGACAGAGGTGCTAGCACCTACATTTCGCCAGTTTATGTTTAAGTCCCAATGTAATAGGTGGCGAGCCTATTGCCATTAACCGGGCACTTGTAAACCTGCGATAAATACACACATAACTTATTATATAGTACATTCGCGAAGGATGATATTCTCTTCTTTCTATTAGAGATATCGGGGTATTTAATTTGTAAGGTATTTTTTTTTGTTTCTTTCATATAATATATCACACCAGTTGTTTAGGATACAAGCAGATGTTGTCTCTGACAACCCCCAAGCTTGCACCATACGTACCTATTAGTGTGCCTTGGGCAACTTTGGGGCTATATAAGATCTGCGTCTTCTCCCAAGCCAGAGAGGTAAATTTAAACTAAAGTCTCTTCTGACCATCAGCAGGTGTCGGTACAGGCAATACAGGACTGGAGGTAAGGTTGCCTTGGCTCCAAAAGGTATTGTTGGGACCACTGTTCCAGGGTATTATTTTTACACTTAGTGCTCCTGATGACATTTCAAGTGCCTACTTTTCAAAAACGAAGTCGCCTGCAAGATTGGACCACAGCGCTAGCAGTAACAGAAGTTACAGTGACGGTCAAACTTATCCGTGTCTCCCCATGATCATGCTTGCATCATGCATGACCAAAGACAAGATAGTTAATATTATCGAGAATAAGTGTGAAAGTACTTAACACATGATTAACTCCAGATAACTAATAGTCTCGTAAAGTAGTTTAATTTGAATTTATAAATACATTAATAAGGCATGTGTGAGAAATGCAGACTGCTATCAATCTGTAACAAATATGCATAAAAATGTAATAATCTTGCTTCAAGCCAAAATCTCAGTACCCAAAGCGACATTAAAAACTTTGTGACAACAAACTTCGGGGGCCAACCAACCAATGAGCAGATCCACAAAACATGACATTTTTGTAACTAATTAACTAACTAAATTACTCCTAGTTTTCAGTGTATTGTTGAAGTTTAAATTTGTTCTTTGAATTTCGAATAGTGGTGTTGTGTTTTATATCAATTAGGTCAGTACACATTACAATCATTAAAATATAAATTATGTATTATCATATTTGTATTATTTGTAGGTAAGTATATTTCTAAATTGGAGATTGACATAGTAATATACATTATTACTCGTACTCACCGGGTTATACTTTTAACCGGGATACACTATTATTAATACCTATACCTAACACTCAATAAATATAAAAACATGATAAATATTCCGGTGAATGTTTTAAGTAGGTACATACTATTAATATTAATGTTTTAGTCTTGCTTAATTTTTCTTTCATTTTGAGTTATTTACCTGTTT
The DNA here is from genome assembly GCA_963662185.1 of Eilema griseolum. Classification (NCBI taxonomy): domain Eukaryota; kingdom Metazoa; phylum Arthropoda; class Insecta; order Lepidoptera; family Erebidae; genus Eilema; species Eilema griseolum. The sequence goes on from OY759236.1 coordinate 3,162,343, forward strand.
CAGAAAACATGTCCGTTGATTTTTATTGTTCATTATATTGTTATTTTATAAGGTTAGGTTTTTATGTAAAAATCAAATTTAATTATAATCATCTTGGATAATCTAATGTAACGATTCAGCCGTTGATTGGAAGTCATACCTACCGCATCTATTCTTGTAAACCAATAGTATGAAATTATCGTGTTAGCAATCGAGACGTATTATCGCAATAACGCGATCGATATTATCGACAGTTAATAACAAACCTATGTGTTTAAAGCTTTATTAATTTTAAATAGTGGCCGAGGGTACAGTAAAAAGTATCTAAAACTAGATAGAGAGGTACGATATACAAATAAATTGAAAAGACCGCCAATGTACAACTAGCGTCATCTATTTTGACACCCAGTACTATCGGCCGAAACGTAACCTCCACGTATATGCTATTGCTACAGTCTCGCCATCTATATGTAGTTTGATTAGAACTAGTTACAAATGCCAACCGCTAGATGTCGCTACTATGGCGTTCTCGCGACTCCCAAGGCTGCGTTCACACGGTACACTACCGTTAGCCCAAGCCGGATATCTACATGGGATGTTTACTTAGGTACCTACCTATTTCAATTTTGTTAGGCACTGAGCAACGCTTACATATTTAGATGCTCTATATAATGTAGGCATGTGGTAGGTACCTTTTCCAAATCAATAAAAATATACCCATGGAAAGCGAGTCTGTGGGTAGATATGGTTGTATAGATAAGTAGGTACCTACCTATTTAACCTACTTATGTTCAGTAAAATGGGGTGAGAAAGACAAGGGGTCGACTGAATAGTGACGAAAGTAAAGAAATAATATGTTATAGCACTAAATAGGATATTGTGCAATCACTATTCATGCCTTTTCTAGAAGGAACTCAATTTTTATAAATAGGTTATGAAATGTGGACTACGGGCTTGCACCGGAAGCAATAATACAAAGCGTTCCCCACGGAAAGAACCTTCACTTCAAAGTGGTAACGTATAATAATAATTTTATTCACGTCGGAAGAACAAAATTGACATCTTCGAACTAAATGTATTTATAATTTAGTATGAACTCGGCCCAAAGAACCGCGCTTCAAGACATGCGCCATATTTATTTTAGTAACACTATCTTTACGTCATCATATTCTGCTCTAGAAATGTAGGATTTCATTCGGGATATATTCTGATAACGTGGGACAAATAAATAAGCTTGAAAACAAAATAACTTTTTACTTAAAATCGGTTGTATTTACATTTCGTCCATTGTAGAAAATCAATAGTGTTCAACATCACAAATAAATAAAATCGTACTAAGGTATTCACATAAGTCGTACATAGTACAAATATGCGACTGCTCAATCTTACCACAAAAATGAAAAGGCGGGACAATAAGATTTACTCATAAGATAATTTTATTGATTTTCATGTCAATTTCCTCTAATGAAAATATCTTTGCTCCCTTTGGTATTCAATTGCCAATGGAACAATTCGCTAAATGCTTCTCAACACGTCTCGCCGTCTCCCGCAGGGCACGGCGACGTCGCAATTCATACTTAAAAAAACTCATTTCATATCATAAAAGCCGGCGACTGAACGTCGTCGGTGCCCCGCGAGAGACTGAGCGTACGTGGAGAAAAACTGATTCAACAAGAAGTATCAAAACGCTCATGTGACGATCGGCGTCAAGGCGGTGCATTCGGGGTGCGCGGTACATCGCGGCGCGGCTCGGCGAGGCCGGAGCGGCGATGTATGGCGCACAATGGGTGATTTTCCACACGAGAGAACGCGTCGCCGCGCCGCGGTGCGGGGCCCGGCGGCTATCGAACGAGGCCACGCGGGGCCGCCCCCTCCCGCCGCGCCGGCCCCCGCACCGCGCCCGTGGCGTCCTTTCATAAAAAATGACGTACATCCTACATACTAATCACTTTAACCTAGGAATCTCTTATTCCACACCGTGAGACACTGGATTACCGAGCTGGATGTTCTATCCTAAATAACAGTGATGGACAAAAATGACAGGCCGGTTTAATATATTTTCGTTATCTATCGCGGTGCGGCGGCCGCGCGCCGCTGCCGGCGGGCGGGGCGGGCGGCCGGAGCGATGCTCGCGAGATAATGGCAAAATTGTGATGTTTTTCTAGTAAACTGACGTGTGGAACACGACGGCGTCGGTCGCCGCTGCAGGTGACGCTACCTCGTTCCGACTCGGAGGCTCTGGACGACGCCGACCTGTATATCGATTCTATTGCTAAATGACTATTTGTCAAGTTTTACTTCGTTATCAAATGTTATCACTCGATCCAGTGTGCGAACGAGTCGAACGAGGGTGCGATTGTAACCGAAATGGATGGATGTACTGAATAAAAGAATATGATTAACCTGAATGCAACGATCACACTGATTATAAAAATCACAGGCTTCACTTACGCTAAATATGTACACACAAACTCTCATCGACAACAAGAAAATGAGGAATTGAGCTTTGTGACTTATAGCTTATATTACTATAACGCGCCTTAACTGGCTTACTTCTATATTTTATTATTAACGGATAGGTTATCTATTGTATAGAAAAATATCACAACTTCACCATTTAACGGACTCACAGGTAGACCTAGAATACAGAGTGGATTTCACTTAGAATAAAGTTTACTTCCGAAAAACACATTTGTACATTTCATGACAAAATTCAACATTCTACTAAGTCTTAATTACATGCTCATATACAATGAGCAGAAAAGTAAAGATACAGTTTTAGTACCGAACTTAAACATTGTAAAAAAAAAATTGAAATCTGCATTGAATTTGACTTAATTAATTACATTTGTCATTTAAATAGAACTGCACCCGTTTTAGGTGGGAGCGTTGTCGGCCCCGCGTGTTCCCAACTGTTGTTAGTGTCACTGTTGTTGGGGCTGTCGTCGGCAGTTGGGGCGAGGCGAGGCCGCGCCAGTCCGGGCGTCACGAGCACTAACACATCACTGTGACATTGTCCATAGAGAGGCACGAGGCGTATTACGCATCCTCCTCTTCCTCCTCGCCCAGTAACTCCTCCTCAACTTCCTCATCTGTAACAATAAAACATGCATTTATTCACCGTGAGCACGTGCCTTACTGTCAAACGCAGGTAAAGACCGTTACAAAAGAATGGCCGTACCTTGTCAGTTCTATTATCAAATTTAGTATCGATTGAGATAGAAGATTGTTCAATAGATAAAAACGAAAATATAAACTTTATTGAGGTTTTTTCGAAGGCAAGTAGGTTTTTGTGACTGTAATTAGCGAATGGTTATTCAATCAAAGATTCGCTAGAGTTAATGATAACCTATAATCTTCAGAACCTTCAGTATCATGCGAAGTGCATGATTACGATACGACCCTTGAAGTTTGTTGTTTGTTTACACACAGATAAACGCTACTAACCCTCGCCGTCGAGATCGTCTTCCTCTCCCTCCCCAACGATTTCTTCATCATCTTCTTCACCTTCTACTTCTTCGTCGTCGTCTTCTTCACCCTCACCCTCTCCTTCTAAGTCTTCCTCGTCACTGTGTGGTTCATCATCTCCACCGCCGCCATTTTCTTCCTTTCGCGCCTTTTTCGCTTCTGTTGCTTTCTCCTAAAACCGCAACAAAAATTAATGGCGGGAACCATTTATTTCTCATTGTTTACGAATAAGACATTATGAGGTGTTTCTTGACGTATACAAGAAAACTAGTAATAACTGGCTATTAGCCAATATTGAATTTTGAATGCACTGAGATCTTAATTCTATTATGATTTTGTAGGCAATAGTACTTCATAAAGCATGAGACGCAGGTGACAAAGATTCGTACGATAAAGAAGCGTGGGTCATTAGTTACGTTATATGGGGGAAAGAGCGATGTATAGAGTGGGACCGGCGTCATACGGCCCTTTTTCCCGTGGCAAAGTAGAACGGAACGCGGTCACCGCGTATACCTACCTAACTGTTAGCGAACCGACGCCGTTTTCATGATACTTACACAATTAAAAACTTTTTAAACAAGACATACAAAATTATAGCGTCGTTCATAAACATACACGTTTTACATTAAATAACTACGTCGACAATAACCTATATGAACCCAACATTCTCTAACCAAGCCATAAACGCCATGCGTTTTAACACGCACATAACCTACTAGAGCGAATGAGACAGAAGATATAAAACATTTCGTTTTCAACATATTATACACAATCTTGAATATTCCCGCTTAATTCTTTCATTCGATGAATCTTCACATGACTTAGCTATGAACAAGTGCTTGTAGAACAAAGGATATGTATACTACATACAATACACCTACATGGAAATAATGCCGGGTCATTGACTAGGTACTTTTCAGTTTAAGTGCCGAAATAAAATAACAATTGTGCAACGCTTTGAGTGTGAACAACTTACTGATGACCGTTTTAGTATGGCTTTGGATAACGCTGAAGGATCTTTAGAGAATAGATAAGGCGAGAAGAGCATTTGCGCGGCGTTTGTGACAGTCCATCCGACTCAAACACCGACATTCGCGCCGGCCATGTTACCAATCTATCTAGCGTCACGCTACGATGAACGCAAGCCCTGAGAAAGTCTAAAATAGTAATTACACGCGATATAATCAGAAGTAAGCTATAAACATGTATTGTAACATCTATAGGTATAGTTTTCTATAATAACGACATCAATGAGGACAGCGTACGTTCCCGCGCCATGTTTTTTTTTCCGCCAAGGTCATGCCTTCGTATCGAAAACGGGTAAACAAAGCTAAAAATTATAGGCTAGCTTGTAGACCGTTCAAAAAACAATATACTCGTTGGTGATACGTCACCGGGTCTCTTATTAACGGCTCAATGATTTCCTAACACTTACTAAAATGCATAACTCAACAGATATGACTTCCAAAAATACGCCGGTTAGTACCGCAATAATTTCCACGCCTTTACACAAAATGTCTACATCTACCTCGTGGAAATAATGTATGAAGCTGAATATAAATTAAGGAAATTAGTGTAATGCGGCCTTTATAATAACGTTCAATAAAATGGCGAGCGATTAAACGAATACATTTGTTTGACATGTGCACTCACCTCTGCTGCCCTTTTGGCTCCTTTTAGGTCACTTTTTGGGTCACCCTTCTTCTCATCACCGACCTTGTCGACGGCCACTTCACTGTTATTTTCATTGGTGCTCATGATTGTTCTGATTTTGGTGTTAATTACTAGTATATTAGTAAGTTGTACGGCTGCCCGAATCCGACGCGCGACTGACTGAGCGAGTGAGCGAGCGGCCGTGTTTGAAAACGAAGATGGCGCGGGCTTCTGCACGCCTGCTCTCTGATTGGTCGAAAGCGTCCGCCATTAACGCATGTGGGTAAAAATGTTAAAATCTATTTTGACGAATAAAGTATTTAACCCCTAACAGGGTACCTAATTCGATGTTAAAACTACTTTTAGATGCAATGATAACATTCATTTTGGCTAAAATAACATAATTTACCCACAATCTCAAAGAAAAGGAGCGCGTCGATTTCGTTTAGTTTCAGATTATGACACTTGGCGGCGCTACAATCGATTCGAGAAAAGCGGGAACAATAAAATATTAACCATGACCATTACTCTGTAAGCAAAATTCGTTTTGTTAGCGATATAGCGCTATGTACGCAAAAATATAATAATCCCGATAGATTTTTTTGTTTCATGTAGATACTAGATTTGCCCATGTTCATTATTCAATGTCATGAACTCATGATAGTAGATATTTGTTTTGTCATGAATCTAAATCAATATAGAAATGTACCACATTTAAATTTTATTAAATTAATATTTTCATTCAGATAAAAGTAACAGAAATAAATAGAGATAATATTTCAAATCATTTATTTACACATTTTTTACTCCACGCACATTTGGAGCCGAATACACTCGAACTAAAATATAATAGTATAACCTAAATATGCGGTGGCAAACATAATATGAAAAAAAAATATGCTGCATATTTAAATATGTACCGCACATTATCCATTTTAGACGTAATGGCAAAATGACTTATTTACAATCAATAACAAACACAAAATATATAATTAAGACTTGAGACCCGAAGTAACTTTTTTACGACCTTGAATTATATTACTGAAGAATTCAAGAATTATATGTCTAAAAATGGATTCTGAAGTGTATATTGTATTATTCTGGTTAATAAACATTGAGAATAAAGTTGTTAGTAAGAAGTGATACGACAAAATTGCTACTTAACATTACTTATTCGAATTTGCTCAAATAGTTAGATAATGTTTACCTATGTGTTGAAATTCGAAAGGATATTGAGATATCGGTGTATGTTAAATGGCAATTTATATCTAACAGCTAGATAGAAACATGAACTGCTATTACAAAGTTACCCTGTATTAAAACTAGAGACTTGATGATTTAATAACATGAATACTATCTATAAAGATATGAAGTTATATAAATCGATTACAGGGTAAATGTTAGTAAAAAAGCGGGAATTCTCTTGCTTTTGAAATAATTTAGAAAGGAAACGGAAGCTACAGTTGGTACAATTCTCCCGAGATTATATAGATTTTTCTATTCAAATAAATTTAAGATAGTAAAATAAATTTCTAGAATATTCATTAACTACTACATCTAGTGATTACAATATGAAATCCCCGTTATCTACACTCGGGGTTGCCATACTTACTCTTAAATAAACGTGTTACATTCAGTTTCATCTAAAATTTCTATGTACTCTGCTAGACATGCTGTTTAGAACAAAAACTGTGTCGCGGTTATAACTGAGGCGGGAATGAGGGAGGGGTACTACAGACTAGATAAATGAATGAATGGTTTTTGACATCTATCTCTATAAGCATAGGGCGCCTTTTTGTCATCTCTACGACAGGTACAAAAATGTACACGTGGAATCTGTTCCGTACAAGTCTAGAGAATACGTAGAAACAATTTATTTCGTCAACTAGCTAGTGATGTTTTCAAAACGAATAAAAATAAAATTTCTAGTTACATATATCAAAATATCCATCAAATTAGTATATCACAGGCATATACATATACAAATATCATATAACATTGTTACACTGTTTACAATTTCACATAATATAAACCGCTAGGACACTTGTGGTTTTTTTTTCATATACTAGATTGATAACAGCGTTTTATCATACTGTTTAATATGTATGAAGTTTGTGAAATATTTAGTGTAAAAACAGTCTATATAAAAAAATATATTTGTAGAAGGCGCGGTTTAATCTGTGAAATAATCTCCCTGAGCTATGGTTTTCCCAAGCGACTACAATATGGGGTTAATCAAGGACATTAGAAGGTATTTAAAGGGTCGATGCGTGAATGTGACGTCCTTAGTTATGCATACGTCCATAGGCCACGGTATACGCTTCACATTAAAGGCCGTGAACTTGTCTGCCACGTGGTATGAAAAGAATTGATCCAGGCAAGCGACTGTTTACTCTCTGCATTATATAGGTACTAGTTCAGGCAGGTCAGAAGTATTTGAAACTGGTGGATTAATGACGGTTCAAGAAGCTGGTGAAGTGTGCCTTACCCCGGAGGGAAATGGATGAGTATGTATACTAGTTCAGATCGGAGGGTTATCCACTGCAAAATGTAGGCTGGCAACTCTCAAAGTTTTCAAACATGAAAACCCACGCTCCGCCCACCCCTCTAAGGACTACATTTTACAGAAGACTCACAATTCAAATAAAATTGACGCGATTTTGATCCGAGATGATATCCATACGTACAATTTTGCTTTGCTCGTGCCTTACACAGCCAGCTGTATAAAACATGTCTGATATCATGCAGATTTTTGTTTTTTTTACCGTTGTGAGACACTTGTACTGCTAGCTATCAGAAAATGGTCAAATAACACTATGCATGGAATTACAATGATGTTAAAAAAAGTAAACTTCAAGTCAAATAGGAAATATATACCGCTTATAACTAATCAATGTTAGCAATTTATAAATATTACATTGGTTACGTATCAATTCGCTCAAGGTCATTTCAACTATGGTTGATTCACCTACATTTAAAATTTATATTGGACGACTCTACTACTGGTTTATTCAACCTACGTAAAATTAGTTATTATGAACATATCGGTAGAGTGAATCAACCGTAGTTGAGTCGACCGTAGATGAATTGATATGTAACCATTACGGTCTGCTAGAGAGATCACACAATAGACTTAACAAACTTATTTGTTTGATAAATCTATAATTATTTGCGTTCACCTCAATATGATGACCAGAGTGCGAAGAATAGTGGCGATATGGATAGTTAAAAAAAAACAATGCGTTTATACCAACATCGAGAGCAGCAAGAATCATGATATCAACGCTACGTGCTAAAGGTCGTAACTCAATGGATATTTTAAATACATTATGACTAATGCAATCTTCGATAGTTACATCACCATAATGTATTTATGTTTTGCATCTACCACAACAACAAAACGTCACAATACGTTTTGTCAATTTTTGAAGCTGGCAACTATTACTGCGTTCTGAAACCGAATACATATTTTGTTATAAAAAATAACATTGAATAGGTGCTTTTTGATGATATTTCAGTTTCAGAACGTAAAAAAATGAAATGAATATTATGGTAAATAATAAAACAATATTTATGGAAAATATTACGTAATATTACCACACAGAAAGTTTTAAGTATCACCATTAAGTTTATTGAGTGTTATAGTATAGGCATGAACAGGTATGTAAGGAGGGGGCGGCACAAATTTGTCTGACCGTGTTGTGTCGTAATGCTCCCTGTCTCTCTACTCGCTTGTGACGCGACAGAATACAAGCCGTCACAACACATTGCATCAGAGAAATGTGAACCATATTATAAAGTGTATGAATATCTTTTTGATGCGTCACATACATTAACGCGGTTTGATTCTTAACATTAATACAAGGCATTTAAAAGTATAGGAAGACCAGAGATAAAAGGGGTGTATGCTGGGTGGTTGGATACAGGGTGGAGGGAGACGTGCCCGCAAATATATGATGCTATAATATTGAACATAAATAGCACGCGATTGGCTACCTCTTAAATTTTGAACCAGCTGGCACATGCTGTACGAGCGTTTCCAAACGATCAAACTCGACAGTTGAATCCGCGGTGAGATTACAATTTCGCATGCTCTAAATTTGGTGACGTCACAATGTCGAGCATGTAAACATACATCACAGTCGACTTTTGCTTCTTCAAAGAGGTATATGTAATTTTAAAAGTTATTTGCAGAAAAGTTCGTTCATGATTTATCATTATCTAAAATCAATATTAACCTTAAAATCATTACCAAAATCAATCAGTACTAATTACTTGGCTTTCAAATTCTATATATAGAATAAAATAATAGTAAAAGATATTGTTATCTTACTTTAAATATACTGCTTTTTCTTTAACAGCGTGCCGAATGGACATATAAAAAAAAATCAAGGATATATTCACATTGAACAAAAAAATACATGTTTTTAGTAGCTGATATCAAATACTATACAAAAATTAAAACCTCAAGTGTCCTTTCTAACAAACTCTATCCCATTCATAAAAACCTTAAATATTTTTGTTATTGAATGTCTTGTCTCTTTCTAACTAAATTTTATATATGGAGACAAAAAATCCAACAGAAAAATATATTATAATAATGAGACAATAATAACATGAGTACGTTTGGCATTACATATATTATATATATCAACTAAAACGTGAATAAAATTGTTTTAAGATGACAAAACTATTAATATTTATTATATAATACCGGATCTAGAGACGAATGCAGCGTATTATCACAATAGTTTTATAATTGTGCTATAGGAAATTAACACCTATGGACTTTACACATGTTCAAGATCAGGCAATGATTTCTTTGAAGACCAATGCCGCTGAAACGCGTCCTGGGAACGCGCAGAGCGGCGGGGGGCGAGGTAAAGAAAGAGAAAGAATGAGCATGAGACAAGAGTGAGCGAGATAACGTAGCCAGCGTTCGCGGTCAGTCCATACCAGATAAGTTGTTTAGAACAAAAAAATATGATTATTACTTTATACTAATTAGGTGGCATACAAGCACACGGGCTACCTGATGGGAAGTGGTTACCGTGGACTATGAACGTATGCAACACCAAAGGAGTTACACTCGTGTTGCCGACAACAATTTGGGTGGCAGACACAACTTTTTTTGACGCCTATCTGCAAAGGGCGACGCGATACCCACTTTCTCCTTTCTCCTATAGGGTAGGATGACGACAACAGGGTGACATCACATCCGAGGGGGCATCTAGATGGGCCTGGGTCTGCCACGGTGCGAGAAGTATGCCAGTGACAATCTCAGCTTCGGCAACAAATGAACCAAGATGGCGTGCGTTCTGGATTACCTCACTGTATAAAAAGCTGTTCTGTATGTATAGAGCGCCTTTTTATAATGGCATCTATCTATATCTATGAGAGATTGCGTGCGGTTGATTGATTGGGATAATCAATTCTTTTGTTCTATTCAGCTATTCTAGTACTATACATAGAAATCATTAATATTAGGGTCGCTACACATCTGATCAAAGATACGCCGCGTATTTTCCTCGCTATAGGTATATTCGACCTTACACGCAATATCTATCAAGCCTAATGCTCCAAATTTTCATTATTTATTTCTACCCGTCAAATTTGTACCGACCCTAAACTACGAATAAAGCGTAGTTTCCACGCACTTCAATAATATTGTTTCAATAAACTGACAACATTTTATAACTATAATATGTTATCTTAAAACTGAACTTTGTTCAACATAGAATTATCAATAAATAAATCAATAAATTGAGTGTATCAGCTGAACAAAGTCCAAATTGTAAGAAATAAGACACTAAAACGTTATCAGTGTGTACATATTAATGCAAATAACTGTACAGTTGCCGTCAAAAGTAGCTTAACACATTCCAAGTATAGAACAACTTAGCTCTAAACTCTTTCATTATATTGATATTTAAAACATGAGTCATTTCTTTAGACACACACACGGCCCTCCTGGTAGAAAGTGGTTACCGTGGCCTATGGACGTGTGTTCCACCAGGGGCGTCACACTCACGCTGCCGACCATGCAAGAACCTTCGAATGCCCTTCTTAAAGAATCATATATTGTAGTCGCTTGGAGATATAATAATTAACTTGTCCTTTAACAATTACAAAAAAACCAAATGTTTATTGATTTATTTGAGGTTTGAAATATTGTAAATGTTCAGCAACTTTTGACGGCAACTGTACTAACAGATGCTATTAAAGAGTCTACTAACAACTGTGAACTCATTATAACATTACAGGTCGCATTTCAACAAGACGGTTTCTTGCCTGAACTAGCCAGCAAACCACGTCCGGTCATAAACTTGTATGTTAGGTAAACTATAAAACAATTTCCACAATACTGGTGCTCGCACCGGTTCTTTGCAGTAAAAAACCGGACCGTGTCGAAACCGGCTCATCCAAATGTGAACGAAAACGTTTCATTTGAAGTCACAGATACAAAACAGTGAGTGTTAACATGTAATTAATAAATAGTTAGACTGAGCTGCCAAATGTGCACCTCGCATTTAGTGCTACTTTCGCAATGAGCGTTTCCCAAAATACAAACTTCGCAAAAAGTACACATTTGGTTTTAAAATAAAAATCGAATTACTCAAGTAGATATCATCAGGCGTTTCTGACTGTTTTATATCTAAGTGATTAATAATTAACGAAAAGCGAACGATTTTTATAATAAAATGCGCACATTTTTGCGAAGTGCTAATTTTGCAAAATGCTCACATTGAAATGTATACTCAACCAGAGGTACACCAAATTCGTAGTACTATCCCATTCATAATCCAATCCAATGAGAAATTGCAAACTGCACATTTCGAGTCATTGCAAGAAAAAAAACTATTTTGTAATCAACCGCTGCTCCCTAGATCCGTTTAGTGCCGACCCTAGAAGGTGGTACACACATTGCCATCAAACTCGATGTTACTGCCGTACGAGAATGGCACGTTCTCGTCGGTCATAGGCATGTTATCGTCGTCCGAGAAGAGCTGGTTCTCGCCCCGCCACGCGCTATATAGTGTAGGTAAAAAATCGTTGAATAGCGGGCTCCTAAGCTGCGACATATTGTTTTCTCTGACTACCTGGAAGGTGAGAAGATATTATAAGGTTACTTTTTGAAAATATTTTAGTTCGTCTATGGTAAAAAGCTGAGGTGCAGACCAGATGATATTCCATATGCGATATACGATGTAGGAGGTAGGACACTACGGTATTTCCGCCCAATTGAGCTGTCCCACTAGGGAAGTACCGCCGCCCTACAGAAGACCAAGGCCATAATAACTTCGTGTTGTGTTCCCGGTGGTGAGTAGGGTAGCCAGAGCTCACTGGAGAGTTTTTGTGCTGTCATACCAAATCTTGTCATGCTTCGTCTTTTACACTGACGGCACAGAAACTCTCTGTGCTTACAGGTGTACAGTGTGACTCCCTTGGTATTGTACGCGCCCATAGGCCACAGTAACCATTTTCCATCAGATGGGCCGTGTGCTTGACTGCCAACTAAGTGGTATAAAAAAATATGCTGTTGAACTTTTTTTTAAATCACTAAGGTGACAGACAAGCATACAGCCCACCTGATGGTAAGTAGTTACCGTAGCTTCTGGACGTGTGCAAAACGAACTTAAAACGGGTTAGTTGTGACTGATCTCCAAGAAATATATTAATATGTGGTATTCCTTATTGCCCAAAACGCTTCTAAAACACAAGAAATAAAAAATTTCTTCTCATCCTCGTCTTTGCATTAATCCTAGTTGCATCTGAAGCTTTCAACCTCGGAGTCTGTATTTCACTTTACTAGTCTAACTAGGGGTTTGGCTGATCTTCGATATATTTCGTGAAGCGACTGCCAACTGAGCTTCACAACCCATAAGCGATGTCGAAGCATTGCAATTAGACTAATTGTTGAACTTTTTAGGATTCCGACTACCCATAATTTGACGTTTGTTGCGTTTGGAGAGAAAGCATGTTTATTATTATTAATGTGTGAACAACATGCTTCCAGTACTTCAAATGGTATTATAATGTTATTGTGTAATTTCCTTTATGTATGATCACTTAGCACTAAATAAATGTTTCTTTCTTTCTTTCCATAACGACTGCCATTCGTATGGCAACTGGGACCGATGGCTTAACGTACCCTCCGATGCACGACCAGGTCAAATATTTGCATTGAGCGGGGATCGAACCCGTGCCCCCTGCGTAACGGCCGCATACACTACCGCAACGCCACAGGGATTGTAACAAGAAATAAAAAACAATTGATGTTCTTCTAGGTGTCTTTAGTTTGTTGTCTAAATGTTTCTTGAATATACTAAGAACACAACCTGGATTATTTTTTTACGTGCTAAATATCCCCACTGATAAGAGTTATGAAGAGAGATTATGTCGGACTCGAACCGACCAAAACGTACGACATCTGTGGATCGTTTTTGGTTGCCGAAGGTGAGGTTGACAGGCATGTCCCTCGCAACCCAGCCGACCCAGGGCCATGTCTCTCGATCTGGCCCTCTCCTCGGGTGTGGGGACCAACTTTATTGTGTAGACTGCAGTTAGCTACGATCAAATTCAGACCGTTACAATAATAATAATAACTTTATTACCATTTACAAATTTTGCATTACAGTTACAGTGTACACATGTATAATAAATATCTTATAGTGCAAATGTAAAAATTGTTTTCAGTGATTTATTAGTTGAATCTCTGCCATCCAAGCTAAGATTTAACTTGTGTTTTGGACGACAGGACACTCCTCTTAATAGCACAAGTTATTTTTAGAGTAATAACAAAGAAAAAAATATGTTTCACACCACGATTACTTGGATTACAGTGGATTTCAGATTGTTTTAGAGGTACGCTGACAAAAGCAAGTTACCCTCTCAAGTCCCTCGTAGGTGGGGTCGTACTGACTGCGCGGCACCCAGATCTTGACGTCCTTGTCGAGGCCGCTCGTGGCGAGCACCGGGCAGCGCGGGTGCGCTTCTATGCAATTTACCTGCAACATTATATTGACAGTAAACAAAAACCTAGAAATAATAATTCACACACCCTACAAATCACATTTTATCAAGAATCGAAACAAAACGTTTCACTTTATTTCTATTTGGTATATTAAATAATACGTATAATCACGCCTTCATCCCTGAAGGGTTAGGCAGAAGTGAATTAACACCCATATTTCACCAATCATTGAATTCGGTCCCACGTAATAGGGGGTGAGCCTATTGCAGATTTCCGTTGTTGATTACATCCATACATCTGGGGCTGAAACTGGGCTATATATTATCTGTCTGATGTTAAACAGCCCTATCCCGTAGTCGCCTTGTACGACACCGCATGGGAAGAGATGGGGTGGTACAAATTCTACTCTGCCGGGAACCCCACGGCTTTGCCTTTCTTATATATGGTCTTTTCACTTTCTTATAATGGTCTTGTATATAAAACGCAGATTTCGGTAATGATAAAAAGTCATTTTGGAATTCTTTAGAGTTGCGCGAGTCTTTAACTGGCGCGGTATAAGAAATGATACACCAGGTCAGGTCAAATAAATAGGTATACACTTCACATATAGAGGTGTATACCTAATTCCTTGGTTACTTTTCTAACCTAAGATGTTCGTATGACAACCGGGATAGATGGCTTAACATGCTTTCCGAGACACAGTAACACCCAGACCAATGCAAGTAGACATATTCACGCATACAAATATTTGCACTGAGCGGGATTCGAACCCGCGCCAACTGCGTAGCATTTGAATGCAACACCAGCACCACACAGGCTGTCTTATACTATTTGTTAGCAACGCTCATAAAACGTCGAATAAAACCTTTTTGTATATAGACTTCATTGCATAGTTCCTGTATCGGCGTAAACCGACTCCTAGCACAAGCAATTTAGCTTAGTTAAAGGGGTTAGAAGGAATATTAGTAACTTTGGTTGCCAATATTTATATAAAAAAAAAAACTTTTAAAAATGTTATACACCGTCTTCCGTCTTTTTTTCACATTTCTGCTCTGTATTTTGCCAATAAATGTTTCTTCTTCTAATACAAATATTTTGATCATTTATTATATTTATTTATTTTTTATTTTATTTTTTGATGCCTGAAATTACAGTCTCCCTCTTTTTCTCTATCCCATTTTTGTATATATTGTATAGTTAGCATAGTTTTTAGTTTTTAATTTGTAAGTAATTGTATATTATAATAGCATATTTTATTTAATGTAATCAATTAAAGATATTGACATAAAAAAATATTGTTTATTTTATTCTATTATCATACGAATGGATCCGTTTTACCCCCTTAGGGGTGAAGTTCCGTAACATCCGTTCTTAGCGGATGTCTACACCCTATAAGGCCTGCCAAATATTATATTCATAACTTTTAAATGCACATTCTATTCAGTTCAGCCGATAACTACACCATATCTTTTGTTTTTATAACATTACTGTCCATCCCGAGGTTGCCTGGAAGAAATCGCTTCAGCGATAAGGCCGCCCATTGTACATTGAACTGTATACATGCTATCTACTTGTCCTACTGTAAATCTGTGCACAATAAAGAATTATCTATCTATCTATAATTTTTGAGATTTCGTTATTATTTGGTATTCCGAATTTTTTTTAATCCACTTAGGTGGCAGACAAGCGCACGGCCCACCTGATGGAAAGTGGTTACCGTGTCCTATGGACGTGTGTAACACCAGAGAAGCCACACTCGCGCTGCCGACCCTGTAAGCACAGAGTTTCTATGCCGTCAGTGTAGAGGACAAAGCAGGACAAGCCTTTAGTCATCCCACTGACAGCAAAAATTCTCCAGTGAGCTCTGGCTACCCTACTCACCGCTGGGAACACAACACGAAGTTATTGTAACCGCGGTATTCTGTAGGGCGGAGGTACCTCCCCAGTCAGACTGCTCAATTGGGCGGAAACACCGCCGTTTCCCACCTCCTCCTTTTATATATACTTCTAGATTTCTATTGCCAAATAGAGTGTCTATTAAAGTTACTTACAACACCATTCATATCTCCTTGCAGCCATTGAACAATAGATTCTGTTTTCTTCTCCCATATGTATATGTAGGAACAGTCCGAGCCGGACACCACAAACTCACTCCTTGGGCCAAAGAATGCCACTCCTTTGAACGTTGCACAATTCCTGTGCCCCGTGTAGCGATGTGTGAAACCTTCTTTTAGCTCGTTGGTATTGTCTCTGAAAAAATAAAATAGTAAAAATGAGTTCATAATAGGCTATTTGACAAAAAAAATTTAATTATCGAATAATGGCAACGTAACACAACATAAACTCACGCCTATATCCCCGAAGGGGTAGGCAGAGGTGCTAGCACCCACATTTCGCCAGTTTATGTTTAGGTCCCAATGTAATAGGTGGCGACCCTATTGCCATTAATTACCGCTCTATAATAATATAATGAACTGCTAAAGTGAACTATTCTTTACTATCGCTTTTCGGCCTTTTGGCTAAAATCAGGAGGAGGAGGTAGGACACGGCGGTATTTCCGCCCAATTGAGCAAGTACCTCTGCCCTACAGAATACCGCGGTTATAATAACCTCGTGCTGTTTTCCCAGAGGTGAATAGGGTAGCCAGAGCTCACTGGACAGTTTTTGTGCTGTCAGTGGGAAGACCAAAAGCTTGTCCTGCTTTGTCTTTTACACTGACGGTACAGAAACTCTTGTATTTACAATGTTGGCAGGGCGAGTTATCTACAACTAAGCTAAACTGCTTGTGCTAGGAGTAGGTTCACGTCGCCGGTAGTGTAATGGTCAACCTGGGACGACTATTTGACGCTATATAGTTGCCTACAAAGGTTAAATGTCTTATAGTTTTTGAATAATGTTTGTTTTATATGTTAATAGGGTAATGTCCTGAGTCATCAAATTCTTACCAATACTACTTAATGTATTAGTATTCTATCTAAAAATATTCATAGTAAACTAAGATACTGCCTAACTAAACTGAAACTATGACTTTTCATTATTTTTAATTTCCAAAATAGGTCAAAAAATAAACAATCTAAATAAATCAAAATTTACAACTTTTTAGATTCCTTATTAAATTTCAAATCAATCTTATTATCAATACACTATATACATGTAAACGCAACTTAGACTGAGATTAATGCGATATTCTCTTGCACTCATACATTCTCATTACGCGCCAGTGCGCTGTGACGTCACCACGTGCCACTATTTTATATGAATTTTTAAAATCTAATATCTTTAAAACTATTTGTCATAAGTAAGTTTCACTTTTACAGTTCATTATTCAATGAACAGTTTACGATAACAAAAAAAAATAGGACACAACCCTATTTCATATATTTGCAATATGTAATGATAGTGAAAGGGTAAAGTACATAAATAAATAAACTCACTTGTCATAGACGTCGTTTTTGACGTCGAACAGGTATATGTCCTCGTCGTTGTACGAGCCGAGGATCTCCGTGCCGTCGTGGTTGTACACAGCGCACGTGAGGTGCATGTTGGTCCGCGTTCTCTTCTTTGGGTTTGCCTGTAATAATATTAAAATATTCCATTGATTAAAGTGCAGGTCAGAGGTGGACTTAAATCTTGAGAGCTTACTTGGAGAGTTTTTTATGCTGTCAGTGGAGACACCAAAGGCTTGTTCTGCTTTGTCTTCAGCACAGATGGCACAGAAACCCTCTGTTCTTACAGGGTCGGCAGCACGAGTGTGTCTCCCCTGATGTTGCAAACGTTCATAGGCCACTGTAACCAGTTTCCATCAGGTGTGCCCATCTCTGTCATCTTTTTTTATATAGGATACGTCAATTAGACTTTGCCTCGCTTGATGGTGAGCTAAAAGCAAATTTTCAGGAAAGAGGGTCACCATTACAGACACTAAGTAATGTTACAATGGTGACACTCAGCTTGACAGCCTCATTATATGCTTTTTAAAGGAACCGGGACTGTAGGAAGAAGGAAATACATGAGCTGGTAATGAATTCCAGGCCAAAGGAAAGAGTCTCCGAACCGCGTGGTTCTTAATCGAATATTCTGCACCGTGTGCGGGTGACAACTATGCCCTGCACGTGTTGTCCTGTGTAGGAAAGGGGACGGTGGGACTAATTGGAAGAGCTCATCAGAACATGCCTGGTACAGACGATAAAATACTACCAAGGACGCAACATCGCTACGCAAAAGAGAAAACGAGCAAACCAGTCGTGTCAAAACGGCCACCATATCGTGCCGCAACTAGTCGAATTTTCTAGGGCTAAACTACCATGGGCCTGGGTGCAAGGGTTATACCTCACGCAATCTCACCTCCGTCAATTTACGACCCTCAAATGGCGTGCGTTTTAGTCGGTTCGAGTCCGACATAACCTCTTTCACCGGCTCTGGCGGAGGGGTATCCGTGGGGACTTTACGCACGATAAAAAGGGCTCAAACTGAAGCGGTCCAGGTAGGTATCTAGGATCACTTCCAATATGTTTAATGGACACGGAATTTAAACCAGCAATGGCAGGACAAAGATATATTAAAAATTAAATACAATAGCTAATGCAGAAAAAAGACTTAACACGCATTATTATCGTGTCATATACAATTATTGTACTATTAATAATACCTAACAGGCGGCACCAACTCCCGGGGCCGCGCGGACGGTGGAACCAGAGGAGTTACACCATTGCTACCGACCCTGTAAGAACGGAGAGTTTCTGTGCCGTCAGTGAAGAAGACACAATCAGGACAAGGTCTTCCCACTGACTCTACAAAAGCTTTCCAGTGAGTTCTGGCTACCCTACTCGCCACCGGAAACACAACAAGAGATTATAGCCGTGGTATTCTGTAGGGTGAAGGTACTTCTCCAGTCAAACTACTCAATTGGGACGGGAATACTGTCGTGTCCTACCTTCGGTTTGACCAGTTGGTGCCACCAGCGCGGGCGGGCCCCTTGCTTACAAACCGTAACTTAATCCGATATGACGTAGTATGGCGAGATGTTGTGCTTCGTATAGTGCAACAGTGCACTAGGATGTTTACGACGGGGTCAAAGTCAAAAATCATTTATTCTGCATAGACTATTAAAACGGCACTTACAAAACGTCAATATAAACAGAAATATGAAAGACTAGTTTAGCAAATGGACCACCGGATCGAAACGCGGCCTCGACCTGAGAAGACCCCGGCGGCGGAAGAAACTCAGCGGGCATTTTTTTTTGTTCTATTTACAAACATTTATTAAATCTACTTAGACTAAATACAATAATTTACTTGAGTAGCATAGCTGAGTGAACAGTTCATTTACAACTTGTGTATCATCTAAGGAGCAGTCCGACTGGGGAAGTACCTCCACCCTACAGAATACCACGGCTATAATAACTTCGTATTGTGCTCCCAGCGGTGAGTAGGGTAGCCAGAGCTCACTGGAGAATTTGTGCTGTCAGTGGAATGACTAAAGGCTTGTCCTGCTTTGTCCTCTACACAGAGACTCTGTGCTAACAGGGTCGGATGCACGGATGTGACTCCACTGGTGTTACACACGTTCATAGGTCACGGTAACCACTTTTCATCTGGTGGTCCGTGTGCTTGTCTCCCACAAGTTGTATAAAAAAAAAAGTATTCTTGGATTTTATAAAAGCCTTTCTGGCACAATTTGCGCTCGAATA
Source organism: Eilema griseolum (assembly GCA_963662185.1). Lineage (NCBI taxonomy): Eukaryota > Metazoa > Arthropoda > Insecta > Lepidoptera > Erebidae > Eilema > Eilema griseolum. The sequence goes on from OY759236.1 coordinate 3,182,104, forward strand.
CTGCTACAAAACTACCGTCCGTCTCCGTTGACGTGATATCGTCGAGCTAAGAGCTAAAGGGGTGTACTCACAGCGGGGTCGTTGAAGAAGGCGGGGCAGTAGAGCGCCAGCGGCCTGGCCGGCTGGCGGGTATCGTACAGGCGCACGAAGCGGTCGCGGCCCGCCACGGCCAGCTGCGGCGCCGCGGGGTGCCCGCTCACCGAGTACAGCGGCACCAGCGCGCCGCGCTCGCGCACCTGGAACAGTCTGCGGATACCCGCACCGACGTCACTATATACTCGCTCTACTACTAAAACCCGACTGCTGACAATACACGATCTCAAGGACGTCACTACAAGTTCACTCTAAAACCCGACTGCTAGAAATTCACCATCTAAAAATTATTCAGCAATAAAATACCCGACTACTGATAAAAAGCTGTAGTCTAATAGTATAGGTAATGGACTGCTGAGACTAGGTCTCGGTTCCAGGTTTTACTATGGCACACACCAAAGACTTTTCGATGCTTTTCGAAGTTATGCGTGAATTTATCGCAGGTTTATAAGTGCCCGGTCCGGCGATGGCGCGCCTTCCCGTTTCCGGGGACGAGTTGGGGACTCTGTAGTCCCCACACCCGAGAAGAGGGCCAGATCGTGAGAGATGGCCCTGGGTCGGCCGGGGTGCGAGGGATATGCCTGTCAACCTCACCTTCGGCAACCAAAACAACCCACAGGCGGCGTGCGTTTTGGTCGGTTCGAGTCCGACATAACCTCCTCCACCGGCTCCGGTGGGGAGGTATCCGCGGGGATTTTGCGCACGTAAAAAAAAAAGTGCCCGGTCATTGGCAATAGGCTTGCCATCTATTACATTGGGACCTAAACATAAACTGGTGAAATGTCGGTGCTAGCACCTCTACCTACCCCTTCGGGGATATAGGCGTGAGTTTATGTTATATATATGTTATGATAAAAAATTTAATACTAAAACCAGACTACTGTGTCAAAAAATAAATTTGAGATAAGTATGTCGTGTTTGGTATCAACGGAAAGGGCTTAAATTACCACATTTCAAATATATATTAGACCTATTGCTTGCTCCAACATAATATAAATAAAAAGACGCTCTAAAATATTAAACAAGAATATATCAAGGATAGCCATGGTCGTTTGCCATTTTACCTTAGAATTTATTGTTGTGTTAGACAAAGTGGCATACGACCACGGCTATCCTTGATATTTTCTTGTTTATTGCTTTTTAGATCGTGATTTTTCAGTAGTCGGGTTTTACTTTTAAACTTATATTTTTATTTATATTATTTTGGAGCAAGCAATAAGTATAATTTATACATATTTTTTTTATACACTCACGCCTATATCCCTGAAGGGGTAGGCAGAGGTGCTAGCACCCACATTTCGCCAGTTTATGTTTAGGTCCAATGTAATAGGTGGCAAGCCTATTGCCAACAGATTTGAAATGTGCTAATTAAGCCCTTTCAGTTGATACCAAACACGACATGTTAATCTCAATATTTATTTTTTAACACAGTACTTCATGTCCGCTAGAGAGCGCAACATTAGATTCAGTGACACGTTATTATATAGAATATAACCAGCGGACGACTAAGATGCTTGTAATGATCCCTTATTTGTCCAGTTCTAATAAGTGGTTGAGGAGCTATGAGGGAACAAATGAACCTACATACGTACCTAGCCTGTCAAAATCATAACCCCCTTATGCTTCGCTGTAGTCGGGTAAAAATAAAGGTTAAAGATAAGATTCCGAGGGCAACCGCAACACTATATGTATTAATTTAAGTAATAGTTTAATAAGGCAGAGGATCAGAAAAAATAGTGCACATTGGGAGAGGCCTATGTCCAGCATGGACTGCGGTGGGTTAATTGACATAACATAACTTCACGCCTATTTTCCTGAAGGGGTAGGTAGAGGTGCTAGCACCCACATTTCGCCAGTTTATGTTTAGGTCCAAAGTAATAGGTGGCGAGCCTATTGCCATTAACCGGGCACTTATAAACCAGCTATAAATACACACATAACTTGAAAAAGCATCGAAAAGTCATTGGTGTGTGCCTTGGTAAAACCTGGGATCGAATCCGAGACCTCGTCTCAGTATTCCATTACCCATACTACTAGGCAATTGATTGATTGATTAATAAGATTTAAAATTGGTTGTAATATTTTGCCACAAATAGCCGCTCCTGGCTGCTGCTCTTTCAGTGTGGATTGACCCTAAATGACACTCTCGTTCCACCTTAACGTACCCGGGGCAAAGGTTGGCCATTGCTATCCAGCGGGGCAATGCTGCCAGCGTAATGGGCGCCCTTGCACCGGGTATGTCGAGGGGCGAGTTAATAGATGAAATATAATTGGACTTTATGTTAATTTTGAATATCTGTATTTATAAACATGATAATTATTGATGATAAATTTAATTATTATCATATAATAACAATGTGTAATGCAAGTTATATAACATAACATAATATCTATTATGTAACCTATGCTTCACGAATTAAATACATTTGAATTTGAATCACGACAACTGCAGCCGCGGAGTGTAGCACACAGGCAGATAGACAGACAGATAGTCAGACAGACGGACAGATAGGCAGACAGACACACAGACAGACATACAGACAGAGACAGACAGATAGATAGACAGATACACAGACAGATAGATAGACAGATACACAGACACACAGACCGACATACAGTCAAACACAGACAGACAGACAGACACACATACAGACAGATATACGGACAGACATACAAACAGACAGACACATAGACAGAATTCGTTCTTACAGGGTCGACAGCACGAGTGTGACTCCTCTGGTGTTGCACCCGTTCATAGGTCACGGTAACCACTTTCTATCAGATAGGCCGTGTGCTCGTCTGTCACCTAAGTTGTACAAAAAAAAGACAGATAGACAGATACACAGACAGACAGACAAGGCAGACAAGACAGACATCGAAGTGATCCTATAAGGGATCCGTATTCTTACGGAGATACGGAACTGTAAAAGCTAAGAAGCTAGGCCGTTACCTGGAGGCGTGCTCGGCGCGCACGTCGCACTGCATGACGAGCCCGTCCTCGCCCGCCGACACCACCACGTGCGGCTCGGCCGCGCTCACGTGCAGCTTGTGCGCCGCGCGCGCGTGCGACGCCAGCTTGCGCCGCGACACCGCCGCGCCGCCCGCCGGGTGGCACTGCAGCAGCCGCACCTGCGCGCGCCGACACGTCACCACACACCCATGAACACGGTAAACACTGGCGCATTTCACCACACTCGCATCGACCGTCAACCGTCACGGGGCGTTATTACCACACTCGCATCGGCCGTCAGCCGCCACGAGGCGGTTTGACCACACTCGCATCGATCGTCACCCGCCACGAAGTGTTTTGACCACACTCGCATCGGTCGTTACCCGTCACGAGGCGTTTGAACACACTCGCGTCGGCCGTACTCGTCACGAGCCTTTTTGACCACACTCGCATTGGCCATCAGGCAGCAAGATGCGATTTGAACACACTCGCATCAGTCGTCACCCGTCACGAGGCGTTTTGACCACACTCGCACCGGTCGTCACCCGTCACGAGGCGTTTTGACCACACTCGCATCGGACGTCACCCGTCACGAGCCTTTTTGACCACACTTGCATTGGCCATCAGGCAGCAAGATGCGGTTTGACCACACTCGCATCGATCGTCACCCGCCACGAGGCGCTTTGACCACACTCGCATCGGTCGTCACCCGTCACGAGGCGTTTTGACCACACTCACATCGATCGTTACCCGTCACGAGGCGTTTGAACACACTCGCGTCGGCCGTACTCGTCACGAGCCGTTTGAGCACACTCGCATCGGCCGTCAACCGTCACGAGGCGTTATGACCACACTCGCATCGGTCGTCACCCGTCACTAGGCGTTTTGACCACACTCGCATCGGCCGTCAGCCGTCACGAGGCTTTTTGGCCACACTCGCATCGACCGTCACCCGTCACGAGACGTTTTAACCACACTCGCATCAGCCGTCAGCCATCACGAGGCGTTTGACCACACTCGCATCGGTCGTTACCCGTCACGAGGCGTTTGAACACACTCGCGTCGGCCGTACTCGTCACGAGCCGTTTGAGTACACTCGCATCGGCCGTCAACCGTCACGAGGCGTTATTACCACACTCGCATCGGACGTCAGCCATCACAAGGCGTTTTGACCACACTCGCATCGGCCGGCACCTGTCACTAGGCGTTTGACAACACTCGCATCGGGCGTCAGGCATCACGAGGCGTTTTGACCACACTCGCATCGGCCGTCACGAGCCGCGTGCGAGTGGCAGTCAAAGTTAAAATCATTTATTATGTACAGAGCATTAAATCGGAACTTACAAAACGTCAATACAAAAAGATATACGAAAGACGCAGTTTAGCAAATAGACCACACCGGTTCGAAATGCTACCTGAGTAGACCACGGCAAGAAACTCTGCAAGCATTTTTTTTGGTCTATCAAACAAAGAACTTTGACTTTGAATCTATTTACAATACTTAGTCTACTTAGTCTAAATTAAAAAAATAAATACTTGAGTAGCATAGCTGAGCGAACAGCTCATTTTCAAGCTTATTTATCACCCAAGTATTCTTGGATTTTATAACGGCCGTTCTGGCACAATTCACTTTTAACTACATATTATATGTATCCGTAGGTAAATCCCTAATTTCATTAGGGAGCTTGTGAAAAAGTGTATACAGTAGGCTATTTGACTATTTCTTTTTATTATCAAAAATGACCACTCTATAATGAACTGCTAAAGTGAACTATTCTTACGAAAAATAGTTTTAAAGATATTTGATTTTAGAAATTCAATATTTCGCGCCGCCCGAAAACGCTGCACACAAAATCATACTAGCGAGTGACGTCACACGCCAGTCGCGAGTAGTGCAAATGTATGGAGCGCAGGAGAATTTTGCATTTATATCGGTCTATGTTACGTTAACACATGTATAGAAAACAATCCAGTGAGCTCTGGCTACCCTACTCACCGCCGCTCGAATTTTAGTAGATTCGATCACTAGGTGTGGTAAGCGAATTTTCGAAAATCTTTGAATTTTTTTTATACCACTTGATGGAAAGTGGTTACCGTGGCCTATGGACGTGTGTAACACCAGAGAAGCCACACTCGCGCTGCCGACCCTGTTAGCACAGAGTCTCCGTGCCGTCAGTGTAGAGGACAAAGCAGGACAAGCCTTTAGTCATCCCACTGACAGCACAAATTCGCCAATGAGCTCTGGCTACCCTATTCACCGCTGGGAACACAACACGAAGTTATTATAACCGCGGTATTCTGTAGGGCGGTTTTGTTTCTTTTAAAAAGTAAAGGAGTGTTTTCTTGAAGTGAAAGTCGCTATCACCAGTATTTAGAGTAATTCCCCTCCAGGTAAGGTCAAAATCTTCCACCCTGTATGCTCACCTGTCCATCTCGGGCACACGTGACAATATTCAACTGGCTTTTAGCGTTCAGATGTAGGAATTTGCTTTGAAACACATTAGATTTGTGGCCGGTCTTGATGGTCTGTATTGCTGTGTTGCGAGACCAATCCCAGACCACGACGTTTGTGTCGTCTGAACCTGATGCTAGGAGGTGTCCTGTTAACAAAAAAAAAACATAAAACATAACATAAACTCACGCCTATATCCCCGAAGGGGTAGGCAGAGGTCCTAGCACCCACATTTCACAAGTTTATGTTTAGGTCCAAATGTAATATGTGGCGAGCCTATTGCCATTAACCGAGCACTTATAAACCTACGATAAATACACACATAACTTCAAAAAGCATCGAAAAGTCATTGGTGTGTGCCATGGTAAAACCTGGGATCGAGCCCGAGTCCTCGTCTCAGCAGTCCGTTACCCATACCACTAGGCTACCGCGGTTAATATTGTAATATGCTTGAATAGTTTCATTTTTATTGAATTTTAAAACGGTAATTTTTAAGTACACTTCTACGAAATGGCGTATTATGTTATACACTTACATACAAATAATCTTAGGAGTAGGGACGGTAGGACCGAATAATTGTGTTGTTTCCTTCTTCCTACACTCCCGGGTTCTTTAAGCGGGGTGTGAAAAAGCATATGATGAGGCCGTCAAGCTGAGTGTCACCATTGTCACACGGTATGTGTAAGTAATGGTGACCCTCTTTTCTGAGACTTTGCCTTCAGCTTATCATCAGGTCAATCATCAGAATTGTCTTATTCCGGGTACTATTGTTCAATTCTTCGTACAGTCCCGGGTCCTTTAAGCGGGGCCTGAAAAAGCATCTGATGAGGCCGCCAAGGTGAGTGCCATCATTGTAACATTACTTAGTGTCTGTAATGGTGACGCTCTTTCCTGAGACTTTGCCTTTAGCTTACCATCAGGCGAGTTGAAGCTAAGTTGGCCTAAATTAAAAAAAACTCGAGTCATGCATCTGAGGCTGAGTCTGGGCTATATATCTGTCTGATGTGTAACAGCTCTATCCCTTAGTCGCCCTGTACGACACCGCATTGGATTAGATGGGGTGGCCCTAATTCTACTCTGCCGGAAACCACGCGGCGATCTTTTATAATGCACCTACCTTGTAATTTTCTGCGCCATCGTACAAGGCGACTAAGGGATAAGGCTGTTTTACATCAGACAGATATATACAGCCCAGACTCAGAATCAGATGCATGGTTTGAGTCAACAATAGTGCCCGGAATACGGCAATAGCCTCACCACCTATTACGTGGGACCGAATAGAAGAAGAATATAAAAATAAATAAATAAATAAATAAAATCTATAATAATAATGTTAATGTTTAACCAATTGATATATTCCTACCTTCCGGGTGAAAATTTATAGAGTTGACACAACCCCTGTGTTTGTTGAGATGATGTAGTTTCTTCATCCTGTATATGGCATGTAGGGATCCGTAGAACCTTTGTTCGAACATTACATCCTCCTTGGTCGTTTTACCGCTGGGAAATGTCAGCCCCATCTCGCGATTCATTATTTCTGTAAAGGACAATCCAAAAATGTAAATTGACGAAAAAAAGATTTCTGTTATGGAATCACTTACCTCGCCAGAGACTCCTAGACAACCTCTGAACTCAGACGATATCGAAGATAACGTCTGTGTGTGGTCAGATGGCAGTCGCTTAACGGAAAATATCGAAGTTCCGCCAAATCCGCAGTTAGACAGGTAACGTGGACCCCCAAATCCGAAGTGCAGCTTTGGATGCGACTGGGATTAATGCTAAGATTTTATTCAAAATATTGAACAGATCGCTTAAAGCGATAAGGCCGCCCATTGTACTGATCCCTTGTTATTTAAGACTTCAGTAATGTTATGTATTAATGGTGTACAATAAAGTATATAATAAATAAATAAAAAAAATACATGGAACCCATTTCTACCTGTTTCTTAACTATCAGTATGTTTTTTTTTTTTTTTGATTTTATGACAGACAAATGTCAAGTCTTATTTTGTATTATATTAATATTTTAGTTAGAATGATTGTTGATGATGACGATGTCGATGCTGATGAGTTGATGTTGATGATAATGATGATCAATGAAATGATTGCTGCCTCAGTAAAGTTGTGGGGACTTTACTATACGCTACCTAGAGATATTTGAAAGCAACACGAAAAGTCATAATTCACTGTAATATGCCACTTTCCTACACTTGTGCGTAGTCAAAGACGTTATGCCTAAAAATCTAACATTTTTATAAAAAAAAAATACTGGCATGCGCCCCTTTACGTGTTGTCGCCATAACTCTCAGTCTGTCTGCATCTGGCTTAACAGATAATGAAAATTACTCACCTCTAAGCATTAAATAACTGTGTTTAGGCCTCGCCTTTTGTAACACACTTGGGGGTTTTCCCTTATTTTCTTCACTTTCCTCTGCTTCGTTAGTTCGATTCCGTGGCTGTTCATCGTCAGAGTCTGTATCACCGGAGTGCAGGTCTAACATGTTGTCTGATTCATAACTGTCATTAATATCTGATGAGCTCGACGAACTGTCGTTTGAGCTACTACTGAAAAAATAGAATAAATAAAATAAACATAACATAAACTCACACCTATATCTCCGAAGGGGTAGGCAAAGGTGCTAGCACCCACATTTCGTTTATGTTTAGGTTCCCATGTAATAGGTGGCGAGCCTATTGCCATTAACCGGGCACTTATAAACCTGCGATAAATACACACATAACTTCGAAAAGCATCGAAAAGTCATTGGTGTGTGCCATGGTAAAGCCTGGGATCGAACCCGAGATCTCGCCTCAGCAGTCCATTACCCATACTACTAGGCTACCGCGGTGTTACACTGCGGTATACACGCTCAGTGCAAATACAAATATTTGCACTGAGCGGGAATCGAAACTGCGCCTCCTTCGTAGCAGTCGAACGTTCTACCGCTACGCCACAGAGGCCGTCATATATATTAACTCAATTAGTTACTAATGAATCCTTACTAATAATATAATTACGAAAGTAACTCCGTCAGTTTGAATATGGCGGAGAGTTAACTTATAACAGTTATAACCTAAGAAAAACAGTATTTTTCTTTTTTTTTACCCAGCTATAACAAGTGCCTTAAGAGAAAGGAAGTTATCTCTTGATTTAAATAAGGAGTTGATGTCTTCCCTGGAAGGCACATTTTAAAAATGCGATCAGCATTGTGATTTTAGCGGATGTGGTGTAGATGACACCACATCCGCTAAAATCACAATGCTGATCGCAGATATTGATAGCAAAACAAGACAAAAAAAACCTGTCAAGAGCGAGTCGGATTCGCGCACCAAGAGTTCCGTAACGTACGTACGTAACTTAAGCTACATAAGCCTCAACATATTTTGTATGTCTGTTTGATTTTTGCGCAGTTTTAAAACGTTACAGAATAGAGTATGCTGTATGTGGTATGACTTACAACTTGATACCTTCATGCATTCCTGAAAAATAGATATTGACAGACAGACAAGACAGATGAACAACGAAGTGATCCTATTAGGGTTCCGATTTTTTTTGAGGTACGGAACCCTAAAAACACTAATATCGGAATAACTGTCGCCACTGGCATAGGTATCTCTCCCCATTTGTAATTTTGATACTACTGCCGTATCCCATGGGAACCTGTTCCCAGGATAAAAAGTAGCCTATGTTTTTTTTTTATACAACTTAGGTGGTGGGCCCACCTGATGGAAAGTGGTTACCGGAGCCTATGAACGTGTGTAACACCATTGGAGTCACATCCGTGCTGCCGACCCTGTAAGAACAGAGATTTTAAGTGCCTTCAATGCAGAAGACAAAATCAGGACAAGCCTTTGGTCTTCCCACTGACAGCACAAAAACTCTCCAGCGAGCTCTGGCTACCCTGCTCGCCGCCGGGGACACAACACGAGGTTATTATAGCCGTGGTATTCTGTAGGGTGGAGGTACTTCCCCAGTCGGAATGCTCAATTCGGACGGGAATACCGTCGTGTCCTGTCTGTCTAGAGTATATAACCTATCCCTGTACCAACTTTCAGCCAGTTCCATTCAGCCATTTGAGTGTGATTGAATAAGCATCTTCACACTATCTCATTTGAGGCGCATTTTCATTAGTAGATAAATCGTTCGTTTGCTCGAATTCGGGGACTACTCACACGCAGGCTAATGACCAATGTAATTCATCGGCTGATAGCCGAGTGGTTCCCGGCAGAGTAAAATTTGGGCCGTCGTACAAGGCGACTAAGGGGTAGGACTGTTTAACTTCAGACATATATATACAGCTGACTCATGCACAGATACAAGTCTCGAGTCAACAATAGTGCAACTAAGACGATAATAGGCTCAACCCCTATTAAGTGGGACCGAAAACAATGATTGGTGAAATGTGGGTGTTAATTCACCTTTGCCTAACCTTTCGTGGCCAAAGGCGTGATTATATAATAGGTACATATGAAATTGTCGTTTTTTTGAAGAAATTGGAGGAAACCCAATTTTAAGTACTAACATCTTTGTATTTTTTTAAGGAATGACAAATCCAAATTTTATGTTTTTATTTTGTTTATGAATAAGACAACATTAAGCTAAGAAATACTTTTATTACATTTTTGAAAAGTAACAGCTGTAAAAATGTAATACAAAATTTATCATCATAATGGATAGCATTTAGGAAGAACTGTTTTTGAAAATCAAATTTAATTTATCAAGCGGCCAATAAAAACAAAATTTAGTAGAGTTGTAAAATCTTGAAATCGACTTTCAAACAAAATATAAATATTGGAAATAGCTATTAAATTACAGGAATAACGATCTCATGAATCTGTGAGAATATTTCAGCAATTTCACATGTAAGGACCTAATATATGCATGTATAACTCGGTCGATACAGAGCAATCGGGGACTACGAAGACTCATGGCATGCGTTATAGAAATCTCTCTTAACCAGCCTATGAAGTCCAACAATGAATGTATTCAGTTTCTCATGTGCCATGTGGCTTGCGTTTCAATTATCTTCCCCACCCCTTATGCGGGTGCTAACAACCAATGATTAATGTGTCTTCATGATACTACTAGAATAACTTTAATTAGCTGTTACCCATGTCTGCATTCAAAATTTTTTTTTCACTTGAGGTTATTAGTGGACAAAAAACTATCCAATATTCTAGGTTATGGTCAGCCTCCATGGCGTGATGATAGTGAACACGGCCGCTACGCAGGAGGCGCGGGTTTGATCCCTGCTCAGTGCAAATATTTGACCCCTCCCCCTCTTTGACTGAGTAATATTTCAGGCTTCAAAATAATGTATGGAAATCTGCCAGATTTGTTGAAATTTATGATCACTGCTTGGCACCATTACCTAATAGCATGATGATATATAGCCTAATATATTCGTCAATAAACAGACTATTAAATAGAAAAATATTTTATCAATTTGAACCAGTAGTTCTTGAAATTAGTGTGTTCAAACAAATTTTTCAGATTTATAATAATTTGTGTGTAGGCAATGAAAATGGCTTTTTTATTTCTTTTGTGTGAAAGAGTTACAAACCTTTATACTAGGTACCAAACATTTGTAGCAGGATATACTAGGTGAAATTTCCTAGAACTTAAAAGGTATAACAAATTTCAAACTTCTAAACTCATCAGTTTATGCTCTACATTGAGTCACAACAAAAGTCAATATAATAAAAATAGTTTTTATCAACTTTGTGTCCCTTATTCATTCATACATACTGCATAGGCAGAGGTGAATTGAATAGACATAATTTTTGAATTATAAACCGACTCAGTCTACTATATTTGTATAATATTATGTTACATAGTTACCTTCACGGCCCTGAATTGAATAGACATAATTTTTTAATTATAAACCGACTCAGTCTACTATATTTGTATAATATTATGTTACATAGTTACCTTCACGGCCCTGAATTGAATAGACATAATTTTTGAATTATAAACCGACTCAGTCTACTATATTTGTATAATATTATGTTACATAGTTACCTTCACGGCCCTGAATTGAATAGACATAATTTTTGAATTATATACCGACTCAGTCTACTATATTTGTATAATATTATGTTACATAGTTACCTTCATGGCCCAACACTGTCTCTCAAGACATAGGACATACTAGTTTAAGAGGCAGGGTTAACATTATTGTACACTTTAAATCATAAACATAGTTAAGAGTAGCAAATCTATGTCTATGAGTGTCACCATTGTCACACGGTATGTGTAAGTAATGGTGACCCTCTTTTCTGGGACTTTGCCTTCAGCTTACCATCAGGCAAGGCGAAGTCTAATTGACGTGTCCTATATAAAAAAAAAAAACTGTTCTTTTACATAGTGTACCTCTTTTTGGTTAATAAATTATTAAAATTATTAAAAAAAAAATTGAAACCCACATTTCACCAATCATTGTATTCGGTACCATGTAATACAGGGTAAGGATATTGCAATATTCGAGGCACTATTGTTAACTCAAGCCATGCATCTGAGGCTGAGTCTGGTCTGTATATATCTGTCTGATGTTAAACAGCTCTGTCCCTCAGTAGCTTAGAATGACAGCGCATGGAAAGAGATGGGTTGGCCCAAATTCCAATTTGCCAAGAACCACACCTTATTCATTCATAATAATAAATGAACAAAGATACATCTCTTATGTAATTCAGTAATACTATTGATGACTGAATCTTAGGCTATAGAATATTATGTGTACCATTAAATTTAATAATAAAAGGTCATAAATCTTATTGTTTCGTTTATCATCCAATTTATATACATATAAATTAAGAATGTATATCTCATATATATATATATATATATATATATGTTAACATGCACTTTCGAAGGTTATTACATATTTATGTGTTCACTTACCTAGTGTGTGATCCTTCACAATCTAAGTCAGGAGTCAGGTATTCAGCCAGTCTTCTCATGTCATCATTTTCGCCATCCGAGCTGTTTTCATTGCTCCTCGAAGTTGGAACCATTTCCTCAGCAGATAAATCGTCAGAATCTCTAGACGAGTCTGAGTCTCTGTCTGGCGTCTTTCGTTTTCGATAGAGTCTGGTACATTTCGGACGTCTAAGGTTGAGAAGAATAGCTCTGACATTACTTCCTGAGGGCGCAGCGTGTATCAGCTCATTAGAGGGACCTTCAGAGGCACCCGCAGCACGATCGTCACTGCTCGTGCTCTCGGATTTATCCGCCGATACTCCACTGTCTACATTTTCATCTTTCTTTGACGACAGCCCTAGAAAAACATCAAAATGGACACGAAGTTTTAACGTCATATTTTTTTTACGTGGACGAAATTAGGACATAGTTTTACCTGTTTCTTGGAAACTATCTTGTGAACTTCCATCATTCAGTTTTAACTTTTTTCCACCTGATTTGGGAGTTATAGCGAAGTCCTTAATTTCGTCATCGCTTGAAGAAGGATCTTCCATTGCTGCTTACGTTGGTAATTTATTCTAGAAAAGAAGTATAAGTTATAGTTAAGAAGATTTGCAACACAACAGAATTCCAGCTGATTTAAAACTTAATTTACAATTATAAATTAAAACGGAATCTGAGACTCAATGGAGGATTTTATAATAAATTTGGCAATTTTGGCAGCAAGAACAAGGACGAAAATAGTGGTGTTACTGAGCAAAAAATATTCGGGTTATTATTTTTTGGGGAAATTAAGTTTAATAAATAATTGCGCTATTATCTAAGTAAACACAGGGCTAGATTTTATGTACCAATATTTTAAAATATCTAAGTCAACAATTTATTACTACCCATCCATTTCCATCCTAAAGAAAACAGTTTTATAGATTCAACTTTACCTATTTTCATTGCAGTATGAGGCTGGCAATTTGTTTTCTTGAAACAGCTGTCAATGTCTTTGGTGGATTCCATGTTCCGGGTCGTACCAAAAGAAGTATTACCTTATTTTAAACATTGAATATATAACGCTATCTCTTTCTCTATCTATTTTGTTCTTTACGAATTATTGTATTTTAGGTCTGGTATTATAATTATTCGTACTTACATAATTAATGAAAACTTAATTTCATAAGAAATTAGTGCCAAATTTTGATAAAATCGGATGAATAATGCAATTTATATTGTGGTATTTTTTATTTGTTTCAGCACGTAATGATAAAGATAAAAAATCTATGCTGTCACTCAGTCACTGTCACCAATTGTCTCACACATTGACATTTCTATCAGCGTTGCCAGACCTTTTTTGACGTGTTGCGTTACTTTCGATCTTGTTCCTTCTGCGTTACATAACTCAAAATCTTGCTGAGATGTTACTTTTGCCATATTGCAATAGGTTCATTGCAATTCGACTGTCGTATCACCGTTGACAACCACTGTATTTGAAAAATCGCTTGAAGAGCGGTGACATAGATCGCCGGGGATACCAGCTGCCTTACTATGACCTTTTAGCATCCATTCATTACCAAAATAAAGGTTACTTATTTGAATAAAATATCAATCGAAATCATACAAACATAAACTCACGCCTGTAGATTAGTTTGCCTGTATTGGTGTGTGGATATAGACACCCACATTTCACCAACTATGATTTTCGGTCCCTCATAATAGGGGGTGAACTTACTGGCCCATTGCTCCCAAGCGGGCACTTAATGATATTGTGGCTATTCCTCATCTGACAGTTTACTGTCCTTAACCCTTAGTCTTCCCTTCCTTCTACGATTCCTTCCTTGCCTTCTACGATACCCATAGGAAGAGGTGGGGTGGCCCTATTCTGCTCCACCAGGAACCAACACAGCAATCGAAGAGTAATATAATATTTTCAATTCAACGTAAATATTTATCTGCTCTAAAAGCAAATATAATAATTATTTATTAAAATGAGTTTTTTTTATACCACTTGGGTAGTTTTTGTGGTATTTTTTGTTTTTTATACTACTTAGGTGGCAGACAAGCGCACGGCCAACCTGATGGAAACTGGTTACCGTGGCCTATGGACGTGTGTAACACTAGAGTAGCCATCCTCGCGCTGCTGAGAGTTTCTGTGCCATCAGTGTAGAAGACAAAAAGCAGGATAAGCCTTTAGTCTTCCCACAGACAGCACGAATTCTCCCGTGAGTTCTGGCTACACCGCTGGGAACAAAACACGAAGTTATTATAACCGCGGTATTCTGTAGGGCGGAGGCACTTCCCCAGTCGTGCTGCTGAATTGGGCGAAAATACCACCGTATGCTACCTTATTAACGATTGCTTGGCTATGTTAGTTTCAAATATGTATATGTATATATGTCATATACTTAGTCACACCAGCGTAAAGTTAACAATTTTCAATTACCTCCATGAGCGCGGGCTTGAGAGTGATAGGTTAATGAGACAACTGTCACCCTATCAGACCAGGCCTCCCTCACTCGCTCAAGGCCGCGCGGTATACACTTACCGCTTGGCGTACCTTCGACGGTGCAACTAGGAACTGGGCAGAGGGCTGCCGAACGCCAGCCTGAGCGCTCACATTACATTGCACCGAATGTTTCTCGCGCTTACGCTTCGAAATGCCGAAACCACGTAATTATTGTGCAGTGGATGGGTGTAAAAATCCAAAAACAAAACAAAATATTTCGATTTAGTAGTAGTAGTACTTTTAATCTTAACTATATGGATTTCGTCACTATTAAAAATTTTGTAGGTATGTAAATCGTAAATTAAGAAGTTTTTTGAGTCAGGTATTACAAAAGTGTTTTAACGACCTCCGTGGCGCAGTGGTAGAGCATTCGACTGCTATGCTGGGAGCGCGGGTTCGATTCCCGCTCAGTCCAAATATTCGTATGCATGAATATTATGTATATTTGCATTGGTCTGGGTGTTTCCATATATAATATGTTTGTATTTACAAAAAAAAGTCTCTAAGTATGGTTATCCGCATTCTAGATTCCATTACACAAGCTAGTTAAGCTATGCTTACTATATGTCTAGATAGCATTGTGTAGAATGTCATGGAATATTTATTTTTGAAAAATGTTCTTTTAATGGTAATTCTAATACTGTAGTTATTTAGAACTTACGCAATGGATTATGTCCGTTAATTTTAGATTACTTTGATATTTTAGCTATGGGTAGCGATAAGCGTTTATATATATGTATACCTACTCTAAATTATTTCGTAATTTATACCAATAGCTGAACAAACTGACTTGAACACAATAAATAATCTAAATATATTCCGAGATGGTAAAAAATTGCGAGAAGGGAAAAAAATATAAAACTAAAACACATTTGATTGACTAATAAAAATATGGTTCATTCGTAACATTCGTTTTATTACAATAATCATTATAGGTACAACCCTAGCGCATTATTACAATCACGTCACTCGCACGGCAGTCAACACTCGAATCTATGCGCGTGTTTTAGATATTATCCTTTTCGTTCTTAGCATCAGGTATAAAGATACCATAGTTAGGTCACCCGAGGGGGCCATCTCGGAACTGGTGAAGGCTGGAGGCCCTATAGGCAGTGACGTTCCATGTTCTATTACGGGCTTCGGCATGACTCCTGCAGAAAATTTTAATCGCGGGGCCGTGGCACTATATAGGTGCCCAGTACGGGTGAAGGCTAGGCTACTCTGAAGGCATTATGGCCATCAGGGCCATCAAAGGGTACCGCTCAATATAATATGCCCGGACCATGCCTGGGGTGGTTAGACTGGTAGTTAGAAATAGGGTGTAGCCACCTGTCCTTCAAACCACCGTACACACCCGAAGAGGGTTGAGAGCTCAAGAGAGATGTCCATGGGTCGGCTGTGGTATGAGAGATATATCTCAGACAATTGCGGGATAGGACGTATCCAAGAGGATTTTTGTTGATTGAGGTTGATGAGTTGATTAAAAATGTTGGGGAACTCTTACTGGTAAAGCACTCCATCAAATTATCAGAACGATCAAAGTTCCCTCCAACATTATAACGCTTGAATTAAAATAGTAAACAACACAATTTATTTCCAACTTTTTTTTTTTGACGGAGGTTTTTAAATTTTAATTTAATTTTTATTTTATAATTTTAAATTGACCTACTCAATCAATATCTACTACTATCTACTTAATCAATATGGGTATACTCATATTGACGAAACTGTGAAAAAAATTGTATTTCGTTATTTTGTGGCGGCAGTCATCTTAGATACTCCCGATTAAACTTTCAAACAAAATAAAACTAAAATAAAAACAGTTCATCCGTTCAGAGTTATGATGGATGCCACTGGATGCCACAGACAGAAACGCACAGAGACATGTCAAAGTCAAACTTATAACACCCCGTCGTTTTTGCGTAGGGGGTTAAAAAGCGTTACATTTCTCCAAAAATGTAACTTAAGCTAGCTTGTGTTATATTTGACAATTAAGCCCTGGCAACACTAATTTCTATTCCGATAATTTCGAAATAAAATATCGATTCGATCACAGAACATCAACCCTGGATTCGATCTATGATGGGCATGGTGCGGTGCGGTGCGGGTCGTGCCGATTTTGTTTAAATGATAAATGAGTACAATATTTAAATGTTTTAATAAATACTTAAATTAAAACCTTTCAAAGAATAATGGATAAGCAAGAAGATATATTATCCTTCCTCGATCTACTAGACTTGGATGAAGAAATTGTAGATAAACGACTTAAATCTATAATATTGAGAAGCAACCATACAAACTCCCATCTTCAAAATGTGCTTCTATTGTTGCAGTATAAAAATCTAATTAACAAACAAGAAGATAGCGAATGTCCAAACGATGATGAGTACGACTTCGCAGTTAAACTTGTAGGGAACGCTAACAATCAAAATGTTGATTATATCTGTAAAATTATAAATAGTGTACTCTCCCTCAACAAGACAAATATAATTAATAAATCTGAGCATTTGATACAGCAAATCTTATTGAATACCGATTTCTTAACTGATAATTTCGATTCAAAAGAAGATGAAATATGTTCACAGAGGTTAATAAATTTGAAACTATGTGGTTGTGTCTTAGATGCAATAATAAAATCCAACAATAAGTTATCATTGCCATTTCTAGAGACGCCTTTAGAAAAAATATTGAATTTCACAGATGAAAAATTAAAAGTTTACTTTTTGACCAACACAGTACCCAAGTTATTTTTCGGAGTAGATGGATACAATATATTGGACAGAATATGGAACCATGTAAAGAGTTTGACAGGAGAACAGAGAGAGAGTTCGTTGAAGATTTTAAGTTGTCTCTCCGATTACTACTTGCCTATACCTGATACTAAAGGTAATATAAAATATGAATCAGAAATTGTTTTCCTTCATGAATTCTGGAATATTATATTATTTGGCTTCATGTGCGATGATGCAGCTGTTAGAAAAATATCAATCTACTTATTAAAAAGAGCTATAGACTGTGTTATAACATCAAACAAGGATGTCTGCATTGAATCAGATGCTAATATTATATTTTCATGGAATAGAAATGATTCCAATAAATTGAAAAGCATGTGGGATAACTTTTTTATTCTCATAGACAGCTTGGAGGAGAAGCAGAGCAATATAGTATTACCATCACTGAAATTATTTGAAACTATAGACATTAGTGAGTGTTGGTTGAATGCTGCATTTAATTCTGGTTTGAAGCATGATAATATACAAGTGAGATTAAAATGCGCCGAGTACAAATTGAAGACAAAAATAAAAAGTCAGTCCGAAGCACTCATATTACTGGAGGCTTACAACGATATCAATGTTTATGATAATAATACCAATTATAGGTCATTCAAAAATGGAATTGGTGATATATGTAAAGATCCTGCATCGTTTTTGGCAGTATTCAGCGCTATACCTCATATAAAATGGTCTGCAGTACCATTCTACCATATAACAGACGTATTGGCAAATTTAACATTTATACCAAACGATGATGTTTCTGATACAATTATTGACATTTTAAAAGTACCGTGTAACAATGTAGTAATAAGAAAAGCAGCACGAATGAACATAGCATCATTTATAAAAAACTGCTGCAAGAACCTCAGTTGGAGGGATACTGCTAATATTTTCACTGTCATACAATTGGACCCACAGAAATTCCCAGTTGTAATTCAACAAGACACATTCAAAGGTAGAGAGAAATATATTTGTTATAAAACCTTATCAAATAATATTACAAATATAGACCTCATTTTGTTACACCTTTCTAACAACGAGGATGATATAAATGTGTTTATTGAAGTAATAGAAGAAAAATTTACTAAAATAAATGAAATAGTAAGCAGACAATATGCCGATAAAAAAGATTGTTTGAAAGAAGTGACATTTTTAATACATCTACTGAGTAAAACAAACAATAATAAGAACTCTTTAGAAAAGGTTCTTCATGCTGCGGTAGCCAGACAAAATAGAGTCCTAATACAATATGTATTAAGTCTATTTTCAAGTGATGACAATCTCAATTTTCATGATGCTTCAGCATTATTAGAGCAACGTAACTACACCTTTGATGACAAAAACATAGAAGATATGTTACTTGAACTGCACAAGACAGCTATGTTATTCTTAAGAGATAATTCACAACTAGGGAAAGCTGTTCTCAGTTTACTAACTATCAAAATGCTATATAATAATACTGTTTTGTTATACAATTTTAAGAGTGAGTTGCTCGAGTTAAAGCCATTTTTGGATATAATTTCTAATTATAAATTCAATGATTCTCCGAATGAAAGTGTGGGTAGATTGAAAAGTATATTTTATGAGCAGACGGGTCACTTAGTGTACGAACTTATAGCAGAAGAGAGGAAACCTTCTAAATATATCAAACAAATAATATCATACATTGAAAATGTCTTAGAATGTGGTGGCTACGGTTGTCTGATATGGATTTTGAGGATTGTCAATCTAGTTGTCGAACCCCTTGTTAATGAAAAATCGAAGTTTAACATGATTCAATTTATAAACCGAGTATGGTATGAAATTGAAGAATTGAAATCAAGTAACCAATATTCACCATGCATGGAAGAGTTAGTTGAGTTGATAACTCAAGATGCTATACTATCAAAGGCAATGTATAACAATGTAGTAATATTGTATTGTAAGAAGATAGTTGAATATGGCCCTTTTAAAACAAATCCTCTGTATTATTTGATAAAGAAAATTAATGGACAAGGAGTTCAAGATTATGGGCACTTAGCGTACATTTTATGTGAGATCTTGCTGTATTGTCCTGTTTTAAGGAAAGACCAGAGGTAAAGTATATATTTCTTGTCTGTAATTATGAAAAGTCCACAAACTAGCAAATTTCTCATTTGACCGACAAGGCCCAGTATTGAGTCCCTGTGACAGTCCCCACAATAGTAACTCATACAGATATAGTGTTGGTATGTAATAAATTGAAGTGCCTTTATTTCTTTTGTCTGGTAGGGTAATTGATTAGACTGATCAGGTGATCAGGGAATTGAGGAGTACCTATGTAACATGTCTAGTTTTCATAAATGAAGTTTTTATTTTCAGAATAACTGATAATCTGTGCTTAAATATTCTGCAAGATGAAACATATGGAATTGAAAAGAGGAGGTAAGTAATATATTTAAACTAGCTGACCCGGCAAACATTGTTTTGCCATGTATGTATATTATTTCTATGAAACATTTTTTTTATTTAATAGAAATAACTATCTACTGTAAGTGTGCAGGGATTTACTTATAATCGAAAGCGTTGTAGAAAATGAAAACAGAAAATGGCGATCGCGAATCTGAATAACAGTGGTTTATTGTAGAGGGTTGAAAATTCAGGGTTTTTCTTATGCTGTATGATAAAATAATAAAAAATAAATCTAAAAATTAAATAAACAAATTAGGGGTGGACTTACCTTTAACATTTAGGTGGATGAAAAATAGATGTCCGATTCTGAATCGGTCAAGCCATTTCGGTGGAGTTCAACTACAAACACGGCGACACGAGAATTTAGTATAGTAGATTATTAGCAATTCACATTATGAAAAAACTAATTGAAGAAATAAAACCTTCCGAAAGCTTAGTTTTCCTTATTAATAGTAAATTTTAAATTGCAGCATCGACATCCACTTCAACTTCGAAATACAACAACTGGCTGCAGCAACTCTATGCCACATAAAAGAGCCTGAAACGTTAACAGTCATCCTGAAGTTCATCACTAATAGATTAGATGAAACTTTGCAAAATAAACAGAGGTATGTGATTTTACTAAACTGCGCTTGAAAAAAGAGGGCTATGTGTTTTAATAAATGACGGCAAACATAGACAATGCTTTGTAGGAGGCAGGACACGACGGTATTTCCGTCCCAATTGAGCAGTCCCACTGTGGAAGTACCTCCGCCCTATAGAATACCGTGGCTATAATAACCTCGTGTTGTGTTCCCGGCGGTAAGTAGGGGTTTAGTATTCTTGGGGGACTTCAACGCTCACCACGTGGAGTGGCTGGGGTCTCCCAGGACTGATTTCGCGGGAAGGGCTGCTCACGACTTTGCCCTGACCTATGGGCTCTCTCAACTGGTGCATTCTATCACTAGAACACCAGAAATTGAGACCCACAGAAGCTCTATACTGGACCTTCTGCTCACTACGCGCCCGGATGAATATTCCATAAGGGTGGAAGCACCTCTTGGTAATTCGGACCACAGCCTCGTCCGGGCGCAAGTGACACTCGCGCGGCCTGAACCACCGCGGTCACCTCAGTGGCGACACGTGTGGCACTACAAGTCGGCAGACTGGGACGGACTGCGAGAATTCTTCGCATCGTACCCGTGGAGGCAGCTTTGCTTCACTTCTGATGATCCAAGCTCCTGTGCAACAGCAGTCGCTGACGCGATTCTAGTGGGTATGGAATGCTACATCCCTAACCGCTGGGTCGCGACAGGAGCGAACAAACGCCCGTGGTTTAATAGGCCTTGCAGGGAAGCTAGAGACCGCAAGCAATCTGCATACAAGGCTTGGACCACGGCTCTTGCCAATAAGGATCCGAACATCGCTGAAGTGAAGCGGAAGTTGAATGCTGCTTCGAGGTCCAGTAAAAAGGCAACGTCTAGGGCAAAGTTTGAGTTCATCGGCAGAATTGGCGAACGGCTTGCACGCTACCCATCTGGCAGTCGCGCATTTTGGTCGCTCGCCAAAGCTGCCGAGGGAAACTACTGCCAGTCTTGCCTTCCGCCGCTGCAAAAATCCGACGGCAGTCTGGCCCATGGCGCTAAGGAGAAGGCCGATCTTTTGGGTAATCTCTTTGCGTCAAACTCGACTATGAACATCGGGAACGCCGAACCACCCATCATCCCCAGCTGAGGTGCTTCCATGACCGAAGTTAAAATCACGCAACGGGTGGTCCGGCGCGAGCTTAAGTCCCTAGATGTCCGGAAGTCGAGTGGGCCGGACGGTATACCGGCGATGGTGCTTAAGCACTGTGCCCCCGAGCTGTGCCCTGTACTTACACGCCTTTTCGCACTCTCATACTCCGCGCGGCAGGTCCCAGCCTCGTGGAAGACCGCATTCGTGCACCCTGTACCTAAGAAAGGTGACAGGACAGATCCGACCAATTACAGGCCTATCGCTATAACCTCCCTACTCTCGAAGGTTATGGAGCGTGTCATTAATACACAGCTCCTGAGATACCTTGAAGGAAACGATCTACTGAGCGACCGACAGTACGGCTTTCGCCACCGTCGCTCAACCGGTGACCTTCTTGTGTATCTCACAAACCGGTGGTCGCAAGCCATCGAGAGTCGGGGTGAGGCACTAGCGGTCAGCCTCGATATAGCGAAGGCCTTCGATCGGGTCTGGCACAAAGGTCTTCTTGCGAAGTTGCCGTACTATGGACTCCCCGAGGGACTTTGCGAATGGATCGCCAGCTTTTTGTCCAACAGAAGCATCCAAGCCGTCGTCGACGGCAGCTGCTCGGACCGCATGAACATAAACGCTGGTGTCCCACAAGGCTCCGTGTTGTCTCCGACGCTGTTTCTGCTGCATATCAATGACATGCTGTCTGATGGCTCCGTTCATTGTTATGCGGACGACAGTACCGGGGACACGTGTTACACGGGCCGTGCAAATATCCCTCAGTCCGAGGTGGAGAAGAGTCGCGAACAACTTGTGTCTAAAATCGAGACTACTCTCTCTGGAGTATCCGATTGGGGACGACTAAACCTAGTCCAATTCAACCCCACTAAGACACAAGTATGTGTATTCACCGCTAAGAAACCATTAACCCCATTCGTTGTGGCGCCGCAATTCCTGGGCATACCGCTTACCATCTCCTCGAGTATCGGGATCCTTGGTGTCGATATCTCCAGCGACGTCCAATACCGAAGTCATTTGCAGGACAAGGTTAAGTTGGCATCAAGAAAACTCGGAGTGCTCAACAGGGCGAAGCAGTACTTCACTGCGGGGCAGCAACTCCTTCTTTATAAAGCACAGGTCCGGCCTCACATGGAGTACTGCTGTCACCTTTTTGCTGGAGCACCTGCATACCAGCTTGACCCCTTCGACTCGTTGCAAAGACGGGCATTGAGGCTGGTTGACAATCCCATACTCGCAGGTAGAGTGGAACCTCTTAGCCTTAGGAGGGATTTGCCTCACTGTGTGTGTTCTACCGCCTATACAATGGTTTGTGCTCAGATGAAATGTTTGACATGATGCCCGTAGCTACATTCTATCATCGCACCTCTCGCCATAGGCAGGGAATTCATCCCCACACATTGCGACCTGAGCCGGTGCGCACTGTGCGGTATGAAAGAAACTTCATCCCACGCACACTCAAGCTGTGAAATGACCTCCCTGCTGCGGTTTTCCCAAGCGCCTACAATATGGGGTTCTTCAAGAGGGGCATCAGAAGGTTTCTTCATGGTCGGCAGCACGAGTGTGACACCCCTGGTGTTGCATACGTCCATAGGCCACGGTAACCGCTTCCCATCAGGTGGGCCGTGTGCTTGTCTGCCAACTTAGTGGTATAAAAAAAAAAAAAAAAAGGGTAGCCAAAGCTCGCTGGCGAGTTGTTGTGCAGTCAGTGGGAAGACCAAAGGCTTGTCCTGCTTTGTCTTTGACGCTAACGGCACAGAAACTTTCTATGCTTACAGGGTTGACAGCGCGAGTGTGACTCCCTTGGTTTTGCACACGTCCATAGGCCACGGTAACCACTTTCCATCAGGTGGACCGGGTGCTTGTCTGACACCTAAGTGGTATAAAAAAAATTAACATTACGCCTGTACATTCTAAACGGGTTTCCAGATATGTTCACAATATATTTCTGTTGCTAATGACATAACATAACAAAAACTCACGCCTATATCCCCCCCCCCAGGGGGTAGGTAGAGGTGCTAGCACCCACATTTCGCCAGTTTATGTGTAGGTCCCAATGTAATAGGTGGCGAGCCTATTGCTATTAACCGGGCACTTATAAACCTGCGATAAATACACACATAACATCGAAAAGCATCGAAAAGTCATTGGTGTGTGCCATGGTAAAATCTGGGATCGAACCAGTCCATTACCCATAGCACTAGGCTACCAACCTACCAAACCTGGGATCGAACCCGAGACTTCGTCTCAGCAGTCCATTACACTAGACTACCGCGTCAGTACATATGCTATTCGTATTTGCGTATTTGACATATTTGCCAAACAATTACTATGTGCGAACAGTGTATTTGACAAAGCATTTTCGTTATTGCCTATTTGACAAATTTGACCAATTTGACAAATATGTTGACGTTTTGCCAGTCACTTTGTTAATGCCACGTAATAGCCTATTACCATTTTCGTGAAATGCAGTCCATTACCCATACCACTAGGCTACAGCGGTCTCTAACTGTTGCTAATGAAGTGATTATATTTTATGGTGATGGAATGTGGTTACCATGGATATGTGCAATACCAAGGACGTCACACACCTTTCTTCCGTCCCTGGAAATACCTTCTAAATGCCCTTCTTTTTCAAATTTGTTAAAGGAAATATACTTATCGTTTAATTTGACCTAACTCTTTTATTTCCTAAGGTACCACGGCAACTCGCAAGTACATAAAACGCTTCTTGCCTCCCTTCAACACATTCTGATGATCTTGCTGAAAGCTCCCGGGGACCAGGACTGGTTGCTAGACTGGTGTTTGAACATGTTGGTCAAGTTGCCGCATCAGCCGAGCGTAAGGATATGCTTCGAATGGATCGTGGCTTTCTACTTATACAGCCAGGTAATGGTTTTCAATGCAAAAGAAAGTTTAACAGCCTCTAACTGGCTATAGCACAAACTTTCCCTCTCTCGCTTCCGTGAAAGACAAGTTATGCCTGACCGGGAGGAGAAAACGTCTGAGAGGGGGTCTCTCCAAAGTATATGAAGCCCCATCAGGCCCAATGCAATATCGCCTGCAAACTTAAATACCTGATGATTAGCAATGGAAAGCTGTAGCCCAGACTTTCGATGCTGGGAAGTCAAACGGTGGTCGCCCTACGAATAAGCCAATTTATAAATAGAAGGCTAATGCGGGAGCGGAGTAAAGCGAAGCTCACGCATTAGCCTTTGTATTTATTTTTAAATGTGTTATTTCAACTTTTAACTAAATAAAAATTGCTAAAAGTACTATGTAGTTGTTGAACATGTTATGGTTTAAAAGTTCACTACCCAATCAAAACGTTTGGGTTACAATTATATATGAAGAGATTTTTGCTAAGTAATAATTTGGCAAATGAAATTACGGGGAATCTTTTTTGGGAAGTGAAAATTTGGTAATTTCTTTTCGGTCAAACATAGGTAATCCCCCTAGGCTCCATAAGAAGCAACAAAGACATACCCTAAGATGATAATGATTTTGCAAGAAATCTACCTCGTTAACGCGGCGTTCAGACAGTCCGTCAATAATGCTAGCTTTCTTTTCAGAAAACCACTCTCACCCAAAATACTCTACAGATTTTGAAATCAAAAAATGTTCCTCTACCATCCCAATTCTTTATAATGTACTGGCTGTTAAAACATAAAATATCAAACAATACTTATACTGAAGACGAATACAATTATGTAATGGATTTCCTTCTGTCACATACTATGGGGCAGTTATTCAATGTGAGACTCAACGCCCAATACTTAGCCGTTGTCTTACACGAAATGGCGGCTAAAACAGATAAATTTGACTACACAATTGATGTTATAAAGAACACCTTCAACGACTGTAATAACGACAAAAATTATCTAAAACTAAAAGCGGATTATTTCGTCAATACCTTCGATATCATTTGCAATTTGAATCCTTATTTTATTTATTATTTATTACCAAAATACTGCGAGTTGAATACCGATGAAAATAACGATGTAAACTTAGTCAAAAGGCTTTTAAAAATCGACGAAGAGTCGATTGGTGGGAGTGAAGAATTCAAAGCAGAATGGAAGTCTTGTCAAAGAGAAAATGAGGAGTTTATTGAGCCAAATAATGAGGAAGGGGTGCATAGTAATGGTGTTGAAGATGGGGACTCGATGGGTACTATTCAAAAGAAGTATATTCCATGGAAGAATATGAGTGATATCAATGTATACGAAGTTGGGAAGAAGGTGCGTATTATTCTGTAGTTGATATCTGTATTTGAATCTCTTAATGAGTCTATTGCAAATTGCCATCAGCATTGCTGTCACATAGTTCCAAATATTTTTCGTTCGGCGCGGGGTGTGCGTGCCCAGATTGTTTTACACAGAATAGTGTAGAACAAGCGCTGGGGAGCGAGCACCTGTGCGCCGATTACTGGCAACCTACAACTCACATTTTGCTGATCTCGATATTTTTGCGCTCTCTGAGAACCAGTTTAAGAAAATGGTTTCTGAAACTCTCGCTAATGAGACTCTCCTAATTGGATGTCATTCTGCGGGGATTGAGTTTTTACTACGCGTTCGTATTTTAAAACACATTTATAAATTCGTGGACAATAGTGTGGGTTGTGCGTTTTAATTTTGTATGCCTGGTTTTTAAGATTTTATTGTAACGCATAACTGTTTTTCGTCTCTAATAAATAAAAATTATAGTACAGCTATGCAATTCTCTAAGCATACAGCGTTGAGCACAGCGCTGCGACAGCCTTGATAGAGTGTGTCATTGGTCGGACTGGGTGACCTCACTGGAGATCGACCAATGACAAGTTCTCCAACAACGAAATTCTCATTTACCTCCCTGAACAAAATTCTGTATTTGCATGTGGATGAAAATGAAGCTTTTTTTTTTCTTTTACGTGCGCAAAACGCCAAACCGCCTGTGGGTCGTTTTTGGTTGCCGAAGGTGAGGTTGACAGATCCCTCGCACCCCGGCCGACCCAGGGGATGAAAATGTCCCTTGTATTTAATTTTCTCAGGGACAACTTTTAACTCCTATTATTTTTCAGGTTGAAACTCAAGGAGATCTGATATTGGTAGCTTCTCTTATCGACAAGCTGCCGAACTTGGGAGGGATGGCTAGAACCAGTGAAGTCTTCGGAGTAAAAACATATGTTGTTGGCAGCGTCAGACATTTGCAGGATAAGCAGTTCCAGGGGCTAAGGTATGTTTATTGTAGTTTTATTGCCAAATTATATACCAATGCAAATACCTATATTGAGCAGTCCGACTGGGGAAGTACCTCCACCCTACAGAAACTGTGGCCATAATAATTTCGTGTTGTGTTCCCAGCGGTGAGTATGGTAGCCAAAGCTTACTGGAGAATTTGTGCTGTCAGTGGGAAGTCTAAAGGCTTGTCCTGCTTTGTCCTCTACGCTGACGGCACAGAGACTCTGTGCTTATGGGGTCGCCAGCTCGAGTGTGGCTCCTCTGGTGTTACACACGTCCATAGGCCACGGTAACCACTTTCCATCAGGTGGACCATGTGCTTGGCTGCCACCTAATTGGTATAAAAAAATAATTGCACTGAGCGGGAATCGAACCCGTGCCACGGAATCGTTCTATCCAAATAACACTATCAACTAGGCCAATGCAGTCCATTGCAGAACTAGGCCTCTCCCAATGTTGGGAGGCTTTGACGGTTGACCTACTGTTTCCAGCTGGCAACACGGGTTGGTACAGGGTTTTATTTCAAGTTTTCTTCTCTCGCAGTGATATCGTCTGCGTATTTTTCCATTGGTCGCCTCTTACGACACCCTTCGGATGAGATGGGGTGTTGGTACTTGTATTCTTACGATATCCTTCGGAAGAGAAGGGGTGGAGATACTTGTACTCTTACGACACCCTTCGGATGAAATTGGGTGGTGTGATACTTGTATTCTTTCTCCGTCACCATACAAATAGTCTATCTAAATATTCGTATATTTCAAACAGTTTTCTTGTGATACATCTTCTTAGCAATTAGCAATATAATCTTTACAGTATGCTCAAAGTGTCAATAGTTAAATTTTTGTACAGCGTGTCGGCCGAACGCTGGATTAACATCGAGGAGGTGCGTCCAAGTCACGCTCTGAAGGAATACCTCCTACAGAAGAAGGCTGAAGGTTACTCCGTAGTGGCGGCCGAGCAGACTTCCACTAGTGCCAAACTACAAAGCTTCAAGTTTCCAAAGAAGACTCTTCTGTTGTTGGGGTAAGTTAGAAGTAGGAATGAATTCTTCTTCATCCTTAGTGTTAATACCAGTCGCATCCGAAGCTTCACTTCGGTGTCTGGGGTCCGCTTTACCAGTCTGATGATGATTTAGCTGATCTTCAATATTTTCCGTGAAGCGACTGCAATCTTAGCTCCACAACCCAAAGGCAATATCGAAACATTGCAGTTAGACCAGGTTTTGGTAATTTTTAGGGCTCCAAATACCCGTATTAACTGTCATAGATGTTCGTATGGCAATCAAGACCGACGGCTATACGTGCTCTCCGAGGCACGACCAGAGAAATCCAATTATCCATATTTATGGATACAAATCCTGGTCATTACATTACGACGTGAGCCCACATCTAACACAAGCAATTTAGCTTAGCTGGAGGGTTTAGAGGGAATATTAGCAATTTCGGTTGCGAATATTCTTTATATAAAAATATAAAGCCGCGTGATATAGGTATTTAAACTATCATGGTCACTCACATCAGTATCAGAATAAACGGGATATTCATAGCATCGTATGTCGTGAACGTGATCGAGATCGGGTTCGAGTTTGTAGTGAGAGTGAAACCAATAGTAGTGCAGATACGCGTAGTAAAAGAACTCGAAAGAGGGTAGATCGATATAATTACTCCTAGGAAAAAACTTTTTCTTTGTTCACCGCCACTACTCCAGTTCCTCCGTGATCATGGTGCTTGCAACAGCGCCGAAATATCGGAAACTCAAAACAATGAAACATGGTAAATATCCCGTTTATTCTGATACTGATAAAGCCGCGTGGTTCCCGGCAGAGAAGAATTTGGACCAACCCATCTCTTCCCATGTGGTGTCGTATTATGCGATTAAGGGATAGGGCGGTTTAACATCAAACAGATATGTACAGCCCAGACTCAGCTTCAGATGAATGGCTTGAGTCAACAATAGTGCCCGGAAGACGGCAATAATCTCAGCCCCTATTACGTGGGACCGAATTTAATTATTGGTGAAATGTGGGTGTTAATACACCTCTGCCTAACCCTCCGGGGATAAAAGGGTGATTATATATATGTATGTAAAAAAATAAAATGTGCTGAGCGGGGATCGAATCCGCGCCACTTGCGTCACGGCCACAGAAGCTGTCTAGAAGTAGTAGTGGTTTTATGGTCGGTAACGGCCCTGGTGTTGCATAAGTCCATAGGCCACGGTAACCACTTCCCATCAGGTGGGCCGTGTGTTTGTCTGCCACCTAAGTTGTATAAAAAAAAGTACATTGAAACACCCAGACGATTGCAAATATACATATTCGTGCATACAACCACGCCGCGTGGTATCCGGCAGAGTAGAATTTGGACCACCCCATCTCTTCCCATTTGGTGTCGTACACGGCGACGGACAGATATGTACAGTCCAGACTCAGCCTCATATGCATGGCTCGAGTCAACAATAGTGTCCGAAATACGGCAATAGGCTCACCCTCTATTACGTGGGACCCAATACAATTATTGGTGAAATGTCCCCCCTCCGGGGATAAAGGCCTGATTATATGTATGTAATATGTAAAGTTTGCACTGAATCGAGCCCGCGCTTCCTGCGTAGCAGTCCAACTTTCTACCGCTACGCCACAGAGGCTAGTTTTTTATGTAACGTTTTGTAAGTTTCGATAAATCCTTCAATTTTTTTTTTAATTACCTTCCAGTCACGAGAAAGAGGGAGTACCATGCGACTTGCTGCCTATAATGGACCACTGCGTCGAGATACCCCAGCAGGGTTATGTCAGATCTCTGAACGTACACGTCACTGCGGCTATATTCGTCTGGGAGTATGTTAGGCAAAACGTATTGTAATTATATAATATAATTATAAATTATAAATGTTATTTATGAGCGTAAGATTAAAATATTATTTTATTTTTTTGTATTTTATTTTTAAATTTTAGTTAACAATACGTTACGTGAAGCCGTATATTTATTTTATTTTACTTTATTTGTACTTTTATCTCTTTCTTTTTGTTTTTAATGACAAGACAATCATTTATGGGCTTAAACACGAGTATACAAACATAGGTACCGTAAAACGGGGTGTACGTATAGGGATTATTAGATAAATGTAAACAAAATGATCGTTACATTTTATTATATATTTTTTTAGTGAAGTTTAAGTATCTATTCAGGTTTTTGATAAATGTGTTCATCATTACATTGGATTAGTTCAGTTTCACTTGAAAGAATACGGTACAGAATTTAGCGGACCACTTTATTTTTATTCACCCCGTTTTACCCGGTAATATGTACCTGTACAAGGTATTAATGTCAATATTATTCCAGTCATGTTTGGCTCTTTACATATCGGCGTGCAAAAAAATAGTAGGTATGGAAAAACAAAATAATTAATAAATTAAAAAGACAAAGAAAATAAAATTTGATGTCGAACAGTTTGTGAATTTAAATTATTGTGAAAGTCTATTTTAAAAAGATAAAATAATTAAAACATTAAGAATGTTAAAAAATAAAAAAATGACAAAAATATTTAAAAAATGACAAAATATTAAAAAAAATGACAAAATATTTAAAATGTCAAAAAATATATAAATGTTAGAAATATGATCAAATTATAACGTCACATTCTTAACCTAACTACTGAAAAATCACGCTCTAAATAGTTTTAAACAAGAAAATATCAAGGATAGTCGTGTTCGTATGCCATTAAGCCCTAAAATGTATCATTTTGTTGAGAGTAAGTAGCATACGACCACGGCTATCCTTGATATTTTCTTGTTTAATACTTTTTAGAGCTTGTATTTTCAGTAGGCGGGTTTTAGTTTTTATTAAACTGAATTTATTATTTAAAGATAAAGATAAATTTATATGTAATAGAGAGTATTATTTTAGAGCAAGCAACAGTTAATAATTTAGACATATTTGATGTTAGCTAATTAAGCCCTTTCATTTGATGCCAAACACGGCATATCTGTCTCAAAATTTATTTTTTAACACAGAACTTTAAGATTGCTAGAGGGCGCCACGTTAGATTCAGTCGTTAGACGCGTCATTTAGCCTACCAGCGGATGACCAAGACACTTCTAACGATACCTCATTTATCCAGTTCTAGTAAGTAGTTGAGGAGCTATGTGGAAACAGATAAAGCTACATACATAGGCTATCAAAATCATAACCCTCCTTTGGCTTTGCGCTAGTCGGGTAAAAATAACCTACAACATATACAATCAAAAATATCAACAGAATTGTCACATAATCATGTTAATCATTCACATTAAGTATAGCATGCTTTTTGCAAAAGAAACTTTTTTAGGAGGGTTTTGAATGCATTTTGACCACCCCATCTCTTCCCATGCGCTGTAGTACAAGGGGAAGATTGGGGAAATGTGGGTTAATTCCCCGCTGCCTAACAGTGTGGGAATAAAGGCTTGATTATATGTTTGTATGTATGAATGCATTGCCATTCAGCCATGCCTATTATACTTCTGCGCATAAGAGCCGTTTTTGCCCTGTGAAAACGAAGGCTTCTATCACGCTATAATCACGTCTGTTTCGCGAAACTGTGTATTAGATCGGAAATAAGCTAAGGCTGCATTTAACAAATACTGCAACTTCAAAAAAGTACAGACAAGGCAATGTTATTATTTTATATTCCTGAAAGAGCGTTCTGCAGCTATCTGTAGCTTTTTACTTAAACATAGACCTAATGCACACTCTTCTGTGCTTTAAATGTCACATCAATGTCTGTGGAGTTACCCCAGAAAATAACTCCGTATAGTAGCAGAGGTGCAGCTAAGCCGTGATGTCGCTCCGGACATAAATCTTGCACCTAAAATGTGCTCATAATGAGGTCTATAAGCACAGCACACGTATTTTGAGTACCTTTAGAGGATACCACGGGGTGTTACTGCGATGGACAAACCGCGCGCACCAGGGCCTCGTTTGTCTCGCGACTTAGCTCCATAATACGTGTCCGGAGTTATAGGCCGTAATTTGTGCTTACAATGTTGGATAGCGTATGTAATGCACAAGCAGTACTAATAAAATTATTTAACAGAGTTGCTCTATGTGTGATTTCAAATTAATTTGTATAACAATTGTGGTAATATCAACTTTGTGGTACTAACATTTACAATAATTGAAAATGTATAATTATTTATTTATTTATGAACAAGCAGCTACAAGCTGATGTGTTCACATCTAGTGATAAAATGTGTATTCTCTCTAAACTGTCCGTCACTTTTTTGAGCTCTGTGTTGCCCAGTCGTAGCCAGTTATAAAGTCTATTTTTGAATCCATTTATAGTGGTTGCAGTAATAACGTTATCTGGTAGTAATTTCCAATTGTGGACAACTCTGTTACTAAAGAAATGATGTGCGACCAGTGTGTCAGCGGATTATTATATGATATATTATATGATTATTATATTATTCTGATATAAAATATCTAAATGTCTATTATATGTGGTGTCTTTAGCTGTTTGAAGTATATGATTATAATTTTGTACAAATTGATTCTTAAATTATTAATTAGACCATTAATAATTTAAGAGTTTACTAATTTTTAACCCAAGAAACTTAATGGTACTAATATTTTAATAATAGAAAACGTATAATTATTATACTATTTTGATATTAAATGTCTAAATATCTATTATATGTGATGTCTTTCGCTGTTTAATGTGGATGATTTTAGTTTTGTACAAATTGATTCTTAAATTATTAATTAGACCATTAATAATTTAAGAATTTACAAATTTTTAGCCCAAGAAACTTTGTGGTACACATTTTAAAAATAGAAAACGTATAATTATTATATTATTCTGATATCAAATATCAAAATGACTATTATATGTGATGTCTTTCGCTGTTTAATGTGGATGGTTTTAGTTTTGTACAAATTTATTCTTAAATTATTAATTAGACCATTAATAATTTAAGAATTTACAAATTTTTAGCCCAATAAACTTTGTGGTACACATTTTAAAAATAGAAAACGTATAATTATTATATTATTCTGATATTAAATATCTAAATGTCTATTATATGTGATGTCTTTCGCTGTTTAATGTGGATGATTTTAGTTTTGTACAAATTGATTCTTAAATTATTAATTAGACCATTAATAATTTAAGAACAAATTTTTAGCCCAAGAAACTTTGTGGTATTAACATTTTCAATAACTGAAAATGTATAATTATTACATTATCAGATATAAAATATCTAAATGTCTATTATATGTGGTGTCTTTCATATTCATAGTAGAAGATTTAGATAGAAGAACACCTGTGTGTTCTTCTATCTAAACTTCTATCTAAATTACTTGTTTTCTTTTTACGAAATCCTTTTTGTTCATCGCACAATTTTTTTTCCAGATCATTATATGATTCTTTAAGTACCTATATATTTTTCAAATATCTTGGCAATAATAGGTATCAATGCTATTGGTCTATAGTACTCCATGACTACCCTATCCTCTTTCTTAAATAGTGACTTAATTATTGATATTTCAAAGGCGTCTGGAAATACACCGTGATAAATACACATATTAAAAATTTAAGTGACCTTAAAACTTGAGTAGCAATACTATCATATCCAACACTCGATTAGGATAGAAAAAAATGAAACGAAACGGGTTTTTTTATACCACTTAGGTGGCAGACAAGCACACGGCCCACCTGATGGATTCGAATCCCGCCTGGACCGTTTCAATGTTTTCTATCTTAATCGGTTTGAATAGTTAGCATACTAAATGCTTCAAAATTTCATTCAATATCTAACACTTTTGACATTTAAGATTCAAGGTTAAGATGACTTGAGAACCTATTTTTAATAACCTATATTTATTGTTACCATAAATCTATATTTATTGTTACTAGGACATAGGGTAAACAGGGACCCATAAACATTGTTTTTTTTTTCTATTTAGTAATCAATCATACTAAATTGAAAATAGTCGAATACTTTGCCGGAAATCATATAAAATTCACTTTGTATCTAATTGATTAAGATAAGAAAAAAATAAACGACTTGAACTAGCTACCAAACCCTTACAGGGGCAATCCTGCCTTCTTTATCGTGTCGATGGCAATATTTGTACTTTATGGTATTGGATGTGAGCTGCCCTAAACTTGACGTCCTCTACCACTGCCTTATTTGCTGCGATGAGGTCTCCAGTTGTGCAAGTGTGTGTGCACAATGGGCATTTTGTATTTTTTGTACACAACTTAGGTGGCAGAAAGTTGTTACCGTGGCCTATGGATGTGTGCAAAATCAAGGGAGTCGCACTCGCACTGCCAACCCTGTAATCACAGAGAGTTTCTGTACCGTCAGTGTAAAAGACAAAGCAGGACAAGGTTTTTGTGTTCCCACTGATAGCACAAAAACTCTCCAGTGAGCTCTGGCTACCCTACTCACCGCCGGGAACACAACACGAGGTTATTATGGCCGCGGTATTCTGTAGGCCGGAGGTACTTCCCCAGTCGGACTACTCAATTGGACGGAAATACCGTCGTTTCCTACCTCCTCGGTATATTTATTTATATTTTATATGATAACTACTATATATGATTCGTGATCAAATCATGGAACTTACTATTTTTACCGACGTTTCGGATGCGTTGCACGCCTCTCGACGCTCACAAGCCAGTCAAGTCGTGACCAAAAACAGTAACATTAATGATTTAATCTCGAAAAGTTTCGAACCTTTATATAATTATGAACTACACGTGTTCTTGTCATATTAATGTCCATCTCAAGGTTGCCTGGAAGAAATTGCTTCCACAAGGCCGCCATTTTACTTTATCTATACACATGCTACCTATTTGTCTATGTCAATGTATTGGTGTACAATAAAAATATATCTATCTGTCTATTTAATTTCTTCGGTTGGCTTTGATATATATATTGGAATACAGACGGTCAAACTTCTTGAAAACGTATCCTAGCTGCGCAGGTAGAGTTTTGTAGGTGTACGGGCTCGACAGCTGCGTGACTTTCCCGTGGCACTACTAAATGTCACTACCGATAGTGTCAAGGATACAAATTATTCCCCATGACACCGCCGGCAGTGTCAAAGATAATTTTCGTAATTGTAAAGGGGTGCGCTAACTAACCAATCATAAATTGAATTAAACCACTTTAGTTCAAGAAGTTTGCCGGAACTAATACTGACAAACAACACAGTCAAAGTGTTTCCAACTATTACAGTACGAAAAACTGATAAAAACCAAATGTGCAGCATTCCATCTGTGATTACTATATAAAATGATTTTTAGAAATATAATAATTATAAAAGACAATTTTATTATTTTAATTAATAATATATCTGTCATGCTTTCGATTGTGTTATATTTTATAACACGAAATGTATACTAACAATAATTTAAAATACCTACAATGTAAAGTAATGGTTGATTAAGGATTACTTCAAAAATGCCACTGAAGTATCAGGACGCTACAGAATTTACATTTAGATAAAATATTAATCGGTATGTTTCTGTGGACTGCAAAATTGCTGGACAGATTTTTATCAAAATTTCAGGTAACCTGTAGATTAGTCCAGCAGGTAATTCTGTGACATAACAACAGAAATTGCTGCTCGCGAAAGTCGAGGCGGATCCCTATTATAGTGTTAGTAGGATGTATACCCACTCACATGTCCAAATTAATCCTGTGAGCAGTGTTGCCATAATAAAATTAAAAGCATATCTATCTTTTCAACCAGTATTTACTGCAGGTTTACAGAATAATTTAACAACTTTCGGCAACAACGTTATTTTTACAGGCTTCGCTTCGAACTCCTCCTGGTCGATTTCAATCGTCGCATCTGAGCCAGTAGGAAATAGTTCTATGGTCCGTGCTAGAATAGGCTGCGTAATTTTGCTATCCTTTATACGATTCCAACCCTCACTGACAAATTCTGTATAAGAATACCCCGGTTTACCTATAGCTATGCTTAGAGCAGGGACTTGATCACTATTATGAACATTAGGTGATAAAATTCTGAAATCACAAGTCTTAAAGCATAACTCTTCCGTTTTAGCACAGTCAAGATTCACCAAATCTGTTGGATCAGACGCATTAGTCTGAGAAGACACGCTAGGCATCAGGAAGAACCATTTTCTCTTCACCTCTGGCCGTTTTCTCAAGCAGTTACTGCATCCGGAGCAAGGTGGAGTGTACTTGATAGTTCCGCTGCAATTCCAGCATATAGATTCCTTGTAACCGTTAAAAACGAAAGAGGCATAATCTCTCAAAGATCCATAAATCCAGTATTTATCCTTCTTTGCGAATACATCTTTAAAAGCGCCCCATTCAACGGAAGACATGGCATAAATTGGTTTCGGAGGTGCCACAGCTTCTTCAGCAATCGGTTCTATTTTAATGGCATCTTTCCACACTGTGCTGCCATTAATAATTGCCATAGAAGCGTCTATTAGCTGCTTGACTCTCTCAACATTGCTGCCATCTCCGTTCGGGAATAGTATATTCCCGATAGAGTTTGTGCGTCCAAGAGGGAGAACCCCTAGTGGGAATCTGTTTGCTTCATCGTTTCTTCTCAGCAAGCCTGTAAGAGAATGAACAGAAGTTATATGCAAGGTCTTTATTGACTTCAAATCTATACTATTATAAAGCTGAAAAATTTGCTTGTTTGTCTGAATTTGTTTGTTGAACTCACGGTCTACTGCTTCGAATTGTAAAAATATTTTGTGTTGAATAGTCCATTTATCGACGAAGTTTTTAGGCTATATATCACGCTACTACACAACGGAGCGGAGCATTGATTATAAATGTCAAGAAATCAAGTAGATTTCCAGACATTATTTGAAGACTAAAAATTATGGCCTCAAAAGAGTGATATGGTTTATGATAAGGTTTCAAAATATGCGACGGGTGATGCCGGGGAGGGTCGGCTAGTGTTTTTATAAGAGAAATTGAGACTAGTTAACGCAACGTCAGCATAACATCGGATGGCATATGGCATCGCCTGAGGCGTACATTATACAGAGGAGAGGAGTACAGAAGGCACAAGGTGTAAATCATATTAAAAACCGTATGTATAAATAAAACTAATAATACTCTGTCCCAGAAACCGTAATGTTTTTCCGGGAGAGAGGGGCCGTTCAAGTATTACGTAAGCACTATGGGGGGGGGGGGGGGGGGGGGGGAGTCTAGATGATGATTACGTCATCGGTAGTTATTTACTTTTTTACCGAATGGCAACCCTCACATTTACATTTCACCTTCGATTACTTAGATTATTATACCTTATATTGTTTTCCTATAGATTTTCTTAGGATATAGCTACTTTTAATTTTTAGTATAAAAAATACTAAGAAAGATCTAATAAGAACTTAGTAAGCTTGAACGGAACATTTGTGTTACTGTTGATTCCATTAGCCAAAGTTTAATGTTTAAATAAGATGTCGTTTCAAATAGACAAATCCAAGTTATACCAAAAGTTGTTTGAAAGTTTTAAAAAATCTCATACAAGTACAAAAGTACAAAATGTACAAAAGTTAGTTAACGAAGTGTGGCGAAATTATAAATTACAAGCAAAGTCCGACAAGGAACTAGATATTATTGTATCTAATGTATTGAAGAAGAATTGCAAGAGGCGACTAAGAATAAATCCAATCTACTTCATTTTTTTATCAAGGTGAGTGACGAAATCATTTTAGGTACCTATAAGTACTATAAAATATTAGAAATCGACAAAAGCTTCCCTTTACATTTTGTAACAATAATTTAGATGTTTTATGATTAGAAAATACTATGGCCTATCTCAAAGTATAGAGATACAAAATATAAAGAGAAGCTTTTTGTATTCATTATATAGATTTATTTCTTATGATTGACTCCGTCAATTAGTCACAAAATACAGGATGTTAGTTTTCTGTATGTGATGGGTTCGATACCCGGCTTTAAATAATCCTTAAATGCAGTTTTTTATTGCATACTTTGTATTTATATACATGGTTTTGCTTTCAACACTCGACATATTTACAGGGCTGTTTAAGTGTCATGCACTGATTACAAATTGTTAAAAAATTAGAGTAATGAATGAAATTTGGTAGGAGTACCTATTTGTATGCCATCTGCTATCCGCCACAAATATTTACAAAAACAAACGAATCCGATTCCATTTAATCTCTGCAATGTAGCTGTGTATATTATCTTTCTGCTTAGTATAGTTTCTGCTGCATATTATCGCAATCTAAGGTTTGTATACAAAAGTCATGAAAAATTTAAACAAAAAAAAATCTTTTCTTCAATTTTTATAGTGATTCGTGATCAGTACACGATGTTTAAACAGCCCTGCAAGTCCATCGATTTTTTTTGGTAAATTTGATTAGAAATAACAATACTATCGATAGTATCGATAGTATCGATGGTATTGCAATTACCAATAATATTGCTCCAAATTCACTATCGATACTATTCAAACGTGAAAATACTATCGATATCCTGAATATTTTTCGAGGTCAACTATCGATAGTAAAACTATCGATGGTTCCGCAACACTAGTCGGAGGTCGATGAATGACCTCCGACATGAGCGCAGGCCTGGGGGTGACGGGTGGAGAGAATATTGATTTAATGCACCCCCAAATTAGACAACACTGTGGTGAAAGGTTGTTGCTGGCTATATCGCCCCATCCATTTCAAAATCACACTTCCCCACACTAAATATAATATAAGTATACAAGTCACTGCATATTTCTATTACAGTAACTAAATCAAAAATAGACAAGCTTATGAAACGCTTGTAACACGAATGTATCAAAGTTCCTTCGACATATGTACTAGCTCAGGTAACGAAACCATAACGCGATTCAGAAAAACGGTACAACGCCATCTATCGAGCAGAATAGTATAAAACTGATCCGTTTAATAAGGGTCGAATCAACAATAGTGCCCGGAAGACGACAATATTCTCACCCCCTATTACGTGAGGCTGAAAACAATGATGCTGCCGGGAACCACGTGGCTTCCTTCTATCTGTATTTTTTTATCTATTTATCTTCAAATTATGGGCTTTCACGCACATGTTCTGAATACCACTTAATGTCAGGAAAATCAGGAAGATCTGGTTCACCTGCCCCAACATATTTTGCAGTAACATTATAGCCATCAATTTCCATTGAACTCCATACTTCAGCTAATACATTTCCTGCAAATTTGAAATTAGATATTTCTAAATTATCATCAATTGTAACGCCACGTTCATCCAAATGAGACCCAAAATGGTCATGAGGCAATATTAAACCAGCCAGTTCCCGACTAAAAGGAGCCATTCTGCGCTCTATTCTGTTATCCGCACTTCTTCCAGGAGCATTGGTAGCTAAAAACAATGCATCGAGATCATGTCGCTTAAAGTGTTGTTGATAACGCGGATTTTCATCTGGCCCTCCATCAACCGTTATGATTACCACTAGTTTTACTAGTCCATGGTCAGTTTTAGCTAATGGTCGAAACTCTTCAAGTTCGAGAAGCGTCTCGAAATCCCGAGCATGAGTATTAGCAGTAGATGAACTATGCTTTCCACTTCGAATAGCGATGTATGTTCGTGCAGAATATCCAACGGCTTGCGGTTGTCCTAGCATACTGGAAGTGATTTTGATACCAGCATAAACAGATGGTATGTCGATACATGTGTTCGTCCCTCTGCAGAATTAGATTTTAAAATACACTGACGGACTCATAAACTGCATCAAAGTTCAGGTTTACTCTAAAAGGATTTTTTATAATAAGTATGCAAACTTTTTAGATTAAATTATATAAATATGGAAAGACTGGCTCTTAATCTTAAAAAAAAATTAAATTTAAAAATAGAACTGCAGTAAAACAAATGAATATAGCCGGGAAAGAAAATTTACTTGTAGTATCAGATTTGCGTGTTATTTATAGCAAAGTTTTAAATTGATTCTCATTGATTTTTTTTGTTTTGTCAATTGAATTATTGTTACCAGCATAATTGTTGGGTTAGTTTTTTAACACATCGAGAGTTTTTGAACCATAATATGGATACTTCGTCCGAACAAGCGGCACAAATTGTAGCATTGGTGCGGGAGGGCTTGGATCAACGAACGATTGGTAGAAATTTAAATTTAAACCAGTCTACGGTTTCTAGAATATACAGAAGGTTTGTAGAGACAGGTTCTTACAGGAGGAGACGTGGTACAGGCAGAACTCGAGCAACCACAGGTCGTGATGACCGATTTATTGTTATAACTTCCCTGCGAAATCGTTTCCTCACGTCAGTTAACATCAAAACCGAGCTTAATGAAGTGCGTGGAGTAAACGTGTGTGCACGAACAATAAGAAGAAGGTTAAAGGAAGCGGATATCACCCCTTTTAGACCAGCAAATGGTCCAAAGTTGTCTACAGCTCACAGACAAGCTCGCTTAAGATTTGCGCGTCATCACCTGAATTGGACAGAAGAGCAGTGGGCCTCTGTATTGGTCACGGACGAGTGTAGGACATGTTTATATGGTGCAGATGGTCGCAGAAGAGTCTATCGTCGACGTGGGGAGCGATATGCTCAAAGTTGCATTGAGGAGCGTGTTCCTTTTGGAGGCGGTTCATGTATGGTCTGGGGTGGCATATCGATGAACGGGCGAACCGAACTTGTGTTCATAGACATGGTCCGTCAAAACGGTAATAGAGGGGGTTTGACAGCACATCGCTACATAACAGAGATATTAGAAGATCACGTGGTGCCTTACATGGGATTCATAGGCGAAAATTTTACTTTAATGCAGGATAATGCCCGGCCGCATGCAGCTGCACAAGTTCAACATTATTGCGAAGAGGTTGGGATACGTACAATGAATTGGCCAGCACGCAGCCCGGATCTTAATCCCATCGAGCATGTTTGGGACAATTTAAAAAGAGCTGTATATGCGAGAAACCCTTCGCCCACGACAGTGGCAGCACTAAGAACAGCACTTTCAGAAGAATGGGACAATATTCCGCAAGATCTTTTAAAAACCCTTATAAAATCTATGCGGAACCGATTAGAATCCGTAATAAGGGCACGTGGGGGTAATACACCTTATTAAAACACAAATAAACCCTTGCATAAAGTTTGTGTCTATTGTTAAAACCAATTTTTTAATTAAACCAATTTTTCTTAAATTTCTGTTTTTTCTTCAATAAAAGTCTTAAGGTCCTTTCCAGTACATAAACTTAAACTTAAAGATATGACCCTACGCTGTTTTAAAGTTCACGAACCAATCTAGAGGTTTCAATTTAAATCTGCATAGAAAGTATGCATAGGTACTTGGTTAAAATATTTATTTCAAAGTCGTCTATTACTTTGATGCAGTTTATGAGTCCGTCAGTGTATAATGTTAGTAATAAGTAGGAAAGGATTGCAAGCCAAGCTGCCCGCGTACGAGGGCAACTCGGGCGTCAGAGGTCGATGAATGACCTCCGCCCCCCCATGAGCGCAGGCCTGGGGGTGACGGGTGGAGAGAAGAGAATATTGATTTTATGCACCCCAAATTGGACAACACTGTGGTGAAAGGTTGCTGTTGGCTGCCATAACCTATATCGCCCCATTTCAAAATCACACCTCCTTACTATATATAAGTATACAAGTCACTGCAATATTTCTATTACAGTAACTAAATCAAAAATAGACAAGCTTATGAAACGCTTGTAACACGAATGTATCAAAGTTCCTTCGACAGATGTACTAGCTCAGGTAACGAAACCATAACGCGATTCAGAAAAACGGTACAACGCCATCTATCGAGCAGAATAGTATAAAACTGATCCGTTTTAACCCTTTACCAGGCCTGGGACAAATCATGTAGTAATAGTGATTGTTTTATAGATTTGTATGAGTAATAACGTTTAGTTTTAAAATTATGAATTATATTTGGAAAATAAGCTGAAAATCCAAAAAAAAAAACATGTGGGAAAACATAATCCCATTGCCTGTCTAGACTGTGCCTGTAATTATCTACATATAAAAAAGACGTGATGACACGCGTCTTATTTTAGAAAGTATAAATGAAAAATGTAATGCAGTTATTTATTCTTTATTATTAATAAAAAAGTGTAAAACGAATAAAAAAACCTTTATTCGTCTACTGGGTTTGGATTTTGGTGGTACAATTTCATGCAAGGGGTTATACACAATGATACCTTACAAATTTTGCATTGATATTTTGACCGCTTTTCCTGTTTTCTTGTACTGCAAAACCTGCATCGCTTATATGTAGACAATTCCAAAAAATGACTTCCTTTATGCCCGAGTCTTATTTCATCCGGAACTCCGAAAACACCTCCTTTTTATTTTTGTATACCACCGGATTTTGTTGTCTTCCGGGCACTATTGTTGACTTGACCCTTATTAAACGGATCAGTTTTATACTATTCTGCTCGATAGATGGCGTTGTACCGTTTTTCTGAATCGCGTTATGGTTTCGTTACCTGAGCTAGTACATCTGTCGAAGGAACTTTGCTACATTCGTGTTACAAGCGTTTCATAAGCTTGTCTATTTTTGATTTAGTTACTGTAATAGAAATATTGCAGTGACTTGTGTACTTATATGTAGTGTAGTGAAGGGTTACTCGTAAATTTAATTCGAGGATGAGGGAGTAACTCATTTTACCAAATGAGGTACTCACGAGGTACCCCTCATTTGAGGTGAGGAATCCCTTGATTCGCTCGGTGATTCTGCATTTAATTACCTCACGCGACTCACGCGAGTCGGTCAATGAGGAGTGAGGACTGTGAGGAGAGTCGTTCGGCTCAATGTGACCGCCACATCGCGTATCGCAATACATACCTACATATAAATGTATGATTAATATAGATAATAATGATCATATTAACAATAAATATTCCACAACATTTCACACAACGCTTTCTAGATCCATGGTAAGCATAACTTAACTAACTTGTGTTATGGAATCTAGAATGCGGATACAAATACTTAGATACTTTTTTTTACAACCAGACCAATACAAATATTCATATATTCATGCATACAAATATTTGCATTGAGCGGGAATCGAACCCGCGCCTTCTGCGTGGCGGCCGCGTTCACGACCGCCACGCCACAGCTGAGGCTGTCTTGTGTTTTTGTTTACCTACCTCTGGTGACCGTAAGAGCTTGCGAGCGAGAGCGACCCGTGAATCCCGTGATGCATTGCTAGGAATAATGGGAACTATTGCTGTTTCTTTCATGCACATCGTTATCCATATCGCTACTATATGTTTAGGCTAACTGTTGCCGTTGGCTCCGCCCGCGTGTAATAGGTAGATCTGATCCCGTGCCCGCTACCCACAGGAAACATTTGCCGGGATAAAAAGTATCCTACATTTTATACCTACTATTCTAAGCTAGGTATTAGAATCTGTGTGCCAAATTGCATCCAAATCCATTCAAAGTTTTATTTTTCGTGATTGATTCACAAACATCCTCACAAACTTTTGCATTTATATTATTAGTGGAAATTAATATCATTAATACTGTAAAAAAGCAATTATTGTAGTATTTTTTTTCCATTCACAGTGATTGAGCGCGAATTGACCAAAATAAACCAACCAATGACACTTAATTATCGACGATAAATCTAAAAGGATAAAGCTCAAAGTTGAAGCAGAAAGCAGACAGATCATACTTTTTTCCGATTTGTTTGCTCACTCACTCGCTCCTCATTTACTCATTTCCTCATCGTTTAGTTCCTCATTTACTCGTGAGTCGTGAGTCGTGAATAGGTGCAAGCTAGCGCGCGCGGTGCGGTACGATTGTAAAATGAGGAATGAACGATGAGTGAGGCGGTTCATTGCGAACATTTGAGGAACTCGCTCAATTTGACGTCACGAGGGCCTCAAATGAGGTACCTCATGAGTGAGGGACGCACCACTAATGTAGTGGGGATGTGTTATTTTGAAATGGGGCGATATAGGTTAAGGGCAGCCAGCAAACAACCTTTCACCACAAGCAGTGTTGTCTAATTTGGGGGTGCATAAAATCAATATTCTCTCTCCACCCGTCACCCCCAGGCCTGCGCTCATGGGGGGGGGGGGCTCATCGACCTCGGACGCCCGAGTTGCCTTCGTACACGGGCGATCCTTTCCTACTTATTACTAACATGATAATTTTAAAATTTTGTAAACAATGCTTCAAATTGTAAAATGTAGAAATACAGAATGCTGTCGTCCAAAAAGTGTCCTATTTCGATTTCTAGACAACAGATTTCTTCCACCAAATTAAAACATACAGTTGATGACTTGGTTTTGGATGAAGGAGGGCAATTTCTTAACCTTCCAGTAAATCTTGCTCTACACTTAAGTGTTTCACTCAAAGATTTCCTGCAAATGCCCTACGATTATTTTTGTCCGACGGTAAAATCGAGGCTATCAAGTCGAACATGCAAAACGTGTGGTCTATATCATGCTTCCGTCAAGTCACTAAATCATCACATCGAGAAGATCCATAAAAAGTAAACACGCACACTGATAGGAAAGTTAGACCAGTAAGAGTCACTGCTCGTCGTGCTAATGAACTGATGTGCATTATTCAAAATTTAGAGCACCATGATGTTGAATAGCTCGATGAGAACGACGTAGACATTCCAAAATCGGATGAAAGTGAGCAGACTCACA
Source organism: Eilema griseolum (assembly GCA_963662185.1). Classification (NCBI taxonomy): domain Eukaryota; kingdom Metazoa; phylum Arthropoda; class Insecta; order Lepidoptera; family Erebidae; genus Eilema; species Eilema griseolum. Next base: position 3,226,792 of record OY759236.1, read on the forward strand.
ATACTGAGCTGCAATCCAAGCAATCCAATATCATCGAAAACATAGAATCATGGATTTGGGTTTCATGGACTGAAGACTGTTAATTTGAATTTAATGTGTGTACCAAAAATTAAATAAGTTTGTTTGTTGTAAGATTATAATATTTTTGACCTTTACTCTATGTTGAATACCTTATCAATAAAATCTAATCTCTATCCTAAATCTATTTTCTTATTTTTAAAATTATAATTATTATAATATTAAAAAAAAACTAAAGTAATTGAAAATGTTTACGTAAGCATGGGGGGAGGGGGGTAAGAGCTGTGCTTACTTTTGCTGACAAGGGGGGGGGGGTAAATAATTGTAATAAATCTGCTTATGTAATACTTGAACGCTCCAGAGTACTATTTCTCATTATTTCCAATACTCACCAGTGACAGTTTCTGATAAAGTCCCATCACCACCAGCTACAATAATAGCCTCCGTTCCCCTTAATGTTTCTACAATCTCTTTGGCATTGCCTTCGGCAGCTGTCTGTATTACATCTACTTGTAGCCCAGCCAAATGTAGGAGCGGCTCGCAATACTTTTCAAAGTCTTGCTTTGCTTTGCGCTTGTTCGCAACAGGGTTAAGTATGACAGTCACTAGAGTAGGATTCCGATCTAAGGGAATCAAGGCGTCGCCGTACTTTGCTGCTTCTTTGCAAGCTGCGCGCATAAGTAGGTTAATTCTATAACAAAAATATATTTTAGTATTGAGTGAGAAGATGGTGCTGCCCATGTTTCTACCCATCCTGCCCATCTTCCTACAGTCCCGGGTCCTTTAAGCAGGGTGTGGAAAAGTATGTGATGAGGCTGTCAACCCGAGTGCCACCATTGTGACATGATACATGTATGTAATGGTGATCCCCTTAATTCCTGAGACTTTGCCTTCATCTTACCGTCAGATGAGGTGAAGTCTATAGTTGAAATAATTTAATAGATGCATTATGAAAGTTGTAATCTAGGGTTGGACCTATTACTTGATTATGAGAATAATTGATTCAGGTTACAAAAGATTAATCGCAGCGTTGCTGCACATTGCCAGAATGTAACTTTTGTAACATTTTTTACATTACTGTATATCGTAAAATGCTGTAGGTTGCAGTGGTAACCTTTGAGAATGCCGGAAGGTGAGTCCGATCAGGTTAAAAAATATAAAAAATAGGCAAAAGTACACGTGCCTTATTCAATATGTGAAGCAAGTTTCTACCAAGCATATAACAATTTAATTTCTGTGTCTATTAATGATTATTTATTCATTTTCTGTGCTACTTTTGCTTTCAATCAATCAAATCAATCAAAACAAAAAGTCGTTGTCTCCAGTATGTGATATGGTAGAAGTAACATTTTGAGTTGTATAATACTGAAATAATATAATAGGGGCCAGAAGTAACGCAAAACATTTCATGAGTTACATTCTGGCAACGCTGACCATAAACTAACGAGTCCATACAATTAAAATGTAACAACCAAAGATAATACAGCCACATCACTAAAATTAAAAAAACAAAAGCTATAAAACCGTAGCTGTCTTCCAAGATCTCGCAGAAATAAAAATATTGTCACGTCAAAACATAACTCACATCATAGCTTAAATTACTTGGAGTAATTTGAACTGAAATCTGTCTCACTATATTTTTTAAACATACTATTATAAGTAATGTTGTATTTACAAATGATTTAACTTGAATTATAATAGTTTTGTTTCAATCCAATCGTACCACATTACCTTCTATAACTTAGAGCACCTATCATAATGCACCTATTAAATCATTTAAATTATAATTGACATGTCCTATATAAAAAAAATGTTGATTAAATTTTTACATGCTCTTTAAGAGTATGTAAAACTCTAGACCTAAAAACTGCTTGATGCAATGTTTAACTATACATATGCAACAAATTAGACCCATAATTAATTAACAATTAAGTAAGCATCACCAAGAAATAAGTGATTCAATATTCAACTAATGATATGCAATTAGATTCATAGTTTGTTGTAAAATATTTACCCTATCACCAAAAAATAAGTGATGCAATGTTAAATTAATTTAATTTTATCTAAATTATATTTTAAATTAATTTAATTTAATATTAATTATTAATTTAATTTAAATTATTAATTTAATTTAAATTATTATTCGTTTTATCACTGAAAATATTGAGATGCTAGGTATATTCTACTGAACATAATAATTACCTATATAACAAATTAGGTCATTTCATATGTTTACTTGATTATTGCATCACTATTTTTTTCCAATAATCAAATAAAATATATTTTTCAGTAATCAAAATTAATGATGCAATATTGAAATACAAGTACATCAGTACCTACCAACAAAATAGACCCATACATAGTTAACACTTATTTATTAAATTTTATATAATTAATTATTATACTTTACGTCATATATATAAATATAACGACTTTGCACTGAGTAATTAAATAAATATCCTTGATTTACTGATAGAGCAATTGAAGTTGATTGTATCGATTTTTAGTTTATTTCTGAGTACAAAGTTCTTCGGACTAATGACGATGGTAATTAACTTATGGAAGATATCATTACTACATAAACGTACTAAAGTTACGAGATAATTCAGTTAGTTTATTTATTTTAAAAAATATTCCAAAGAGGGACTCACTCATATTTTTCTTTAAGCGTATCAGCGCCATAATAAAGGGCTATAACACCCACAACAGACTTTTTCCAATTATTTCGTATCGTTTTGCCAAATTTTACAATTCTCTCCATAGTTTTAGATATATTTATTTAATTTATTACATGTATGTACGAATTTAGAGGTTAGAAATCAGCTGTTTCCTAAGAGCAGAAAGAAATGACATTTGACATTAGAAGAAATGTTGCTAGATTATAGATTCTCCTACTTTAAGCACACGGGTATATCATAAAAAAGAGAGTTTTAAATGAATGAATCATAGTTTTTATAAAAATCATTTATGTGGCAGGTAAGCATACGGTCCACCTGATGAAAAGCGGTTAGGACCTAAGGATGAGTGCATTCAAGGTAATCATCCTTGTGCTGCCCTGCAAGAACCTTCTGTATAATGCCCTTCTTGAAGGACCCTATTTTTAGCACCATAGCAGGGAATTCATTCCACAGCTTGACTGAGCGTGGTATGAAGTTCCTTTCATACCACACTGGGTGCCGTCTCTGGTCGCAATGTGTGAGGATGAATTCCAGGCCTATGGCGAATGGTGTGATGATAGAATGTATAAAGGCATCATGTCATATAAAATTCCTCTGAACATGAACATGTTACACTAAAATTGAACACTCACAGTCAAGATGCGAGGTACTACATCATCTGTAAGTACGGAATTGTTGATGATCCTCAGCACCCAGTCAAAGGCGTCAAGGTAGTATGTAGGAGTCTCGGCTAAAAGATGCTATGCAGGGCCGTACGTTTACATACGAAGGTCACGAACACCCTCGAGCCTTTACAGATGCGAAGCGATATTGCTTCCTGGGCTGTATTTTACCGTCTCTACCATGGTGAGTGTTCTGATGAGCTCTTCCAACTAATTCCACCCTCTCTCGTGCAGGGCTTAGATATCACCCTCACACTGTAAAGAATATACGAGCAAGAACCAAGTGGTTTGGAGACTCTTTTTTTTGCCACACCACCAAGACCTGGAATTCATTACCAGCACACGTGTTTCCTTCTTCCTACATTCCCGGGTCCTTTAAGCGGGACGTGAAAAAGCATCTGATGAGGCTGCCAAGCTGAATGCCACCATTGTAACATTGCTTAGTGTCTGTAATGGTGACCCTCTTTTCTGAGACTTTGCCTTTAGCTTACCATCAGACGAGGTGAAGTCAAGTTGGCGTGTCTTAGATAAAAAAAAACTTGCAACTAATATAGGAGAAGTCTTTGCCCCTTAGTGAAGTACTGCTACGCACTGTTGACCACTCCTAGTTTTTTTTAATGCCAGCTTGTCTTTGAAGTAATTGGGGTATTAAATGATTATTAATTATTATTAAAATAAATAGAAAACATATTTTTCGTCAGAATACTCAGAATCAATTTTATGGGCTTCGTGGCGTCAGTTTGATTAAAAACAAATATCTATAAATTTATTTCACTGTGGTTTCGGGAGGGATGTTTCCTCATATAGGGAAAGTAAACCTTAACTCTGTGGAATAAAGTAATAAATTGTACCATCTTTCCGTTAAGTAAATTTCATGTAATATCATAGACGAAACTCAAATTGATTTCTGTCAAATAAATAGCTACTTTTTTCGTTTTGTGATGTATAAATGATATTTATTTATTAATATTGCCCTTTATAGCGTCATGAATTCTGATAAAAAAGGAGCAGGCAAGTTGCCAGACGGCTGGGTACTCTGTTCGTCAAAATCAAATCCTGGCAGAAAATATTATTTCAATAAGAGAACAGGAAAATCTTCATGGACTCAACCACAGGTGAATTTCGTAATTTCTTACAATCAGCTTAAGTTATTACAGCGAAACTGGTTTCTAAAATGATGTACATGATTCCTAGTACGTTACTTTACAATTTCTAGTATGATTTTTCGGCATTGGAAGTTACATATATTATATTTTTTTTATTCCAAGGCTAACGAGAGGTGTGATAGGAAACATAGAAGTAAAAAAGAGAAAGTACACAGAGAAAAATGTAGAAGGGAAGAGGTGCAGAAGAAAAATTTAAAAAGAAAGAGCGATGGAGCTGAAGAACAGAATACATCTCACTATAAGAAACAGAAAAAGGGTATGAAGTCAATGTTCTACTAGATTTACTTTATACTAAGTTTGACTTGATTGTAAGTCGAAATTAGAATATTTTATAAAGTATTAACAACATTGTTCTTTGAAATAAGTCTGTTTTCATTGGTATATACAAATAATGATATTTATTTTTATTGTTGTATCGCTGTGACTATAGCTTCTGAGAACCAACCTACCCTTATAAATGCAAATACAAAAATAATAAATCATAATTAATCAGCAAAACAAGTTGTATTTTAAGTCATACTTGTAATGCATTAATATGGACAAAAAGAGGGTAGACTTAAACTAAATAATAAAAGATCATATTTAGTCTTGACTATTTCATTATTGAAAAGGCCCATTAATTTAGAAGGCAACCACATCTTTTTATGTAATGTCCTTTCCCTTTCCCTCTGAGGTAGGCAGGAACAACAGCCCACTTGACTTCTATACTGAGGGTGCTAATGAATTATGCAAACTTTAGGAGCACCCTCTATTATTGCTTTTTATGACTATTTTGATAATGGTATTTGTCTGTTTGAGTTAATAAAATTACATTTATTTACACAGAGACTGCAATCATCACAACACCTCAAAAGTGTAAACACAGAAGAGAGGTACACATATCTGTACCAAAGCCTGCACCTAGTACAGCTAAACAGGCACCGAGTTCAACCAGATGCACACCGAGTAGTACCAAACCATGTGCTAAAGTTACACCTACTAGTACTAAGAAAGTCATTCCAGAAAACCTACAGACACCTATTAAAAATACAGCAAACCAAAGACTTGCACAACTACGGTCCCGATTATCCGATACCCAAGATGACAGCAGTAACAGTATTGAAAAATCACCAGTCAAAGCTAAACAGAAAATCAGTCCGAAACCACCCCCACCTGAAGTCAAAACCATTAAGACTGAAAGTCCAAACGTTAACGAAACAAAATGCTCAACGGCAACAACGCAATCACCAAGCAGCGACAGCTTACAGTCAATTCCATCACCATCTCAATTCTTTGCTGCAAACAAAATTATATCATCGATGAAAGCGCAGCTGCCCGAAGAATACTGTGATAAAACTAAGCCAAAAGACACATTTGCGGATATCGAACATGGTATATGCAACCAGACATCGGAATATCCTTATATGAAGCATCCTGCTACACCTCCTCAGTTCTCTGAAGCCAGTAAACTAGTCTCAGCTATTAAATCTAAGTTGACAAAAGTGTCCAAAGATGCTGCAGTCCCGACTTTCTCATCAGCGAATGAGAGGATGGCAGTATTACGGACAAGTTTGAATAATGATAGTATGGAAACAAATGAGTTAGAAAACTCTTTAGTCATAGATAGTGAAGAAAAATGTGTGACTGAAGCTATGGATGTGGATTGTAAGGAGGTTTGTCTATTTTCTTATTTTTTTGAAATGAGAACACTGATGTTATTAGTTCTTTACAAAAATGAATTTGTGGTAGACAAATTCATTTTTACCTGACTGCATAATGTAATTAGATAATTTGAATTATTTATTTCATTTAAATATTGAATGCTTGCTTTTTTATGTTTTACACTAAATTAAGACTTTTATATATTTTTGCTGTCAAAACTGTGCCCAGAATCTTTAGTATTAAATTATTCTGTCCAATATATGATAGAGAATGCTATACAAATCTGAAGGAAAATGAATTTTCAAAAACTCCCACCCTGCTTTTTAAGTTGCTAAATATATGGCTTTTTCTATGCTCAACTTATTTAATTGACATCAATGGGGAGGAATTCTATGATGCCTGAACCTGCTGGATTGTTTAAGTATATTCTGTATTGTTTTTAATAAAATATAGTTCAAAGGTAAAATATATTAGATTCTCGCATTTTTCTCGTAAATGTTATTGATAGTATGAATTTTTTTTTCAGTTGCCAGTGAAAGACTCACCGACTCCATTAATAAATTGTACAAAAGATAATATAAGCAGCAACTTAGTTCTAGTTGTGGACACAAATATTTTTATACATGAGCTGGATGTGATCAAGAATGTAATCAATTCCAATATTAAAGGTGAATATCAGTTTATTCTGGGTGATTTAAAATCGTCCGAAAGTATTGTTATGTGCACGGGGTACAATCAAATGCCGTTTACTCAACGAAGAGATTTATTAGCTCACGACAAACTAGACAATTAAATCACTAGTACACACATTAATCTTCAACAGTTCCAGTCGCTCAGTAGTTCACAGTAGTCCACTGTCGTTGCTCAGGTCGCAGGTAGAATCTTCTTCGGTCACTTAAGTTCGCTGTGTTCGTTATCAATCTCAAAGACAGAATGACTCGTGCTGCTATGCGAGCGTGTTTTTATACCCCTCAATTGGGAGGATCGAATTATCTAGAAAGTTCGCGAGCGATAAATACCTATTCTTTGATCTTGCCGCCGTCGCTGACCTTCAGGTACATTCTCGATGTTTACCTACTGTTTGTTTTTATTCAAAAGAGTGTGTAGGTACTCGTAGGTAGGTTGTGACTTTGTGTTGACGATTCTAGATTTTTCTATGCCATTCGGTAGAGTACCTCGTCACTAACAATGCGTTTTCATTTCTTGAAGATTCGATTATTAGTTTTCGAGATATCGGCATCTGTTGTAACAGTATTAAGTGTCGCAAAAAAAAAAAAATATCGCCCGCATACATTGTTCCATATGTCTATTCTTCCCATTCATTTCGCAGACTATTTTGCTATCGAAACAGAATCCAAAATCTTTTTACTAAGGGCTATAAAATCAGGGTATATAAGAGCAGTGAATATCAATTTATATAGCAGTAATGTTTGATGAGTCTAATAACAGCCACAAAGCATTTCTAGCTAGCCGCAGCGTATTCCCATTCTGCATGGAGCCAGAATACAAGGGTTTTATTTCAACATTTTTTAAAAACTTTTATCAAAATTATTATTAACTATTTATTTATTTATTTACTATATTAAATGTGTTATACAATTCACAAAAAATTGAAATAAAAGAAATAATAGTGTATAGATTTGGGGACCCACGCCATACCCTTCTAACCTAATCCATCCATCTCATAACTCGTATCAAGACATGTTATAGTTTGAAATAAGAACAAAATTTGTGTATAGAAATCGCGCAATTTACGCCCTATGGTTGCGTTTTGGCCTTGTATAAATTGGAAACAGGTCTAGGCAACTACATCTAATACATATATCGGTGTCCCGACGCGGAAAATCCGTAACAGTCTTGTTGATTGTTACATAGGTTTTATTCAAGTACTTTTACAGTTTGTCTAATGATTAGTTACATCTGAGTACTAAAAACTATTGACATATTCTATCGCGATTCTATTGTTGCTGAGGAGCAATCGAAAATCAGATTGCTATAGCATCTATTACAAATTGTTTTATTTCAATGTGTTATATTCGCATTAACTTTTGACTGTATAAAGACATTTAATACACATTCTGCATTCCAGGTTACACAGAGCAACCAACATTGCTAGTTCCATGGAGGGTAGTGAACGAGCTGGACCGGTTGAAGGACAACAACAATTGCAACGGAGCTATATGGAAAAGGGCCCGTTTAGCCATGGATTACCTTTACAAATCCATTCCAGAGAATAGCAGGATTAGAGGTAATTAGATTCATATGATTAGACAACCTCTGTAGCGTGGCGGTAGTGAACGCGGCTACGCAGGCGGCGCAGGTTCGATCCCCGCACGGTGGTCGCCATACGAACATCTACGGCAGTCTTTACGGATAGTTGGAGCCCTAAAAATTCCATTAACTGGTCTAACTGCAATGCTTCGAAATCGCCTTTGGATTATGGAGGTCAGACGACAGTCGTTTCAAGGAAAATATAAAAGTGCAGCCAAATCCACAGTTACTGGCAAAGTGAACCTTGTGACTTGTGAAAGCGGTGAAAGCTTCATTTGCGACTGGGATTAAAGCTAAGATGATGAAGAAGCTTCATATGATTACAATAAGTACTGGCAAAAATGTCGAGCAAGCAGGCTATACATACTAACTAAAATATAATGAAGCAAGTCTGTACGCTTTTTCTGTCTGTTTGTTTTGGGTAATCTCTGAAGTGACTATGTTATATAATCAGTAGTTTTTATCAATATAGCCTTCACCATTGAAACAAATGCATAGCTGGTGATTAAATAACGAGGAAAATAATACAATTAACATTTGTAATTGTTTGTTTCACTCAGGCCAACCTCTCCGAGATGCCAACTCGCATATATACCCTTGCGAGTCGCCTGACGATGAGATCTTGAACTGTTGTCTGCAGCAAGCTGAGAGGGGCAAATCTGTGGTAAGTTCTCATTAAAACGATTGAACGTCGTATTGAATTAAATTGTATTTCCGTCCAATTGAGCAGTCCGACTGGAAAGGACCTATCACCTATCGTATCACCACTCTACAAAATACCACGGCTATAATAACCGTGTTGTGTTCCCGGCCGTGAGTAGGGTAGCCAGAGCTCACAGGAGAGTTTTTGTACTGTTAGTGGGAAGACCAACGGCTTGCCCTGCTTTGTTCCACACTGACGACACAGAAACTCTTGTGCTTACAGGGTTGGCAGCACAAGTGTGACTCCCTTGGTGTTGCACACGTCCATAGGCCACGGTAACCACTTTTCATCAGGTGGGCCGTGTGCTGGTAATAGGGTCGTACGCAGATACAAAGTATTGCCATCTAGCGTCCAGCAGTATAACACTGCCCTGCGCATAGCGCGGCTTGGTCAAGAGCTAGTGATGCATCCCACGGGAAGCCGTGGCTACTGGCGACTGGCTAAAGCCGTGCAAGCCAACTTCTGTCAGCCTTCGCTGCCTCCGCTGCGTAACCCTGATGGATCCCTGGCCCATGAGCCGCAAGAGAAGGCAAATCTGCTGGCTAATCTCTTTGCGGCCAACTCCCGAATCGATGATTGTGGTACGCAGCCACCGACACTACCCGACAGTGACCACGCAATGCCTGATATCCATATCGGTACGCAGTGCTGCAATCACTCGATGTCCGGAAAGCCAGTGTTCCGGATGGTATTCCAGCGGTAGTTTTGAAAAAATATGCAGCGGAGTTGTCTCCAATGCTTACGCGCCTGTACCGGCTGTCCTACAGTTCGGGTACAGTGCCTTTGCCTTGGAAAGAGGCGAATGTTCAGCCGATTCCCAAGAAGGGGGATCGCTCGGAGCCAGCCAACTATCGACCCATAGCCGTCACCTCAGTGCTGTGCAAAGTGTTCGAGCACATAATTAACAAACAGCTCATGCGGCACCTAGAGGATCACTCCTTAATTAATGACCGGCAATATGGCTTCAGGCCGAAACGGTCAACGGGTGATCTTCTAGCATACGTTACCCATCTTTGGGGTGAGGCTATGGACAAGCACGGCGTGTCACTGGCAATTAGTCTTGACATCGCCAAAGCTTTCGATAGAGTCTGGCACTAATCGCTTCTTTCCAAGTTACCTGCCTTTGGTCTGCCTTCTAGGCTGTGCAACTGGGTTGCTAGCTTCCTGCAGGGGCGCCATATTCACGTCCTTTGTGACGGACGAGCTTCGGAGTTTCTGCAGGTAAATGCTGGCGTGCCCCAGGGGTCCGTCTTATCACCCACTCTCTTTCTTCTGCATATCAACGACATGCTGTCTACCGGCAATGTTCATTGTTAAGCAGACGATAGCACTTTACATGGGAGTTATCATGGACATCCTGCGGCCTAGCAGTCAGATATCGCAGAGAAAAGGCAGCTTCTTGTCACTGAGCTTGACGGGATCCTGAATCACATTTCTCAATGGGGCTCTGAGAACCTGGTTGAGTTCAGTGCCAAGAAGACGCAGGCATGTGCGTTTACAGCAAAAGTATCTTCTTTCCTTCCCCTCCCCACTCTTCAGAGCACGCCACTGCCACTGCAGGACAATCTCAATATCCTAGGTATGGATGTTCGCTGCAACCTGAATAACAAAAATTACATCGAAAGTATCATCAAAACAGCCTCACGAAAACTCGGAGTCCTGAACAGAGTGAGACGATTTTTCACGCCGGAGCAGCGGTGTCTTCTATACAAGACACAAATTCGCTCCTGTGTGGAGTACTGCTCGCATCTCTGGGATGGTTCAGCAAAGTACTTACTAGATGCTCTCGACAGGTTGCAGCGACGTGCGGTCCGCATCATTGGGAATCCCGAGATCACGAACACCCTAGAACCTTTACAGCTGCGTAGAGATGTTGCGTCCATGGCTGTATTTTACCGTCTGTACCATGGGGAGTGTTCTGATGAGCTCTTCCAATTATTCCCACCCTCCCCTTTCTTACACATGACAACACGTGCAGGTTTTTTTTTTTTTTTTTTATACCACTAAGTTGGCAGACAAGCACACGGTCCACCTGATGGGAAGCGGTTACCGTGGCCTATGGACGTATGCAACACCAGGGGTATCACACTCGTGCTGCCGACCATGAAGAAACCTTCTGATGCCTCTCTTGAAGAACCCCATATTGTAGGCGCTTGGGAAAACCGCAGCTTAGATGTCATCCGCACACGGTGCAAAATATCCGATCAAGAACCAAGCGGTTCGGAGACTCTTTCCTCTGTCGCACCATTAAGGCCTGGAATTCATTACCAGCTCACGTGTTTCCTTCTTCCTACAGTCCCGGGTCCTTTAAGCAGGGCGTGAAAAAGCGTATGATGAGGCCGTCAAGCTGAGTGTCACCATTGTCACGCGGTATGTGTGAGTAATGGTGACCCTCTTTTCTGGGACTTTGCCTTCAGCTTACCATCAGGCAAGGCGAAGTCCAATTGACGTGTTCTATATAAAAAAAATAAAATTTGAAGACAAAGAGGTATAAAAAGAGTTGTGCACAGGCCTACAGTTCTCTAACGAAAGTCACGCTTACTGTGATGACGTCACTAGCCCTGAGTCATAATGAACAGTAATTTGCACCTCCTCTTTGTATTTGCTCTGTGGAGTTACCACAGATTTATACTCTGGCTTACCACAGAACAGCAACTGGACCTTGACCTTTTCATAGCTATAAACATGGGAGACGAGGCTTCTCGTTAGGGGCCTTTGCTGGTGTGGCCACATTTTGCAGAGACCGTGAGATCGAAGAGCATTCCCCCTGTAAGAGGAACATCTCGGGTTCGAATCCCCCATGGTAGTAGTAGACTAGTAGACCCAAGAAACGGGCTTGGTGACGTAGAAGATGACATGTGTGCTAATAATCTCTTTACCATGGATGTTTAAGGCCATGCGAAGTAAAGGAATAAAATCTGGAAAGTAGACCCCCAACTCCGGAGTGATTTATATAGGGTTACCATTAATGATTAATCAATCAATTAGCCTATCGCAGTCCACTGTTGGACATAGGGCTCTCCCAATGTTGGGAGACCTTGGCCTACAACTGTTTCCATGCCGCCGCTGTCCAGACGGGTTACTAGTGTTACTACAGGGTTTGATTCCAAGTTTCCCTTCTCTCATTGTGACATCGTCTGCGTATTTTTCCGTTAGTCGTCACTTACGACAGCCTTCGGAGGAGATGGGGTGGTGATACTACTTGTATTCTTTCTCGGGCATCACACGGATTAATTACCAATTGAGTATTTGATAACTATTACAATAAAATATGAAATGTATTGGATATGTTAGCTTATACGTAAATAATAACTATGCAAAATGTATTTTACAATAAGATGAATTTTAAATATTTTATTTTTACAAAATAAAATTGCAATTTTTTATCTGTTCATACGGGTCAAAACGCAAAAAAACTGTTGATGGTTCGCGTGACGTAACTATAAAAATTTTACTTGCGTTACGGAAACTTTCGTTGGTTGGTCTCTTCGTAGATATTTATTTAATGACGTCACGCGTAAAATGTCACGTGACCACTTTTCGCGCATTTTTTAAGCTAACAAATAAAAATGTGTTTAATTAATAAGGTTTTACGGGAAAAAATGAATTGTAACAGGTATTAAATCTACATCTTTTAAAACAGGCTTCCGAAATTTGTCAAATACCCAATAAATGAATCTACATCAATTATTTATTTCCGAATTTCAAAAATCCTGAATTTTTGATATTTAGGTTTTTATTAAAAAGGATTTATGTATGATACATCGAATTTCTGACATTCGGAATGTTAAAATTCATGTTCGTGACTTTCGGAATAGAAGTTTTTCGCATTTATGTAGTGTACTTATTCTTTCCAGATTCTATTATCAAACGACAAAAACCTCTGCAGCAAAGCGTTGGTAAATAACATAAAGAACATAGGACTGAACGAACTGAAGGGCCAGCTGGAGACCAAACCTCAGGAGTCTGACCCGGACGTGTATGACAATCTCAAGCATTACCAGGATACGATATATCAGTTACTGGCTAACATTTTAGAGGTAAGACCACTTCTTTTTTGCTTTTTTTTACGTGTGCATAATCCCCACGGATACCTCCCCACCGGAGCCGGTGGAGGAGGTTATGTCGGACTCGAACCGACTAAAACGCACGCCGCCTGTGGGTCGTTTTGGTTGCCGAAGGTGAGGTTGACAGGCATATCCCTCGCATCCCGGCCGACCCAGGGCCGTTTCTACCGATCTGGCCCTCTCCTCGGGTATGTGGAGACAACAGAGTCCCCAACTCGTCCCCGGAAAATGGGGAGGCGCGCCAGGCGCGTCGCCGCCGCGGCCTGCTTCTGCCAGAGGTAAGACCACTGGCACAGATAACGATTGAGTATTTTCTTGTAGTTTAAAAAGTTAAAATAAATAATTTTACTTATCTTATTAAATTAAGAATGGTAAAAGAGCGATAAAATTTGCGTCTGTTCTTATTTTATTGTTTTATTTATTTTTAATCATTCAACGAAGCTATAATAGTAAATGATTTGATTATTAAATACACACATCAACAAAGTCAAGGGAACAAGGACATTTCTAGTTTTTATTTAAAAACCCTTTCTTGTAATAGTGAGTGTTTTATATCAATAGAAGGGTATTTTTAAACCGTTTTTAATTTTAATTTTAATAAAAACATTCTCATATCAATTTTTTTTTTTTTAAGAAAGAATTGAATAATGCCAATATTGAGTATTACAACCTTCTATGATTAGGCACAAAAATAACGAGGTAGTAAGAAATACAGTAATTAACCGTACTTTAAACGTTTTTAATCATCTGTAGGACCTCCTAAAGCATTAGCAACAGCTCGACAACGGCGCTGCATACTTAGTATGAGATTGTCAATCATCGTCTGTGGAATATGGCTCCATACACTGCGAAGGTGTAAAAAAAGTTGTTCTTCAGTGTTCAGATTTTCCAAAGAATCACTGAAAGCTCTTCTCCCAAGCAAATCCCAGGCATGCTCTATGGGATTGAGGTCGGCTGACTGAGCAGGCCATTCCAACGTCGTAATATTGTGCTCGCTTAACGCATTGACCACTACCCTCGCGGTGTGTGACCGTGCATTATCTTGCATGAACATAAAATCTTGACCGAACTGCTGTCGATGAGGGATTACCATGGGGTGTATAACCTCCTGAATGTATTGGTTTGCATTCAAATTGCCCCGTATCCAAACGAGGTCGGTCCTTCCACCAAGGCGAATTCCAGCCCATACCATGATTGTTCCACCTTGGTAAGGATGAACTTCTTGCGGATTCTGGAGACGACTCCGACGTCCAGGAACTCGCCATATACGCACTCTTCTCGAATCAGGATGAAAACCGAAGCGAGATTCGTCGGAAAACAGAACCCGTGCCCATTGATGGTCGGTCCACTGTAAATGTGCGTTAGCCCACAATAAGCGACGACCTCGATTTCCACGTCGAAGAGCTGGAACCCTAAGCGGTCTGCGAGTATGAAGATTGGCTTCGTAGACTAAACGAAGCCAATCTTCATGCTCGTAGACCTGACAGTTTGATCGCTAATAACCACTTGATGCTGAGACTGAAGGCCTGCGACCAACTGACGAGCAGTAATCGTGGGTTGCCGCCTTGCGGAATTTTGCAAGAAACGATCTTGTCGCGGGGTAGTAACCCCTTTCGTCCCCTGTGACGTTCGGCAACATCCCCTGTAGACCTGTAGCGTGCCCATAATCTGCAAATTACACTTGGTTGGGTGTTGACAGCATCCGCTACTTCGCGTTGAGTTCGTCCAGCTTGCAGCATACCAACAGCCCTTAACATCTCTTCGCGACTTAAATGACGACGTGACATGATGACTACAGTCACAAAAATGCACAAACCATACGTAAAAGACGTATTATTGATAATAAACGTTATTTACAATCAAAGAAAATAATTTTTATTTTGCCTCAGAGAAATTGCACAATCAAACACTTTTAAAAGTTTTCCCTCCATATTCGAAAATCATTACTTATTTAAATTTATTTTTAAATTTCGAACAACTCTGTAATCTACTTTATTCTATTTTTATTTATTTGCTGCCAGTTATTTGCAAAACAAGATTTACACAAAAAAAAAATTGGGGTCATCTTGTTCCCTAGACTTTGTTGAGGTGTTTATTATGACGTCAAAATAATATACACTTGTGGACACATCTATTGGCCCACCTTAGAGTTTGAGACTTCATATAAGTACCCCTAAACTTACCGTTTTGATGTCTTAATTTATTGATCTAAATTTTTTATTTATATTATTTGGAGCAAGCAATAGCTATTATAATTCATACATATTCGAAATGTGTTAATTAGGCCCTTTCATTGATACCAAACACGACATATTTATCTGATATTTATTCTTTAACACAGTACTTTATGACCGCTAGAGGGCGCTACAGTAAATTCAGTAACGAATTATATAGCCTATAACCAGTGAACAACTAAGATGCTTCTAGCAATCCCTCATTTGTACAGTTGTAATAAGTGGTTGAGGAGCTGTGAGGGAACAGATGAAATTACACACATATATACAAACATACATACTTAGACTCTCAATATCATAATCCTCCTTTTGCTGCGCTGTAGTCGGGCAAAACCTTCTGCCGCGATCCGACTGTTGAGTACTGCACGACCACATCATAGAGCCAATGCATTGGTAGGGTTGGTGAAAATACTCGACAAATCGGGGACATATTGACACGCGAGTTCGAGCGAGTGGTGCGACCCTGCCAGTGGCTTCTACTCTATCTTCTCTCTCTATCTCTTTTTTCTTTATTAGAAGTAGAGGAATAGACTATGATGAAGCGAGGATTCATACTATAGTGAGTTTACTATATTATTGTATTTTAGCCACCTCACACACTCGACAATGCCTAAAACTCCGAACAAAAATAGGCGCCAATACGTCATTTTTCATTCACAAGGTCACGTTAGTCAGAGAACAATTTTTAGGTTAATCTGTTCCCTTATAGCTCCCCAACCACTTTACCACGCAACTGGACAAATGAGGTATTGATAGAAGCGTCTTAGTCGTCCGCTGGTTATAGGCTATATAATGTGTCACTGAATCTATTGTGGCGCCCTCTTGCGGTCATAAAGTACTATGTTAAAAAATAAATTCTACATAAATATGTCGTGTTTGGTTATCAACTGAAAGGGCATAATTAGCACATTTCAAATATGTATAAATCATACCTATTGCTTATCTCAAAATAATATAAATAAAATAATAAGTTTAAAACTAAAACCCGACTACTTACTGAAAAATCACGCTTTAAAAAGTATTGAACAAGTAAATATCAAGGTCGTACGCGATTTAGTCTGATTAAATAATACATTCTGATATTTTCTGGCTATCCTTGATATTTTCTTGTTTATAACTTTTTATAGCGTAATTTTTCAGCAAGTAGTCGGGTTTTAATAGATAATCAGTAAAATTCTTTTTTTTTTGTAATTTTACTAACAAGTAAATCTTTTCTCAGAACGAAATGCGAGCGAAATACAACAACTTATGGCAACACGTATTATTTAAAGCGCCACCCTGGACGTTGGCGGATGTGCTCCAATGTTTGCTCAAACATTGGATAGCCGTGTTCAACGAGGTCTTCCCTAGGATAGAGCATTTGATCAAAGATTTGAAGAATAATTTGGCGTGTGTTGAAACTAAAAGTAAGATTCTTGAGACTTTCCTGTTCTATGGAGATGAGGTCCACTTTCCTAATCTCTTGATTTGACTTGTCTCGACTTTTTCGGATATCGCTGTTGTCTGACTCTTAACCTCAAGGCTAGCAGGTGAACTCCCAGCTTGTCCATACATACATATAATCACGCCTTTAGCCCCGGAGGGTTAGGCAGAGGTGAATTAACACCCACATTTCACCAATCATTGTATATGGTCCCACGTAATAGGGTGTGGCGCTATTGCCGTCGCCCGGGCACTATTGTTGACTCGAGTCACGCTTCTGAGGCTAAGTCTGGGCTGTATATTTCTGTCTGATGTTAAACAGCCCTATCCCTTAGTCGCCTTGTACGACACCGCATGGGAAGAAATGGGGAGATCTAAATTCTACTCTGCCGGGACCCCCACAGTGGAGACCATGGCTAGTGCAATGTGGTCGACGTCACGACGAGATTTATAGGTGAGGAGTGCCTGTGCATATTTGATGCTATGAATGAAATTTTTTATTTTTATTTTTATTTATTTTTGTTCCTCACACTACCATCTTTACAGGTTGTTACCCAATGCAATGGTAGTGGACCACAGCAATTAAACTTATACAATAACAATTCAAATATATAGGTATCAGGGGTTACAATAAATAGTTAGGTCACATACTTAAAATTAAAATAAGATAATCAGTCATCAAAACCACACAATGTCAATTTGCTATTTAGATTTCAAATGTCAAAGTTACAATAATTTAAGGTCAAATTAATTAAATTACAATACATACAATATATACAATACAATACAACAAGATGACTATAACTGAAATAGCACGACGCATACTATTTTATTCATCCCGATAAATAGAAGCAGATGATGGGCTGATTGATGTCTGCCTACCCCGGAGGGAAGATATATTCCTGTGGATCGCGTGAACGGGATTAGTGTGAAAGAAAGAAAGAAAAGAAAGAAAATATATTTTATTTAGAAAACACAGCGCACATTTTTAGAGGTGGTAACACACAGCGGAATACAACAATGCTTAAAAATAATGTTTTTTTTTTGTTTCCTGACCATAGATATTCGCCTCACTGCCAATCCTGACAGTTTACTGTGACATATACGTGACATACTTGACATAAATCATAAAACGTGGCAAGAGTAAGAGTGGCAAAATGCCGACAGTATCCTACGCGAGCAACAATTTAGTCCTCATACCCACACCGAAATTTAAAAAGAAATTATTATTTACAAATCGTTTCGGGCGAAGGTTCTGTGGCTTAGTGGTCAGAGCGTTCCTCCTGTAAGAGAAAGATCGCGGGTTTGAATCCCGCCTGAGCCGATTCAATTTTGTCTATATCTTAATCAATTTGAATAGTTAGCATACTAAATACTTTAAAATTTAATTCAATATTATTTACAGGTTCCAAATCCCTATCAGAGTCTGAGGTGATAAATTTCAAAGAGCTGTGTCTAGACATAGCCAGGAAGTGCCAGATCATACCGGAGTACATGGAGTTGGCCAAGCTCACTGTAGACCGACTCCTGCGCAGCCGCACCAGCGAGGAACAGGACGGGAGTGGGGAGATGGTGGTGATAGACGCCTTTGAAGGTGTCTGGACTGTGTTGTCAAGTTATTGGTGAGTGTTTAGTTTATTGGGTACTTTCTTTTTTATATCACTTAAGTGGCAGACAAGCACACGGCCTACCTGATGGAAAGTGGTTACCGTGGCCTATGGACGTGTGTAACACCAGAGGAGCCACACTAGCCCTGCCGAACCTGTAAGTACAGAGTTTCTGTGCCGTCAGTGTAGAAGACAAAGTAGCAAGACAGCACGAATTTTCTAGTGAGCTCCCTACTCACCGTTGGGAACACAACGCGAAGTCATTCTGTGGGACGGAGGTATTTCTCCAGTCGGACTGCTCAATTGGGCGGAAATACCGCCGTGTTCTACCTTTTGCCTTTGTATTAGCTTTTGCTTTTTTTTGATGTCGGTTAGGGGCCGTTCAAGCATCACGTAAGAACTTGGTATACCTAATATAATCTAATACTTATGATAATGAATGATCCCATAGCTATAATATCTATAATGTTTTGAAATATCATAATCTCCCTGGCAGTGCCAAGCTGTCAAGCTGCCTGGGCGTGGCGCACAACATTGAGGACAAGGTCCCGGGCCTGGAGCCGCTGGCCGCGCTCGCGCCCCGGCTGGGCGTGTTCGGCGACCACGTGGGCGCCCTCGCACTCGCCATCAAAGGGTCCGTTGCTACTTCATTACGTCACTCCGACAGGGCGAGTCGCCCAGCTTTTTATTCCACTTAGGTGGCAGACAAGCACACGGCCTGCCTGATAGGAAGTGGTTACCGTGGCCGCATGGACGTATGCAACACCAGGGGTGTTAGACTCGCGCTGCCGACCCTGAAGAAATCTTCTAATTCTCTTGAAGAACCCAGTAGTGTAGGCGCTTGGGAAAGTTAAGTTCTGACTTAATATTTATGATTGGATCGGGTGATTACCAGCGGAGTGCAATAGAGTCACACCATCTCTTCCTATGGGAGTCGTAGAAGATGAAAAAGGAATAGGGCTGTGCGCCAACTCACAGTATAAAACAGCCTATAAGTACCCGCTTGACGGCAATAGAGTCGTCTGGTATTACGTGTGGCACTAAAAATTATAGTTGGCGAAATGTGGATAGTAGTTTATGAACGATTGATTGATGTTTTAAATTGGATAAGCAGTACTTGAGATTAGCGCGCTCAACCTAAAAAACAAACAACTCTTTAGCTTTATAATATTAAGTAGTGACTTTTTTTATCTTGTCAGCATTTTTTTATATTTTTAACCTGTCTTTTAAACGTTACAGAGTGTTGAACACAGACGCCGTGGAGTCTAGCATAGAGGAGCGTGTTTCACAGCTGGAGAGCGTGTTCAAAGACAGCCTGCAACTGATAAGTATGGACGCCGCCGTCGTCAATAGGAACAACTTGAAGGTCTTTTGCGTTAAGTGCAGGTATGTACTGAAGTGAATTATATCTCTTTAATTTACGCAGTCTCTCTATGATATGTTCACAAAAAAAGAAAGAAAAAAGAAGAAAAAAAAAAGAAAATAACGCGCTGCCAGTGGGAAAAAAAATATTGCAGAAAATTTCTTACAGATTCATTCATAAAGTTGATTTCAAGATTTTACAACTCTGTATTAAATTTTGTTTTTATTGGCCGCTTGATAAATTAAATTTGATCTTAAAAAACAGTACTTTCTAAATGCTGTTCCTAAATAAACCATTTTGATCATAAAGTTCGTATTACTTTTTTACAGCTGTCACTTTTCAAAAATGTAATAGTGTTTGTTAGCTTAATGTTGTCTTATTCATACACAAAAAAAATCGTAAATATTAGTGCTGAAAATTGGGTTTCCTCCGATTTCTTCAGAAAAAAAAACTACTTTGTACAGTAGCTGATGAACATAAGTGAGAATAATAGCAAAATTTAACCTTTTATCATTGAGGTAGAATAAGATAGTTTTGTTTTCACGGCATACGATGTAAATTACTAAATGAATAGAATCCTTTTTATAAACTTGAATTCAGTATGTTATTCAAATTTTTATGTGAATGAAAGCAAATAGTATGATGCATTTTTAAATCTGGAATAATTGACATCCAGGACGGGATCCCCCTAAAATATTACACTAGAACTTCAGCTGCCCAGGATGTCCCTAGGTAGCTTAAAGTTGAGGCACGTTATGATGGCCGTTTCGACGCGACTGGTTTTGCTCGTTTTATCTTTTTAGTGCGCTTAATGTTGGACAACGAACTGTTCGAATAACTAAAGAAAAATATGGTGAGACTGGCACAGCAGAAAATAAACTTCACACACCAAAAAAGAGAAAACGAGCAAAACCAGTCGTTTCATAACGGCCATTATAGCGTGCCGCAACTATAGTTGGTCTCTCTACGTACGTACTAAATCCTCTCTTGGATATAAACAGTTTTTAGACTTCAATTTATATTTTATATTTATGTATATATTTTGTCTACATATTGTCACACATGTCTACATAATAATTATTCTCTTTCAGGAATATGCTACAGGAAGCGTTCACCAAGTTTTCACAACTAACAGAGCTAATCGAAATTTGTAAAAACGCTATTGCGAATGAATAAATTGTAACTGTACCGTCGCGGTCAAAAGTGTTTTTTGTGTTTTGAGCATCTGTTAAAAAGAATGTGCAACTGACGACAAAGTACATTGTATAATTGAATGAAAACCACTTTTGAACTATACAATATATATAAAACTGAAGTAAAGAAAAAGAGGGAGACTGCAACTTTAGGCATCGAAAAATTCCTCCCCATCGATCTCTACTGGTACCGTGCCCAAGAGGCTGGCGGCATTACCACGCTGAATGGTGAAGCCAATTCTTTGAGCGAGGTAAAGGCCAGCCTTATGGTCACGGGAAGCGTCGATTAGTCGCTTCGCTATTTCTTTGAATAGCGCACGCGCGCGCTTATACCCCACTGACCCAACGTTTCGACTCGAAACGGCTCAAAAATTAAATTGGTGTATTAGCGCCGTTTGAGAGTCTCCGCTGATGCAGCAGCAGCGCCTGCGCAGTCCATCGTATTTGGAAGGTGGGAAGGCGCCAGGGTGTCGACGCAATTTGCATCCCACACCAACGGCCTACCCATCTTCCAATGCATCAACGACATACCGTCCGGTCTCTTACCATCGTCGCGAGCCAAGCCAACAGGTTCAAGTATAGCTGGCACGCCGGCGGTGACAAGAGCCCGTCGGATAATGTCGTTAATATTGGCATGTCGGGACATGCGGCCTGCGCTCCTGCTGCGAGATAATCCGTGATGTCTAGGACACGCAAACTTGACTACACCTCGCCTGATGGTAAGCTAAAGGAAAGAGGGTCACCATTACAGACACTAAGTAATGTTACAATGGTGGCACTCAGCTTGGCGGCCTTATCAGATGCTTTTCACGCCCCGCTTAAAGGACCCGGGACTGTAGGAAAAAAGGAACTATAGTGCCCGGAATAAGACAATTGGCTCACCCCCTATTACGTGGAACCGAATACAATTATTCGGTCCTACCGTCCCTAACCTAATATCGTGATAAAATCCGTTACTAAGCGGATTTATTTCAGCGAGTGGTATCCTCCTAAACTTCCGACAAATACAGTGTATCAGTTTAATAAGTTACTTTGTCGAAGGTTATAAGGTAACATATTGGCACAAGATAAGTAGTTATCAAAGACTAGCTTTATACTCAAGCTCAGGTATACATCATATTATCATCTTTTTGTTATCACAAGTATTTATATTTCCGTTATTATTGTGTTATATATTATTGATATATTAAAGTTACGAAATCAGCCGCGTGGTTTCCAGCAGAGTAGAATTTGGGCCATCCCATCTCTTCCCATGCGGTCGTACCAAGGCGACTAAGGGATAGGGCTGTTTAACATTAGATAGATATATGCAATCCAGACTCAGCCTCAGATGCATGGCTCGAGTCAACAATAGTACCTGGAATACATGAGACCGAATACATTATTGATGAAATGTGGGTGTTAATTCACCTTTGTCTAATCCTCCGGGGATATAGGCGTGATTATATGTATGTATGTATGAAATCAGCGCGCGGAGTCGCTACACAGCTATTCCACTCACGTGGATATCGAGTATCGCTACCAAACGTAGCCTATGTCTTCCCAAGGTCTATTTTAAATATGTATAAATTATACCTATTGCTTGCCTCAAAATTATATAAATAAAAAAATAAGTTTAAAACTAGAACCCTACTACTGCGAAATCACGCTTGAAAAGTATTAAACAAAACAATATTAAGGATAGCCGCGGTCGTATGCCACTTATGTATAACAAAACAATACATTCTAGTGAAAAGTGGCATACGACCACGGCTGTCCTAGATATTTTCATGTTTTATACTTTTTAGAGCGTGATTTTTTAGTAGTGGGGTTTTAGTTTTAAATTTAATTTTCAATGACTAAAATCTGTAATCCAACTTCTAGCTAGCCAATTAGCTTGATGTGTATTTTTATAAAAAGTTGATAAAAAACTGTTTAACTTTAGTTAAATACCTAACCGAATGGAATATAGTTACCGAAATTATTCGTTGTTTAAATAGATAGACCGTTTGGGAAAAAGAATAAAATGATAAAGGTGTTTGGATTCGGTTCATATCGGTGACCGAGGTTTTAATCCGTGATCTCTCGTATCACAAGTAAGTCACCTTAGCCACTAAGCATGCCCTTTGTCTCTATTTATTTTGTGCCACGGCTACCAGAGAGGAAAATTAGATTTTGGACCTGAAATTGCTTTATCTATATATAACATTTACCTTTTAAAATATCCATTTCTTTCCTAATTACCTCTATTTTATAGTAGAGTTTGATTTTAACCCTTAACCACC
The DNA here is from genome assembly GCA_963662185.1 of Eilema griseolum. Classification (NCBI taxonomy): domain Eukaryota; kingdom Metazoa; phylum Arthropoda; class Insecta; order Lepidoptera; family Erebidae; genus Eilema; species Eilema griseolum. The sequence goes on from OY759236.1 coordinate 3,250,081, forward strand.
GATGTAATGTTTCGTGATACTCCATGCCTGCACGGAATACCAATTTCTAATAAAAAATAATTCGAATACGTATTAAATTCGTATGTCAGTAGTTAAGGGTTAAGGGTATCTTTTAATTAATTTAATATTCGTAGTCCAAACTGAAATGCTATTTCATTATATACCAATTGGATGTCGACTCTCACCCATACGAGACTCGATACCGCGGTAGCCTGTGATGGGTAATGGACTGCTGAGACGAGGTCTCGGGTGCGATCTCAGGTATTACCATGGCATACACCAATGACTTTTCGATGCTTTTCGAAGTTATGTGTGTATTTATCGCAGGTTTATAAGTGCCCGGTTAATGGCAATAGGCTCGCCACCTATTACATTGGGACCTAAACATAAACTGGCAAAATGTAGGTGCTAGCACCTTTGGGTCTCACCCATCCCCTTCAGGGATATAGGTGTGAGTTTATGTTATGTTATGGAATAGCACTTCTGTGTATAGTTTTATAGCAGTACATGATATTCTGTAAGAGTTAATAAATCTCGACAATCCAATTCGAGGTGAGATATCATATCCACATTAAGAAATTTGATATCTCAACGCGAATTCAGCTGTCGCAACAAATAAATGTTCTTATTGAATAGCATAATTAATAGTTTGCGCAGATGCTCATAAAACAATAGTTATAACCACCGAATTAGTAGGTAACTTTCAATAGTAAAATATGTATAGTAGTAGTTCAATGTATCACTATTTTAATACTTTTCGTATTCGGAATATAGGGTTGGTATTGGCGCGGTATTTATAAACTTCATTCGTCTACAGTCAGTGATAGGGTTAGGTCGTGCAATTTTGCGGGATTTTGTGATGTAATAGTAATATGGACATGCCGTAAAAGTACTTAGATATGTAAAGAAATAGATACTAAATCCCATTTAAAATAAGTTGTATTATGAATTTCAAACGCACACTTAACAAGTCAATCAATTACCCTTCGCAGTCCATTGCTGGACATAGGCCTCTCCCAATGTTGGGAGGCTATGACTTGTTACCTATTTCTTTTTATATTTTGTTTAATGTTTTATTACTGATTTTTTTGGATATATATTTTTTTACGCACATCAGATGTCATAAAATAAAGTGAATACAAATGTTAAATTATTAAAATAAATCTCCAAATAACCCATTAAAAATTATTGTACAACAATCCCGAAATCCCGCAGGCGTATCTATACTAATATAATATTTGAAATTGTTATCCGCACATTGCACTACCTAGTCCTGTTATTACTTATAAAACTACGTCAACCGTAATTTTCAATAAGCTATAAATATTAAACAATAATAACGTATTATAACACTTGTGACCGCGGCTGTACTGTCTAGTCTGTACTGTACAAAAGTACTATCTAACAGAAAAGATCTATCTTGCATTATTTGCAAAGAAGTTCCTTTATAAACATAACTTTTATAGTTGAATTTTGATGTACCGTAAAACGGGGTGAATGGAAGTCAGGTGGTAAATAAAAATTAAATGCTACCTTTTAAACTTGCGTGTTCATACAATAATGTTTACGGGTATTAATGCGATCATGGTATAGGTACACGTAATAATAACAATAAACATCTTTATTGTACACCAATAACATATTACAATACAATATGAGATATAAGTTTTGTGGTACGAACAGATGATGTGGTACGAATAGGAGGTAGGACACGGCGGTATTTCCGCCCAATTGAGCAGTCCGACTGGGGAAGTACTTCCGCCCTACAGAATACCGCGGTTATAATAACTTCGTGTTGTGTTCCCAGCGGTGAGTAGGGTAGCCAGAGCTCACTGGAGAATTTGTGCTGTCAGTGGGATGACTAAAGGCTTGTCCTCTACACTGACGGCACAGAAACTCTGTGCTTACAGGGTCGGCAGCGCGAGTGTGGCTTCTCTGGTGTTACACACGTCCATAGGCCATGGTAATCACTTTCCATCAGGTGGGCCGTGTGCTTGTCTGCCACCTAAGTGGTATAAAAAAAAAGATGGCGGCCTTATCGCTTTGCGGCAATTCTTACAGGCAACCATACCTTTTATTTGCCTGACAATTCGACTAAGTTACACTGGCCGTGGTAACAGGACTACTGACCACGACCGGTGTAACTTGTTCGAAACGTCAGGCAAATAAAAGGTATTATTGTACCTATACCATAATCGCGAGAAATAAAATGATCAGTAAAATGTTTAAATAATGAATTCTAACTACATATACTTACGCTTTTTCCCTTCGGAGTAGGCAAAGACAACAGACAATACTTATACACTGCGCAAGCTTCCTGTGCCGTCATTAAAACTTTGATACAAACCGACCGGTTTCGTAATATAATCATTGACCAAATTTGCCAAATCACGGGGGCCCCGAGCTTCTATACCAGGAGATGGCGAACCTTTAAGCAAGAACGTGCCGACATTCTCAAAAAAAAATGTTATGAAGCCCTAGACGTGCCATCAATTAAGTTTAATGATTTTTACTGGATAACCACCGGAAAACCCGCATTCTTTTTTAAGAAATTTGGTACAAAGATGGATGGAGAAGTCCACCTTTATATAATAGATATGCTTTCTTAAAACTGTCTGTATGTTCGATCATTTTGACATGGAAGTGGCGCAGTTAAAAATTCATATTTTTGCATAATAATTACCTATTGGTGGCGTGTCCAAAAAATTCTGCTGCATGCCATTGGTTTGCCATCCCTGTCCTAGACGAAAGATTCAAATGCAACCGTGTTCAACGAAGCACTGCAAAATTTATTTGACCATGCTACTTTAATTCACCGCTGACTTCTATTGACCACTTGACTTCCATTCACCACATGACTTCCACTCACCCCGTTTTACAGATATAATGTCTTAAGAATTTCGTCAATGTTAAAATATTTTATCTTTTGTCGTTAAGTCAATTGATGTTGATTTTATTGTGATAAATGTTATTAATGTTAAGTGTGTACTTGTATAAGATTGTGGGTACGCTGATGGTGGTGGCAATGAATTTTTGAAGGGGTAGGCAGAGATATATACATTTCGTAAACTACGTTTTGAGAACGTAATAAGTTGTGAATCTAGTACTAGATCAAGCATACTTTCCAGATTCTTTGCTGTTAAAGTTCTTATAACACTGTCCTACCCCGGATATGAACGCGAGACCTCAAGATTATATATAAAAATACAGGCTTAACATTTTTGTAAGTCAATTTTCTTACTAAAAGACGTTAAAAATTCAGTCTAGATCTACTTTCAATTTCCCAACTATCAAAAACGAAAAGTATTTCAATGAAAAGAGGGCCTATTTTTGTAATATGTATAAATTTAAAAAATTTACAGGTATTTTAAATTCAGTTTAGGTACATAAAATATTCTATTTATAAATTAATTTTGCGTTGATCTAATGGTAGCCACACACGTTACAGTATACCTACGCAAGTTTAGACTTGCACGAGTATACAGTGATGTGTGTGACTACCCTAATGTTAGAAATGATCACTATGTCAATATTCTTTTTTGACAATTGTATTATAGTTTGACTGCGAGAGCTGTACCGTTCCCATGGTACGCCTGGCGTGACAAGGGTACGTGGTACCGCACCACGCGTACCATACTACGCAGCTGTACAGCGAACGCGGGCATACAAAACGAGAATACCATTTTTGACATTTAATTTTATTTTAGAAAAAAAATAATCGGTTCAGACGGGATTCGTACCTGCGATCTTGCCTTTACAGGTAGAATGCTCTGATCTCTGAGCCACCGAACCACGCCTGAAGCCATCCAAATCTTCCTATATACCCGTTTTCGGGTGTTAAATGATTTGAATAGTTAGCATACTAAATGCTTTAAAATTTCATTCAATAATTTGATTTTGACAGATCAAGACTGTATTATGACATCTGAAACTAAAGAGATGTCAAATCATCTTTTTATTGGGAGAATTAGCCTTCTGTTACCATCAGCCTCACCCACAAATGTTTTCAATCATATTATTTGCAAAATTTTCGTCAACGGTAATGATTATAAAAGGGACGTCACTGTTTCGAAGACTGATTAATGATTATATTTTGATCTTTATTTCCAAGACTATTTCTCTTGCATGTTGCAAACTCAAATATCATTGAAACTCTGTTCTAAGTTAAGTGTAAATGGCCTCAGCCAATAGCCACAGTCTATCTCAAAAGTAGTTAAAATATTCCAAATTATTCTCACCAGAAAACAATGTAAACATAAAATACCTATATTAGACTTGTCCTATGTAGATTACAATAAAAATATTGATTTACTTCAACGTCAAACCGTTTGTTAATTCGTATTGAGTAACTTTTGAGGGTGACTGTACATTTTATAATTTTGAATATTTTATTTAAAGTTGTTTGTTTAAAAAAAGAACAAATTATATTTCCATACGAGCATAGGAAAGCGTGTATATGGCAACATTGAATAGATTTTTTATCTATGAATTGTGGAATAGAGAACCGAATCACACAAAAATTAAGATGGCGCTTGCATGCATGTTCCAAATTTAAAAGCAAGCGCCATTTTGCTCTACTTATTTTTTACTATCATTTAGTTCCGACCATTTCACCTTTAGTTTATCCAATAGCCCATCACAGTCCACTGCTGGACATAGTCCTGTCCCAATGTTGAAAGACTTTGGCCTACTATTTACGTTGGCCAGACGGGTTGGTACAGGGTTTTATTTCGAGTTTTCCTTCTCTCGCAGTGATATCGTCTGCGTATTTTTCAGTTAGTCGCCTCTTACGACACTATTCGAGTAAGATGAGGTGGTTATACCTGTATTCTTTTTCCGTTACCATACGGATAGTTTACCGACGTATTAATCACGCGTGGGCCCCTCTATATACCCATCTTCAGGGCCCAAGCCAACCAATCTCAGTCAATAGATGTCGTTGTCCACTTTTAGTGCATTTTTGTTTTGGTCATATTTGCGAAATATACATGCTTTTCTTTATCGCTCAAGTTATATTTTGTACCAAACGTCGCTTACAAAAGACGCTTTCTTTGTAAAGCGGAACCAGTATAAATATTTCATCAATATATTTTGTTTCCAAACTTATCGGTTCGTGATTTCAAAATGGTTGCGGAGCTAATTTTATAGTTTGAAAACCAGTTTTAAAGTGACATCGATAGCTATAATTTTAATGCGTGAGTTTAAATGTGCATTTGGTTTGAGTTACACAAATAATTATTATATTACAGTATAAAAAATACTAATTTTCTTACTAAAAGGTATCCGGTGAAAATCAGATACGGCATTTTTTTTTAAACTATCGCGGTGTGAATTCATAGTTATAAAAGTTATCGGGACTTTTCGCGGTTAAATCATGAAACTTACTATTTCTGCAGACGTTTCGGATGCAGTTGCAGTATCCGTGGCCACGACTTGATCGGTCTTGGTCGACAGAAATAGTAAATTCCATGATTTAATCGCGAAAAATCCCGATACCTTGTATAATTACAGATCGGCATGTTTCCACATTAATGTACCTTACCGCATGCGGCGGCGTTTCATATATAATGCTGTCAGCTGAATCGGCCTGTAAGCGAAATTTTGCTTAGCTCTTATCACTATTATTGTTCTTTTAAAGCAGACGCAAAAATGACGAGCAGTTTTTAAGCGATGATTAAATATTAATCTTATCCCATTAAGATAAAGCTTAAAACAGCTTGCAACACGCTACAGTCTTATTTTATTATTACTTAAAAACGGCTCTAGCATTATTGTACCTGGTCTCAATTGACCATACGTTGTAGTTTTTGTCTGTGATTCAACTCACGCTTGTTAGACAAAAATACGATCTAGTTTTCTTTAAAACTATCGATGTCGCTTAAGGTCTTTTGTATTGCCATCAAAGGGTAAGTTCATGATAGCGCAGTGTCGAAGCGCATCGAAGCATTAATCTGAAAGTTAAGTCGTCCGCTGCCTCATGTACGCTAACTTGAATTGACCTTTAGGTCTATGCCACACATGACTTTATTTTCCGCGTCTCGACTCTCTGCGACGGATGCGCAGTGTGCCAAGTTTATTAGTAATATATACCCAATAACATGCAGACCATACATATTAGGCCATTGAAAAGTTACAATTGGGGTTGCATATGTCAGAGGAAGCAATTTTATTTTTCACATATCAAGGCGTTGAAAGTTAAATCCGAATTTGTGGGGTTACAAGTCTTGTCCCACGGCCGCCATCTTTGTTCAAATGGTTTATCTTAAATGTAACTTTTCAATAGACTATATTATCGGCTCGGAATTATTTTCAAGTGTAGCATAACCCTTAGTGTATTTCTTCCCATAAATAGTTTAAAACTTGCCGGTAAAGATGTTTCGGCGCTGTTACAAGCGCCTTGATCACGGTGTATTGGCTCTTGTAACAGCGCCGAAATATCGGTTATTAAGAGAAAAGAGAAAATAATCAACTTGGTAAATATCCCGGCGAGTATTACACTATAAATATGAATGATTATGTCAATCTCAAATCACATGTTTCTTCTCATTTCCTATGTGTAATTTGTAAGTAGTTTAATTCAAAAACTTTATCGTGACCAAATGCATTTTATTAATGGTCAAATCTCTTTCATTCTCGTGGTCAAAGTATTTGAATAACAGACTTGGCCGCTTGATTGTAAATCACCTGCTAAGTTCACATAGTATTTAATATGTTTATATAATTTAGTTTCTAAGACTCCATGTTTTTTTTAAAACGGCTTATTTGTAAAACTTTTGTAAATATCTTGTATAAAATGATGTTAATATTTTAATGTTAAATGTTAGTTGAACACTGATATCGTTGTTGTAAGACATTAAAATAAACGTGAATGACGGAAGTGGGGGGAAAATAAAAATCTTTATTGTTTATTTTATTGCATTCTAACTAACTCCTTAATTGGGTGTTTGACTGAATAGTCAAATTAGTGACTTTTTACTAAACGTCAAAACGGTAAGTTATAAGGAAACTTAAGAAATGTTTTATTGTGACGTCATAATATTTAATAATCAAATCATTTACTATTATAGGTTGGGTGGATGATTAAAAATAAATAAAAAAATGTAAAATAATAACCGATGCAACGTTTACCGCTCTTTTAACATAGGTACTTAATTTATTGGGCTTAGTTGAATAATTTATTTTGACTACAGGGAAAATACCCAATTGTGAAAGTGAAAGCTTATGTGTTATTTCATACTATTTATCTCTGTGCTAAATTTACAATATAATATATAATAATACAATACGCAGGTTTATAACATGACAGCCTCTGTGGCGTAGTGGTAGTAAACGCGACTGCTACGCAGGAGGCGCGGGTTCGATCCCCGCTTGCAAATATTTGTATGTATGAATATGGGTATTTGCATTGGTCTGGGTGTTTCTATGTATAATACACACATCAACAAAGTCTAGGGAACAAGGACATTTCTAGTTTTTATTTTAAAACCCTTTCTTGTAATAGTGAGTGTTTTATATCAATAGAAGGGTATTTTTATACCGTTTTTAATTTTAATTTTAATAAAAACATTTTCATACCAATTTTTTTTTTTTGTAAGAAAGAATTGAATAGTGCCAATATTGAGTATTACAACCTTCTATGATTAGGCACAAAAATAACGAGGTAGTAAGAAATACAGTAATTAACCGTACTTTAAACGTTTTTAATAATCTGTAGGACCTCCTAAAGCATTAGCAACAGCTCGACAACGGCGTGGCATACTTAGTATGAGATTGTCAAACATCGTCTGTGGAATATGGCTCCATACACTGCGAAGGTGTAAAAAAAGTTGTTCTTCAGTGTTCAGATTTTCCAAAGAATCACTGAAAGCTCTTCTCCCAAGCCAATCCCAGGCATGCTCTATGGGATTGAGGTCGGCAGACTGAGCAGGCCATTCCAACGTCGTCTCGCTCGCTTAACGCATTGACCACTACCCTCGCGGTGTGTGACCGTGCATTATCTTGCATGAACATAAAATCTTGACCGAACTGCTGTCGCTGAGGGATTACCATGGGGTGTATAACCTCCTGAATGTATTGGTTTGCATTCAAATTGCCCCGTATCCAAACGAGGTCGGTCCTTCCACCAAGGCGAATGCCAGCCCATACCATGATTATTCCACCTTGGTAAGGATGAACTTCTTGCGGATTCTGGAGACGACTCCGACGTCCAGGAACTCACCATATACGCACTCTTCTCGAATCAGGATGAAAACCGAAGCAAGATTCGTCGGAAAACAGAACCCGTGCCCATTGATGGTCGGTCCACTGTAAATGTGCGTTAGCCCACAATAAGCGACGACCTCGATTTCCACGTCGAAGAGCTGGAACCCTAAGCGGTCTGCGAGCATAAAGATTGGCTTCGTGTAGTCTTTTTCTGACAGTTTGATCGCTAATAACCACTTGATGCTGAGACTGGAGGCCTGCGACCAACTGACGAGCAGTAATCGTGGGTTGCCGCCTTGCGGAATTTTGCAAGAAACGATCTTGTCGCGGGGTAGTAACCCTATTTCGTCCCCTGTGACGTTCGGCAACATCCCCTGTAGACCTGTAGCGTGCCCATAATCTGCAAATTACGCTTGGTTGGGTGTTGACAGCATCCGCTACGTCGCGTTGAGTTCGTCCAGCTTGCAGCATACCAACAGCCCTTAACATCTCTTCGCGACTTAAATGACGACGTGAAATGATGACTACAGTCACAAAAATGCACAAACCATACGTAAAAGACGTATTATTGATAATAAACGTTATTTACAATAAAAAAAAAAAAAAAAATTTGCCTCAGAGAAACTGCACAATCAAACACTTTTAAAAGTTTTCCCTCCATATTCGAAAATCATTACTTATTAAAATTTATTTTTAAATTTCGAACAACTCTGTAATCTACTTTATTCTATTTTTATTTATTTGCTGCCAGTTATTTGCAAAACAAGATTTACACGAAAAAAAATAATTGGGGTCATCTTGTTCCCTAGACTTTGTTGAGGTGTTTATGTATGTATTTACAAAAAAAAAAGTATTTAAGTATGTTTATCCGTATTCTAGATTCCATAACACAAGTTAGTTAAACTATGCTTACCATGAATCTAGATAGCGTTGTGTAGAATGTGGTAGAATATTTATTTATAAGTACCCGGTTGATGGCAATATGCTTGCCATCTATTACATTGGGACCTAAACATAAACTGGTGAAATGTGGGTGTTAGCACCTCTGCCTACCCCTTCGGGGAATATAGGCGTGAGAGTTTATGTTATGTACAATACGCAATAGGTGCTCTTTAAACAAGAGGTAGTTCGTTGGCCTACGTATTGAAGAATGCCGCGTGGTTCCCGGCAGAGTAGAATTTGGACCATCCCATCTCTTCCCATGCGGTGTCGTACAAGGCGACTAAGGGATAGGTCTGTTTAACATTAGACAGATATAAACAGCTCAGATTCAGCCTCGGATGCATGGCTTGTGATAACAATAGTGTCTGGAATACGGCAATAAGCTCGCCCCTATTACGTGGGACCGAATTCAATGATTGGTGAAATGTGGGTGTTAAATCACCTCTGCCTTACCATCCGGGGATAAAGGCGTGATTATATGTATGTATGTATGTATGTATAGAATAGAATGGATTGACAAATTTTTGGGATTTGACGTATATGACATACGTTGACGGTCTCTGGTGTTACACACGTCCATAGGCCACGGTAACCACTTTCCATCAGGTGGGCAGTGCACTTGTCTGCCACCTAAGTGGTATAAAAAAAATTAAACTTCAGTGAATCGCTGTTATTTGAAATAGGTAAATGATGTAATATATTGAAGTTATTAGTACATAACAAGTATATTTTGGTCATGCGTCGCCACAATCAACAGTGACCCCTCCTAAGTCAGAATAAGCCACTGGGCAGCTCAGGGCCCTATACCGACCATATTTGACCCGCTGTCAGAGTCCTCTCGTCTAGAAATGACCTGCCCTTATATGGAAGTCCTTGAACAGATTTCGAACGCAGGTCGGCCGAGGCAAAGAATACCTGTCTCGGTAGACGTTTCAGGTGGCGTGGACCTGCGGTGTGAATGTGGAGTTAGACACTGGCCCACCTGTGCTACATGTACCTACCTACACCTGAGGAATTCATATGCACCTCCGAGAACACCAGTCAGGTAGCAGCACGACGGAAAAACGCAGTATGAGAGTCGAGGCTCCATCGCCACGATAAAAGTAGAAGAAGAATGAATAGCTGCTATATCAAACGTTTGTCGAAGGACCGATGGCCGTTGGAGCAAACGAGTCCTAGAGTGAAGACCGCGAAAAGGTAAACGAAAGGTAGAACGCCCCCTAGCCAGATGGACGGACAACATGAAAAGCGGGGAAGCAGGAGAAGCGGCGTCTCTGGTACTACTCGTCGGTGGACTGGGATGGACTTCGTGACTATTTTGCGTCCATCCCGTGGGTTGAGCGCTGCTTTGAGGGTGAGAACCCATCGGATTATGCTACTGCTGTCACCGGTGTACTGCTGTCCGGGTATGGAATACTATATCTCATATACTGATATCACCTGTGACCGCGGGGTGCGCCCTTGGTTTGGGCGCGAGTGCGCGGAAGCTGTTCAACAAAAACAGTCTGCGTACCGCGCTTGGGTAGGGGCGTGCGCCACGCATCATCCCAATCTGGGCCACTTCAAGGCGGCGTACAACAGAGCCACAAAGGTCTGTAAAGGGCCTACGTCAGAGCGGATGCCCTGCGCATAGCGCGGCTTGGTCAAGAGCTAGTGATGCATCCCACGGGCAACCGTGGCTACTGGCGACTGGCTAAAGCCGTGCAAGCCAACTTCTACCAGCCTTCGCTGCCTCCGCTGCGTAACCCCGATGGATCCCTGGCCCATGAGCCGCAAGAGAAGGCAAATCTGCTGGTTAATCTCTTTGCGGCCAACTCCCGAATCGATGATTGTGGTACGCAGCCACCGACACTACCCGACAGTGACCACGCAATGCCTGATCAGGCAACGCAATGTCCGTGCAGTGCTGCAATCACTCGATGTCCGGAAAGCCAGTGGTCCGGAGGGTATTCCAGCGGTGGTCTTGCAAAAATGTGCAACGGAGTTGTCTCCAATGCTTACGCGCCTATACCGGCTGTCCTACAGTTCGGGTACAGTGCCTTTGGCTTGGAAAGAGGCGAATGTTCAGCCGATTCCCAAGAAGGGGGATCGCTCAGAGCCAGCCAACTATCAACCCATAACCGTCACCTCAGTGCTGTGCAAAGTGTTCGAGCACATAATTAAAAAACAGCTCATGCGGCACCTAGAGGATCACTCCTTGATTAATGACCGGCAATATGGCTTCAGGCCGAAACGGTCAACGGGTGATCTTCTAGCATACGTTACCCATCTTTGGGGTGAGGCTATGGACAAGCACGGCAAGTCACTGGCAATTAGTCTTGACATCGCCAAAGCTTTCGATAGAGTCTGGCACAAATCGCTTCTTTCCAAGCTACCTGCCTTTGGTCTGCTTCCTGGGCTGTGCAACTGGGTTGCTAGCTTTCTACAGGGGCGCCGTATTCGCGTCCTTTGTGACGGACGAGCTTCGGAGTTTCTGCAGGTAAATCGCAATCAGATATCGCAGGGATAAGGCAGCTTCTTGTCACTGAGCTTGACGGGATCCTGAATCACATTTCTCAATGGGGCTCTGAGAACCTGGTTGAGTTCAATGCCAAGAAGACGCAGGCATGTGCGTTTACAGCAAAAGTATCTTCTTTCCTTCCCCTCCCCACTCTTTAGAGCACGCCACTGCCACTGCAGGACAATCTCAATATCAGGTATGGATGTTCGCTGCCACCAGAATAACAAAAGTTACATCGAAAGTATCATCAAAACAGCCTCACGGAAACTCGGGTGTCCTGAACAGAGTGAGACGAATTTTCACGCCGGAGCAGCGGTGTCTTCTATACAAGACACAAATTCGCTCCTGTGTGGAATACAGCTCGCATCTTTGGGATGGTTCAGCTAAGTACTTACTAGATGCTCTCGACAGGTTGCAGCGACGTGCGGTCCGCATCATTGGGAATCCCGGGGTCACGAACACCCTAGAACTTTTACAGATGCGTAGAGATGTTGCGTCCATGGCTGTATTTTACCGTCTGTACCATGGTGAGTGTTTTGATGAGCTCTTCCAATTAGTCCCACCCTCCCCTTTCCTACACAGGACAACACGTGCAGGTCTTAGATGTCATCCGCACACAGTGCAGAACATCCGATCAAGAACTAAGTGGTTCGGTGACTCTTTCCTCTGTCGCACCATTAAGGCCTGGAATTCATTACCAGCTCACGTGTTTCCTTCTTCCTACAGTCCCGGGTCCTTTAAGCGGGGCGTGAAAAAGCATATGATGAGGCCGTCAAGCTGAGTGTCACCACTGTCACACGGTATGTGTAAGTAATGGTGACCCTCTTTTCTGAGACTTTGCCTTCAGCTTACCATCAGGCAAGGCGAAGTCTAATTGAAGTGTTCTATATAAAAAAAAAGGTGGCTGGAACAGACTGGATGCGGAATGACGCACATTGGGAGAGTCTTGTTAATTCTGTTACTATTGCAATAGTGTTCTTATAGAAAAAATATAATTTAAAATTGTACCTATGTGTTAAAGGATGCTAGTATAGACACAGTGGGTCGGTCGGGGTGCGAGGGATATGCCTGTCAACCTCACCTTCGGCAACCAAAATCGACCCACGGGCGGCGTGCGTTTTGGTCGGTTCGAGTCCGACATAACCTCTTCCACCGGTTCCGGTGGGGGGGAGAGGGGGAGGGGGGTATCCGTGGGGATTTTGTGCACGTAAAAAAAAGGAACTATAGACACAGTAAGTAGTTCATTATTTATATAGTTTTATTATTATGTAGTAACTTCTAATAAATTGCGTAATTAAAAGTAATTAAGTTGATGGTCTAAGTTAACAGGTAATTAAGTTAGGTAATTATGTGAACTCCACATAATTAACTTAATTACCTGTCACACAGTCTAGGAGCCGTCTAGTCAAGGAGCTCGTTGCATAACATATCATAACATGAAATTTATTAAGCAATTAACAATATGAGTATATAAAAAGAAAGAGTAAGACACGACGGTATTCTCATCCCAATTGAGCAGTCCGACTGGGGAAGTACCTCCACCCTTCAGAATATCACGGCTATAGTAAGTAGCTAATAACCTCGTGTTGTGTTCCCGGCGGTGAGAAGGATAGCCAGAGCTCAATGACTCACTTCCATCAGGTGGGCCGTGTGCTTGACTGTCACCTAAGTTGTATAAAAAAAAGGCAAATCAATGGTGTATATGTACCTATAACATGATCGCATTAATTCCCGTAAACATTATTGTGTATTAAAATTCCAATTAAACACATGCAATTCATTCCATTATTTTCATTAATTATTCCTTTAAATTCTTTTGTTTATTTTCTATTAGCTTTCTGCCGTTTCAGCAACGCCCTTATACCCAACATTGGCAAAAGCCTCCTTCAACTGTCTCCATTTGTCCCTTTCTCTAGCTATTGTTGACCATATTCCTCCTGCAACCGTTTTTATTTCATCACCCCATCTTCTATTTGGCCTGACTTGCTTCCTTTTTCTGTTTGTCGTGTGTCGTTGTCCATTTCTCTTATCGTATGGCCTGCCCACTTCCATTTGGGCTTTCTAATAGTAGCTATTGTATATTTTGTTTCTAGTTTATCTCTTAATTGTATTAGTGTTCAGCGAGACATAGCTTGTGCAGTGGAGAAGCAAAAACAAGAGACGGATCCCCGACTCCCACTGTACAGCTACGAATGTCCGCTTAAAAAGCCGCCGGCAATTCATGAGGTCCACTCTGGCTGCAGAGAGTCCCCCATAGCGAGCTAGAAAGTAAAGGTGGGAAATACAAGCCAGCTGCGGCAGCCGCCTGGATTCCATCTCCAGTGGTCAACTTGGAAGTCTTCAAATCGTCTGCGGACCCAGCAGTTGGCCGCTGCAGAGATAACATGGCAAAATGGGGCTTTATCGACCGGCCGCAAGAGTCCTGCGACTGTGGGGCCCAATCCCAGTCCATGTCGCATTTGCTTTCCTGCTCGATGTGCCCCTTCTCTTGCACTACCGACGACTTGTGTAGAGCAACGGAGAGCGCTGTTGCTGTGACCGAGTTTTGTGTCAATAAAATTTAAAAACCTATACCATTGACAACCGCGGTAGCCTAGTGGTATGGGTATTGGACTGCTGAGACGAGTTCTCGGGTTCGATCCCAGGTTTACCATGGCACACACCAATGACTTTTCGATGCTTTTCGAAGTTATGTGTGTCTTTATCGCAGGTTTATAAGTGCCCTGTTAATGGCAATAGGCTCGCCACCTATTACATTGGAACCTAAACATATACTGGCGAACTGTGGGTGCTAGCATATATCCCCGAAGGGGTAGGCAACGGGCCTACCCCTTCGGGGATTTAGGCGTGAGTTTATGTTATGTTATGTTAGTTATTGACTCGAAGAAGAAGAATCCAATAATCTCCACAATCTATCACGTTCGCTGCGTGAATGACCGTGACAGTGTAAAAACCGGGGATCATATGTTATAACCTCACGATTGCAAGTCTAAATACTTAACATAGTATAACATAACATAAACTCACGCCTATATCCCCGAAGGGGTAGGCAGAGGTGCTAGCACCCAAATTTCGCCAGTTTATGTTTAGGTCCCAATGTAATAGGTGGCGAGCCTATTGCCATAAACTGGGCACTTATAAACCTGCGATAAATACACACGAAAAGCATCGAAAAGTCATTGGTGTGTGCCATGGTAAAACCTGGGATCGAACCCGAGACCTCGTCTCAGCAGTCCATTACCCATACCACTAGGCTACCGCGGTACACTTAACATAGGACAAAGATTTTACAATAATTTTAAACTTTTTTGTTTTATACAACTTTGGTGGCAGACCCACTGCCCATCTGATGGAAGTTGATTAACCTATGGGCGTGTGCAACATCAGGGGAGTCACACTCGTGCTGACGACAGAAGACAAATGCGGACAAGCGATTGGTCTTCCCACTAACAACTCATAACCTCTCCAGTGAGCTCTGGATACTCTACTCATGAGGTTATTATGGCCGCGGTATTCTGTAGGGCGAAGGTAATTACTGCCGTCGTGTCCTACCTCCTATAAAATAAATTATACCATTAAAATTTATTATTTATAATTGTTTTGTTGGCCCTCACCTTGACGGCCACATCTGATGAAATTCACTGTGCTTTGGTTATAAAAACATTGTAGATGTGAGGTAGTAGATAGGTAGCTACCAATTTAATTTTGTGGCATGCGCAAGCATAACAGAACCTCCACATCGTCATATCTTCTTATTTACATAGTCTGCTATATAAATAAAGTTGAGAATAATGACACGCATCATATTTCAAGATTTTAGTTGCAGCACGCTATGATGGCCGTTTCGACGCGTCTGGTTCTGCTCGTTTTCTCTTTTCTTGTGCGCTTAATATTGGACAACTGTTAGACGAATAACTAAAGATAAATGTGGCGAGACTGGCGCAGAAGAAAATAAACTTTACACACCAAAAAAGAGAAAACTAAGGTACTTTACTTGCAGTAAAATTCCCATCAAAATCAGCCCAGCCGTTTCGGACATTCACAGATAGACAGTAAGACAGACAAGAGATTCGTGTACCATAAAATAATATAAAAATAAATGGGTATCTGTTTGTAACATTGAAATAACTACTATTTTAACGTTACAAACCGACACTCAAATTTTATATATTTGTATCCTGCCTACCTTTTTAAGATAACAGTATAACCATTACATAAAAATATATGACCGTACGTTCTTATACCTCGGGAATCATATCTTGGACCTAAGTAGCGAGTCAAACTGGCGCGCTGGATTGTTATTTACCCGACTACGGCGAAGAAAAAGGAGGGTTATGATTTTGACAGGCTATGGATGTATGCATTAACCACTAATTAGAACTGGACAAATGAGGTATCGTTAGAAGCATCTTAGTTATCCGCTGGTTATAGGCTACATAAAGTGTTACTGAATCAATTCAGTACATCAATGTATGTATGATTAGAGAAGCTCACGAAAGGTACCAAGACAGGATCCAAAATAATTTATTAAGAGACCCAAAAGCATTTTGGACCTACATTAGATCTAAACAGGGAAAAGCGAGCTCACAGTACATCACGCTAGACGGGAAAGTTTTGAGTGGACACCAGTGCGCCACAGAATTTGCACGGTATTTCCATTCGGTATACCACACGGAACAGGCAAAACTCGATGTGGAGGCTAGCGTAATAGACGCCGGTGCTAACAACTCCGCGGCACGTGTTCAGCTGGACCGTCTGCGTCTGGGAGACGTGCGTAGGGCTCTGCAACGTCTCAAGCCCAAGAAATCCGCAGGACCCGACGGTATACCACCCTACATATTCAGGGACTGTCGGGGGGTACTTGAAGAGCCGCTACTTCATATATTTAATGCCTCCCTGGCGGCAGCGGAGTTTCCGGAAAGATGGAAAATTACCCGAGTAGTACCAGTGCCGAAGGGAGGTTTGACATCTGAGGTGGAGGGTTATAGACCGGTAGCGGTCCTGTCGACGCCAGCGAAGGTCTTTGAGTCCGCTATCCATGACAGCGTTTACACTCAAGTGAGCGAGCAACTGACGGACGCGCAGCATGGCTTCCGGCCAGGTCGGAGTGTAACTAGCAATCTCCTCAGTTACATGGTAGATATCATACCGGTGGTGGATAGTGGGAGACAGGTGGACGCCGCTTACTTCGACTTTAAAAAGGCATTTGATCGGGTCCATAATGATATTCTGCTTAAAAAGTTGGCGAGCGTCGGTTTCACCCCGCATCTGCTACGGATGTTTGCTAGTTACATGAGGGATAGGCAACAATACGTAGAGTACTCGGGGTATATCTCCGAGCTATATTACACTCGATCTGGTGTAAGTCAAGGGAGCAACTTGGGTCCTCTGGAGTTCCTACTGATGGTCAATGACTTACCGACAGTCGTAAGCAATGCGAAGTGTCTACTTTTTGCCGATGACCTAAAGGTGTACATGCCCATTGGGAATCAGGAGGACTGTGTGAAGTTGCAGCGGGACATTGACCGGGTGGTAGAGTGGAGTACCAGAAATGGGTTACAATTTAACGCCGCCAAGAGTGTAACTATAACCTTTGGTCGAGCGCGCAACCCCACACTATACCAGTATAATGTGGGGGGGGAGGCCATGACTAGGGTAAATGAGGTCAGAGACTTAGGTGTCCGTCTTAATGCGGGGCTTACATTTGGGGACCATATAGTTGCGGTGTGTAAGAAAGCTTACAGAAATTTAGGTTTCATATTGCGAAGAGCAAATAATTTTACAAATATAGGAGCGATCATAGCATTGTATAATGCGCTAGTGAGAAGCCAGCTGGAAAGCAACGCAGCCGTATGGTCACCATATGAGGCCAAATATAATCTAATGTTGGAGCGGATACAAAACAAATTCGTTAGATTTCTATATCTAAGGTTGTATGGTGTGTATCCTTATTATCCGCTAATGTATCCCACCTTATTCATATTGGGAATGGTGGGGTACAATGAACTACGGGTGAGGCGTGAAGTCGCGCTGGTAACGTATATGTTGGCGGTACTGAGGGGTAAGCTAGATAACCCAGCAATACTGGGTGCTTTGTGTCTGTGTGTGCCAGACCGGTACGTGTGGCGCCGTCGCCGGCCGCCGCTGCTGGCGGTGCCGCGAGCGCGCACGAATCTGCAGGCCGAGGCCCCGTTCACTCGGGCCCTTCGCGCCCTCAATATGATATCCGAAATAGTGGACATGTTTACGGGTTCTCTGAGTGAATTCACAAGGGCATCTTTGTATGTCATTAGTTATAAGTTATAGATTAGTTAGAATTAGTTATAAGTTATAGTTAGTAGAATATGTTAAGATAACAATGTACAATTTGCTAACTGCCGCATTGGGGCAACCTGTAATGGTAGTTACATAAGGAAAAAATAAATAAAAAAAAAAAAAAAAAAAAAAAAAAAAAAAAAATTGTGGCGCCCTCTAGAGGTCATAAAGTACTGTGATAAAAAATATAGTTGAGATAAATATGTCGTGTTTGGTATCAACTGAAAGGGCTTAAATAGCACATTTCAAATATGTATAAATTATACCCATTTCTTGCCCCAAAATAATATAAATAAAAAAATAAGTTTAAAACTGAAACCCGACAACTGAAAAAGTATTAAACAAGAAAATATCTAGGATAGCCGTGGTCGTGTGCCATTTAGTCTAACATTGTAGGGAAAAGTAACATACGACCACGGCAATCCTAGATATTTTCTTCTGTAATACTTTTTAGGTCGTGATTTTTCAGACATAGGACATAGGACTTTCAGGCATAGGACCTAAAAATCATTTGGCAGATATGGGCATTGATGTATTAGAAGATTCGCCCAGCGTTGGTAAAAATTTACAGGACCATCCACTTGTACCAGTAGTTATTACCCAAAACAGTCCATCTTCATCTATCATTAACAATCTAGAGCCTTTCGCATATTTAGATCATTTTCCTTTACCAGCAATGTTAGGTTTCGCGGCTCTGAATAAATCACAGGCTTATCCAGATTAACAAGCTACTGTCGTTCCAGTAACTCCTGCCCCTTTACTGGGAAATCTACTCTGTTCGACAGTATTCACGATCAACGAAAAGTATTAACATGGCCAAAGACACTATTCTAAGAGGAGGCCTCTTTGCTTTAGTAGCCAGTATACACCCAAAGTCTAGAGGACGAATCATGTTAAAGACTTCAGATTCCGAAGACAGCTCTCTAATATATTCAGGGTACTATAGTAACAGTGAAGATTTGGATAACTTTGCAAGATATATTCAAGATTATGTAAGCGTTGTGAACACACCATATTTCCAGAATTTCAAACCTGAGATAGTTGATTTAAGGGTGAAGGTTTGAATTTTCCTAGCCTTGAATATTGGAAATGTTACGTTTTAAATTTGTCGAGCAGTCATTATCACTCAGTTGGGACTTGTGCGATGGGAGTTGAAGGAGTCGGCGTGGTGGATGAAAGACTCAAAGTTCGTAAGGTGAAAGGACTGCGCGTGGTGGACGCTAGTGTAATGCCGACGATTACGAGGGGCAATACGATCGGCCCTACTATAATGATTGCTGAGAAAGCTGCCGATATGATCAAGCACGATCATGGAATATACGAATAACTAGTCGACTAAATGTTAAGTATTATGTAAGAGGAATAAATGAACGTGATTAATGACCAAAAATAGCTCACCTAATAATAAATACTAAGTAATCAAATAAATAAGTTGAAATTACTGTCTTTTATTTATTTTACAAATACAAATTCATTGAAGGTATAACGTGTTTCAACTTCTACATTAAATGAAGTTACTTCCAACAAATTCACAAATACAACAACTTCTGACAAATAAAATGGCAAAATGGGTGCGCCAAAGTTCACCTAAATTTTCAACTCCGAAAATTGGAACTCCGAAAATGTTCTTCCTAACATTTTCATCCTAACAATCACAATTCCTAACTACTCTGTCTCTAATGTTTTAATTCCAAATCATTCAACTT